>JAVANC010000022.1:15283764-16028764 GCA_033319125.1 Parnassius glacialis | reverse complement strand
TGTAGCCACGTTGCTTTACATTAGATATGGAGGTTTATCATTGTTGGAATTGCCACTAGTTAAGCCTTGTTTCTTGTAGTGCGCAAATTAGTAAAATAAGCAAAGTTTTGTACACTGAGTGTAGTGTTGCAAAATAATTTTGATTATAAACTTATTATAATAGTAAATATTGTACATACATGTTACGTAACTAAGAAGATTCAATTCAACGGTTTTATCTCTCTGAAAATTATTTATTTTTCTTTCAAGCAAACTTTTTTGGAGAGAACTGTTGTGACCAAATTATTGAGAATTGTTATGAAAGCAAATCCTGATACGTGCAATTTTATCTATATATTAGAGATTTACCATTTTGGTGGAAAGGTATTTGCCTATCAGCTTTTAAGAAACTAGCTAATTGCCCAAGAAGCCCTGGACATAGCAATGTTATTTTGTTTCATCGCGTTGATTAAAAAGTATGTAGTCTGTGCTAAAAATATCTTCCTACTTTTTTGAAATGTTTTATTTTCTACTTTCCTTTTGCAATTTAATGTAATAAAAAACAGCAGCACTCCACTCTTACAGAAATTTTCCGCTTCACTATAAGGAAATGTCAAGAAATAATTTTCTTTGTAAAAGACCGTCTCCTTTAATCTTTAATAGAACTGTCCACCACAAAAATAACATTTTACACCGGGAGCTTTCTCATTTATAAAAAAAATCATAATGTGGAATTTTCTCATCATTAAATTCAGTCATAAACTATGTCTTTCGTGGTGCGGTTTCCTTAATGCTTTCGACCACTATGAAAACTTCAAACAAGAGTCAAGTAAGAGTTTTGACTGAATAGTTTGTGAACAAAGTCTACATCTGTTTTGACACTCAGCAAATCATGGACGTGTAGAACCTGTTAATAGATGGAAAAACATGCTCGCCGAATATAAATCCCGAATGTGAAAATGTAACATCCGACTTAGGAGTTAGTTTCTAAGTCTAAAGGAAGTATTAGCCCTGAGGGCTAAGCAACTTCTTTACTTCATTTTATACGCTAAATGTATGTATTGTTTCAAAAAATATTTTTATAAAAATATAATGTTCATCCTGTAAAATATAAAAAGCTGCTTAAAATACAGTAAAATTCACGAGGGTGAATAAAGGTGATTGAGTGTCTAGAGGGGTTATTGCAAACCAGTCTGAAAAACATATGATTATTTTGTTGAAAATTTTATCACTTTACAGAAGACACAATGTGACGGAATACTTTATATGTTATTAAGATTATATCTTTTATTTAAAAAAATCATATTTCAGTGCCTCGCAGTTAACTATTTTTTAATAAATATTTAAAAGTTTTCCTTACAACTAAATGCAATACTAAATAGTCGACCATCAATTTATCAATATGTAAAAGATGACGCCATTCGAATATGTATAAAACTGATATCTAATCTAACTCTTATCTTCGTTTTCTGTTTTAAATGAAATCAACTTAAATACAAAAGCAAGTTCTAAACCTCCTAACTAGCTAATAAGGCTTAAGCTGGACGTTTTCTCTTTTAGAATTCAAAATGATGAGTTTCGAGGTACCTAGTTAGAAAATTATTAATTCCCTGGGATTTGGAAAATCACATTCCAAATCTCCGATCGCAAATATTTCACTCAATGACTTGAACATACACTTCTCTTCTGCTTCGCGTCTGCATAATTCTACTAAAGGTACGTTTCTACAGGAACTTAATTCCACGACTTTGTTATCGAGTAATTCTTTCAACGTCAGTTCAGTGACTGATGAGGTACTAGAAAAGCCATACTTTCTATAAAATCTTCAATAACCTGCCATGATGAGGTAAATAGATCTATGATACTTCTCATACTCGATATTATTACTCCAGTTCTCACTCACATCATCAATTTCTCACTTTCTACTGGTGTTTTCCCCAAGTTATGATTAAAAACTTTTGTCTTGCCCCTTGCTAAAATACTAAATCCATCCTTTCCTTCCCATTTTAGACCTATTTCTATACTGCCGTTTCTTTCCAAAGCAACTTCTTTAGTTCATATCAGTCTCCGCCCTGAACCCACAGCATTACTTCAAGTTACACAAAACATTAGAGAGGGCATGAAGAGGTCGTGTTTGACTGTAATTGTCCTTTTTGACTTTTCAAACGCATTCGATTGTGTAGATCACGACTAACTCCTTGGATTACTATTACGACAAAATTTCTCCTCGTCAGCACTGAACTGGTTTTCCTCCTATCTTCGCAGTCACCAGCAGGCTGTTCTATCTGGTCAGGATTTTTCCGACTGGTGCGATCTGTCTCTAGGTTTGCCGCAGGGCAGCATTCTTTCTCCTCTCTTCTGTTTGGTATTTATCAATCTTCTAACTACCCACCTTCAGTTTTCTTACCACCTCTATGCTTACCGTCTCCAGTTATACTCACAAGCGTATAAGCTTTTCAGCACCACATCACTCATGCAATCGGATCATTTTATGTCCGATGTCATTGTATGTTTTTTCTTATTTACTTTCATCTTTGATGTTTTTATGTATCATTTTATTTTTTGTATCAAAACTGTGTGAGTGTAAGTTGCTGAATAAATGCATGTCTATGTCTATTCTAATCTCGCTCAGACTAAAGTCCGGGATATCATCGGAATTGTGTCAGATAAGACTTGCTCTTGGACCGTTACGCACACTTGCGTGTGGATCCAACGATGAGGTGTACAGCTGCCCATACGGAAACGATGGTATCACATTCTGTCTTCAGCTTCGACAGTTGGCATTTTCTGGCAGACAGATCTCTGGTGACGACCTTGGAGCCCTAGCTCCACTCGATTGCTTTTTCAATACGAGCAGTATTAAAGTTGCGTAAGTCCCGTCGCATGCATTTTGAGATCTGTTTGTTCAGTTGCCTGTATGCTATCAAATCTACTGAAGACTGCAGCTTCATTTCCCGTCTAACATCCATGAGATTAAGAATGTGAACGTAGAGTTTTTGTGTTCTTCTAGGGCGGGTCTTGAAAATCTTAGCTCCGTCCGCATGGGCAGTTCCTACGAGCTTGTCATTTATATCATCCACTGCATTGCAAACTTCTAGGCACTTAAAACGATTTTGTAACTCGAGCTGAAAGATTTCGGGACTTTGGATAAGAGCACGAGGGGAGCGGAGCGTTGACTTCATTAGACAATACCTCTCCAACTTAACGTTTAGGTTCAGTGTGCCTCTAACCATTCGGTGATCGCTACCAGTTTTCACCCTCGCGATCACTGAGACATCACTGAACAGTTGTCGTATGATCGTCATAATGAAGTCAATCTCATTTTTATGTCGAATCGTCGAGGCTCGACCAGGTCCACTTCCTGTGGGTCCACTTCTGGAAGAAAGTTTTCATCATAAAAAGTCCCTCTCTCTCCATGAAGTCGGCCAGCTGTTGACCCCGAACGCTTTGGTTTCCTTTGCCCTAATCCAAATTTCCCTACTTTCAGCTCACCGTTCTCTCTTGCGTCTAGTTTTGCGTTTAAGTCTCCCATTAACACCGTATAGTGGGTTTTGGAGGAACGCATGGCTCTAGAGATATCCTCATACATTTCCTCCACCTCCTCATCGGGGTGTGCCGAAGTTGGTGCGTCAACCTGTATGACCTTCAGCGAATACCGTTTGGTGATTCTGAGTATAAGTTACGCAACCCTCGTCGACACACTCCTAATATTTACAACGTTGTTAACGCTCTCGTTAACAAGTCTCAACTTGTGGACGATAAATCAGATACCTCCTTGGGACAGATGGTCGCCCTCCTGGTGATAGAACAAGTTGCCGGATTCGAGGATTACCGTGTCCTCCCCCCCCCCCCCCTCTTCGGACCTCGGATAATCCTATAATATTCCGGCGCAACTTGTCTATCTCTTCTTCCAGCTCCAGGATCTTCTAGTCAGTACTCAGGGTGTGTGCGTTATAAGTTATAAGCCAGGTCAAATCGTCGGAGGTAGCAACCTAACCTCCACTGGAGATTCTTAGCACCCCCTGCCCCGCCGTTACCATGGTCGCCATCGTAGCCAGGAATGGCGGGGCCGCCGGGGACTGGGGGCCGTTTATTATTGTCATTGCTCATGGGGGATATATTGCCATAGTTTCCACGGTTGGCGAGCGGGTTGGAAACCGCAGTTTTTTATTGCTTTTGCTGTTATCACAAAAATGCTGCTGCCCATCTTCTGCCTCAGATTCCCTCTGTCGCCTTTTACGACACCCACAGGAAGATATGAGATAGGGGTATTCTTACCCGCCACTACACGGGGCATAAGTTATGGTTGGTATGATTAAAATATAAATCACCCGTCCGCGTGAACATTCTACAAGTTCCTGGTTGCTGCACCTAGGTTCCTAGGTGCATTTTCTAGCGGGGTCTGAATTTGTATTGTTTGACCGTTTGTTTCTGACACTACATATGAGCCTACCTCAGATGTTATCGCAGAAAATTACGTTGAATGTGCGTGATTATGTTGTGCGACTTATCCTAATAAGTGTGTGTCTTTGTACTTACGCTCTATAATAAAGTTCTGCGCAGTTGACTGGTACCGATATGTTTGAAGTTTTCATAGTGGTCGATAGCATTAAGGAAAGCGCACCACGAAAGACATAGTTTATGACTGAACTTAATGACGCGAAAATCGTACATAATGACATCTGACAATGATATAAATGAGAAAGCTCCTGATGTAAAATGTTGTTTTTGTGGTGGACAGTTCTATCAAAGATTAAAGGAGACGTTCTTTTACAAAGAAAATTATTTCTTGACATTTCCTTTGAGTGAAACGGAGCGCTGCTTTATTTTTTTATTACACTAAATTGAATAAGGAAAGTAGAAAATAAAACATTTCAAAAAAAGTAAGAATATGATACAAAGATATTTTTAGCATTGACTACATACTTTTTAATCAACGCGATGAAACAAAAAAACTATTGCTATGTTCAGGGCTTCTTGGGCAATTAGCTAGTTTCTTAATAGCTGATAGGCAAATACCTTTCCACCAAAATGGTAAATCTCTAATATATAGATAAAAAGCATTTGAGTGATAAACAAATATAAGAAATATAAAATTGTACGTATCAGGACTTGCTTTCATAACAATTCTCAATAATTTGGTCACAACAGTTCTCTCCAAAAAAGTTTGCTTGAAAGAAAAATAAATAATTTTCAGAGAGATAAAATCGTTGAATTGAATCTTCTTAGTTACGTAACATGTATGTACAATATTTACTATTATAAAAAGTTTATAATCAAAATTATTTTGCAACACTACACTCAGTGTACAAAACTTTGCTAATTTTACTAATTTGCGCACTACAAGAAACAAGGCTTAACTAGTGGCAATTCCAACAATGATAAACCTCCATATCTACTGTAAAGCAACGTGGCTACAGTTCGTTCGAGTTTTCGAAACTAACTCTGAACGGACGACTACTAGCAACTAGTTGCGAAACATGACGTGGCTATTCTATTATTGTTTCTAACTTTTGGAACGACAAGGGAAAGTTATATTCTCTTCCAAAATAATAAAGTAATAAATATAGTGTAATTTATTGCCTATGATTTTCAGAATTAATTTATACAAAAATATTATAAAATCCATAGTGACCGTGTAAAAATGTCCACTACCCCATATCGATCTGTGGGTGCCGTAAGAGGCGACAGAAGAAAATAAACCAAGAAATAGACAGCAGTCTTATTTTTAATAACCAAGCGTGGGAACTATGTCAAATATCATCCTATGTGGCAATCTATGGGAGAGGCCTATGTTCAGATGTAGTCGTTTGTATAACGTTACAGAATCACCTATCTATCACAGACGTTTATTTGAGAGAGTGTTTCATCTTTCAAAACACGGGTAACTATGCCGAAGCAAGAGATTAAAAATTCAAATTTTCGATTAAAGTCAGCACTTACGCGTTTAGGAGGAAAAAGGATCAACAACAAACTTCGATTTAAAAGTCTTTAAACTACAGTTACCCAATTTAAAAATGTTAATTTAACAATTAATTTATTAAATATTTTATATAAAAGAAAAGATTTCAATATTGCCCTTACGGTAATAGAATCTGGATTTTTTTAAATGAACAGTATCATTGTGCTGAACATAGGCCTCCCCAAGGAATGCTACAAAAGACGGCCCTGAGTCACCTGTATCCATCGACTTCCTGTATGTCTCACCATATCGTCACTCCATATAGTGGGGAGCCACCCTACACTTTGCCAACTGTTACGAGGCTGCCACTCGAGAACCTTTATTCCTCATCGGTTGTCAGTTCTTCGAACTATATGGCCGGCCCATTGCTACTTCAGCTTATTAATCCGTTGGGCTATGTCGATCACTCTGGTTCTACTGCGGATATCCTAATTTCTAAGTTTATCACGCAAAGAAATAGCGAGCATAGCCCCTATCCATAGCTTGCTGAGCGACTTTGCCCAGATGTGAAGGACCACGTCTCGGATTCATAAGTCATCACTTGCAACTCGCACTGGTTGTGCAATCTCGTTTTCAGGTTTTGAGCTATACCCGACGAGAAGGTGTGTCGTAATTTCCCGAACGATGCCCAGCCGATGAAAATGAAAAATAAATAATAAAAGATGATAAAAATGATGAAAAGTGCCAAATCTCGTGGTAAATTTTAAATTAAAAAAGTGCTGTTTGCTATTCACTTCACCCTTCATTATCAAAATTATCATTTAGAAATTTTAATATATCAGCCATATTACCTTGAAATATTAGGCTGTAAGCAGTTACTGTAAAGTAAAACGTCGAGAACTTTCATTAAAATCATAGTTGATAAAGTAAAAGTATCGAATTGTCATATGTAATGGTCCAAATTACCAAATTAAAAAGTCTTTGTTGTATTATTTTAAGTTTTCCTTAGTGCAGTCATATCATTCATAAAAATATATATAAATGTTTATACTGTTCAACAGAATTATTGACAAGAGAGAAACTACTGTACCCCTGTTAAAATTATTAGTATCTCTAAAGTTACGCGTTGTTGGAAAATAAATCTCCTTTATTATTTATTTTATATATGTATTTTAAAAATCTCCTCTTTTAAATCTTAACACCATATTATTAAAAGGACTAGGTAACTCTATGTAGAAGAAATTCCACAATCCTAATCCACCCTCAGTTTTTTATGTACAAGCAGAAAGGCGCGCGTGCGTGCAAGCGTGCGTGCTTGCGTGCGTGTGTTTGTTAGTGTGCGCGCGCGCGCGCGCGCGCGCGCGTGTGTGTGTGTGTGTGTGTGTTCGTGCGTGCGCGCGTGTGTGCGTGCGTGTGTGTGTGTGCGCGTGCGTGTGTGTGTGCGCGTGTGTGTGTGTGCGCGCGTGTGTGTGTGTGTGTGAGTGAGTGTGCGTGCGTGAGTGCGTGCTTGCGTGCATAAGTGCGTGCGTGTGTGCGATTGTGCGTGCGTGCGTGCGTGCGTGTGTGCGTGTGCGAAATATATATGAGTAAGTAATTTTTAAAGGGTAATACTGATTATTGCGCACTGAAATACTAAGTGTTGGTTAATTATTATTTAAGATTACCTTTTAACTGTCGTGCATATTTTATTTTGTCGAAAATTTTAATTTTCCCCATCTATAAAGATATTTAATAAAAGTTGATTTAAAATTGATCGTATCTTTCACTATCTAAATACATAAGTTTACATTATATAACATATACGTACTATGTATCATCTTTGGCACAAGTCTATAATATTCCATATTTCGGTTCGGTATCAACCCTAGCGTTACACGCTCCGGTTTAATGTCACCGGCGCTTCAACTCTCACGTACAGAGAGTGTCACCGCTGTGATACAACTGTAATTTTCCTTTCCTCTTTTGAATAACTTTTATTTGATGACTGGAAAATTGACCGTTAATTTTTATTTTCGTCTAGCTATTGCCTGCGGCTTTCCTCGCGTGAAATTTTCTTTATCAACATCATGCCAAAATTCGCATTTTTGGGTTTTAGGCCTTGTTCTCGCTGTGTGATCGTCTATCAATATCTGTTAAAATCGTTCTTCTTTGATCAGAATATTTCACTAACTAAACATAGATATGAAGTTTTAATTCGAATTTTGAACTTAAGAAATTAGTTTTGAGAAGTCAAATGGAAAGCTGTTCAAAACATTATAAATGTTGAGAAAAGAAATAATGAGTCGTACCCTAACGAAATATCTTACAAATCTATAATAAACCGCGTAAAGCCGGTGCAAGAATATTCACCTGGCACCTGGCACATACTTGAGTAGCAACATCTTCCTAGTAAGAACAGAATATAAATAGCAATCTGCAGTTGCCAACCCGATTGCCACTATTGCACAAATCCCCTGTGTGAAACAATCTACAAGGGAGACCCTATCTTCAGCAGTAGACTTTTAATAGGTTCTAATGGCAATGGTAACCATTTCGTGCCTCATATTTAGTTGGCATACATATCACATTAATATTTCATTCTAATTGGGATAGTTAATAAACCTAGCAAGCTAACAGCATAGCAAAGTGGCGAAGCAATCAGCTTTGTAGCGGTTTCTAACGGTTGCCGTGTGACGGGTGATCAGTAATCGATTGCTGAAAACAGAAAACCGACTAATAAATCTATGGCGGTACCACTATCTAGTATTAGCTATATTTTAAATACTTATACGGACAACAGGAAGCATCGTTAGAAACCGCTACAAAGCTGATTGCTTCGCCACTTTGCTATGCTGTTAGCTTGCTAGGTTTATTAACTATCCCAATTAGAATGAAATATTAATGTGATATGTATGCCAACTAAATATGAGGCACGAAATGGTTACCATTGCCATTAGAACCTATTAAAAGTCTACTGCTGAAGATAGGGTCTCCCTTGTAGATTGTTTCACACAGGGGATTTGTGCAATAGTGGCAATCGGGTTGGCAACTGCAGATTGCTATTTATATTCTGTTCTTACTAGGAAGATGTTGCTACTCAAGTATGTGCCAGGTGCCAGGTGAATATTCTTGCACCGCCTTTACGCGGTTTATTATAGATTTGTAAGATATTTCGTTAGGGTACGACTCATTATTTCTTTTCTCAACATTTATAATGTTTTGAACAGCTTTCCATTTGACTTCTCAAAACTAATTTCTTAAGTTCAAAATTCGAATTAAAACTTCATATCTATGTTTAGTTAGTGAAATATTCTGATCAAAGAAGAACGATTTTAACAGATATTGATAGACGATCACACAGCGAGAACAAGGCCTAAAACCCAAAAATGCGAATTTTGGCATGATGTTGATAAAGAAAATTTCACGCGAGGAAAGCCGCAGGCAATAGCTAGACGAAAATAAAAATTAACGGTCAATTTTCCAGTCATCAAATAAAAGTTATTCAAAAGAGGAAAGGAAAATTACAGTTGTATCACAGCGGTGACACTCTCTGTACGTGAGAGTTGAAGCGCCGGTGACATTAGACCGGCTAGGCTTAGGGGTAACGCTAGGGTTGATACCGAACCGAAATATGGAATATTATAGACTTGTGCCAAAGATGATACATAGTACGTATATGTTATATAATGTAAACTTATGTATTTAGATAGTGAAAGATACGATCAATTTTAAATCAACTTTTATTAAATATCTTTATAGATGGGGAAAATTAAAATTTTCGACAAAATAAAATATGCACGACAGTTAAAAGGTAATCTTAAATAATAATTAACCAACACTTAGTATTTCAGTGCGCAATAATCAGTATTACCCTTTAAAAATTACTTACTCATATATATTTTTGTCTTTTTCGATGACTTTTATAATTATTATTAATTTTAACAATTGAAAAAATTCGTAGCCGTATGTATAATTTTTTTAGAAAATCCATAGGGAAGCATAGATAGTTAGATAGATAGATATAACACTTAATTGTACGCCAAAAAATATTATATATATAAAAAAATCCTTAATAATATATATATATATATATATATATATATATATATATATATATTTATATATATATATATATTTATATATAAATATATAAAATTACACGTATATACTTTAAAACTATTATATATAACATAAATGTGCCATACATATAAATAAATATTGTAATGAAATAAAGGTAGAATAATTATATACAAATGAATAAGCATTATTTTTGTATAAAGCGCAGCCCTCAGCCAGGGCAGTCGGCGACGGCCCGTCCCACGCCCCGCGCGCCTCTCAAGGTGCCTGTACATACCCAGACACCCACACATAGCCGCAAGTGATTTTAAGTGCACACGTGCTTAAGTGTCGCTTCTTTTCGCGTAGTGTATATATTCTTTGGTTGTATGAATAAAATAGTTCAATTGTTTAACTTTTACGTTCAGTCAGGTTATGATTTGTTTGAGGGATAACTTTTATTTGACGATTGAAAAATCACATAAAGACTGGATTAAATTAATTATTAAATTTATTTCAGACGTGGCAAGCACTTACCATTAGATAGACTGGATTTCAAGAAGACTAAGTCTGTTTTTACATGCTTATTTATCACAACCTCTACAGTTTTTTTTTTAATTTAAAGCAACGACATTTAGAAAGACCAATTTATTGCAATGTATATGATATATGGCATTATGGCAAACTTTATACATAGTGACTGTGACTGTTTCGGTTATAGAAATTTACGTATATTAAATTAACTATATTACATCCCTTTATAATGTATAGATAAGTTTACTAAGCTTTTTCCTAGCTGTTGAATGTTATCCTCTTACACTTGAACCCATTAATATTTTAAATCCATAAGCTTGCCTAAGAGATTATGTCACTAGATATAAATTAAAATATAAATTTTAGTAAAATCTGACTCTCAAAAGCGTTAAAGCTTATTAATAATTTTAATTTAAAAATAGTGTTAATGTGAGTGTGAATTCAGTCAATAATATCTTAGGTACAATAGTCTAAGTAGCGACGAAACATGGCTATATTAACTTCCACGTCGTCGTGAACTACGTCACTGTGGTCGACGTGCGTAAAGCACACAAAACTGTTCTTCTGCAAATTAGTTTTTCTGCAAGACGGATGGTATTGCTACTGTGGTGCTACAGGGTCAAAGAATAATTTGCTCCGAATGGTAAGTGACAAAGTCAGCGAACCGATTTTCTGTGTCGTACACATCTGTGAGATTGGTTTTTAAATGAAAAAATGTTTTTATTCCACCCCACTGTGCATATTCTCCTGACCCGCTATATGTTACTGATGGTATGACTACTGCTTAAGAGTGCGTATATTTTTGCTATCAAATAGCAGTGCTTGCTCTGCAGTGGTCTGAAGGTTATAAAGATCCAGTATAATTATAAATTACAGGCTGTGAGACAATCTTAGTTCTTAGAAATTTCTGATATGTTTAAAGAAGAGTTGTCAAAAGTATTTTCCAATGCGTTAATTATGAAAGGAGGATAATAAGAAAAATTCGATACCAGTAATAAGAAACACATATTATTATTTTTCGGTATTTAGTTTATTTGGCATGATCCGCACACGCTTGGTCATAATAAGTTTTTTTTCAATTGTAATACAACAATATTAATACTGTAAAATCACGTAGCTGTATTTTACTTCCGATCTTCTAAGCCCCCTAATAACTTGGATTAGAATCAATTTCTATTTTATAAATAAAAGTAATAAAAAATACAATGTTAAATATAAATCTTAAAAGTAAGTTAGTAAAGTAGTAAGTAAGTAAGTTAAGTCGGGAAGGGATGCCCAAGACGAAGATTTATCGACAAATCGGCGATACATTGAAATTGGGCGAGATTAGGAGTACCCTTAACCGACGAGCGTGTATGCGTAAATATATGGATGTAAATTAGGCGAGAGAAGTGTGTCAGGATCACGCCAAATGGAAGTCCGTAGTCTCTGCCTACCCCTCTGGGTGACAGGCGTGAGTGTTTATATTTCTAAACGTTAAAATTTACTTAATAATTATTGAAATTTAAATGTATTTCGTTAAGAAGTAATTTTAGTCACAAGCTCGTTTAAAAACTGTTTCATGTTTAAACGAGGTTGAAACATTTAAAGTTTTTCTTTGTGTAAAATTACGACGTCAAAATCAGTCTCTGAAACGCTGAAATTTGTATAGTAGCATTTACATTTGAATGAGTAGGGAAAATTATAATATTAACACATTTATTTCAGCTAGACCTATCCATATAGGTTGTTAGTAATACATTACAATCCTTAGATACTAATGTTAATTCCTTAAATTTGGTTTTTATACAAGGTCCCAGTGAATCCGTATATTATTATCGTTCGTTGTCGCAGCCGTCACGCATTCTGCTCAACAGGGAAGTACACTCTTTTACGCATTATTGTGAAGAAGTCATCTGTTCGTACTTCTGCAAACATCCCTGATACGCTACAAAAGTGTCTCGTTTTGTTTTGTTGCTCTCGCAACGAAAATGTTCTTATATAGAACACGAAGTTCACTGTAAGCGCACATTATATATTTTGTTGTCGATAAGCTACATAAAAAAATTAAGTAGGTTTTAAAGTGTGTGACCTTGATTTCTTACTGTACCGTTCAAAACTAGGAATCAACATATTGCCGCGGACTGACAGCCCTCCGCTCCCTCTCGAAGTGTAAACGTGTGTTTTATTAGAATAATTTTGCTGATGATGATCACCGAAAGTCGTTGTTCATAGTACCTGTAGCCAACTATGAGATTAATAACAAAGACTGCAGATGCTCGTCACTTCGGAGGTGTGTGATGAAATGCCTTAAAGTCTATAACTACACCACTCCACCCAGACAGGACTACTGGACAAAAAAGAAGCTGGGCGACCTAGTGTAAAAGGGGCTAATAAAACAATAAAAAGTAGAGCCAATATTATTATATAAATACACTTCCCATTTCTGATAGTATTTTAGGGCAAGTAACATCCACCGCGCTGCCCCTATGATCCTATTAAATTATGTTATCTAAGTGTGTTTATAAAATGGTAATAATTATTTACGTATACATGAGCAAACATTAAATCGCAAACACACAACTCTCAGCTCAGACTAAGTATATTATTTTTTATAATAACCCTTTCATATATTTACACTATCAGAAGTAAAATAAACTCGTTAACATGCAGTATAACTCTTGAAACATTAGAAAGGTATTTGGCTGTTGCCAGACCAGATAAAATGTAAAAATGGTTAAGTATTTAATGTGCCATATTTTTGTATGTTCTCTACAACATGAGGGACCCATGTCAAGGAGTGCATTTTCACGCACTGGCAAAGAAGGAGAATAAAGTACCGTATTTAATATAAAATTGTTAATGTTGTTAATTTACAGATACTACTATTCGAACCTATTAAATTATTTGGCCGTGTAGTGGCCGGGTTAGAATATCCCCTACACCAGCTATGAAGGCCTATGTTCAGCAATGGACTTTAGATAGGTAACGTTTATAATTAATACTAATTATAACATTATTAGCTAATAATTATTAAACCATATAGTGGTGATGTAAAAATATTCAGTGGTAGAGCCATGCTGCAGCTATATTAGTAGTATATTTGTAGCAAGAATGGGCCGGCTCGACCGGGGAAGGACCACGCTCTCACAGAATGCTAGCGTAAAATAGCAGCACAACGATGTTGTGTTTGGTATGGTGAATGTAGAGAACTGGAGAACCTTTTTTGCTTGAAATGAGGCATTCCATCTTGACCTCACGGGTGACAACGCTTCTGCATTTTGTTTCGTAATCGAAGATAGATGTAGATCTCTATGGGCTACAGCAACCACTTACCGTCAGGTGGACTATGTGCTCGCTTGTCACCCTTATTCTATTCTATAAAATCTTCCTGTGGGTGTCGTAAGAAGAGAATTAAAACTAAAGATGGGCAGCAGAATCTTACTGATAACAACTCAAAATAATAAAAAAATTGCGGTTGCGAACACTTCTGCCAAACTTGGCAACTATATAGCAAAATCCTCCCTATGGGGGAGGCCTATGTTCAGCAGTGGACTTTTATAGGCTGTAATGGATGGATGGAAACATTATTACTTATTTATAATTGAATAACAATGCTGATATTTCATTTTTAAAGCTAAAAATAATTTTGACTGAATATTTTGTTTAGGTCTTCTAATGTACTACGATTGAAATGTATGACGGTAGTTTTGCTATTAACGTTACTGTTTAGTTACGTTTTATTCCGTATATGAACATTACGTAACCGACATAATTTGAGTTTTATGCTGAGACTTTAAGAGGCAGAGCACTGTTGAGCCCAATAGACGCTGTTGTCACGTCGAGTTACCGTTGTTGTCGCCAAGGAAATAAAATAAAACCAGACTCCGATTAATTTATGGACTATTTAGTCGTTTTTTTATTTACTCATGTCATATTACTGATCTCTAGCGTTGTAGTAACAAAATAAATAACACACAATCCTCGTATACTATTTAAACAAAGAAGTCGACTAAGTTCTGAAGGATTCTTGCAAATGAATGAAAAGGGTTTTTATTCTCTTTTAGGTGTTTTCAATGGCATCGATCGACGATCGATGGCGATTCATTAGTGTGGTAGCTTTAGCTGATCGACAGATACTGGTTGATAAAATGTTGTTCAATCATCGATCGATGTTGATCGACAATTAATCGATGTGCTTGTGGGCTCATCATCAGTATTTTTCAAAATGTATTCAGAAAAGAAAGCGTTATTATTGGTCTGTACGCTCTTCCTCTTATTATTATTAAGAAAACGCAAATGCAAAAGACTCTATCTATCGGTGTTGTAGAAACTATCGATCGAAGACGACAAATCCATTCCACCGTCGATCGATGCCATCGATCGATGATATATCGATTGGTGTGGTAACACCCTTTCTAAATTTGCGCGGAATGTGGAAATTTTTCAAAATATGCCCAAGTTTTATGCTGAGGGTTAAAAGGCAGAGCACTGTTGACCCGATTAGACTAGACGCTGTTGACATATCGAGTTGCCGTTGTTGTTGGTCAAAGGAATAGAATAAAACTGGAATCCAAATAGATTATGGACTGTTTGGTCAATTTTATTTACTCTGATAACTTTTTATCACATTATTGATCTCTAGTGATATAGTAACAACAGAACAAACTGTTAAATATCATAAAATACCTATTAAAACACAGAAGGGTTTACAAACTTTGATGAACATTGATGACCTTACGGTAGAATCTTATTAAAAAGCTGACGGTAAAAGCTTATTAAGTAGAGTAAGGGTTTATTTATGACACTAATATTTAAAATGTAATATTATATTTAATAAATGATAAAAATCTCTATATGTAAAAATCAATTGCTGTCAATTATTCTCGCTACAACTTGAAAATAATTAAGTATAAGTTATTGTCGAGATCATCGATCACTAATAGTGATCGATTGTCGAGATCCAAAAATCAGCCGACGGATGCTGGGGTGGACCGCTAGTATTTAATGAATAATAAGTTATTTCGTAATCTATGCTTCACAATAAATGTATATGATTTCATTTAGAAAATATATCGGGCAAACTGGTACAATTGACACGTGAACAAAATAACGTACCTAAAGTCAAATGTATGAATAACGTAAAGACAAATGATTCAGCATTTTTTGAGTTATTTCAAGAATGAAACATGCCTTTTAAAACATGAGATAGATATACGTTACCTTAAATCATTGAGTTATATGTACTACGTACTAGAGAAGCCATTCCGAACATTGACTATGTTCAACTGAACTGTAGTGCAGTCCCTACAGTCCATACAAACTAAATATTGTGTAAATTGAAGATTTGTTTATTCCATAAAATAATTATTATTACATTTTATTTAGAAATATGTTTGTTTAGATTAAATGAAGATATTTTATAATAAATTCTTATATTTATTTTATATCAATATCTTATTTTATATCAAATTAAAGTCTTCGCTCATGCGCGACTACTACTCCCGCGCATGCGCGAAGACATAGAGTAGGACACAATTTTTGTTTGGAATGGCTTCTCTAGTACGTAGTACATATAACTCAATGCCTTAAATTCTTTCCAGCTGTGTCTTAAACGAATAAGAGCAAAATAGGCGTTATACATATTTCATAATAAATGTCAATTATTATTATTACTTTATAGTATAATTTCTCTATGACTATAGGTATATAACCCTTTCATATGCAGAGAGTGTTTCCAGTTAGAATATTTAATCCAATTCTCAACGGCGGAGTGCATCACTTAACCTCGACTTGTGATAACATCCGCTGTTAATGTTTTCACGGTGGTTATTTTCAGTTAGTGTTATGTGCGAACGTGATTGTATATCTTATTTTAACAACAAAATAGGGTAGAAGATATAGACGAGTCGATATTGAAATATAAGCTGGTACAAGTGGTATTTGAGCTACTCACATGTAACTATTAAGTTAATTAAATAACTAGTTGCTTTAACGTTAAGTCGAATAAAGCGTGTTCTACGCTATCAGGCGACGTATTTCACAACTATTTTAGTTTCTTGTGAAAGTGCATTTTCTTTTTTTATCGTCAGGGGAAATTTAACAAACTCCTTTACACAGCAATGCAGCTGCATTTCCTTATTATACCTTGTTACTGAAAAAAGACTATACTAATTATTAAATTGTAACTTAACTAACTTAGCTCAGCTTAGCTTTTATGCCGCACTGCTCGCTTGGACTTACGAGTAGGTTTAGCAGTTTAGTTTTCTAAGTATAGGTAAATGGAAAAATGAAAAATTAAATACTTTCCACGATTGCACTGTTTAATTTATTTATATATGTATTGTGCTGTGTAGTAAGCGCTGCGCTGTAAGAATATCTACTACCCAATATTATCCTGTGGATGTCGTAGGAGACGACAGCGGAAAATTAAACAGGAGATGAGCGACAGAAACTTCCTCATAGCAACACAAAATTATAAAAAGGTGCGATTGCCAACCCGACTGCCAAGCATGGCTACTATAGAAAAATTCCCCCATGAGACGATCTATCGAGGAAGCCTATGTTCAGCAGTGGATTTAACACAAATAAATCATGCACTAACGTTGTTCAAATAATTAGTTTAGTTCCGAGCAAAATACACTCACGGGATTGGAGTAAATAGGGTCAATGGTATCTTTATTAAGTTGGCTTAAACTTCATTAAAACAATTACCGCCAGCCGTTGTCTTCTTCAGTTGCCTACAATTTCTCGATATGTTTATGTGGCCTTTTTATAGAAATAATCTGGGTATTCTTTGTGATATTTTTAGAATAACAAACAAGGTGGACTAGTGTGACAAATAAGCACATCACAGTCCACCTGATGGAAGTGTATGCTATTGGTATTAGATACTTACATCTATCATCTATAAAGTTTATATGCGTTTTCACCCCCTGAGTACTGAGATGAAATGCCTCGTTACCAGTAAAAAAGGGTCTCCGGCTCTATACAGTCACTGCAAGAAATACACCAGCATTAGTTTGCAATTTTACGCTGATATTCTGTGAGAGCGTGATCCTTCCCCAGTCTAGCCTACTCATTCGCGCTGCAACCTGCAGGGTGCAACATAGCTCTACCACTTTAAACTTATAATAACATCAAACATTTATATTGAATTATATATTTACTTTGTATTTAAATTACAAGTTTTTATAAAAATAATTTATATTTAAGCTTTTCATTGTCTTACAAAGAATCTGATCAAGTAGTAAATAATATTGTAATTCTTGGACTTATTTTTCATAGAACTTTGCTCAGAAACTTACTGTATTTTCCTGATGTCACTGGTGTGTACTATATGTTCAAAAGTACATGAAACAGCAAAATTTCCCAAAGGGAACAACAAGATTACTTTTGTTAATGCGTCTCTCTTATCTTATATTTTTAATAATGTACTTTGTATACGAATTTTGATACTAGGAGACAGAGAAGAAGTCCATCACTGTGAAATTTACTTCCTCGCACTACGTCTTTTTGAATTTCTTTACCACCTGTTATTTTTCCTGACCGATACGATTTCAAGAAGCGAACTTAATCTTTTTAAAGGCTGGCAGTGCACAAGCGATTTCCCTGGTGTTTCATTTGTTCATGAGTTGCGTCGATACTTACCATCAGGTTAGCCACATGCTCACTTCCGAACTCTTCTATTAAAAAAACCAAAGCTAAATTTCTATTAAAAATCGAATGTGGTGCCGCAGCTAATCGACTTTTGAAGTTGTTAGAAGGACTAGCCATACACCTAATTTTAAACACAATGCTATCTAAACACCATGTTTTGTATTTTATATTTTGAACAGTGGTAGAGCCAGGCAGCAGGTTTTGCTGTCGCATGGATGGGCCGGCTCGAACCGGGGTGGTACCACGACCTCACAGAATACTAGCGTGAAGTAGAGGTTTACCTTTGCATTTCGCTTGGTGAGTGCAGGTGGCCGTAGGCCCTTTTACTGGAAATGAGGCATTCCATCCTAGTCCTCACGGGTGAAAACGCATCTGCATTTTGATCTGTAACAGAGGATAGATATAGATGTCTATGGGCCGCAGCAACCACTTACCATCAGGTGGACTGTGTGCTCGTTTTTCACCCTTATCCTATAAAAAAAAATTATGACAAAATATCTCAACGCTGCTTTTAGTTTACTAGCAACAAGCAATATTTTCCCTACTTTGAGGACAACGGCTAAATATTATAACATTATTTATGTGGTTATGTGAGTGACAGCAGACACAAACATTCGCCGTAATTACACACTACTCTAATGTTTTGCTAACAATTTATAGATGAATGGCAAGATTATTCCTTCTGTGTTGTTTTATATAAATTAAGGGTGACAAACGAGCACACAGTCCACCTGATGGTAAGTGTATGACGCATAGACATCTACATCTATCCTGAATTAAGAATAAAAATGCAGATGCGCCTTGAGGACTAAGTTGGAATGCCTCGTTTCCAGTAAAAACGGCCTTCGGTTCTTTACACTCACTATATGAGACAACGCAGTATTGAGCTGCTATACAAAGCTCTGTTTCCAGTAGTAAACTTTTAGGTCTTGATGAAGGAGAAGAGGAAAATATTTAGTACCTTATATAAGTAGTAGTATAGAGGAAGGTCACACAATCATGTAGTTCACCTATGGCCTATAGTGATAGTACTGAGGAGTACCAGTAACAAAGAAACATCTATAACTAGTAATTTGAAATACTCGAAATATTATTAGAATTTGTAGTGTTATACTACTTACATTTCATTGTACACTAATTCTCCATTCTGTTTTGATATTCTGCATTCATGTTTTGCATCACTTTATACTATTTCTCCATTCTGTTCTTGATTTTCTGCATTCATGTTTTGCATCACTTTATACTATTTTTCCATTCTGTTTTTGATTCTCTGCATTTATATTTTGCATCACCTTTATTTATATAGGATCCTGTAACGTTTTTACACAATAACATATCATTTTACTGCGTATTTTCACACTATTTAGTACTTTTTAAACTAGCTGTCAACGAAGCCTTACCTTTTTTTGGTCTTTTATTGAATTCTCTGTAACTCTACAATTTCAGGCTTCGGTGCGCTGTCGCGCATCAGTTTTTCCTATTTGAATAATATCTCATTTCTTACTTAAAGGTAAAGATTTTCCAATTATATTCCTAAAAACCAAAAATTTTATATTTGATAACCATTGTTTTTGTAGTTGTCATGGTAACTTTTATTCAAATTCGTCTCTGGTTTGATGTTCTTTCTTCATAAATACTTTTTGGCTGTAGGTCATTTACAATAAATTTCCTTTTAATTTAAATAATTTTTCCGTTCTCTCTAGAAAGATATAAAAGCCGAACAATCGGTGAAGAAATTCAGTCTTGCTTCAGTTCTCGTATCGGAAGCATCTTCTAAAGGCCTTATCCCGGGGCCGCTCAGCCCCGGGATCCTGCAAGCCTCTATCCTGCCTGAAGCCACTGGACTCTACGATCCGTTGCTCTGCCTGAAGTCGCCGGATCCTACAAAACGTTGCTCTGCCTGAAGTCGCCGAGATCCCACAAGTCTCTACTCTACCTGGAGTCGCCGGAACCTACAAACCTCTGTTCCGCCCGAAATCACCGGAACCTACAACCTTTGTCCCGCCTGCAGTCACCGGATCCTGCAGGCCACTGCGCTGTCTGAAGTTGCTGAGGATCCTGCAAGCTCCTGTCTGGGCTGAAGTCGCCGATCCTGCAATCGCCGCATTCACCTGAGGTCGTCGCCTAGAGACGCCCACGCCTACCCACCTACGCCGTGCGTGCTCGTTCCAGGCGCTGAGAGCACGCTTGGGATCTTCGGACTCAGCTACGACATAAATCTTTTTTTTATTACCTTTTTTTTTAAATATAATTTGTAAATCACATCATCCATCCTCATATTCATACTCCATTTTTGATATATAAAATTGTAAATATTTTCGAATTTTAAATATATTATTTGTCTTGGTCTATTTGGTTGTTTTGCTGATCGTAGGTTAGGTTCTTTCTTCTTTTAATTGTCGCTTCACGACAAATTGTAACTTAAATTATTGCTAGTAAGATTACCAATTTTATGAAACTTAAATAATACTTTTTACAAAAATGAACATTGAATAAATTTTTGCCGCCATTAAAATAACCAAGACATCTTAATAAAAGAACTTCAAAGATATCCGCTGCCTCTTTATTATCTTCAACGTTTTTACAATAATGTTAGGTTATACAAAAGAGCTCGTTTCTTTCATAAAAGCCTTTAGAACCTGTTTCACTATCCGTTAACACGGAAATGTCAGTTTTTTCATCTAATGAAAGCAATATCAGCTTTTCTTATGTCTGGGTCGTTTGCTTTGCCAGTTTTGTAAACTTTATTTTATTTGGACATTGAACGAATATTAAAAATAATCTATAATATATTATGTATATTTAAACTTTTTTTTATGCTAAGTCAGTGTGCTTTACCATTTTTTTTTCTGTATATTTATTTCGACACTAGTGAGACCTAAATCTTTTTACAGCATAAGCTGCAGACCTAGTCTGCTTGCTAGTATAATATTTTTAAATATAATTGCTTGCTAGTAATGCCACGAAAAACCGTGAAATCGACAGGATTCACTTCTTCTCAATTTAAAAACACATTGATAGAAAATGAGATTGCGTCATGCTACAGCTTTATAATGTCTTCGAGTAAATACCACGCATTTACAATATGTGGCTGTGTTTCATGCGATGATGAGAACTAGAGACTGTTTTTACTGCGTTGAAAACACACACACACACACACACGCACGCACACACGCACGCACGCACGCACGCACGCACGCACGCACGCACGCACGCACACACACACACACACACACACACACACACACACACACACACACACACGCACACGCACACGCACACGCTCACGAACACGCACACGCACACGCACACGCACACGCACACGCACACACACACACACACGCACACACACACACACACACACACACACACACACACACGCGCCCGCGCGCTCGTAAGCACGCACGCTTGCACGTACGCGCGCCTGTGTGCTTGTACATAAAAAAACTGAGGGTGGATTAGGATTGTGGAATGTCTTCTCCATAGAGTTACCTAGTCCTTTTAATAATATAGTATTAAGATTTAAAAGACGAGATTTTTAAAATACATAAATAAAATAAATAATAAAGGAGATTTATTTTCCAACAACACGTAACTTTAGAGATACTAATAATTTTAACAGGGGTACAGTAGTTTCTCTCTTGTCAATAATTCTGTTGAACAGTATAAACATTTATATATATTTTTATGAATGATATGACTGCACTAAGGAAAACTTAAAATAATACAACAAAGACTTTTTAATTTGGTAATTTGGACCATTACATATGACAATTCGATACTTTTACTTTATCAACTATGATTTTAATGAAAGTTCTCGACGTTTTACATTACAGTAACTGCTTACAACCTAATATTTCAAGGAAATATGGCTGATATATTAAAATTTCTAAATGATAATTTTGATAAGGAAGGGTGAAACGAATAATAGCAAATAGCACTTTTCTAATTTAAAATTTATCACGAGGTTTGGCACTTTTCATCATTATTATCATCTTTTATTATTTATTTTTCATCTTCATCGGCTGGGCATCGTTCGGGAAATTACGGCACATCTTCTCGTCGGGTATAGCTCAAAACCTGAAAACGAGAATGTACAACCAGTGCGTGTTGCAAGTGATGACTTATAAATCTGAGACGTGGTCCTTCACATCTGGGCAAATCGCTCAGCAAGCTATGGAGAGGGGCTATGCTCGCTATTTCTTTGCGTGATAAACTTAGTAATCAGGATATCCGCAGCAGAACCAGAGTGATCGACATAGCCCAACGGATTAGTAAGCTGAAGTAGCAATGGGCTGGCCATATAGTTCGAAGAACTGACAACCGATGAGTAATAAAGGTTCTCGAGTGGCAGCCTCGTACCATTTGGCAAAGTGTAAGGTGGTTCCCTACTATATGGAGTGTTGATATGGTGAGACATACAGGAAGTCGATGGATATAGGTGACTCAGGGCCGTCTTTTGTAGCATTCCTTGGGGCCTATGTTCAGCACAATGATACTGTTCATTTAAAAAAATCCAGATTCTATTACCGGAAAAGCAATAATAATTTTTTTCTTTTATATAAAATTTTAAATAAATTAATTGTTAAATTAACATTTTTAAATTGGGTAACTGTACTTTAAAGACCTTTAAATCGAAGTTTGTTGTTGATCCTTTTTCCTCCTAAACGCGTAAGTGCTGACTTTAATCGAAAATTTGAATTTTTAATCTCTTGCTTGGGCCTAGTTACTCGTGTTTTGAAAGATGAAACACTCTCTCAAATAAACGTCTGTGATAGATAGGCGATTCTGTAACGTTATACAAAAGTCTACATCTGAACATAGGCCTCATATTTGATATGATTTGATTTGGATAGATTGCCACATATGATGATATTTGACATAGTTCCCACGCTTGGTTATTAAAAATAACACTGCTTTCTATTTCTTGGTTTATTTTCTTCTGTCGCTTCTTACGGCACCCACAGATCGATATGGGGTAGTAGACATTCTTACACGGTCACTATGGATTTTATAATATTTTTGTATAAATTAATTCTGAAAATCATAGGCAATAAATTACACTATATTTATTACTTTATTATTTTGGAATAGGAGATAACTTTCCCTTGTCGTTCCAAAAGTTAGAAACGATAATAGAATAGCCACGTCATGTTTCGCAACTAGTTGCTAGTAGTCGTCCGTTCAGAGTATAGTTTCGCAAACTCATACGAACTGTAGCCACGTTGCTTAACAATAGATATGGAGGTTTATCATTGTTGGAATTGCCACTCGTTAAGCCTTGTTTCTTGTAGTGCGCAAATTAGTAAAATTAGCAAAGTTTTGTACACTGAGTGTAGTGTTGCAAAATAATTTTGATTATAAACTTATTATAATAGTAAATATTGTACATACATGTTACGTAACTAAGAAGATTCAATTCAACGGTTATATCTCTCTGAAAATTATTTATTTTTCTTTCAAGCAAACTTTTTTGGAGAGAACTGTTGTGACCAAATTATTGAGAATTGTTATGAAAGCAAATCCTGATACGTACAATTTTATATTTCTTATATTTGTTTATCACACAAATGCTTTTTATCTATATATTGGAGATTTACCATTTTGGTGGAAAGGTATTTGCCTATCAGCTATTAAGAAACTAGCTAATTGCCCAAGAATCCCTGGACATCCTCAGACCAGGTGCCATCCGCAGAGATCGTGATACTCGGTGATTTCAACGCCCACCACGCTGAATGGCTTGGTTCTCGTTTAACCGATCATGCGGGTAGATCTGTCTATGACTTTGCTTTGGCATATGGTCTAACACAACTGGTTACTTCGCCTACGCGGATCCCAGATGTGGAAGACCATGTACCTTCCCTGTTGGACCTTCTGCTGACCTCTCATCCGGACGGATATCAGGTCTCCGTCGATGCCCCTCTGGGCTCTTCGGACCATTGTCTGATCCGGAGTACGGTGCCACTCACGCTCCAATCGCAGTTGCGATCTACAGCTTGCCGCCGTGTTTGGCACCATAGGTCAGCTGATTGGGACGGGATGCGGTCTTTTTTTGCATCCTACCCTTGCGGGCGGGTTTGCTTCTCGCCGGAAGAGCCCAGCGTTGTTGCCGATTCTGTTGCTGATGTGGTACTTCAGGGTATGGAACTTTTTATTCCATCCTCTGTGGTGCCCATCGGAGGCAGATCCCAGCCATGGTTTGGTCGCTCCTGTAAAATAGCATCACGCTATAAGCAGGAGTGCTACCAGGCCTGGGCTGACGCATCAACGTCTCGGGATGTAAATACCAGCGCATTAAAAAAGAAGTATAATTCCGCCTCCAGGTCCTTCAAAAGCCTCATTGCCAAGGCAAGGTCTGAGCACATCGGCAGAATTGGCGAGAAGCTAGTTCACCTTCCTTCGGGAACCCGTGCATTCTGGTCTCTCGCCAAGGCTGTCCAAGGGAACTTCTGTCAGCCATCTCTTCCATATCTGCACAGAGAGGACGACTCACTGGCCCATGCCGCAAAGGAGAAAGCCGATCTGTTGAGCTCTCTTTTTGCGTCCAACTCGACTCTAGATGACGGGGGGAACACACCGCCGACCATCCCGCGATGTGAGTGCTCCATGCCGGATGTGCGATTTACACAGCGCTCGGTCCGCAAAGCACTCTCATAATATAATGTATGTTAATGTACTATAGAAGAATATTTAATGAACCTGTAAAAGGTGTATGCCAAAAGAAGTTAGATACACAGACTAACTAGTACATTCTACCGGTTAGACACTCTTTACGTACTTTTTTGACACTGGTAGATGCTTGCTGGTAATTTTCAAAGTGAAACACTTATTATTGCAAACATTTTTATTTGAAAAAAAAAACACTCATTTAGTGAAAATCTGGCGGGAATTCGTTCACAGCAATGGAGTTCAATCAAAAATATCTTAGGTACAATAGTCTAAGTAGCGACGAAACATGGCTATATTAACTTCCACGTCGTCGTGGACTACGTCACCGTGGTCGACGTGCGTAAAGCACACAAAACTGTTTTTCTGCAAATTAGTTTTTCTGCAAGACGGATGGTATTGCTACTGTGGTGCTACAGGGTCAAAGAATAATTTGCTCCGAATGGTAAGTGACAAAGTCAGCGATCCGATTTTCTGTGTCGTACACATCTGTAAGATTGGTTTTTAAATGAAAACATGTTTTTATTCCACCTCACGCTGCATATTCTCCTGACCCGCTATATGTTACTGATGGTATGACTACTGCTTAAGAGTGCGTATATTTTTGCTATCAAATAGCAGTGCTTGCTCTGCAGTGGTCTGAAGGTTATAAAGATCCAGTATAATTATAAATTACAGACTGTGAGACAATCTTAGTTCTTAGAAATTTCTGATATGTTTAAAGAAGAGTTGTCAAAAGTATTTTGCAATGCGTTAATTATGAAAGGAGGATAGTAAGAAAAATTCGATACCAGTAATAAGAAACACATATTATTATTTTTCAGTATTTAGTTTATTTGGCATGATCCGTACACGCTTGGTCATAATAAGTTTTTTTCAATTGTAATACAACAATATTAATACTGTAAAATCACGTAGCTGTATTTTACTCCCAATCTTCTAAGCCCCCTAATAAATTGGATTAGAATCAATTTCTATTTTATAAATAGAAGTATTAAAAAATACAATGTTAAATATAAATCTTAAAAGTAAGTTAGTAAAGTAGTAATTAAGTAAGTTAAGTCGGGAAGGGATGCCCTAAACGAAGATTTATCGACCAAATCGGCGATACATTGAAATTGGGCCAGATTAGGAGTACCCTTAACACGTTAACTGCGGCACCAATTTTTGCATACTTTCCGTTCCTGCGGCACGAGGTATAATCGGCCCGTACCGTGACCAGACGTTAGGGCGACACGCGGTCTATTAGACCCCATCTTTTCTCAACATTTATAATGTTTTGAACAGCTTTCCATTTGACTTCTCAAAACTAATTTCTTAAGTTCAAAATTCGAATTAAAACTTCATATCTATGTTTAGTTAGTGAAATATTCTGATCAAAGAAGAACGATTTTAACAGATATTGATAGACGATCACACAGCGAGAACAAGGCCTAAAACCCAAAAATGCGAATTTTGGCATGATGTTGATAAAGAAAATTTCACGCGAGGAAAGCCGCAGGCAATAGCTAGACGAAAATAAAAATTAACGGTCAATTTTCCAGTCATCAAATAAAAGTTATTCAAAAGAGGAAAGGAAAATTACAGTTGTATCACAGCGGTGACACTCTCTGTACGTGAGAGTTGAAGCGCCGGTGACATTAAACCGGAGCGTGTAACGCTAGGGTTGATACCGAACCGAAATATGGAATATTATAGACTTGTGCCAAAGATGATACATAGTACGTATATGTTATATAATGTAAACTTATGTATTTAGATAGTGAAAGATACGATCAATTTTAAATCAACTTTTATTAAATATCTTTATAGATGGGGAAAATTAAAATTCTCGACAAAATAAAATATGCACGACAGTTAAAAGGTAATCTTAAATAATAATTAACCAACACTTAGTATTTCAGTGCGCAATAATCAGTATTACCCTTTAAAAATTACTTACTCATATATATTTTTGTCTTTTTCGATTACTTTTATAATTATTATTATTTTTAACAATTGAAAAAATTCGTAGCCGTATGTATAATTTTTTTAGAAAATCCATAGGGAAGCATAGATAGTTAGATAGATAGATATAACACTTAACTGTACGCCAAAAAATATTATATATAAAAAAAATATTATATATATAAAAAAAATCCTTAATAAAAAATATAAATATAAATATATATATATATATATATATATTTATATATATAAATATATAAAATTACACGTATATACTTTAAAACTATAATATATAACATAAATGTGCCATACATATAAATAAATATTGTAATGAAATAAAGGTAGAATAATTATATACAAATGAATAAGCATTATTTTTGTATAAAGCGCAGCCCTCAGCCAGGGCAGTCGGCGACGGCCCGTCCCACGCCCCGCGCGCCTCTCAAGGTGCCTGTACATACCCAGACACCCACACATAGCCGCAAGTGATTTTAAGTGCACATGTGCTTAAGTGTCGCTTCTTTTCGCGTAGTGTATATATTCTTTGGTTGTATGAATAAAATAGTTCAATTGTTTAACTTTTACGTTCAGTCAGGTTATGATTTGTTTGAGGGATAACTTTTATTTGACGATTGAAAAATCACATAAAGACTGGATTAAATTAATTATTAAATTTATTTCAGCCGTGGCAAGCACTTACCATTAGATAGACTGGATTTCAAGAAGACTAAGTCTGTTTTTACATGCTTATTTTTCACAACCTCTACAGATTTTTTTTTTTTAATTTAAAGCAACGACATTTAGAAAGACCAATTTATTGCAATGTATATGATATATGGCATTATGGCAAACTTTATACATAGTGACTGTGACTGTTTCGGTTATAGAAATTTACGTATATAAAATTAACTATATTACATCCCTTTATAATGTATAGATAAGTTTACTAAGCTTTTTCCTAGCTGTTGAATGTTATCCTCTTACACTTGAACCCATTAATATTTTAAATCCATAAGCTTGCCTAAGAGATTATGTCACTAGATATAAATTAAAATATAAATTTTAGTAAAATCTGACTCTCAAAAGCGTTAAAGCTTATTAATAATTTTAATTTAAAAATAGTGTTAATGTGAGTGTGAATTCAGTCAATAATATCTTAGGTACAATAGTCTAAGTAGCGACGAAACATGGCTATATTAACTTCCACGTCGTCGTGAACTACGTCACTGTGGTCGACGTGCGTAAAGCACACAAAACTGTTCTTCTGCAAATTAGTTTTTCTGCAAGACGGATGGTATTGCTACTGTGGTGCTACAGGGTCAAAGAATAATTTGCTCCGAATGGTAAGTGACAAAGTCAGCGAACCGATTTTCTGTGTCGTACACATCTGTGAGATTGGTTTTTAAATGAAAAAATGTTTTTATTCCACCCCACTGTGCATATTCTCCTGACCCGCTATATGTTACTGATGGTATGACTACTGCTTAAGAGTGCGTATATTTTTGCTATCAAATAGCAGTGCTTGCTCTGCAGTGGTCTGAAGGTTATAAAAATCCAGTATAATTATAAATTACAGGCTGTGAGACAATCTTAGTTCTTAGAAATTTCTGATATGTTTAAAGAAGAGTTGTCAAAAGTATTTTCCAATGCGTTAATTATGAAAGGAGGATAATAAGAAAAATTCGATACCAGTAATAAGAAACACATATTATTATTTTTCAGTATTTAGTTTATTTGGCATGATCCGCACACGCTTGGTCATAATAAGTTTTTTTTCAATTGTAATACAACAATATTAATACTGTAAAATCACGTAGCTGTATTTTACTTCCGATCTTCTAAGCCCCCTAATAACTTGGATTAGAATCAATTTCTATTTTATAAATAAAAGTTTTAAAAAATACAATGTTAAATATAAATCTTAAAAGTGAGTTAGTAAAGTAGTAAGTAAGTAAGTTAAGTCGGGAAGGGACGCCCTAGACGAAGATTTATCGATCAAATCGGCGATACATTGAAAATGGGCCAGATTAGGAGTACCCTTAACTGACGAGCGTGTATGCGTAAATGTATGGATGTAAATTAGGCGAGAGAAGTGTGTCAGGATCGCGCCAAATGGAAGTCCGTAGTCTCTGCGTACCCCTCTGGGTGACAAGCGTGAGTGTTTGTATTTCTAAATGTTAAAATTTACTTCATAATTATTGAAATTTAAATGTATTTCGTTACGAAGTAATTTTAATTAAACAATTTGCAGACACAAGCTCGTTTAAAAACTGTTTCATGTTTAAACGAGGTTGAAACATTTAAAGTTTTTCTTTGTGTAAAATTACGACGTCAAAATCAGTCTCTGAAACGCTGAAATTTGTATAATTGTATTTACATTTGAATGAGTAGGGAAAATTATAATATTAACACATTTATTTCAGACCTAGATCCATATAAGTTGTTAGTAATACATTACAATCCTTAGATACTAATGTTAATTCCTTAAATTTGGTTTTTATACAAGGTCCCAGTGAATCCGCATATTATTGCCTTTCGGTGTCGCAGCCGTCACGCATTCTGCTCAACAGGGAAGTACACTCTTTTACGCATTATTGTGAAGAAGTCATCTGTTCGTGCAAACATCCCTGATACGCTACAAAAGTGTCTCGTTTTGTTTTGTTGCTTTCGCAACGAAAATGTTCTTATATAGAACACGAAGGTCACTGTAAGCGCACATTATATATTATGTTGTCGATAAACTACATAAAAAAATTAAGTAGTTTTTAAAGAATGTGACCTTGACTTCTTACTGTACCGTTCAAAACTAGGAATCAACATATTGCCGCGGACTGACAGCCCTCCGCTCCCTTTCGAAGTGTAAACGTGTGTTTTATTAGAATAAATTTGCTGATGATGATCACCGCAAGTCGTTGTTCATAGTACCTGTAGCCAACTATGAGATTAATAACAAAGACTGCAGATGCTCGTCACCTCGGAGGTGTGTGATGAAATGCCTTAAAGCCTATAATTACACCACTCCTCCCAGACAGGACTACTGGACAAAAAAGAAGCTGGGCGACCTAGTGTAAAAGGAGCTAATAAAACAATAAAAAGTAGAGCCAATATGTATATATAAATACACTACTTCTCATTTTTGATAGTATTTTAGGGCAAGTAGCATCCACCGCGCTGCCCGTATGATCCTATTAAATTATGTTATCTAAGTGTGTTTATAAAATGGTAATAATTATTTACGTATAGATGAGCAAACATTAAATTGCAAACACACAACTCTCAGCTCAGGCTAAGTATATTATTTTTAATAATAACCCTTTCATATATTTACACTATCAGAAGTAAAATAAACTCGTTAACATGCAGTATAACTCTTGAAACATTAGAAAGGTATTTGGCTGTTGCCAGACCAGCTAAAATGTAAAAATGGTTAAGTATTTAATGTGCCATATTTTTGTATGTTCTCTACAACATGAGGGACCCATGTCAAGGAGTGCATTTTCACGCACTGGCAAAGAAGGAGAATAAAGTACCGTATTTAATATAAAATTGTTAATGTTGTTAATTTACAGATACTACTATTCGAACCTATTAAATTATTTGGCCGTGTAGTGGCCGGGTTAGAATATCCCCTACACTAGCTATGAAGGCATATGTTCAGCAATGGACTTTAGATAGGTAACGTTTATAATTAATACTAATTATAACATTATTAGCTAATAATTATTAAACCGTATAGTGGTGATGTAAAAATATTTAGTAGTAGAGCCATGCTGCAGCTATATTAGTAGTATATTTGTAGCACGAATGAGCCGGATCGACCGGGGAAGGACCACGCTCTCACAGAATACTAGCGTAAAATAGCAGCACAACGATGTTGTGTTTGGTATGGTGAATGTAGAGAACTGGAGAACCTTTTCCGCTGGAAATGAAACATTCCATCTTGACCTCACGGGTGACAACGCATCTGCATTTTGTTTTGTAATCGAAGATAGATGTAGATCTCTATGGGCTAAAGCAACCACTTACCGTCAGGTGGACTATGTGCTCGCTTGTCACCCTTATTCTATTCTATAAAATCTTCCTGTGGGTGTCGTAAGAAGAGAATTAAAACTAAAGATGGGCAGCAGAATCTTACTGATAACAACTCAAAATAATAAAAAAATTGCGGTTGCGAACACTTATGCCAAACTTGGCAACTATATAGCAAAATCCTCCCTATGGGGGAGGCCTATGTTCAGCAATGGACTTTTATAGCCTGTAATGGATGGATGAAAACATTATTACTTATTTATAATTGAATAACAATGCTGATATTTTATTTTAAAGCTAAAAATAATTTTGACAGAATATTTTGTTTAGGTCTTCTAATGTACTACGATTGAAATGTATGACGGTAGTTTTGCTATTAACGTTACTGTTTAGTTACGTTTTATTCCGTATATGAAGATTACGTAACCGACATAATTTCAGTTTTATGCTGAGACTTTAAGAGGCAGAGCACTGTTGACCCCAATAGACGCTGTTGACACGTCGAATTGCCGTTGTTGTCGCCAAGGAAATAAAATAAAACCAGACTCCGATTAATTTATGGACTATTTAGTCATTTTTTTTATTTACTCATGTCATATTATTGATCTCTAGTGATGTAGTAACAGAATAAGTAATACACAATCATCGTATACTATTTAAACAAAGAATTCGACTAAGTTCTGAAGGATTCTTGCAAATGGATGAAAAGGGTTTTTATTCCATTTTAGGGTGTTTTCAATGGCATCGATCGACGATAGATGGCGATTCATTAGTGTGGTAACTTTAGCTGATCGACAGATACTGGTTGATAAAATGTTGTTCAATCATCGATCGATGTTGATCGACAATTAATCGATATGCTTGTGGGCTCATCATCAGTAATTTTCAAAATGTATTCAGAAAAGTTGTCGTGAAGCGACAATTAAAAGAGAAAGAACCTAACCTAAGAACAGCAAAACAACAAAATAGACCAAGAAAATAATATATTATAATTTTTTAAAAGGTATTTACAATCTTATAAAAAAATGAAATATGATGGTGATGGATGAAATGAGGTTACAATTATATTAAAAAAAGGATAGGAGAATAGGAGAATTAGTATGATAGTGGAGCCCTAGAGCCTCGCTGCTTTTGTAGTAGTAGGGACACGGAGAGCTTGAGGTTTCTCAGCGGCGACGGCACGCAGCGCCTGGACTGGGCTCACGCAGCGTCCGGAGCCGGCGCACGTAGTGGCTGGGGTAGGTGCGCTCAGTTCTTGGAGAAGTAGTCGCCGCGCCCAGAGGTAGCGCGGGCAGTTGGGACGCAGCGCCTGGAGCCAGCAGTCGAAGCGCGCCTGAAGGTAGCGCGGGCAGTAGGCTGCACTCAGCGCCTGGATCAAGCAGTCGTAGCGCGCGGAGTAGTGTGGCCCCGCACTTGAATTAGAATTCACCGACGACTTCACGTGTAGATGGAGGCTTGCAGGATCCCGGCGCCTGGTTTGCAGGATGCGCCGACGACTTCAGGATGCGCCGGATGTAGATGGAGGCTTGCAGGGTCCCGGGGCAGAGCGGCCCCGGGATAAGGCCTTTAGTAGATGTTTCTCGTTTGAGAACTGAAGCGAGACTGTCCTGTATTCTCCAATTGTTTGGCTTTTATACCTTTTTAGAGAGAACGAGAAATTATTTAAATTAAAACGAAATTTATTGTAAATGACCTACAGCCAAAAAGTATTTATGTAGAAAGAACATCATACCAGAGACGAATTTAAATAAAAGTTACCATAACAACCACAAAAACAATGGTTGTCAAATTGAGGAATTTTTAGTTTTAGGACTGTTATTAAGAAACTATTACATTTAAGTAAGAAACGAGATAAAAATCACATAGGAAAAACTAATGCACGACAACGTACACTAAGCCTGAAATTGTAGAGTTACAGAGAATTCAATAAAAGACCAAAAAAAAAAGGTAAGACTTCGTTGACAGCTAGTTTAAAAGTACTAAATAGTGTGAAAATACGCAGTAAAATGATATGTTATTGTGTAAAAACGTTACAGGATCCTATATAAATAAAGGTGATGCAAAATATAAATGCAGAGAATCAAAAACAGAATGAAAAAAATAGTATAAAGTGATGCAAAACATGAATGCAGAATATCAAAGCAGAATGGAGAATTAGTGTACAATGAAATGTAAGTTGCATAACACTACATTTTCCCCCCGACCCTGGAAAATTTTTGAATCAGCAAAAATTTTGACATGTACATTCTAAAATAAACCATAAAAACACAGCTTTGCAGAAACAGACATCAACAGGCAAAATCAGATATACTATCTCTTACATTCATCATCTGCATTCAGGTAAGGGTGGAGTTCACATTCAATGACTACCACTCTAAAAGTGTGTTTTCAAAACGACATTAAGGCTTATTTAAGGAGTAGTCAACCGCTCCTGTGTGGAAAAAAAAATTAGTCGAAGAAACACCACTCTTAGAAGTGTGTTTTCGAAAGGACATTCAGGCTTATTTAAGGAGTTGTCAACCGCTCCTAAGTGAAGATAAAAAAATTCGAAGAGACACCACTTTAGAAGTGTGTTTTCGAAAGGACATTCAGGCTTATTTAAGAAGTTGTCAACCGCTCCTAAGTGAAGATAAAAAAATAAGGGAGTAGTCAGCTGCTCCCAGGTGAAGATAAAGGTGAAGAAAATTAAGGGAGTAGTCAGCCGTTCCCAAGTGAAGATAAAGATAAAGAACTTACTCAAGCATTAGTCGCTATGAAGTTGAAGAACCCTGGAACACCAAACAAACAAACAAATTAAAAGAAATTAAAATAATAAGGTGAAAATGATGGTGATATTTATACATATATACAATTTACAAGTTATATTTATACATATATACAAATTAACAGTTAAAAAATGTTTAGAAAAGTAATTAACAGTTAATAAATGTTTAGAAAATTTATGAATCGTCTCGCTTCGGCTTTCATAAACAATTTTATATAAAGTGTAAAGTGCAAAGTTAAGTTTAAGAAATAAAGATTTTATTAAAAATTGTACCTGTTTAAGTTATCTAGAATAAAAAATATTAGAGTGATGAATGTAACTTAGAGTGATGAATGTAAGTGAAGTGTTATATGTAGGCCTAAATATAATCCAAATAAGTTGAAAAACTAGAAGAAGTTTTGTTTTAGAATTTTGAAGGTATGAAAAGGTTGTGTAAATGAATGATGAATAATGAGTTAAGAACGAAAGGGAAAGCAATTAAATCAAAAGAGAATAGACAAGGCGCAGTAAAGGTGAAGAATTAAGAGAGAAAGAGGACTTTTACGTTGGGCGCCAAACTGTCGTGAAGCGACAATTAAAAGAGAAAGAACCTAACCTAAGAACAGCAAAACAACAAAATAGACCAAGAAAATAATATATTATAATTTTTTAAAAGGTATTTACAATCTTATAAAAAAATGAAATATGAAGGTGATGGATGAAATGAGGTTACAATTATATTAAAAAAAAGGATAGGAGAATAGGAGAATTAGTATGATAGTGGAGCCCTAGAGCCTCGCTGCTTTTGTAGTAGTAGGGACACGGAGAGCTTGACGTTTCTCAGCGGCGACGGCACGCAGCGCCTGGACTGGGCACACGCAGCGTCCGGAGCCGGCGCACGTAGTGCCTGGGGTAGGTGCGCTCAGTTCTTGGAGAAGTAGTCGCCGCGCCCAGAGGTAGCGCGGGCAGTAGGGACGCAGCGCCTGGAGCCAGCAGTCGAAGCGCGCCTGAAGGTAGCGCGGGCAGTAGGCTGCACTCAGCGCCTGGATCAAGCAGTAGTAGCGCGCGGAGTAGTGTGGCCCCGCACTTGAATTAGAATTCACCGATGACTTCACGTGTAGATGGAGGCTTGCAGGATCCCGGCGCCTGGTTTGCAGGGTGCGCCGAAGACTTCAGGATGCGCCGGATGTAGATGGAGGCTTGCAGGGTCCCGGCGCCTGGTTTGCAGGATGCGCCGACGACTTCAGGATGCGCCGGATGTAGATGGAGGCTTGCAGGATCCCGGGGCAGAGCGGCCCCGGGATAAGGCCTTTAGTAGATGTTTCTCGTTTGAGAACTGAAGCGAGACTGTCCTGTATTCTCCAATTGTTTGGCTTTTATACCTTTTTAGAGAGAACGAGAAATTATTTAAATTAAAACAAAATTTATTGTAAATGACCTACAGCCAAAAAGTATTTATGTAGAAAGAACATCATACCAGAGACGAATTTAAATAAAAGTTACCATAACAACCACAAAAACAATGGTTGTCAAATTGAGGAATTTTTAGTTTTAGGACTGTTATTAAGAAACTATTACATTTAAGTGAGAAACGAGATAAAAATCACATAGGAAAAACTAATGCACGACAACGTACACTAAGCCTGAAATTGTAGAGTTACAGAGAATTCAATAAAAGACCAAAAAAAGGTAAGACTTCGTTGACAGCTAGTTTAAAAGTACTAAATAGTGTGAAAATACGCAGTAAAATGATATGTTATTGTGTAAAAACGTTACAGGATCCTATATAAATAAAGGTGATGCAAAATATAAATGCAGAGAATCAAAAACAGAATGAAAAAAATAGTATAAAGTGATGCAAAACATGAATACAGAATATCAAAGCAGAATGGAGAATTAGTGTACAATGAAATGTAAGTTGCATAACACTACAAAGTATGCGTTATTATTGGTCTGTACGCTCTTCCTCTTATTATTATTAAGAAAACGCAAATGCAAAAGACTCTATCTATCGGTGTTGTAGAAACTATCGATCGAAGACGACAAATCCATTCCACCGTCGATCGATGCCATCGATCGATGATATATCGATTGGTGTGGTAACATCCTTTCTAAATTTGCGGAATGTGCAAATTTTTCAAAATATGCCCAAGTTTTATGCTGAGGGTTAAAAGGCAGAGCACTGTTGAACCGATTAGACTAGACGCTGTTGACATATCGAGTTGCCGTTGTTGTTGGTCAAAGAAATAGAATAAAACTGGAATCCAAATTGATTATGGACTGTTTAGTCAATTTTATTTACTCTGATAATATTTTAACACATTATTGAACTCTAGTGATATATGTGGGTTTTCATAACGTTAAACGATTTAAGCAGCATAACGACTTGTTAAATCATAATAACAGAATCCTCGATCTGGTGTTATCGAATATGGATAATATTAACATAAGCAAACCCAGCCACGTGCTATCCAAAATTGATCTTCACCATCCACCTGTACAAGTTTCGCTTACCTTTTCTAAGAAAGTCGGTAATATACCGATTACCGTTCATACAAAATTAAATTATTTTAAAGCTGATTATAATTCAATTTGCACAGCGCTTCAAGAAGTTGAGTGGCATTGGGAATTCTCTTCATGCGTCTCAATCGATGCCATGGTTGAGAAATTCTACTATATAATACGTGATACTAATACAAAAACATGTACCACGAATGATCGTAAAAAATAATAAGTATCCATATTGGTTCTCAAAACAACTAATAAAAAGATTGAATGAAAAGAATCGGTTGAGGTTGAGAGTTAAAAAATATAATAACCCGATGGATGTGATCTCATTAAATCTACTCAAAAAACGGTGTAGCAGAATGTCAGTTGCTTGTTTCAATTCCTATACAGCGTCCCTTGAAAATAAGAGAGCTATATCAAACAGAAAAGAGGTGGCTCTAGCAACTATCCTCGTGCTACGTCGAATGGAGTTGAAGTGTCTGAAAATATTGAAACCATCAGCGATTACTTTGCTTCCCATTTCTCCAGTGTCTATGATAATTCTTTTAACACCGTCCCCTCAACACATCCAGAGTCTGTCGTTCGACAAAATATAACTCCATTAAATACTGTAACTTTAACAGAAACACAAATTAAGGAAGTCTTGCATAAACTTTATATAAATAAAGGAGCAGGCCCTGATCTAATTCCACCCATTTTTGTTTGCAAAACGGCTAATGAGATATCACTCCCTTTAATGTTAATATATAACAAATCTTTACAGTCAGGAGTTTTCCCATCGATTTGGAAGGATTCTAATATTGTCCCCGTATTTAAATGTAATGATAAATCAATTGTATTTAACTATAGGCCAATAGCTATTTTATCTGTTCTTGCAAAGGTTTTTGAGGCTCTGATTTGTCCTGTTTTGTCTTGGCATCTGAAACAGTATTTGTCGAACAACCAACATGGATTTATGAAGGGGAGATCTACGGCTTCTAACTTAGTATCATATGTTGAATCACTTGTTGGGGCCGTCGATTCTCGCGTACAGGTGGATGCGGTATATACAGACTTCAGCAAGGCTTTTGATACAGTATATCATAGTATATTGTTATAAAAACTACAATTATTTGGAGTTATAGGACCTCTGCTAGGGTGGTTTGCATCATATCTGACTGATAGAGAGATGAAAGTTGTATAGAACGGTATTTGCTCAAGTCCTTATGCTGCATCGTCTGGAATCCCGCAAGGATCCCATTTGGGGCCCTATCTCTTCACATTATTTATGAAAGATATTGAACAGTATTTCCAAAACTATGAAGCACACTTATTTGCTGATGACCTTAAAGCTATTAAAATTATAAGGAATCAGGGGGACATCTTGCTGTTTCAAAGTGATCTGGATAGGCTTGCAGATTGGTGTGACCGAAACAAAATGTCTTTAAATATAAAAAAATGCAAGCATATCAGATTCACCAGAAACAGAGGGGTCGTCAATTCTAGATATAGTATATGTAATGAATTGCTTGAAGAAGTTCATGTAATTAAAGACCTAGGCATTCAGATGGATCCAAAACTTAAATTTGATTTACATACAAATGACTGTGTACTAAAAGCATCAAAGATGCTTGGGTTTGTGCTAAGGGAGAGTAGGAATTTTAAAAAACCAGCCACAAAAATAATATTGTACAACTCATTAGTAAAAAGTCACTTGGAGTATTGCAGTGTAGTTTGGTCACCTAGTTACAGAATACATATAGACCGCATTGAAAAAGTACAAAAAAGGTTTCTGTGGCACTTGACTCATAGCTGTAATATGGCCAGGACGCTCAAGTCATATGAGGAAAGACTGTCTCATTTTAAGATCCCTTTATTGGAAACGAGAAGAAAAATTATTGATTTATTGTTCTTAAAGAAATTAGTGACTGGATTTTTGGACTGTCCCGATCTACTTAGTAAGATAAATTTTAATGTACCGCAGCGATTGCCTAGATCCTGTAATAGCAAATTATTTGTTGCACCTCAAGGTCGAATTTAAGATCACATTGTTCCTTAACGAGAATGTTTGCATTATATAAAGAATACCAAAGCAGAATAGATCTATTCTCTGCGATTAAGGCTATGTTCTAATGGAAGTTTCTACATGATTAATTTAAATTAAAATTTTATTAGAGTTAAATTATAACTATATACTGTTGTAAAATCAACGTAAAGTCTCTTTTTTTATGCATGTGGTGCCCTCCTATAAGTAATGGGACATTTAGTTTTAATAATTGTGATGTCATTCCATATGTATGTAACAGTGTACTCATTGTTGTGAGAGCCTAATAAAATACTCGTAAATAAATAAAAAATAGTAACAACAGAACAAACTACACACAAATCTCGTTTACTATTTATATAAAGTTACAAAGAAGACGACTAGTATTTATTCTCTTTTACTAAAGCTGCGGAATGTCGAGATTTTTCAAAAATCTAAATTTATAAAACACACATTTTAACAACATATAAAATATCGCTAATAAAACTATAATAAGAAAACTCTTTTGGCAAGACCAGGCATCCAGAGAGATCATAAAAGTTCAGAAAATTTAGTAGCCACGGATAGTATAACTGTAAGAGGTTAAATGGATAACAAATTAATAAACTAAAACACCGCTCTATATGGAGTCTATAATATTTTTCTAGAGTAAATATCTTATATGTTTATGAGACTTAACTATACCCACATTTTATATTATACATACTCTAAGGCGTGTAGTTACGGCGTAAGAAAATCCACAACTCCGTTTCATCAAGCGAAAGTCGTAAGAAGAGAAATAGGGAAATAAACAAGAGAGCAGCAACACCTTGATAAGCTACAACTGGAATGGTAACTCTAGGCAAATTACTTTGCATCAACAAAAATAAAATACCTATTAAAACACAGAAGGGATTACGAACTTTGATGACCTTACGGTAGAAGCTTATTAAAAAGCTGACGGTAAAAGCTAATTAAGTAGAGTAAGGGCTTATTTATGACTAATATTTAGTTAGTAATATTATATTGAATAAATGGTAATAATCTCTATACAGGGTATTTTTGGAACGCTCCCGAAAACTAAGACAGGCTATAGCACCAAGTATACCTTTGATCATGGGTCACAAATTAATCCGATCCTGATGAAAAAAAAAACATCTGTTTACAACGTTTTATAAATTTTATTCACGCGCCATCATGTTAGTACAGCTAAATGAAACGATACATATGTAAAAGTCAATTGCTGTCAATTTTTCTCGCTAGAGCTTGAAAATAATTGAGTATAAGTTATTGTCGAGATCATCGATCACTAATAGTGATCGATTGTCGAGATCCAAAAATCATCCGAGGGATGCTGGGGTGGACCGCTAGTATTTAATGAATAATAAGTTATTTCGTAATCTATGCTTCACAATAAATGTATTTGATTTCATTTAGAAAATATATCGGGCAAACTGGTACAATGAGGGCATCCACGACTTTTTCTGCCACCAGGGCGGCGCCCCTTGACAGTGAGGTAAATATTTGACAGATTTCATAGCTGGGATGATAATTTCTTAGGAAAATGTAATGTTTATAGTTAGTTTCTGTATTATTAGTTATATTTTATAATAATTACATTAGAAATGAATAAACCAAACTATAAAGTATAACTAAAAACCGATTTTTTTAAAAAGAGCTATAAAGTGCAAAAAATTAAAAATCAAACCACTGACGCATTGTGTTGTGTATTAATATAATATTCTAGATAATGATAAACTATTTATTTAAAACCAATTTCTCAATTAACTGACACTGTGTAACAAAAAACCTTACCTCAGTCGCTACTAGCGACATCTGGGGAGTGGAAGATTATTAGCCCTCATTGACACGTGAACAAATTAACGTACCTAAAGTCAAATGTATGAATAACGCAAAAACAAATGATTCCGCATTTTTTGAGTTATTTCAAGAATTAAGCATACCATTAAAAACATAAGATAGATATACGTTACCTTAAATTCTTTCCAGCTGTGTCTTAAACGAATAAGGGCAAAATAGGCGTTATACATTTTTCATAATAAATGTCAATTATTATTATTACTTTATAGTATAATTTCTTTATGACTATAGGTATATAACCCTTTCATATGCAGAGAGTGTTTCCAGTTTGAATATTTAATCCAATTATCAACGGCGGAGTGCATCACTTAAGCTCGACTTGTAATAACATCCACTGTTAATGTTTTCACGGTGGTTATTTTCAGTTAGTGTTATGTGCGAACGTGATTGTATATCTTATTTTTACAACAAAATAGGGTAGAAGATATGGACGAGTCGATATTGAAATACAAGCTGGTACAAGTGGTATTTGAGCTACTCACATGTAGATATTAAGTTAATTAAAAAACTAGTTGCTTTAACGTTAAGGCGAGTGAAGCGTGCTCTACGCTATCAGGCGACGTATTTCACAACTATTTTAGTTTCTTGTGAAAGTGCATTTTCTTTTTTTATCGTCAGGGGAAATTTAACAAACTCCTTTACACAACAATGCAGCTACATTTTCTTATTATACCTTGTTACTGAAAAAAGACTATACTAATTATTATATTGTAACATAACTAACTTAACTCAGCTTAGCTTTTATGCCGCACTGCTCGCTTGGACTTACGAGTAGGTTTAGCAGTTTAGTTTTCTAAGTATAGGTAAATTGAAAAATGAACAGCTTAAACTTTCCACGATTGCGCTATTTAATTTATTTATACTCGTATATGTATTGTGCTGTGTAGTGGCGCTGTAAGAATATCTACTACCAATATTATCCTGTGGGTGTCGTAGGAGACGACAGCGGGAAATTAAACAGGAGATGAGCGACAGAAACTTCCTCGTAGTTACACAAAATTATAAAAAACTGCGGTTTTCAACTTGACTGCCAAGCATGGCTACTAAAGAAAAATTCTCCAATAAGACGATCTATCGAGGAATCCTATGTTCAGCAGTGGATTTAACACAAAGAAATCATGCACTAACGTTGTTCAAATAATTAGTTTAGTTCCGAGCAAAATACACTCACGGGATTGGAGTGAATAAGGTCAATAGTATCTTTATTAAGTTCGCTTAAACTTCATTAAAACAAATACCGCCAGCCGTTGTCTTCTTCAGTTGCCTACATTTTCTCGATTTATACAAATATTATATTTTAAACAGTCATGTTTATGTGGCCTTTTTATAGAAATAATCTGGGTATTCTTTGTGATATTTTTTAGAATAACAAACAAGGTGGACTAGTGTAACAAATAAGCACATCACAGTCCACCTGATGGAAGTGTATGCTATTGGTTTTAGATACTTACATACATACATATATACATATAATCATGCCTCTTTCCCGTAGGGGTAGGCAGAGACCACTTCTTTCCACTTGCTACGATCCTTACATACTTGTTTCGCTTCGTCCACTTTCATTATTCCCTTCATACATGCGCTACGGTTTAGGGTACTCATGACCTGGCCTTTTTTCAAGACGTCCCTGATTTGGTCTAGAAATGTCCGCCTAGGTCTACCACTTCCAACACTTTCATTCACACTCGCCTTATACACTTTATTCGTCAATCGTTCTTCATTCATTCTCCCGACATGGCCAAACCATCTCAGCTTACCTTTCTCAATTTTTGTCACTACATCTTCTTTCAGACTACAACGTTTCCTTATCTCACTATTTCTTATCCTGTCACTCAGTTTAACTCCTATCATACTTCTTAATGCTCTCATCTCAACTGCATTTAATCTACTTTCATGTTTCTTCTGCCATACCCAACTTTCGCTTCCGTACATGAGTGTCGGAACCAACACCCCCTCATGCACAGCCAAACGAGCCTTGTTAGACACCTTCAGACTGCTCATAAAGGAATGCATAGCTCCATTCACCATGTTTCCTGCATTCACACTTCTTTCGATATCACTCTCACACTTTCCATCTCTTGTAAACTTTGAACCCAGATACACAAACTCTTTCACCTGTTCAATTCGTTCATCTTCAATCACGATATTGCAGTCTGTCACTGCCTCATCTTTTTCAAACACCATCACTTTCGTCTTCCTTACATTCATCTTCATTCCCTTTCTAACAAAAGATCCACTCATAGCAGTTACCATCTCCTGCAACTCCTCGGCCGAAGACGCAAGTAATACTTGGTCATCAGCATAGAGAAAACATTTGACGAGTAACTTATTCATTCTCAAACCACTTTCATTCTCTTTTAAATCTGTCAAACAATTGTCCATGAACAGATTAAACAGCCACGGTGACGCTACACATCCCTGTCTAACACCTTTTTCCATATCAAACCATTCAGTGTATGCCCCGTTTATTCTTACACAAGCACTAGAATCCCTATAAAGAGATTGCCATGCTCGTATGAGGATACTGCTCACACCGTTCACGGACAGTGCTGACCACAATTCATTCCTCACCACTCTATCATAGGCCTTTTCTAGATCTACGAATGCGCAGTAGACTTTCTTGTTTTTAGCCAAACACTTTTCGGCTGTGCAGCGCAAGGAAAAGACCTGATCCGTACATCCCATTCCCTTTCTAAATCCCGCTTGTGCATCCCATACTTTCTCGTCTGTTTCATTCACAACCCTTTCAATCAACACTTTCGCATACAATTTACCGACGACGCTGAGAAGGCTTATACCACGGTAATTTATGCAGTCCTGCCGTGACCCTTTTCCCTTATACAATGGCACGATTACGGCTTTGCACCAGTCTCCCGGTACTTGCCCATTTCGCCAGCACAGATTGAAAAGGCGGTACAGCTGACTAGCCACCAGGCACTGTCCAGCCCTCAGCATCTCGACGGTAATCCTGTCATACCCTGCAGCCTTACCTAATCTCATAATTTTCAACGCTTTCTCTATTTCATCCATGCTTATCTCATTTTCATCAACATTTATATTAGTTTCCGTGGAAGGTGGCAGATGCTGTACCTGCACTTCCTCTCTTTCATACAAACTTTCAAAATACATCAAACAACATACAAAAAACATCTATCATCTATAAAGTTTATATGCGTTTTCACCCCTGAGTACTGAGATGAAATGCCTCGTTACCAGTAAAAAAGGATCTCCGGCTCTATACAGTCACTGCAAGAAATACACCAGCATTAATTTGCAATTTTACGCTGATATTCTGTGAGAGCGTGATCCTTCCCCAGTCTAGCCGACCCATTCGCGCTGCAACCTGCAGGGTGCAACATGGCTCTACCACTTTAAACTTATAATAATATCAAACATTTATATTGAATTATATATTTACTTTATATTTAAATTACAAGTTTTTATAAAAATAATTTATATTTAAGCTTTTCATTGTCTTACAATGAATCTGATCAAATAGTAAATAATATTGTACTTCTTGGAATTATTTTTCATAGAAGTTTGCTCAGAAACTTACTGTATTTTTCTGATGTCACTGGTGTGTACTATATGTTCAAAAGTACATGAAACAGCAAAATTTCCCAAAGGGAACAACAAAATTACTTTTGTTAATGCGTCTCTCTTATCTTAAATTTTTAATAATGTAGTTTGTATACGAATTTTGATACTAAGAGACAGAGAAAAAGTCCATTACTGTGAAATTTACTTCCTCGCACTACGTCTTTGTGAATTTCTTTATCACCTGTTATTTTTCCTGACCGATACGATTTCAAGAAGCGAATTTAATCTTTTTTAAGGCTGGCAGTGCACAAGCGATTTCCCTGGTGTTTCATTTGTTCATGAGTTGCGTCGATACTTACCATCAGGTTAGCCACATGCTCACTTCCGCACTCTTCTATTAAAAAAACCAAAGCTAAATTTCTATTAAAAATAGAATGTGGTGCCGCAGCTAATCGACTTTTGAAGTTGTTAGAAGGACTAGACATACACCTAATTTTAAGCACAATGCTATCTAAACACCATGTTTTGTATTTTATATTTTGAACAGTGGTAGAGCCAGGCGGCAGCTTTTGCTGTCGCTTGGATGGGCCAGCTCGAACCGGGGTGGTACCACGACCTCACAGAATACCAGCGTGAAGTAGAGGTTTACCTCTGTGTTTCGCTTGATGAGTGCAGGTGGACGTAGGCCCTTTTTACTGGAAATGAGGCATTCCATCCTAGTCCTCACGAGTGAAAACGCATCTGCATTTTGATCTGTAACAGAGGATAGATGTAGATGTCTATGGGCCGCAGCAACCACTTACCATAAGGTGGACTGTGTGCTCGTTTTGCACCCTTATCCTATAAAAAATTTATGACGAATTATCTCAACGCTGCTTTTAGTTTACTAGCAACAACCAATATTTTCCCTACTTTGAGGACAATGGCTAAATATTATAACATTATTTATGTGGTTATGTGAGTGACAGCAGACACAAACATTCGCCGTATTTACACACTACTCTAATGTTTTGCTAACAATTTGTAGATGAATGGCAAGATTATTACTTCTGTGTTGTTTTATATAAATTAAGGGTGACAAACGAGAACACAGTCCACCTGATGGTAAGTGTATGATGCAAAGACATCTACATCTATCTTGAATTAAGAATAAAAATGCAGATGCGCCTTGATGACTAAGTTGGAATGCCTCGTTTCCAGTAAAAACGGCCTTCGGTTCTTTACACTCACTATATGATACGCCGCAGTATTGAGCTGCTATACAAAGCTCTGTTTCCAGTAGTAAACTTTTAGATCCTGATGAAGGAGAAGAGGAATATATTTAGTACCTATGTATAGTATAGAGGAAGGTCACACAATCATGTAGTTCACCTATGGCCTATGGTGATCGTACTGAGGTCCAAGATCAATAACAAAGAAATATCTATAACTAGTAATTTAAAATACTCGAAATATTATTAGAATTGTAACTTAAATTATTGCTAGTAAGATTACCAATTTTATGAAACTTAAATAATACTTTTTACAAGAATGAACATTGAATAAATTTTTGCCGCCATTAAAATAACCAAGACATCTTAATAAAAGAACTTCAAAGATATCCGCTGCCTCTTTATTATCTTCAACGTTTTTACAATAACGTTAGGTTATACAAAAGAGCTCGTTTCTTTCATAAAAGCCTTTAGAACCTGTTTCACTATCCGTTAACACGGAAATGTCAGTTTTTTCATCTAATGAAAGCAATATCAGCTTTTCTTATGTCTGGGTCGTTTGCTTTGCCAGTTTTGTAAACTTTATTTTATTTGGTACATTGAACGAATATAAAAAATAATCTATAATATATTATGTATAATTAAACTTTTTGTTATGCTAAGTCAGTGTGCTTTACCATTTCTTTTCTGTACATTTTTTTCGACACTAGTGAGACCTAAATCTTTTTTACAGCATAAGCTGCAGACCTAGTCTGCTTGCTAGTTTAATATTTTTAAATATAATTGCTTGCTAGTAATGCCACGAAAAACCGTGAAACCGACAGGATTCACTTCTTCTCAATTTAAAAACACATTGATAGAAAATGAGATTGCGTCATGCTACAGCTTTATAATGTCTTGGAGTAAATACCACTCATTTACAATATGTGGCTGTGTTTCATGCGGTGATGAGAACTAGAGACTGTTTTTACTGCGTTGAAAACACACACACACACACACACACACACACACACACACACACACACACACACACACAACCACGCACGCACACACGCACGCACGCTCGCACGCACGCACGCAAGCACGCACGCACGCACGCACGCACGCGCGCACGCACGCGCACGCACGCACGCACACACACGCACGCACGCACTCGCACGCACGCACGCACGCACGCATGCACGCACGCCCGCACGCACACGCACACGCACGCACGCACGATCGCGCGCACGCACGCGCACGCACGCACGCACACACACGCACGCACGCACTCGCACGCACGCACGCCCGCACGCATGCACGCACGCCCGCACGCACACGCACACGCACGCACGCGCGCACGCACGCGCACGCACACGCACGCGCACGCGCACACACGCGCAAGCGCACACGCACACGCACACACACACGCACACGCACACGCACACGCACACGCACACGCACACGCACACGCACACGCACACGCACACGCACACGCACACGCACACGCACACGAACACGCACACGCGCACGCGCACACGCACACGCACACGCGCCCGCGCACGCGCACGCGCACGCGCACGCGCACGCGCACTCGCACACGCACCCGCACACGCACGCACGCTCGCACGGACGCACACGCACACGAACACACGCGCACACACGCACGCACACGTACACGCACACGCACACGCACACGCACACGCACACGCACACGCACACGCACACGCACACGCACACGCACACGCACACGCACACGCACACGCACACGCACACGCACACGCACACGCACACGCACACGCACACGCACCCGAACACGCACACGCACACGCACAAGCACACGCGCACACACACGCACACGCACGCACACACGCACACACACGCACACACACGCGCACACACACACACACACACGCACGCACGCACGCACGCACACACGCTTGCACGCACGCGCGCTTGTGTGCTTGTACATAAAAAACTGAGGGTGGATTAGGATTATGGAATGTCTTCTCCATAGAGTTACCTAGTCCTTTTAATAATATGTAAACAACAACAACACGTAACTTTAGAGATAGTAATAATTTTAACAGGGGTACAGTAGTTTCTCTCTTGTCAATAATTCTGTTGAACAGTATAAACATTTATATATATTTTTATGAATGATATGACTGCACTAAGGAAAACTTAAAATAATACAACAAAGACTGTTTAATTTGGTAATTTGGACCATTATATATGACAATTCGATACTTTTACTTTATAAACTATGATTTTAATGAAAGTTCTCGACGTTTTACATTACAGTAACTGCTTACAACCTAATATTTCAAGGTAATATGGCTGATACATTAAAATTTCTAAATGATAATTTTGATAAGGAAGGGTGAAACGAATAGCAAATAGCACTTTTTTAATTTAAAATTTATCACGAGGTTTGGCACTTTTCATCATTTTTATCATCTTTTATTATTTATTTTTCATCTTCATCGGCTGGGCATCGTTCGGGAAATTACGGCACATCTTCTCGTCGGGTATAGCTCAAAACCTGAAAACGAGATTGTACAACCAGTGCGTGTTGCAAGTGATGACTTATGAATCTGAGACGTGGTCCTTCACATCTGGGCAAATCACTCAGCAAGCTATGGAGAGGGGCTATGCTCGCTATTTCTTTGCGTGATAAACTTAGAAATCAGGATATCCGCAGCAGAACCAGAGTGATCGACATAGCCCAACGGATTAGTAAGCTGAAGTAGCAATGGGCTGGCCATATAGTTCGAAGAACTGACAACCGATGAGTAATAAAGGTTCTCGAGTGGCAGCCTCGTACCAGTTGGCAAAGTGTAAGGTGGTGCCCTACTATATGGAGTGTTGATATGGTGAGACATACAGGAAGTCGATGGATACAGGTGACTCAGGGCCGTCTTTTGTAGCATTCCTTGGGGAAGCCTATGTTCAGCACAATGATACTGTTCATTTAAAAAAATCCAGATTCTATTACCGGAAAAGCAATATTAAATTTTATCTTTTATATAAAATTTTAAATAAATTAATTGTTAAATTAACATTTTTAAATTGGGTAACTGTACTTTAAAGACCTTTAAATCGAAGTTTGTTGTTGATCCTTTTTCCTGCTAAACGCGTAAGGGCTGACTTTAATCGAAAATTTTAATTTTTAATCTCTTGCTTGGTCACCCGTGTTTTGAAAGATGAAACACTCTCTCAAACACACGTCTGTGATAGATAGGCGATTCTGTAACGTTATACAAAAGTCTACATCTGAACATGGGCCTCTCCCATAGATTGCCACATAGGATGATATTTGCCATAGTTCCAACGCTTGGTTATTAAAAATAAGACTGCTGTCTATTTCTTGGTTTATTTTCTTCTGTCGCCTCTTACGGCACCCACAGATCGATATGGGATAGTGGACATTCTTCCACGGTCACTATGGATTTTATAATATTTTGTATAAATTAATTCTGAAAATCATAGGCAATAAATTACACTATATTTATTACTTTATTATTTTGGAATAGGAGATAACTTTCCCTTGTCGTTCCAAAAGTTAGAAACGATAATAGAATAGCCGCGTCATGTTTCGCAACTAGTTGCTAGTAGTCGTCCGTTCAGAGTTAGTTTCGAAAACTCATACGAACTGTAGCCACGTTGCTTAACAATAGATATGGAGGTTGATAATTGTTGGAATTGCTACTATTTCAGCCTTGTTTCTTGTAGTGCGCAAATTAGTAAAATTAGCAAAGTTTTGTACAATGAGTGTATTGTGTCAAAATAATTTTGATTATAAACTTATTATAATAGTAAATATTGTACATACATGTTACGTAACTAAGAAGATTCAATTCAACGATTTTATCTCTCTGAAAATTATTTATTTTTCTTTCAAGCAAACTTTTTTGGAGAGAACTGTTGTGACCAAATTATTGAGAATTGTTATGAAAGCAAGTCCTGATACGTACAATTTTATATTTCTTATATTTGTTTATCACTCAAATGCTTTTTATCTATATATTAGAGATTTACCATTTTGGTGGAAAGGTATTTGCCTATCAGCTATTAAGAAACTAGCTAATTGCCCAAGAAGCCCTGGACATAGCAATAGCTTTTTTGTTTCATCGCGTTGATTAAAAAGTATGTAGTCCATGCTAAAATTATCTTTGTATCATATTCTTACTTTTTAGAAATGTTTTATTTTCTATTTTCCTTTTGCAATTTAATGAAATAAAAAAATAAAGCAGCACTCCGTTTCACTCAAAGGAAATGTCAAGAAATAATTTTCTTTGTAAAAGAACGTCTCCTTTAATCTTTAATATAACTGGCCACCACAAAAACAACATTTTACATCAGGAGCTTTCTCATTTATATCATTGTCACATGTCATTATGTGCGATTTTCTCGTCATTAAGTTCAGTCATAAACTATGTCTTTCGTGGTGCGCTTTCCTTAATGCTTTCGACCATTATGAAAACTTCAAACATATCGGTACCAGTCAACTGCGCAGAACTTTATTATAGAGCGTAAGTACAAAGATACACACTTATTAGGATAAGTAGCACAACATAATCACGCACATTCAACGTAATTTTCTGCGATAACATCTGAGGTAGGCTCACATGTAGTGTCAGAAACAAACGGTCAAACAAAACAACTTCAGACCCCGCTAGAAAATGCACCTAGGATCCTAGGTGCAGCAACCAGGATCTTGTAGAATGTTCACGCGGACGGGTGATTTATATTTTAATCATACCAACCATAACTTATGCCCCGTGTAGTGGCGGGTAAGAATACCCCTATCTCATATCTTCCTGTGGGTGTCGTAAAAGGCGACAGAGAGAATCTGAGGCAGAAGATGGGCAACAGCATCTTTGTGATAACAGCAAAAGCAATAAAAAACTGCGGTTACCAACCCGCTCGCCAACCGTGGCAACTATGGCAATATATCCCCCATGAGCAATGACAATAATAAACGGCCCCCAGTTCCCGGTGGCCCCGCCATTCCTGGCTACGATGGCGACCATGGTAACGGCGGGGCAGGGGGTGCTAAGAATCTCCAGTGGAGGTTCGGTTGCCACCTTCGACGATTTGACCTGGCTTATAACTTATAACGCACACACCCTGAGTACTGACTAGAAGATCCTGGAGCTGGAAGAAGAGATAGACAAGTTGCGTCGGAATATTATAGGATTATCCGAGGTCCGAAGAGGGGGGGGGGGGGGAGGACATGGTAATCCTCGAATCCGGCAACTTGTTCTATCACCAGGAGGGCGACCATCTGTCCCAAGGAAGCATCTGATTTATCGTCCACAAGTTGAGACTTGTTAACGAGAGCGTTAACAACGTTGTAAATATTGGGAGTGTGTCGACGAGGGTTGCGTAACTTATACTCAGAATCACCAAACGGTATTCGCTGAAGGTCATACAGGTTTACGCATCAACTTCGGCACACACCGATGAGGAGGTGGAGGAAATATATGAGGATATCTCTAGAGCCATGCGTTCCTCCAAAACCCACTATACGGTGTTAATGGGAGACTTAAACGCAAAAGTAGACGCAAGAGAGAACGGTGAGCTGAAAGTAGGGAAATTTGGATTAGGGCAAAGGAACCCAAAGCGTTCGGGGTCAACAGCTGGCCGACTTCATGGAGAGAGAGGGACTTTTTATGATGAACACTTTCGTCCAGAAGTGGACCCACAGGAACCTGGACCTGGTCGACCCTCGACGATTCGACAAAAAAATGAGATTGACTTCATTATGACGATCAGACGACAACTGTTCAGTGATGTCTCAGTGATCGCGAGGGTGAAAACTGGTAGCGATCACCGAATGGTTAGAGGCACACTGAACCTAAACGTTAAGTTGGAGAGGTATTGTCTAATGAAGTCAACGCTCCGCTCCCCTCGTGCTCTAATCCAAAGTCCCGAAACCTTTCAGCTCGAGTTACAAAATCGTTTTAAGTGCCTAGAAGTTTGCAATGCAGTGGATGATATAAAGGACAAGCTCCTGGAAACTGTCCATGCGGACGGAGCTAAGTTTTTCAAGACGCGCCCTAGAAGAACACAAAAACTCTACGTTCACATTCTTAATCTCATGGATATTAGACGGGAAATGAAGCTGCAGTCTTCAGTAGATTTGATAGCATACAGGCAACTGAACAAACAGATCTCAAAATGCATGCGATGGGACTTACGCAACTTTAATACTGCTCGTATTGAAGAAGCAATCGAGTGGAGCTAGGGCTCCAAGGTCGTCACCAGAGATCTGTCTGCCAGAAAGTCCCAACTGTCGAAGCTGAAGACAGAATGTGATACCATCGTTTCCGTATGGGCAGCTGTACACCTCATCGTTGGATCGACACGCAAGTGTGCGTAACGGTCCAAGAGCAAGTCTTATCTGACACAATTCCGATGATATCCCGGACTTTAGTCTGAGCGAGATTAGAATAGACATAGACATGCATTTATTCAGCAACTTACACTCACACAGTTTTGATACAAAAAATAAAATGATACATAAAAACATCAAAGATAAAAGTAAATAAGAAAAAACACACAATGACATCGGACATAAAATGATACGATTGCATGAGTGATGTTGTGCTGAAAAGGGCACTGACTCAACATAATGCTATCGTAGGATTGCGGTAGCGATGGTTTTCAGCAATGCCCATTGAGGTTTGACTCGCCCGCGAGGATAGTGTGTTCGCTTTATTTCTATTTTCGCGAAAGATGTTATCAAAATAATAAAATATAATAATGAAAATGAAAAACAATGGGAACTTTATTTATGCAGTAAGTATATATAAATGTGTATAATAAATAATTTAGTGAGTATTTATAATAAAACAATATAGATATTTATATTATGCTATGAAAATATAATGCAGCTATTTTATCCGCCTTAAAAATAAACTGACAAAAGTATTATTTTACTTTTACCTTGAAAAGGCTGATGGTATTCAGTTGACGGATAGGTGGGGGCGAGTTGTTCCAGCATTTTGTAGCTGCATATCGTAAAGTACCGCGGAATACTGCCGTAGTGTGTTTTGGTAGTGAAAGGACATTTGATTTTGTTTGAATTTCCTTAAAATTACCGTCCTTACGCCAGTTTAGTTTTTCTAACAGATACCCGGACTTTTTGTTTTGAAAGACACCGAGCATTAGTGTTGCCAAATGTAGCGCTCTTAATTGGGACATTCTTAATAACTTTGATTTATTTAAATAGGGACTGCCATGAGTTCGTGGAAGAATTTGGTGTATATACCTGGTACAAGCATTTTGGATCCTCTGAATTATTCGGTCAGTTTTTGAAAGTAGCCTTAGTCTATATACCGTATTGGCATAGTTTAACCAGGAGAGTACAAAAGAGTTGCAAAGCTTAACGCGCAGATCTTCACTCAAAAATCACGTATTCGGTATAATACTTTTAGTCTGTAAAAGCAATTACGTGCAATCTTGAGCACGTGTCTCTTAAAACGAAGCGCGTCATCCATTAGCAACCGCAGATTTTTAACTCCACTCACACGATTAACTTTCTCTCCGAAGACACAGAAATCAGGATTATTTGATTTATCTGTCGCTTTAATCCCAATACTATGTATTGGAATCAAAGCGACAATCAGACATATGAATGACTCTCCAACACCTTAAAAACGCCAAGTCCTCGGGAGAGGATGAGGAGAATTATAGCGGAGCTTCTGAAAGCGTGTGAAAAACCGGTATTTAAAGTCCTTTAGAAGCTTTTTAATTCCGTCGTTCATGGAGGTACTACTCCAGAGGCGTGGAGCAAAAGTGCGGTTGTCTTGTTCTTCAAGAAAGGCGACAACGCTCTCTTGAAGATTTACAGACCGATTTCCCTTCTTAGCCGCGTCTACGTGCTGTTTTCAAGAGTCATTACGAGTTGTCTCGCATGCAGACTTCCAGCCTCCTGAACAAGCTGGTTTCCAAAAACGCTTAAGCACCATATTATACCAAATTTATACGTGGTAGAGCCATGCTGCAGCTATATTAGTAGTATAGTTGTAGCACGAAAGGGTCGGCTCGACCGGGGAAGGACCACGCTCTCACAGAATACCAGCGTTAAATAGCAGCTTAACACTGCTGTGTTTCGTATGGTGAGTGTAGAGAACGGGAGATCCTTTTTACTGGAAAAGAGGCATTCCATCTTAGTCCTCACGGGTGACAACGCATCTGCATTTTGATTCGCAAACGAGGATAGATGTAGATGTCTATTGGCCACAGTAACCACTTACCATCAGGTGAACTGTGTGCTCGTTTGTCACCCTATCCTATAAAAAAAAACATAGACCACACAAATACCCTTCGGTAAATTGTACAGAAGTCCGAAGAGTACAATCTGCCACTTTGTCTTGCGTATGTGGACTATGACAAAGCCTTTTATTTCGTCAAAATTTGGGCGGTGCTGCAGTCCCTCCAGCGGTGCCAAATGGACTGTCGGTATATCGAAGTGCTGAAGTATTTGTACAGTAGCACTACGATGGCTATCCGTGTACTGCAGAAAAATGTAAGGCAGGGTGATGTAATATCTCCGAAACTCTTCACCGCTGCAATGGAAGCTGTTTTCAAGCTACTGGACTGGATAGGATACGATATTAACGTCAATGGCGAGTATATCACTCACCTTCGATTTGCCGACGATATAGTCCTTATGGCAGAATCGCTGGAGGACCTAAGCACTATGCTCAATGACCTCAATAGTGTCTCCGAACGGCCTATCCATTGAGAGACACTATCTTAAGATGAACATGGACAAAACTAAAATCATGTTTAACGTCCATGTCGCATCTATGCCGGTAGCTGTGCTCCCAAGAGCACTAAACTCGAAGTTTTTGAAGAATGCATATGTTTACCTGGGACAAATAGTCCGCCTAGGTAAGTCCAACTTCGACCGAGAGGTCAATCGACGGATTGAACTCAGCTTGGCAGCGTTCGGGAGATTACGACACATCTTCTCGTTATATATACCTCAAAACCTCAAAACTAGATTGTTAAACAAGTGCGTTTTGCCATTGATGACCTATGGAACTGAGACCTTCAAAGACGTTTGAAGCTCAAAGTTGCTCAGCGAGCTATGGAGAGGGCAATGCTCGACGTTTCTCTGCGTGATAGACTTAAAAGCGAGGATATATGCAGTAGAACCAGAGTAACCGACATAGACTAAATAATTAGTGCGCTGAAGTGGCAATTGGCCGGGCATATAGCTCGAAGAATCGACAACCGATGGAGAAGAAAGGTTCTCGAGTGGCAGCCTCATACCGGTAGGCGAAGTTTAGGGCATCCCTCACTAGATGGAGTGACGACCTGGTAAGACATGCAGGAAGTCGATGGATGCAGGTGGCTCGGGACCGTGCTTTGTGACATTCCTTTCGAAAGGCCTATTTTCAGCAGTGGACTTGTGAAGGGCTGTAATGATGATGATGATGATGATGTGTAGTGTTATGCTACTTACTTATCATTTTACATTAATTTAAATCCATTTTTCCATTCTGTTTCAATTCTCTGCATTCACTTCAAATCGGGATATTTTACATCACCTTTATTTCCATAGGATCCTGTAACGATTTCAAACCATAAGAACACAATCACAAATCATTTCTACTTCGTATTTCCACATTATCAGCACTTTTAAATTGGTGTCAATGAAGTCTACCTTTTTTCGATCTTTTAGTTAGTTTTCCGTAACTCTACAATTTCGGGCTTTGTGTGGGTAGTTGCGCTACCTTTTTTTCCTATTTCAATAATATCTCCTTTTCCACTTAAATCTTCCCATTTTCTTATAACAAGCCTAAAACTAAAATTTGACATGTTCTGTTACTGATGTTTATTTGGTCTCCATGGAAATTATATTCAAATTTGTTACCGGTCTGTAGTTTTTTTTTTTTTTTTTTTATAGAATAGGGGGCAAACGAGCATGCGGCTCACCTGATGGTAAGTGACTACCGCCGCCCATGAACAACCGCAACACCAGGGGAATTGCAGATGCGTTGCCGACCTTTGAGAAAGGTGTAAGCTCTTTTCTTGAAGGTTCCTAAGTCGTATCGGTCCGGAAAATTCGCTGGTGGTAATTGATTCCACAAAGAAGTCGTGCGAGGGAGAAAACTTCTTCTAAATCGCACAGTCGTGGACCGCCAATCATCCAGATGGTATGGATGGTAACGCGAGTTTTGTCGCGATGTGCGATGGTGAAATTGAGCGGCTGGAATTAGTCCGAACAATTCCTCAGAGCACTCCCCGTGATAAATGCGATAAAATACGCAAAGAGATGCAACATCTCTACGCAGTGCCAGTGTATCGAGCCGATCAGAAATAACTCGGTCGTCGACGATTCGAACCGCTCTGCGCTGGATGCGGTCAAGTGGAAGGAGCTGGCACTGGGGTGCCCCGGCCCAGAGATGAGAACAGTATTCCATGTGGGGCCGAACTTGCGCTTTGTAAAGTTGCAAGCGATGTGCCGGCATGAAATACTGTCCCGCTCTGCTGAGCACGCCAAGCTTTTTAGAGGCCAATTTGGCCTTCCCTTCCAAGTGACCACGAAACTGCACACTATTCGATATGTCGACGCCAAGGATTCCGATACTGGCTGAGGCAGTAAGGGGAGTGCCTTGAAACTGAGGAGATACGACAAAGGGGTTCTTTTTAGCGGTAAACGCGCAAACTTGTGTCTTCTGGGGATTGAACTGGACTAGATTTAGTCGCCCCCAATCCGAGACTTTGTTAAGCAAAGACTCGACTTCAGACACAAGTTTGTCCCGGTACTCGGCGACGTTTTCCCGAGAAATATTGGCACGGCCGGTATATAAGGCATCACCAGTGCTGTCGTCTGCATAGCAATGAATGCTACCAGTTAACAACATATCATTGATATGCAGGAGAAACAGCGTTGGTGATAGCACGCAGCCTTGTGGAACACCAGCGTTGATAGGCTTGAAATCAGAGCATTCACCGTCTACTACGACCTTGATGCTCCGATCAGCAAGGAAACTGGTGATCCATTTGCACAATTTCTCGGGAAGCCCATAGGAAGGAAGCTTCGAAAGAAGCGCTTTGTGCCAGACCCGATCAAAGGCCTTCGCTACGTCCAAACTAACGGCCAACGCCTCCCCCTTGGACTCTACTGCCTCCGCCCATCTATGAGTTAAGTAGACTAGCAGATCACCAGCTGATCGACCCCGACGAAAACCGTACTGGCGGTCACTAATCAGCTGGTGATCCTCAAGGTACCTCATGAGCTGGCAGTTTATAATGGCTTCCATTATTTTGGAGAACAAGGAGGTGATGGCGATAGGCCTGTAGTTGGACGGGTCTGAGCGGTCGCCTTTTTTAGGGATCGGGTGCACCAAAGCTGTCTTCCATGAGTTCGGGACTACGCCTTGGGAGTAGGAGTACCGGAAAAGACGCGTTAAAACCGGTGCCAACTCCGGAGCACACGTCTTCAGCACAATGGGAGGGACTCCATCGGGCCCACTCGACTTGTTGACGTCCAGGGAGAAGAGTGCTTTGCGGACCGAGCGCTGAGTAAATCGCACATCCGGCATGGAGCACTCACATCGCGGGATGGTCGGCGGTGTGTTCCCCCCGTCATCTAGAGTCGAGTTGGACGCAAAAAGAGAGCTCAACAGATCGGCTTTCTCCTTTGCGGCATGGGCCAGTGAGTCGTCCTCTCTGTGCAGAGATGGAAGAGATGGCTGACAGAAGTTCCCTTGGAAAGCCTTGGCGAGAGACCAGAATGCACGGGTTCCCGAAGGAAGGCGAACTAGCTTCTCGCCAATTCTGCCGACGTGCTCAGACCTTGCCTTGGCAATGACGCTTTTGAAGGACCTGGAGGCGGAATTATACTTCTTTTTTAATGCGCTGGTGTTTACATCCCGAGACGTTGATGCGTCAGCCCAGGCCTGGTAGCACTCCTGCTTATAGCGTGATGCTATTTTACAGGAGCGACCAAACCATGGCTGGGATCTGCCTCCGATGGGCATCACAGAGGATGGAATAAAAAGTTCCATACCCTGAAGTACCACATCAGCAACAGAATCGGCAACAACGCTGGGATCTTCCGGCGAGAAGCAAACCCGCCCCCAAGGGTAGGATGCAAAAAAAGACCGCATCCCGTCCCAATCAGCTGACCGCAAGACCGTAGATCGCAATTGCGATTGGAGCGTGAGTGGCACCGTACTCCGGATCAGACAATGGTCCGAAGATCTCTCTATCTCGATATATTCTATTTCTATTCTATAATTCCTTAGGTCTATTTCGATAATTCCACATAAATACTTTTTCCTCTTGACCATTTACAAAAAATTTGCGTTTAATTTAAATAATTTTTCCGTTCTCTCTAGAAAGATATAAAAGCCGAACAATCGGTGAAGAAATTCAGTCTTGCTTCAGTTCTCGTATCGGAAGCATCTTCTAAAGGCCTTATCCCGGGGCCGCTCAGCCCCGGGATCCTGCAAGCCTCTATCCTGCCTGAAGCCACTGGACTCTACGATCCGTTGCTCTGCCTGAAGTCGCCGGATCCTACAAAACGTTGCTCTGCCTGAAGTCGCCGAGATCCCACAAGTCTCTACTCTACCTGGAGTCGCCGGAACCTACAAACCTCTGTTCCGCCCGAAATCACCGGAACCTACAAACCTCTGACCCGCCTGCAGTCACTGGATCCTGCAGGCCACTGCGCTGTCTGAAGTCGCTGAGGATCCTGCAAGCTCCTGTCTGGGCTGAAGTCGCCGATCCTGCAATCGCCGCATTCACCTGAGGTCGTCGCCTAGAGACGCCCACGCCTACCCACCTACGCCGTGCGTGCTCGTTCCAGGCGCTGAGAGCACGCTTGGGATCTTCGGACTCAGCTACGACATAAATCTTTTTTTTATTACCTTTTTTTTAAATATAATTTGTAAATCACATCATCCATCATCTTCATATTTCATTTTTTTTATAAAATTGTAAATACTCTTTTAAAAACTTAAATATATTATTTTCTTGGTCTATTTTGTTGTTTTGTTGTTCGTAGGTTAGGTTCTTTCTCTTTTAATTGTCGCTTCACGACAGATGATACCTCATAACTTTAAAAAAAGTTCGGCAGTTTTTAATTGTCTCGAACCCCAAGCTTGTAACAATACCAACCACACCTTATAACTTTAAAAAAAAATATTTTAAAGCAAAATATGGGATTTTCATTAGAAACTAATTCTATTATATAGTCGTCTAATTCACACGTATTTCCACTGCTACAGTTGACGCGTAAGAGAATCCACCATTTTATTTAATCCCGTGGGCGTCGGAAGAAGCAATATGTATAGAAAATGCCATTAAAAGTCATGACATAATAAATCTATATAACTTAGACGGACAACAGGAAGCAGCGTAAAGAGTGAAAAGCATCGAATATTCCGATTGAATATTAGATCGAATATCTGTTAAGCGTTGCTGAATATGAAAAATCCTCCTTACAATATTACCATATATGAGCTCTATTATCAAATATGTAGCACGGTCTAATGAAAAATTCAAATCTCATTAATCACTAGTATAGGCCAAAACTCTAAACCAAATATCTACCTATGAGTACATTTCTCGTAGAGAAAATTATATTCTGTGGTACACATAATTTAAAATTTAAAATGTTGTACAACCGACTTCAATATAAATTATTAAGAATAAATCAAAAACTATTAGTGAGACCCTGATCAAAGCACCAGCTTTCAAATAAAAAAAGAATCATCGAAATCGGTTCACCCAGTAAAAAGTTATGAGGTAACTCACATAAAAAAACATACAGTCGACAGTCGAGTACGTCTCCTTTTTGAAGTCGGTAGAAAAAGACAAATGCTGCATTGGCAAAAAATTGCCGTGTTCCAAAACGTTTATTTCGAGTTTTCTGAAACTTTCTAAGCAGTCTTCAAACAAGTGTCCCTGGTACCCGTGCCACTTTCAAGGTTGAAGTGCTCTTCTACATTTAGCGACGTTACGCTTGATCTGCTCTTGGCAGATCACCTTGACCGACATTTTTTTGTATGAAATTTGCAAATAAAGGCTTAATTTTTTATTTATTGTCATTTTAAATTATTATTATTAACTATCCCAATTAGAATGAAATAATAATGTGATATGTATGCCAACTAAATATGAGCCACGAAATGGTTACCATTACCATTAGAACCTATTAAAAGTCTACTGCTGAAGATAGGGTCTCCCTTATAGATTGTTTCATACAGGGGATATGTGCAATAGTGGCAAGCGGGTTGGCAACTGCAGATTGCTATTTATATTCTGTTCTTACTAGGAAGATTTTGCTACTCAAGTATGTGCCAGGTGCCAGGTGAATATTCTTGCACCGCCTTTACGCGGTTTATTATAGATTTGTAAGATATATCGGTAGGGTACGACTCATTATTTCTTTTCTCAAAATTTATAATGTTTTGAACAGACCATTCCATTTGACTTCTCAAAACTAATTTCTTAAGTTCAAAATTCGAATTAAAACTTCATATCTATGTTTAGTTAGTGAAATATTCTGATCAGAGAAGAACGATTTTAACAGATATTGGTAGACGATCACACAGCGAGAACAAGGCCTAAAACCCAAAAATGCGAATTTTGGCATGATGTTGATAAAGAAAATTTCACACGAGGAAAGCCGCAGGCAAAAGCTAGACAAAAAATAAAAATTAACGGTCAATTTTCCAGTCATCAAATAGAAGTTACTCAAAAGAGGAAAGGAAAATTACAGTTGTATCACAGCGGTGACATTCTCTGTACGTGAGAGTTGAAGCGCCGGTGACATTAGACCGGAGCGTGTAACGCTAGGGTTGATACCGAACCGAAATGGAATATTATAGACTTGTGCCAAAGAAGATACATAGGAGGTATATGTTATATAATGTAAACTTATGTATTTAGATAGTGAAAGATACGATCAATTTTAAATCAACTTTTATTAAATATCTTTATAGATGGGGAAAATTAAAATTTTCGACAAAATAAAATATGCACGACAGTTAATGGTAATCTTAAATAATAATTAACCAACACTTAGTATTTCAGTACGCAATGATCAGTATTACTCTTTAAAAATTACTTACTCCTATATATTTTTGGCTTTTTCGATGACTTTTATAATTTTTATTATTTCTAACAATTGAAAAAATTCGTAGCCGTATGTATAATTTTTTAAGAAAATCCATAGGGAAGCATAGATAGATAGATAGATATATAGATAACACTTAATTGTACGCCAAAAATAACATAAATATTAACAAAAAATGAAAATTATTTTTCCTTAATTAGAAATATAAATATATATATATATAATTACACGTATATAATTTAAATCTATTATATATAACATAAATGTGCCAAACATATAAATAAATATTGTAATGAAATAAAGGTAGAATAATTACATAAAAATCAATAGGCATTATTTTTGTATAAAGCGCAGCCCTTAGCAAGGGCAGTCGGCGACGGCCCGTCCCACGCCCCGCGCGCCTCTCAAGGCGCCTGTACACACCCAGGCACCCACACATAGCTGCAAGTGATTTTAAGTGCACACATGCTTAAGTGTCGTTTCTTTTCGCGTAGTGTATATATTCTTTGGTTGTATGAATAAAATAGTTCAATTGTTTAACTTTTACGTTCAGTCAGGTTATGATTTGTTTGAGGGATAACTTTTATTTGACGATTGAAAAATCACATAAAGACTGGATTAAATTAATTATTAAATTTATTTCAGCCGTGGCAAGCACTTATCATTAGATAGACTGGATTTCAAGAAGACTAAGTCTGTTTTTACATGCTTATTTATCACAACCTCTACAATTTTTTTTTTATTTAAAGCAACGACATTTAGAAAGACCCATTTATTGCAATGTATATGATATATGGCATTATGGCAAACTTTATACATAGTGACTGTGACTGTTTCTACGTATATAAAATTAACTATATTACATCCCTTTATAATGTATAGTTAAGTTTAGTAAGCTTTTTCCTAGCTGTTGAATGTTATCCTCTTACACTTGAACCCATTAATATTTTAAATCTATAAGCTTGCCTAAGAGATTATTTCAATAGATATAAATTAAATTATAAATTTTAGTAAAATCTGACTATCAAAAGCGTTAAAGCTTATTAATAATTTTAATTTAAAAATAGTGTTAATGTGAGATTACTTAATATCTAATTAAACTGAATAAAATAAACTAGTTATGAATAAAATATAAGGAGTCCTTCAAACGTTATTTTTCGTAAGATATAGCGTATGATTACCAGTAACACCAGGTAACCTTTGCATTAATGGTAACAATAGTATTGTTTAATGGTAATTTAGTTATAACTTATTACCACTAGACAATGCTGCTTGGTATCCCAAAAGGCGACTTATGGAAATGCCTTGAAGATTTTGTGTCCTGCGATGGATGACGAAATGAATCAAATCACGACTTTCTTTGATTTCATTCAAAGTCATTGCTTCTTTCAAGTTTAGCTTGTTTCAACCCTTTGTAAATGATAAAAAAACAACTACAATGAACATTTTAATAGAGAAATTCTTAGAAAACTTAGTGCTTATTTTTTCATGTAATTTATTACATTTTTCTCTTTTATGAAACCAGTAGTCTTTGCATAATAGTTTCATTTTGAGAGAATAATTTAATAATGTACTATAGAAGAATATTTAATGAACCTGTAAAAGGTGTATGCCAAAAGAAGTTAGATACACAGACTAACTAGTACATTCTACCGGTTAGATACTCTTTACGTACTTTTTTGACACTGGTAGATGCTTGCTGGTAATTTTGAAAGTGAAACACTTATTATTTCAAACATTTTTATTTGAAAAAAAAACACTCATTTAGTGAAAATGTGGCGGGAATTCGTTCACAGCAATGGAGTTCAGCCAATAATATCTAAGGTACAATATTCTAAGTAGTGATGAAACATGGCTATATTAACTTCCACGTCGTCGTGGACTGCGTCACCGTGGTCGACGTGCGTAAAGCACACAAAACTGTTCTTCTGCAAATTAGTTTTTCTGCAAGACGGATGGTATTGCTACTGTGGTGCTACAGGGTCAAAGAATAATTTGCTCCGAATGGTAAGTGACAAAGTCAGCGATCCGATTTTCTGTGTCGTACACATCTGTGAGATTGGTTTTTCAATGAAAAATGTATTTATTCCACCTCACGCTGCATATTCTCCTGACCCGCTATATGTTACTGATGGTATGACTACTGCTTAAGAGTGCGTATATTTTTGCTATCAAATAGCAGTGCTTGCTCTGCAGTGGTCTGAAGGTTATAAAGATCCAGTATAATTATAAATTACAGGCTGTGAGACAATCTTAGTTCTTAGAAATTTCTGATATGTTTAAAGAAGAGTTGTCAAAAGTATTTTGCAATGCGTTAATTATGAAAGGAGGATAGTAAGAAAAATTCGATACCAGTAATAAGAAACACATATTATTATTTTTCAGTATTTAGTTTATTTGGCATGATCCGCACACGCTTGGTCATAATAAGTTTTTTTTCAATTGTAATACAACAATATTAATACTGTAAAATCACGTAGCTGTATTTTACTTCCGATCTTCTAAGCCCCCTAATAACTTGGATTAGAATCAATTTCTATTTTATAAATAAAAGTATTAAAAAATACAATGTTAAATATAAATCTTAAAAGTAAGTTAGTAAAGTAGTAAGTAAGTAAGTTAAGTCGGGAAGGGACGCCCTAGACGAAGATTTATCGACCAAATCGGCGATACATTGAAAATGGGCCAGATTAGGAGTACCCTTAACTGACGAGCGTGTATGCGTAAATATATGGATGTATATTAGGCGAGAGAAGTGTGTCAGGATCGCGCCAAATGGAAGTCCGTAGTCTCTACGTACCCCTCTGGGTGACAGGCGTGAGTGTTTGTATTTGTAAATGTTAAAATTTACTTCATAATTATTGAAATTTAAATGTATTTCGTTAAGAAGTAATTTTAATTAAACAATTTGCAGTCACAAGCTCGTTTAAAAACTGTTTCATGTTTAAACGAGGTTGAAACATTTAAAGTTTTTCTTTGTGTAAAATTACGACGTCAAAATCAGTCTCTGAAACGCTGGAATTTGAATAATTGTATTTACATTTGAATGAGTAGGGAAAATTATAATATTAACACATTTATTTCAGACTTAGATCCATATAAGTTGTTAGTAATACATTACAATCCTTAGATACTAATGTTAATTCCTTAAATTTGGTTTTTACACAAGGTCCCAGTGAATCCGCATATTATTGCCGTTCGGAGTCGCAGCCGTCACGCATTCTGCTCAACAGGGAAGTACACTCTTTTACGCATTATTGTGAAGAAGTCATCTGTTCGTGCTTTTGCAAACATCCCTGATACGCTACAAAAGTGTCTCGTTTTGTTTTGTTGCTTTCGCAACGAAAATGTTCTTATATAGAACACGAAGGTCACTGTAAGCGCACATTATATATTATGTTGTCAATAAACTACATAAAAAAATAAAGTTTTAAAGAATGTGACCTTGACTTCTTACTGTACCGTTCAACACTAGGAATCAACATGTTGCTGCGGACTCACCGCCCTCCGCTCTTCTCGAAGTGTAAACGTGTGTTTTATTAGAATAAATTTGCTGATGATGATCACCGCAAGTCGTTGTTCATAGTACCTGTAGCCAACTATGAGATTAATAACAAAGACTGCAGAAACTCGTCACTTTGGAAGTGTGTGATGAAATGCCTTAAAGCCTATAATTACACCACTCCACCCAGACAGGTCTACTGGACAAAAAAGAATCTGAGTGACCTAGTGTAAAAGGGGTTAATAAAACAATAAAAAGTAGAGCCAATATATATAAATACACTTCTCATTTCTGATAGTATTTTAGAGCAAGTAGCATCCACCGCGCTGCCCCTATGATCCTATTAAATTATGTTATCTAAGTGTGTTTATAAAATGGTAATAATTATTAACGTATACATGAGCAAACATTAAATTGCAAACACACAACTCTCAGCTCAGGCTAAGTATGTTATTTTTAACAATAACCCTTTCAAATATTTCCACTATCAGAAGTGAAATAAACTCGTTAACAGGCAGTATAACTTGAAACATTAGAAAGGTATTTGGCTGTTGACAGACAAGATAAAATTTAAAAATGGTTAAGTATTTAATGTGCCTTATTTTTGTATGTTCTCTACAACATGAGGGACCCATGTCAAGGAGTACATTTTCACGCACTGGCAAAGAAGGAGAATAAAGTACCGTATTTAATATAAAATTGTTAATGTTATTAATTTACAGGTACTACTATTCGAACCTATTAAACTATTTGGCCGTGTAGTGGCCGTGTAAGAATATCCCCTACACCCGCTATGAAGGCCTGTTGAGCAATGGACTTTAGATAGGCTGTAACGGTAACGGTAATAATTAATACTAATTATCACATTATTAGCTAATAATTATTAAACCGTATAGTAGTGATGTAAAAATATTCAGTGATAGAGCCATGCTGCAGCTATATTAGTAGTATATTTGTAGCACGAATGAGCCGGCTCGACCGGGGAAGGACCACGCTCTCACAGAATACCAGCGTAAAATAGCAGCATAACGATGATATGTTTCGTATGGTGAGAGTAGAGAACTGGAGAATTTTTTTTGCTTGAAATGAGGCATTCCATCTTAGACCTCACGGGTGACAACGCATCTGCATTTTGTTTCGTAATCGAAATAGATTTAGATCTCTATGGGCTAAAGCAACCACTTACCGTCAGGTGGACTGTGTGCTCGCTTGTCGCACTTAATCTATTCTATAAAATCTTCCTGTGGGTGTCGTAAGAAGAGAATTAAAACTAAAGGTGGGCAGCCGAATCTTACTGATAACAACTCAAAATAATAAAAAAATTGCGGTTGCGAACACTTCTGCAAAAGTTTATAGCAAAATCCTCCCTATGGGGGAGGCCTATGTTCAGCAGTGGACTTTTATAGGCTGTAATGGATGGATGAAAACATTATTACTTATTTATAATTGAATAACAATTCTGATATTTTATTTTAAAGCTAAAAATAATTTTGACTGAATATTTTGTTTAGGTCTTCTAATGTACTACGATTGAAATGTATGACGGTAGTTTTGCTATTAACGTTACTGTTTAGTTACGTTTTATTCCGTATATGAAGATTACGTAACCGACATAATTTGAATTTTATGCTGAGACTTTAAGAGGCAGAGCACTGTTGACCCCAATAGACGCTGTTGACACGTCGAGTTACCGTTGTTGTCGCCAAGGAAATAAAATAAAACCAGACTCCGATTAATTTATGGACTATTTAGTCATTTTTTTATTTACTCATGTCATATTATTGATCTCTAGCGATGTAGTAACAGAATAAATAACACACAATCACCGTATACTATTTAAACAAAGAATTCGACTAAGTTCTGAAGGATTCTTGCAAATGGATGAAAAGGGTTTTTATTCCATTTTAAGGGTGTTTTCAATGGCATCGATCGACGATCGATGGCGATTCATTAGTGTGGTAACTTTAGCTGATCGACAGATACTGGTTGATAAAATGTTGTTCAATCATCGATCGATGTTGATCGACAATTAATCGATATGCTTGTGGGCTCATCATCAGTAATTTTCAAAATGTATTCAGAAAAGTATGCGTTATTATTGGTCTGTACGCTCTTCCTCTTATTATTATTAAGAAAACGCAAATGCAAAAGACTCTATCTATCGGTGTTGTAGAAACTATCGATCGAAGATGACAAATCCATTCCACCGTCGATCGATGCCATCGATCGATGATATATCGATTGGTGTGGTAACACCCTTTCTAAATTTGCGGAATGTGGAAATTTTTCAAAATATGCCCAAGTTTTATGCTGAGGGTTAAAAGGCAGAGCACTGTTGACCCGATTAGACTAGACGCAGTTGACATATCGAGTTGCCGTTGTTGTTGGTCAAAGAAGTAGAATAAAACCATCCAAAGGAAGGAAAGGAAGGAATCCAAATTGACTATGGACTGTTTAGTCAATTTTATTTACTCTGATAACATTTTATCACATTATTGAACTCTAGTGATATATGTGGGTTTTCATAACGTTAAACGACCTTAGGCAGCATAACGACTTGTTAAATCATAATAACAGAATCCTCGATCTGGTGTTATCGAATATGGATAATATTAACATAAGCAAGCCCAGCCACGTGCTATCCAAAATTGATCTTCACCATCCACCTGTACATGTTTCGCTTACTTTTTCTAAGAAAGTCGTTAATATACCGATTACCGTTCATACAAAATTAAATTATTTTAAAGCTGATTATAATTCAATTTGCACAGCGCTTCAAGAAGTTGTGTGGCATTGGGAATTCTCTTTATGCATCTCAATCGATGCCATGGTTGAGAAATTCTACTATATAATACATGAACTAATACAAAAACATGTACCACGAAAGATCGTAAAAAATAATAAGTATCCATATTGGTTCTCAAAACAACTAATAAAAAGATTGAATGAAAAGAATCGGTTGAGGTTGAGAGTTAAAAAATATAATAACCCGATGGATGTGATCTCATTAAATCTACTCAAAAAACGGTGTAGCAGAATGTCAGTTGCTTGTTTCAATTCCTATACAGCGTCCCTTGAAAATAAGAGAGCTATATCAAACAGAAAAGAGGTGGCTCTAGCAACTATCCTCGTGCTACGTCGAATGGAGTTGAAGTATCTGAAAATATTGAAACCATCAGCGATTACTTTGCTTCCCATTTCTCCAGTGTCTATGATAATTCTTTTAACACCGTCCCCTCAACACATCCAGGGTCTGTCGATCGACAAAATATAACTCCATTCAATAATGTAACTTTAACAGAAACACAAATTAAGGAAGTCTTGCATAAACTTAATATAAATAAAGGAGCAGGCCCTGATCTAATTCCACCCATTTTTGTTTGCAAAACGGCTAATGAGATATCACTCCCTTTAATGTTAATATATAACAAATCTTTACAGTCAGGAGTTTTCCCATCGATTTGGAAGGATTCTAATATTGTCCCCGTATTTAAATGTATGTCTGGAATCCCGCAAGGATCCCATTTGAGGCCCTATCTCTTCACATTATTTATGAATGATATTGAACAGTATTTCCAAAACTCTGAAGCACACTTATTTGCTGATGACCTTAAAGCTATTAAAATGATAAGGAATCAGGGGGACATCTTGCTGTTTCAAAGTGATCTGGATAGGCTTGCAGATTGGTGTGACCGAAACAAAATGTCTTTAAATATAAAAAAATGCAAGCATATCAGATTCACCAGAAACAGAGGGATCGTCAATTCTAGATATATTATATGTAATGAATTGTTTGAAGAAGTTCATGTAATTAAAGACCTAGGCATTCAGATGGATCCAAAACTTAAATTTGATTTACATACAAATGACTGTGTACTAAAAGCACCAAAGATGCTTGGGTTTGTGCTAAGGGAGAGTAGGAATTTTAAAAAACCAGCCACAAAAATAATATTGTACAACTCATTAGTAAGAAGTCACTTGGAGTATTGCAGTGTAGTTTGGTCACCTAGTTACAGAATACATATAGACCGCATTGAAAAAGTACAAAAAAGGTTTCTGTGGCACTTGACTCATAGCTGTAATATGGCCAGGACGCTCAATTCATATGAGGAAAGACTGTCTCATTTTAAGATCCCATCATTGGAAACGAGAAGAAAAATTATTGATTTATTGTTCTTAAAGAAATTAGTGACTGGATTTTTGGACTGTCCCGATCTTCTTAGTAAGATAAATTTTAATGTACCGCATCAATTGCCTAGATCCTGTAATAGCAAATTATTTGTTGCACCTCAAGGTCGAATTTAAGATCACATTGTTCCTTAACGAGAATGTTTGCATTATATAAAGAATACCAAAGCAGAATTGATCTATTCTCTGCGATTAAGGCTATGTTCTAATGGAAGTTTATTCATTATTAATTTAAATTAAAATTTTATCAGAGTTAAATTGTACCTATATACTGTTGTAAAATCAACGTAAAGTCTCTTTTTTATGCATGTGGTGCCCTCCTATAAGTAATGGGACATTTAGTTTTAATAATAGTGATGTCATTCCATATGTATGTAACAGTGTACTCATTGTTGTGAGAGCCTTATAAAATAAATAAATAAAAAATAGTAACAACAGAACAAACTACACAAAAATCTCGTTTACTATTTATATAAAGTTACAAAGAAGACGACTAGTATTTATTCTCTTTTACTAAAGCTGCGGAAAGTCGAGATTTTTCAAAAATCTAAATTTATAAAACACACATTTTAACAACATATAAAATATCGCTAATAAAACTATAATAAGAAAACTCTTTTGGCAAGACCAGGCATCCAGAGGGATCATAAAAGTTCAGAAAATTTAGTAGCCACGGATAGTATAACTGTAAGAGGTTAAATGGATAACAAATTAATAAACTAAAACACCGTTCTATATGGAGTCTATAATATTTTTCTAGAGAAAATATCTTATATGTTTATGAGACTTAACTACACCCACATTTAATATTATACATACTCTAAGGCGTGTAGTTACGGCGTAAGAAAATGCACAACTCCGTTTCATCAAGCGAGAGTCGTAAGAGGAGAAATAGGGAAATAAACAAGAGAGCAGCAACACTTTGATAAGCTGCAACTGGAACTGGTTACTCTAGGCAAATTACTTTGCATCAACAAAAATAAAATACCTATTAAAACACAGAAGGGATTACGAACTTTGATGACCTTACGGTAGAAGCTTATTAAAAAGCTGACGGTAAAAGCTAATTAAGTAGAGTAAGGGCTTATTTATGACACAAGTATTTAGTAAGTAATATTATATTGAACAAATGGTAATAATTTCTATATGTAAAAGTCAATTGCTGTCAATTTTTCTCGCTACAGCTTGAAAATAATTGAGTATAAGTTATGGTCGAGATCATCGATCACTAATAGTGATCGATTGTCGAGATCCAAAAATCACCCGAGGGATGCTGGGGTGGACCGCTAGTATTTAATGAATAATAAGTTATTTCGTAATCTATGCTTCACAATAAATGTATTTGATTTCATTTAGAAAATATATCGGGCAAACTGGTACAATTGACACGTGAACAAATTAACGTACCTAAAGTCAAATGTATGAATAACGCAAAAACAAATGATTCCGCATTTTTTGAGTTATTTCAAGAATTAAGCATACCATTAATAACATAAGATAGATATACGTTACCTTAAATTCTTTCCAGCTGTGTCTTAAACGAATAAGGGCAAAATAGGCGTTATACATTTTTCATAATAAATGTCAATTATTATTATTACTTTATAGTATAATTTCTTTATGACTAAAGGTATATAACCCTTTCATATGCAGAGAGTGTTTCCAGTTAGAATATTTAATCCAATTCTCAACGGCGGAGTGCATCACTTAACCTCGTCTTGTGATAACATCCGCTGTTAATGTTTTCACGGTGGTTATTTTCAGTTAGTGTTATGTGCGAACGTGATTGTATATCTTATTTTAACAACAAAATAGGGTAGAAGATATAGACGAGTCGATATTGAAATATAAGCTGGTACAAGTGGTATTTGAGCTACTCACATGTCACTATTAAGTTAATTAAATAACTAGTTGCTTTAACGTTAAGTCGAATGAAGCGTGTTCTACGCTATCAGGCGACGTATTTCACAACTATTTTAGTTTCTTGTGAAAGTGCATTTTCTTTTTTTATCGTCAGGGGAAATTTAACAAACTCCTTTACACAACAATGCAGCTGCATTTTCTTATTATACCTTGTTACTGAAAAAAGACTATACTAATTATTATATTGTAACTTAACTAACTTAGCTCAGCTTAGCTATTATGCCGCACTGCTCGCTTGGACTTACGAGTAGGTTTAGCAGTTTAGTTTCTTAGTATAGGTAAATGGAAAAATTAAAAGCTTAAATACTTTCCACGATTGCACTGTTTAATTTATTTATATGTGTATTGTGCTGTGTAGTAAGTGCTGCGCTGTAAGAATATCTACTACCCAATATTATCCTGTCGATGTCGTAGGAGACGACAGCGGAAAATTAAACAAGAGATGAGCGACAGAAACTTCCTCATAGTTACACAAAATTATAAAAAACTGCGGTTTTCAACTTGACTGCCCAGCATGGCTACTAAAGAAAAATTCTCCAATAAGACGATCTATCGAGGAAGCCTATGTTCAGCAGTAGATTTAACACAAACAAATCATGCACTAACGTTGTTCAAATAATTAGTTTAGTTCCAAGCAAAATAAACTCACGGGATTGGGGTGAATAGGGTCAGTGGTATCTTTATTAAGTTGGCTGAAACTTCATTAAAACAATTACCGCCAGCCGTTTTCTTCTTCAGTTGCCTTAAATTTCTCGATTTATGCAAATATTATATTTTACATACTCATGTTTTTGTGGATAGAAATAACCTGGGTATTCTTTGTGATATTTTTTAGAATAACACACTAGGTGAACTAGTGTGACAAATAAGCCACATCACAGTCCACCTGATAGAAGTGTATGCTATTGATATTAGATACTTACATGTATCTTCTATAAAGTTTATATGTGTTTTCACCCCTGAGGGCTAAGATAAATTGCCTGGATACCAGTAAAAAAAGATATCCGGCTCTATACAGTCACTGCAGAAAAGACACCAGCATTAAGTTACTACTTTACGCTGGTATTCTGTGAGAGCGTGATCTTTCACCAGTCGAGCCGACCCATTCGCACTGCAACCTGTAGGGTGCAACATGGCTCTACCACTTTAAACTTATAATAACATCACACATTTATATTGAATTAAATATTTATTTTATATTGAAATTACAAATTTTTATAAAAATATTTAAATTTTTGATTTTCTCACAATGAATCTTATCAAGTTGTTAGTAATTTTTTTTTATAGGATTAGGGTGACAAACAAGCACACAGTCCACCTGATGGTAAGTGGTTGCTGCAGCCCATAGACATCTACATCTATCCTCGTTTGCGAATCAAAATGTAGATGCGTTGTCACCCGTGAGGACTAAGATGGAATGCCTCAAAAGTAGAAAAATTCCCCCATGAGACGATCTATCGAGGAGGCCTATGTTCAGCAGTGGATTTAACACAAACAAATCATGCACTAACGTTGTTAAAATAATTAGTTTAGTTCCGAGCAAAATACACTCACGGGATTGGAGTGAATAAGGTCAATGGTATCTTTATTAAGTTGGCTTAAACTTCATTAAAACAATTACCGCCAGCCGTTGTCTTCTTCAGTTGCCTACAATTTCTCGATTTATGCAAATATTATATTTTAAACACTCATGTTTATGTGGCCTTTTTATAGAAATAATCTGGGTATTCTTTGTGATATTTTTTAGAATAACAAACTAGGTGGACTAGTGTGACAAATAAGCACATCACAGTCCACCTGATGGAAGTGTATGCTATTGGTATTAGATACTTACATCTATCATCTATAAAGTTTATATGCGTTTTCATCCCTGAGGACTGAGATGAAATGCCTCGTTACCAGTAAAAAGGGTCTCCGGCTCTATACAGTCACTGCAAGAAATACACCAGCATTAATTTGCAATTTTACGCGGATATTCTGTGAGAGCGTGATCCTTCCCCGGTCTAGCCGACCCATTCGCGTTGCAACCTGCAGGGTGCAACATGGCTCTACCACTTTAAACTTATAATAACATCAAACATTTATATTGAATTATATATTGGCTTTATATTTAAATTACAAGTTTTTATAAAAATAATTTATATTTAAGCTTTTCATTATCTTACAAAGAATCTGACCAAGTAGTAAATAATATTGTAATTCTTGGACTTATTTTTCATAGAAGTTTGCTCAGAAATTTGTCATGATGTCACTGGTGTGTACTATATGTTCAAAAGTACATGTTTTTCATTTGTTCATGAGTTGCGTCGATACTTACCATCAGGTTAGCCACATGCTCACTTCCGCACACTTCTATTAAAAAAAAACAAAGTTAATTTATATTAAAAATAAAATGTGGTGCCAAAGCTAATCGACTTTTGAAGTTGTTAGAAGGACTAGTCATACACCTAATTTTAAGCCCAATGCTATCTAAACACCATGTTTTGTATTATGACGAATTATCTCAACGCTGCTTTTAGTTTACTAGCAACAAGCAATATTTTCCCTACTTTGAGGACAACGGCTAAATATTATAACATTATTTATGTGGTTATGTGAGTGACAGCAGACACAAACATTCGCCGTAATTACACACTACTCTAATGTTTTGCTAACAATTTATAGATGAATGGCAAGATTATTCCTTCTGTGTTGTTTTATATAAATTAAGGGTGACCAACGAGCACACAGTCCACCTGATGGTAAGTGTATGATGCATAGACATCTACATCTATCCTGAATTAAGAATGAAAATGCAGATGCGCCTTGAGGACTAATTTGGAATGCCTCGTTTCCAGTAAAAAGTGCCTTCGGTTCTTTACACTCACTATATGAGACACCGTAGTATTGAGCTGCTATTTTACGCTGGTATTCTGTAATAGCGTGGTTCTTCCCCGGTCGAGGCAACCCATTCGTGCTCCAATCATAATATAGCTGCAGCATGACTCTACCAGGTAAAAATATTAATATACTGTTGGCTGACAGGTGACATAAAATCCTTTTCTTCCTTTTTCTATCAACCCGTGAAAGTCCACTGCTAGACATGTCCTCCGGTGTATAAAGAATTTGCCTAGTTCTTAAAGCTTGGATGACAGATTGATGACCGCAGTACCAGACGTTTGGCAGATGGTATGGCACCATTTACCTCTACCTACGTAATAAGTTAGGGTGATGGATTCTCTTATACTGGTACCGCACTTGTACTAACAAATTAAAAGTATTCCTGGGACATGTTAAGCCCGCATTCTCTTCTCTACGAACTTTTACGGGACTTTTATACATAAATGTTGCTTTTATTATTTTTAGAAATGTTGAATTGTTTTACTTTAAATTCTTAACAGTACTTATTTACGTCAGTTTATAATATTGTAACTTGATGGTTTTGTTTAAAAACACCTTTTTGCTGACAATATTGTTGTCAAACATTTTTAAGTTGAATTTGTAAAGATCTCTGTTAATTTAAAGAACTGCGTTCCATTGGAGCCAAAAGTCATTTCCCTAAAAACAACATCTGTTCCCTAGTCATTGAATTTGTATAGATCTGTATAAATAATATAAATAATTTAACATACAAAGCTCTGTTTCCAGTAGTAAACTTTTAGGTCCTAATGAAGGAGAAGAGGAATATATTTAGTACCTATGTATAATATAGAGAAAGGTCACACAATCATGTAGTTCACCTATGGCCTATGGTGATCGTACTGAGGTCCAAGACCAATAACAAAGAAATATCTATAACTAGTAATTTGAAATACTCGAAATATTATTAGAATTGTAACTTAAATTGTGAAAAATGGTTTGAAGAAAACGGAATAATTTTTAATGCAGAAAAAAGTACCATAATTAATTATGCAAGCAAAAAAAACAAATAAAGTCACAAATAGTGAAGTCACATTTTTAGGGTGTACTCTCGATTCCACTTTAAGTTATGAAACCCATATAGATAATGTTTGTAAAAAGTTATCCAGTGCAAATTACGCCTTATTTAAGCTTAAGTCCATTATTGACAGGAAAACTCTAATATCCGTCTATTTTGCATATTGTCACTCAATTATTAGCTACGCGATTACGATATGGGGTAATGCTGCACAAATTGAAAGAGTACTGATTTGTCAAAAAAGGTCGATTAGAATTATACATGGATTGCAAAGATTGACATCAGCAAGAGCCTATTTCCAAAAAGCGAAAATCATGACTATCGTGTCGTTGTATATTTATAGTTCGCTTCTAGAAGTGCACCAGCAAAAAAGTGAACTATCAATGAAGATGCACGTACACAACTTCAATTCAAGAAATCGCGAAAGATTAGTTGTTCCAAGAACCAGATTAGTCAAAGCGTCCAAGCAAGGTTTTCCATTAAAAATCAAATTGTACAATAAATTGCCTTTAGAAATAACAAGACTTCCATTAAACGCGTTTCGACAAGTGACATAAACATTCTTTTTGAATCACGCTTTCTATAATATAGAAGAATATATGAAATGTTCATTTTCTGACTTGTGTGACATGTAAAATAATGTAAATTTAGATATATATTAATTTGTGATTTTAATAATTTAGTGTAATCTTATATCTTGTATTGTATATGTATGAATTGTAATTTTGACGTACCAATGTTATGTAATGTAACGAAATGGCCAATAAAAAAAAATAAAAAAAATAATAATAATAAAAACTAATGCTAGTATGATGACCAATTTTATGAAACTTAATAATAACTTTTACAAAAATGAACGTTGAATAAATTTTTGCCGCCATTAAAATAACCGAGACGTTTTAATAAAAGAACTTCAAAGATATCCGCTGCCTCTTTATTATCTTCAACGTTTTTACAATAACGTTAGGTTATACAAAAGAGCTCGTTTCTTTCATAAAAGCCTTTAGAACCTGTTTCACTATCGGTTAACACGGAAATGTCAGATTTTTCAACACACTTTGGTTGGAAATTTTATACATTTCGATTAATAAATTATTAACGTTAAGCCTATGCACTAATTTACTACTATACTTTGGTAACAATGCTTGGTTATTCCGCCTGTCGACTTAATATGCTCAGTGCAAGAGCAAAAAAAGATGAGGTTGCGTCATGCTACAGCTTTATAATGTCTTCGAGTAAATACCACGCATTTACAATATGGGGCTGTGTTTCATGCGGTGATGAGAACAAGAGACTGTTTTTACAGCGTTGAAATCACACACACACACACGAACACGCACACGCACACGCACACGCACACATACACGCACACGCACACGCACACGCACAAGCACACGCACACGCACACGCACACTCACACGCACACGCACACGCACACGCACACGCACACGCACACGCACACGCACACGCACACGCACACGCACACGCACACGCACACGCACACGCACACGCACACGCACACGCACACGCACACGCACAAACACACGCACACGCAAACGCACACGCACACTCACACGCACACGCACACGCACAGGTACATGCACACACACACGCACGCACGCATGCACGCACGCACAATCGCACACACGCACACACGCACGCACGCATGCACGCACGCACAATCGCACACACACACGCACGCACTAACGCACGCACACTCACTCACACACACACACACGCGCACACACACACGCGCTCTCACACACACACACACACACACACACGCACGCACACTAACACACACACGCACGCAAGCACGCACGCTTGCACGCACGCGCGCCTTTCTGCTTGTACATAAAAAACTGAGGTTGGATTAGGATTGTGGAATTTCTTCTACATAGAGTTACCTAGTCCTTTTAATAATATGGTATTAAGAAAAGAGGAGATTTTTAAAATACATAAATAAAATAAATAATAAAAGAGATTTATTTTCCAACAACACGTAACTTTAGAGATACTAATAATTTTAACAGGGGTACAGTAGTTTCTCTCTTGTCAATAATTCTGTTGAACAGTATAAACATTTATATATATTTTTATGAATTATATGACTGCAATAAGGAAAACTTAAAATAATCCAACAAAGACTTTTTAATTTGGTAATTTGGACCATTACATATGACAATTCGATACTTTTACTTTATCAACTATGATTTTAATGAAAGTTCTCGACGTTTTACATTACAGTAACTGCTTACAACCTAATATTTCAAAGTAATATGGCTGATATACATATTAAAATTTCTAAATGATAATTTTGATAATGAAGGGTGTAGCGAATAGTAAACAGCACTTTTTTAATTTAAAATTTATCACGAAATTTGGCACTTTTCATCATTTTTATCATGTTTTATTATTTATTTTTCATTTTCATCAGCTGGGCATCGTTCGGGAAATTACGACACACCTTCTCGTCGGGTATAGCTCAAAACCTGAAAACGAGATTGTACAACCAGTGCGAGTTGCAAGTGAAGACTTATGAATCCGAGACGTGGTCCTTCAAATCTGGACAAAGTCGCTCAGCAAGCTATGGAGAGGGGCTATGCTCGCTATTTCTTTGCGTGATAAATTTAGAAATCAGGATATCCGCAGTTGAACCAGACTGATCGACATAGCCCAACGGATTAATAAGCTGAAGTAGCAATGGGTCGGCCATATAGTTCGAAGAACTGACAACCGATGAGGAAAAAAGGTTCTCGAGTGGCAGCCTCGTAACAGTTGGCAAAGTGTAGGGTGGCTCCCCACTATATGGAGTGACGATATGGTGAGACATACAGGAAGTCGATGGATACAGGTGACTCAGGGCCGTCTTTTGGAGCATTCCTTGGGGAGGCCTATTTTCAGCACAATGATACTGTTCATTTAAAAAAATCCAGATCCTATTACCGGAAGGCAATATTGAAATATTTTCTTTTATATAAAATATTTAATAAATTAATTGTTAAATTAACATTTTTAAATTGGGTAACTGTACTTTAAAGACTTTTAAATCGAAGTTTGTTGTTGATCCTTTTTCCTCCTAAACGCATAAGTGCTGACTTTAATCGAAAATTTAAATTTTTAATCTCTTGCTTCGGCCTAGTTACCCGTGTTTTGAAAGATGAAACACTCTCTCAAATACACGTCTGTGATAGATAGGCGATTCTGTAACGTTATACAAAAGTCTACATCTGAACATAGGCCTCTCCCATAGATTGCCACATAGGATGATATTTGACATAGTTCCCACGCTTGGTTATTAAAAATAAGACTGCTGTCTATTTCTTGGTTTATTTTCTTCTGTCGCCTCTTACGCCACCCACAGATCGATATGGGGTAGTGGACATTCTTACACGATCACTATGGATTTTATAATATTTTTGTATAAATTAATTCTGAAAATCATAGGCAATAGATTACACTATATTTATTACTTTATTATTTTGGAATAGAATATAACTTTCCCTTGTCGTTCCAAAAGTTAGAAACGATAATAGAATAGCCGCGTCATGTTTCGCAACTAGTTGCTAGTACTCGTCCGTTCAGAGTTAGTTTCGCAAACTCATACGAACTGTAGCCACGTTTCTTTACAGTAGATATGGAGGTTTATCAATTTTGGAATTGCCACTAGTTAAGCCTTGTTTCTTGTAGTGCGCAAATTAGTAAAATTAGCAAAGTTTTGTACACTGAGTGTAGTGTTGCAAAATAATTTTGATTATAAACTTTTTATAATAGTAAATATTGTACATACATGTTACGTAACTAAGAAGATTAAATCCATAAATATAATCATTTATTGGATCCCAATACAGAATAAGCAATTAAAGGAAAAAACAACAATACACAATAGACGGTCTTATCTCTCTGAAAATTATTTATTTTTCTTCAGGCAAACTTTTTTGGAGAAAGCAAATCCTAATACGTGCAATTTTATATTTCTTATATTTGTTTATCACTCAAATGCTTTTTATCTATATATTAGAGATTTACCATTTTGGTGGAAAGGTATTTGCCTATCAGCTATTAAGAAACTAGCTAATTGCCCAAGAAGCCCTGGACATAGCAATGTTTTTTTGTTTCATCGCGTTGATAAAAAAGTTTGTAGTCCGTGCTAAAAATATCTTTGTATCATATTTTTACTTTTTTGAAATGTTTTATTTTCTACTTTCCTTTTGTAATTTAATGTAATAAAAAAATAAAGCAGCACTCCACTCTTAAAGAAATTTTCCGTTTCACTCAAAGGAAATGTCAAGAAATAATTTTCTTTGTAAAAGAACGTCACATTTAATCTTTAATAGAACTGTCCACCACAAATACAACTTTTTACATCGGGAGCTTTCTCATTTATAAAAAAATCATAATGTGGGATTTTCTCGTCATTATATTCAGTCATAAACTATGTCTTTCGTGGTGCGCTTTCCTGACTGATTTCGACCACTATGAAAACTTCAAACATATCAGGAGCAGTCAACTGCGCAGTACTTTATTATAGAGCGCAAGTACAAAGACACACACTTATTAGGATAAATCGCACAACATAACCTCGCACACTCAACGTAATTTTTTGCGATAACATCTGAGGTAGGTTCACATGTAGTGTCAGAAACAAACGGTCAATCAAAACAAATTCAGACCCCGCTGTAAAATGCACTTAGACCGAGACACAGATACCAGAAACTTGCAGAATGTTCACGTGGACGTGTGGCTTATATTTTAATCATAAATACCTATACCTTATAACTTTAAAAATATATTTTATAGCAAAATATGGAATTTTCATTACAAACTAATTCTATTATATAGTCGTCTAATTCACACGTATTTCCACTTGTACAGTTGACTCTGATCTTATGATTAGAGTCAACTGTACAAGTAGTATGATCTGATCTACTGATCATATTATTCTTATGGGAGATTTCAATACATGTCTTATTAAAAATGATTCTCGCTCCAAAAACTTCAGACTTTGGTATCTTCCTTTAACCTTCACACTCTTCCCCTTCATGCAACTCATCAGTTCCCTAACTGTAACCCTTCTTTGCTTGATATTATGATCGTTTCTTCTCTAGATAGAGTCTAGAGAGCATCTTTTTCATATCATGATTTAATTTGCCTCTCTTATCGTCTTCGTCCACCTAAACAGAAATCGCAATACTTGTTCCTCCGTAATTATAAGGGTATAGATCTAGAGGCATTGCAGCGCGATATAAGTAATATTGATTGGACCCCTATTGTTGACAATACTAATATAAATGATAAAATTTGTAATTTTAATGACTTAATTTTGAACATGTACAATAAACATGCCCCACTCAAACGCGTAAATATAAAGCGTAACCCTGCACCATGGATTACACGTGGTATAAGGGAGCTAATGTGTCAGAGGGACAAAGCTAAGCGAAGGTATAAACATTTCCCATCTGAAAATAACTTAAATCATTTTAAAGTTTTACGAAACCGCTGCAGTCGTCCGTGTCGGGATGCTAAAAGGCGCTACTTTTATGACTCTCTCCATAATAGAAATTCTACTGAGATGTGGAAATTCCTTCGTTTTGTTGGTGTCGGCAGGTCTACGATTTTAGAATGCAAGGACGTTAAAGTAAATGATCTAAATAAACATTTTGCTACTCCTCCTATGACTTTAGATCCCTACATAAAATCAAACACGTTACTCACATTGTCGCGTAACCTTAAACCACACGTCTTCCCTTTTCAACTTTCCCTTGTGACGGAGGAAGATGCCAAAAAATCCATCCTAGCCATCTCTTCAACTGCTGTTGGTAACGACGGTCTATGCTCGAAGATGATTATGCCAGTTCTACCTCTACTTCTTCCGATTCTTACCCACATATTCAATTTCTCCTTATCATCCTCATCTTTTCCTTCAGTCTGGAAACAAGCATTTATATTTCCTTTACCTAAGGTTTCTAATCCTTCTTCTCTTTCTCACTTTCGTCCCATATCTATTTTACCCTTTATTTCTAAAATTCTGGAACATATTTTCCATAAGCAACTTTCTTTCTTCTTATCGTCTAACTCTTTGCTTTCTACATATCAGTCGGGCGTTCGTCCTGGTCACAGCACTGTCACTGCTTTACTTAAAGTAACCGAGGATACCCGTTGGGTCATGGACAACAAATCTCTTACACTTCTACTTTTGCTTGACTTTAGCAGTGCTTTTACCTCAGTAGACTTCGATATTCTTCTCGGGATCTTGGAATCTATAAACATTTCTCCATCTGCCATTACGTGGTTTGATTCGTATCTTTGTGGTCGCTCGCATTGTGTCCATCTTAATGACACTCTTTCCGATTGGTCTGGTATCCCTATGGGCGTACCTCAGGGTGGCGTTCTTTCTCCTCTTTTATTTTCTATATTTATTAACTCTATTACGACAGTTATTACATCTAATTTCCATCTATACGCGGATGACTTACAGGTGTATCGTCATTTTCCGGTGTGTGATACAAATAATGCAATTGAAGCCATGAATGCGGATCTGAGCCGCGTCTGTAAATGGTCTACATCCTTTAGACTATTAGTTAATCCCACGAAATCGCAGGCCATCATTATAGGCAGCAGGCATTTGCGCAATAAATTAGAATTTATATCATTACCTCACGTCTGCTTTAACGGCGTTCCTATAGCCTTTGCCGGTACTGTGAAAAACTTAGGCGTCATATTTGATTACCATTTATCATGGTCCGCGCACATTGCTGATGTTAGTCGTAAGGTCTACTTTACCTTGCATTCATTTAAATGTCTTCAAAATGTCTTACCCCTAAAAGCTAAAATATCACACGTGCTCACTCTTATCCTACCACTGCTTGATTATGCTGACGCCTGTTATTTGGATGCTACAGGGGAACTCCTGCACAAACTGGAGCGCTTGCAAAACCAGTGTATTCGTTTTATATTTGGGCTCAAAAAATTTGACCGAATATCTCAGTTCCGCAAGCAACTCAAGTGGCTCCCAATTTGACTTCGTAGGTACACTCGATTGTCATGTCTCCTCTATAACATCCTTCACAATCCATCTTCTCCTTCATATATCAGAAGCCGATTTTCCTTCACCCATTCCCCGGATAAACCAAGCCGATCCCTTGTTAACACTGTTCTTAACTTTACCGCCCATAATTCCGGTTTTTACTCCCACTCCTTTTCTGTTCACGCGGTAAGGTTGTGGAACTCACTATCGCCTAATATAAGAAATTCTGAATCATTATTAGTTTTTAAAAAACATGTTAGAGATAAATTCTTTGCATCCTGTTAATTAATATATATTATTTTATTATTATTAGGTTATATATATATATTATGTAGCTATTGTATGTATTATTTTTATAAATGGTATTATTTTATTTTTATTTATAGTATCATTTAATATAATTTACGTATATTTTTCTTTGTATTATATTATTTAAAGTAGTATTAGTATTGTACGCGCTAAGTTTGCCTTTTTAAATATATTTTCCTTTGTGGGTTTACTGGAAGATATTTCAGCAAATTATGGAATAAGTAGAACCTTTGTACAAACTCACTATATGACTGTTTCTGTATCTTGTTGTGTGTACATAAATAAATTTAAAAAAAGCACCAGGTTTCAAATAAACAAAGAATCATTGAAATCGGTTCACCCAGTTAAAAGTTATGAGATAACACACATAAAAAACATACAGTCGAATTGAGTACCGTCTCCTTTTTGAAGTCGGTAGAAAAAGACAAATGCTGCATTGGCAAAAAGTTGCCGTGTTCCAAAACGTTTATTTCGAGAGTTTTCTAAGCAGTATTCAAACAAGCATCCCTGGTACCCGTGCCACTTTCAAGGTTGAAGTGCTCTTCCACATTTAGCGACGTTGCGCTTGATCTGCTCTTGGCAGATCACCTTGACCGACATTTTTTTGTATGAAATTCGCAAATGAAGGCGTAAATTTTTATTTATTGTCATTTTAAATTATTATTATTAACTATCCCAATTAGAATAAAATGATAATGTGATATGTGTGCCAACTAAATGTGAGGCACGAAATGGTTACCATAGCCATTAGAACCTATCAAAAGTCTACTGCTGAAGATATGTAGATTGTTTCATACAGGGGATATGTGCAATAGTGGTAAGCGGGTTGGCAACTGCAGATTGCTATTTTTATTCTGTTCTTACTAGGAAGATTTTGCTGCCCAAGTATGTGCCAGGTGCCAGGTGAATATTCTTACACCGCCTTTACGCAGTTTATTATAGATTTGTAAGATATTTCGTTAGGGTACGATTCATTATTTATTTTTTCAAAATTTATAATGTTTTGAACAGCTTTCCATTTGACTTCTCAAAACTAATTTCTTGAGTCCAAAATTCGAATTAAAACTTCATATCTATGTTTGGTTAGTGAAATATTCTGATCAGAGAAGAACGATTTTAACAGATATTGGTAGACGATCACACAGCGAGAACAAGACCGATAACCCAAAAATGCGAATTGGCATGATGTTGATAAAGAAAATTTCACGCGAGGAATGCCGCAGGCAAAAGCTAGATAAAAAATAAAAATTAACGGCCAATTTTCCAGTCATCAAATAAAAGTTATTCAAAAGAGGAAAGGAAAATTACAGTTGTATGAATAAAATAGTTCAATTGTTTAACTTTTACTTCCAATCAGGTTTAGATTTGTTTGAGGGATAACTTTTATTTGACGATTGAAAAATCACCTAAAGACATTACTGGATTAAATTAATTAGTAAATTTATTTCAGCCATGGCAAGCACTTATCATTATATACACTGGATTTCAACAAGACTGTCTGTTTTTACATGCTTATTTATCACATCCTCTACAACTTTTTTTTAAATTTATAGCAACCACATTTAGAAAGATTAATTTATTGCAATATATATGATATATAGTATTACGGAGGGGCACACTGAAATGATCGGGAATAGAATATTTCGGATTGAGTTACAATAAAACCTTTTTTAGAATTTGAATACTGGCCTCTCATTTTCTTAATGACATTCAAACAATTAAAAAAATGTTTAAAAACAAAAACTATGTTGGTTTAAAGTTGACACGTCGTTAACAGAAATGGAGCTCACGCGGGAACATTTCCGTGCCATAATATATCACAATTTTTGTGGCACCTTATCTCAAGATAAATGTCTCAGCAAACTTGTTTCGATTTATGATGTTGAAGCACCAAGTCAAACGACAATATACCGCTGGTATGCCGAGTTCCGACGCGGTCGTATGTCGCTCAGCACTGTTTCTTCTGCAGGTCGACCGAGAACAGCGGTCACGCCTGAAAACTTCGCAACTGTGCGAACTATTATATTAGACGACCGTCATGTGACATACGAGCAGATTTGGGCTGTTATCAGTATCAGAATGACTGCAATTCAGTCGATATTACATAATGAGCTGTGTGTAAGAAAGCTAGTTTCCCGCTGAGTTCCCCCACAATTTGTCCGAAGAGCAAAAGGCGGCTCGTGTAGATTGGTACCGGGATACTCTGCAACGGTTCAACGGAAGTAAGTCAAATGCCGTTTATAATATCGTGTCAAGTGACGAATCATAGATTTATTCATACGAACCTGAAAGGAAACATTAGTCAGCAGTTTGGGTCTTCGAAGACGAGGTCAAACCAACGAAAGTGGTTCACTCCCGCAGCGTGTCAAAGAAAATGGTCGCTACGTTTGTCTCGAAAAAGGGGCATGTTGCTACAATTCCTTTACAGGAACGCAGAACGGTTACTGCTGAGTGGTATATCACGGTTTGTTTGCCAGAAATGATAGCTGAACTCCGAAAAAATAACCCGAAACTTCGCATTATCTTACATCACGATAATGCTCTCATACGGCTCGGGAAACAAATGATTTTTGAAGCAGGAAAACGTTGAGCTGATGAACCATCCTTCATACAGTCCTGAACTGAGCCCAAACAATTTCTTTACATTCCGTAAAATGAAAGATTTATTACGCGGCGTACAAATCAGCAATTTTGTCAACATCAACTTCAGACTGGAATTACTGTTTTAATGATTAGTTTGCACAAGTAGAAAAGTGCATTAAGTTGAACGGAGTATACTTCGAAAAAAAATAAAATACAATTTCGCTATACCGTGCATGTGGTTTTTCTTATTCCCAATCATTTCAGTGTGCCCCACGTATGGCAAACTGTATACCTAGTGGCTGTGTTGTATCATATATAGAAAATGACGTTTATAAAATTAACTATATTACATCTCTTCATAATGTATAGTTAAGTTTACTAAGCTTTTTCCTAGCTGTTGAATGTTATCCTCTTACACTTGAACGCATTCACATTTTGAATCCATAAGCTTGCCTAAAAGATGATTTCACTAGATATAAATTAAAGTATAAATTTTAGTAACATCTGTCTTTCAAAAGCGATAAAGCTGATTAATAATTTTAATTTAAATATAGTGTTAATGTGAGATTAATTAATAACTATTTAAACTAAATAAAATAAGCTAGTTATCAATAAAATAAAAGGAGTCCTTCAATAGTTATTTTTCCCAAGATATAGCACATGATAACACGTGGTAACCACTGCATTCATGGTATCCATAGTATTGTTTAGTAGTAATTTAGTGATAACTTATTACCACTAAACAATTCTGCTTGGTATCCCAAAAGGTACCTACCTGTACCAAACCACCGAAGTTGGATGGGTTACCAAAAATACACAAACCGAACGCTCCATTACGTCCAATAGTGAGTCAGATCGATTCGCCAACTTACAGATTGGCTCAACACCTAGCAAAAGTTTTATCACCACTCAGAGGACACACAAGAGCACATACTAAAATTCATACCATTTTGTCAGCGAGATAAAAGACCTATGTCTTACTGACAATGAAACAATGGTCAGTTTTGATGTTCAGTATCTATTTACATGCCTACCTGTTGAAGACTGCATCTCAATTGTAACTAAGAAACTAGAGGAAAACAACATGCCAGCAGAATATGCAGTATTACTCAGACATTGCCTTACATCTGGCTATCTATTGTGGAAGGTTTTTCTACAAGCGGTACGTAGACGACACTTTCCAGGTTTAACCATCAGGCAAAGTAACTACATTTTTAGAACATCTTAATTCCATAAACTCTAAAATTCAATTTACTATGGAGTTAGAGGCAAATAATGTTTTAGCTTTCCTAGATGTGTTAGTCATTCGAAATCCTAATAACACCATAGGTTACACTGTGTATTGAAAAAAGACCCATACAAACCGATATTTAAAAGGTGAATCCCACCATCACCCTTCACAGATAGCTACCTTGGGCAAATCTTTGTTACAGAGAACACGAGGGATCTGTGACAGCAAACACCTGGCCACCGAGCTTCAGCACGTCAAGCAGGTTCTGCACGACAACAAGCTTCGGGTTCCGCGCCTACGTCACAGCGACCAAGTGAAGCCGGCCACAGTTGAGCGTGTGCCTGCTGTACTACCATATGTCAGAGGTGTCACAGATAATATTGGCTACATCTTAAAGCGAGCTTCTATTAGAACATTCTTCAAGCCGCCGAAGAAGATTAGTCAGTTCTTACCATCCGTCAAGTGCAATATCCCTCTACAAGATGCAGGAGTATACAAGCTTGATTGTGAGTGTGGTCTCTCATATATAGGGCAAACAAAACGATCGATAAAAACCCGCGTAAAAGAACACATAGCTGACGTGAAGCACCAACGTTCCGGGAAGTCTGCAGTTTGTGATCATATCTTAGACGGCCCCCGCCATTACATTAGATTTGATAAACCACAAATTCTCGCGAAAAACATCGATTCCTACCAAGGATGATACGTGAGGCTATTGAAATTAAAAAACATCCAAATTTCAATAGAGAGGGGGGCTGGGTACTACCACCTGCTTGGGATCCTGTAATTCATAAAATTAAAACTAAACCCAAGCATACCACTGCAAGACTTCAAGACACAGTTAGTTCATTCTGCGTAGATCGGACCAAAATTAATAATTAAAAAGCTGAAGGTACTCCGGGTTAACTATATGTATGACGTCAATCACCTCAGTAGCCCGTGACCATGGTTGCTGGAAAGCAACCGAAACGTCGGGAATATAAAATAACCTTAATTAGGTTATTATTTATATTCAAACTCATTTAACAACTGTTTCATGTTTAAACGAGGTTGAAACATTTAAAGTTTTTCTTTGTGTAAAATTACGACGTCAAAATCAGTCTCTGAAACGCTGAAATTTGTAAAGTTGTATTTACATTTGAATGAGTAGGGAAAATTATAATATTAACACATTTATTTCAGACCTAGATCTATCCATATAAGTTGTTAGCAATACATTACAATCCTTAGATACTAATGTTAATTCCTTAAATTTGGTTTTTATACAAGGTCCCAGTGAATCCGCATATTATTGCCGTTCGGTGTCGCAGCCGTCACGCATTCTGCTCAGCACGGAAGTACACTCTTTTACGCATTATTGTGAAGAATTCATCTGTTCGTGCTTCTTCAAACATCCCTGATACGCTACAAAAGTGTCTCGTTTTTTTTTGTTGCTTTCGCAACGAAAATGTTCTTATATAGAACACGAAGGTCACTGTAAGCGCACATTATATATTATGTTGTCGATAAGCTACATAAAAAAATTAAGTAGGTTTTAAAGAGTGTGACCTTGATTTCTTACTGTACCGTTCAAAACTAGGAATCATTATATTGCCACGGACTGACAGCCCACCGCACCCTCTCGAAGTGTAAACGTGTGTTTTATTAGAATAACTTTGTTGATGATGATCACCGCAAGTCGTTGTTCATAGTACCTGTAGCCAACTATGAGATTAATAACAAAGACTGCAGATGCTCGTTACCTCGGAGGTGTGTGATGAAATGCCTTAAAGCCTATAATTACACCACTCCTCCCAGACAGGACTGCTGGACAAAAAAGAAGCTGGGCGACCTAGTGTAAAAGGGGCTAATAAAACAATAAAAAGTAGAGCCAATATGTATATATAAATTCTAAATTCTAAAAACACTTCTCATTTCTGATAGTATTTTAAGGCAAGTAGCATCCACCGCGCTGCCCCTATGATCCTATTAAATTATGTTATCTAAGTGTGTTTATAAAATGGTGATAATTATTAACGTATACATGAGCAATCATTAAATCGCAAACACACAACTCTCAGCTCAGGCTTAAAATATTAGTTTTAACAATAACCCTTTCATATATTTCCACTATCAGAAGTAAAATTAACTCGTTAACAGGCAGTATAACTTGAAACATTAGAAAGGTATTTGGCTGTTGCCAGACCAGATAAAATGTAAAAATGGTTAAGTATTTAATGTGCCATATTTTTGTATGTTCTCTACAACATGAGGGACCCATGTCAAGGAGTGCATTTTCACGCACTGGTAAAGAAGGAGAATAAAGTACCGTATTTAATATAAAATTGTTAATGTTATTAATTTACAGGTACTACTATTCGAACCTATTAAACTATTTGGGCGTGTAGTGGCCGTGTAAGAATATCCCCTAGATAGGCTGTAACGGTAACGGTAATAATTAATACTAATTATCACACTATTAGCTAATAATTATTAAACCGTATAGTAGTGATGTAAAAATATTCAGTGATTGAGCCATGCTGCAGCTATATTAGTAATATATTTGTAGCACGAATGAGCCGGATCGACCGGGGAAGGACCACGCTCTCACAGAATACCAGCGTAAAATAGCAGCATAACGATGCTATGTTTCGTATGGTGAGTGTAGAGAACTGGAGAACCTTTTTTGCTTGAAATGAGGCATTCCATCTTAGACCTCACGGTTGACAACGCATCTGCATTTTGTTTCGTAATCATGTAATCTCACCTCATGTGTAAAATCACGTAATCAAAGATGTAGATCTCTATGGGCTACAGCAATCACTTACCATCAGGTGGACTGTGTGCTCGTTTGTCACACTTATTCTATTCTATAAAATCTTCCTGTGGGTGTCGTAAGTAGAGAATTAAATCTAAAGATGGGCAGCAGAATCTTACTGATAACAACTCAAAATAATAAAAAAATTGCGGTTGAGAACACTTCTGCCAAACATGGGAACTATATAGCAGAATCCTCCCTATGGGGGAGGCCTATGTTCAGCAGTGGACTTTTATAGGCTGTAATGGATGGATGGAAACATTATTACTTATTTATAATTGAATAAAAATGCTGATATTTTAATTTAAAGCTAAAAATAATTTTGACTGAATATTTTGTTTAGGTCTTCTAATGTACTACGATTGAAATGTATGACGGTAGTTTTGCTATTAACGTTACTGTTTAGTTACGTTTTATTCCGTATATGAACATTGCGTAACCGACATAATTTGAGTTTTATGCTGAGACTTTAAGAGGCAGAGCACTGTTGACCCCAATAGACGCTGTTGACACGTCGAGTTGCCGTTGTTGTCGCCAAGGAAATAAAATAAAACCAGACTCCGATTAATTTATGGACTATTTAGTCATTTTTTTATTTACTCATGTCATATTATTGATCTCTAGCGATGTAGTAACAGAATAAATAACACACAATCATCGCATACTATTTAAACAAAGAAGTCGACTAAGTTCTGAAGGATTCTTGCAAATGAATGAAAATTATTCTATTTTAGGGTGTTTTCAATGGCATCGATTGACGATCGATGGCGATTCATTAGTGTGGTAGCTTTAGCTGATCGACAGATACTGGTTGATAAAATGTTGTTCAATCATCGATCGATGTTGATCGACAATTAATCGATATGCTTGTGGGCTCATCATCAGTAATTTTCAAAATGTATTCAGAAAAGTATGCGTTATTATTGGTCTGTACGCTCTTCCTCTTATTATTATTAAGAAAACGCAAATGCAAAAGACTCTATCTATCGGTGTTGTAGAAACTATCGATCGAAGACGACAAATCCATTGCACCGTCGATCGATGCCATCGATCGATGATATATCGATTGGTGTGGTAACACCCTTTCTAAATTTGCGGAATGTGGAAATTTTTCAAAATATGCCCAAGTTTTATGCTGAGGGTTAAAAGGCAGAGCACTGTTGACCCGATTAGACTAGACGCTGTTGACATATCGAGTTGCCGTTGTTGTTGGTACAAAGAAATAGAATAAAACTGGAATCCAAATTGATTATGGACTGTTTAGTCAATTTTATTTACTCTGATAACTTTTATCACATTATTGATCTCTAGTGATATAGTAACAACAGAACAAACTACACACAAATCTCGTTTACTATTTATTTAAAGTTACAAAGAAGACGACTAGTATTTATTCTCTTTTACTAAAGCTGCGGAATGTCGAGATTTTTCAAAAATCTAAATTTATAAAACACACATTTTAACAACATATAAAATATCGCTAATAAAACTATAATAAGAAAAATCTTTTGGCAAGACCAGGCATCCAGAGAGATCATAAAAGTTCAGAAAATTTACTATCCACGGATAGTATAACTGTAAGAGGTTAAATGGATAACAAATTAATAAACTAAAACACCGTTCTATATGGAGTCTATAATATTTTTCTAGAGTAAATATCTTATATGTTTATGAGACTTAACTACACCCACATTTTATATTATACATACTCTAAGGCGTGTATTTACGGCGTAAGAAAATCCACAACTCCGTTTCATCAAGCGAGAGTCGTAAGAAGAGAAATAGGGAAATAAACAAGAGAGCAGCAACACCTTGATAAGCTACAACTGGAATGGTAACTCTAGGCAAATTACTTTGCATCAACAAAAATAAAATACCTATTAAAAGGGATTACGAACTTTGATGACCTTACGGTAGAAGCTTATTAAAAAGCTGACGGTAAAAGCTAATTAAGTAGAGTAAGGGCTTATTTATGACACTAATATTTAGTAAGTAATATTATATTGAATAAATGGTAATAATCTCTATATGTAAAAGTCAATTGCTGTCAGTTTTTCTCGCTACAGCTTGAAAATAATTAAGTATAAGTTATTGTCGAGATCATCGATCACTAATAGCGATCGATTGTCGAGATCCAAAAATCATCCGAGGGATGCTGGGGTGGACCGCTAGTATTTAATGAACAAGAAGTTATTTTGTAACCTGTGCTTCACAATAAATGTATTTGATTTCATTTAGAAATTATATCGGGCAAACTGGTACAATTGACACGTGAACAAGTTAACGTACCTAAAGTCAAATGTATGAATAACGCAAAGACAAATGATTCAGCATTTCTTGAGTTATTTCAAGAATGAAGCATACCATTATAAACATAAGGTAGATATACGTTACCTTAAATTCTTTCCAGCTGTGTCATAAACGAATAAGGGCAAAATAGGCGTTATACATATTTCATAATAAATGTCAATTATTATTATTACTTTATAGTATAATTTCTTTATGACTATAGGTATATATACCCTTTCATATGCAGAGAGTGTTTCCAGTTAGAATATTTAATCCAATTCTCAACAGCGGAGTGCATCACTTAGCTCGACTTGTGATAACAGCCGCTGTTAATGTTTTCATGGTGGTTATTTTCAGTTAATGTTATGTGCGAACGTGATTCTATATCTTATTTTAACAACAAAATAGGGTAGAAGATATAGACGAGTCGATATTGAAATATAAGCTGGTACAAGTGGTATTTGAGCTACTCACATGTAACTATTAAGTTAATTAAATAACTAGTTGCTTTAACGTTAAGTCGAGTGAAGCGTGCTCTACGCTATCAGGCGACGTATTTCACAACTATTTTAGTTTCTTGTGAAAATGCATTTTCTTTTTTTATCGTCAGGGGAAATTTAACAAACTCCTTTACACAACAATGCAGCTGCATTTTCTTATTATACCTTGTTACTGAAAAAAGACTATACTAATTATTATATTGTAACTTAACTAACTTAGCTCAGCTTAGCTTTTATGTCGCACTGCTCGCTTGGACTTACGAGTAGGTTTAGCAGTTTAGTTTTCTAAGTTTAAATTTACCTATTAAATTGAAAAATGAACAGCTTAAACTTTCAACGATTGCGCTATTTAATTTATTTATACTCGTATGTGTATTGTGCTGTGTAGTGGCGCTGTAAGAATATCTACTACCAATATTATCCTGTGGGTGTCGTAGGAGACGACAGCGGGAAATTAAACAGGAGATGAGCGACAGAAACTTCCTCATAGTTACACAAAATTATAAAAAACTGCGGTTTTCAACTTGACTGCCCAGCATGGCTACTAAAGAAAAATTCTCCAATAAGACGATCTATCGAGGAATCCTATGTTCAGCAGTGGATTTAACACAAACAAATCATGCACTAACGTTGTTCAAATAATTAGTTTAGTTCCGAGCAAAATACACTCACGGGATTGGAGTGAATAAGGTCAATAGTATCTTTATTAAGTTCGCTTAAACTTCATTAAAACAAATACCGCCAGCCGTTGTCTTCTTCAGTTGCCTACATTTTCTCGATTTATACAAATATTATATTTTAAACAGTCATGTTTATGTGGCCTTTTTATAGAAATAATCTGGGTATTCTTTGTGATATTTTTTAGAATAACAAACAAGGTGGACTAGTGTAACAAATAAGCACATCACAGTCCACCTGATGGAAGTGTATGCTATTGGTTTTAGATACTTACATACATACATACATACATATAATCATGCCTCTTTCCCGTAGGGGTAGGCAGAGACCACTTCTTTCCACAATGTCTATGGGCCGCAGCAACCACTTACCATCAGGTGGACTGTATGCTCGTTTTTCACTCTTATCCTATAAAAAAAAATTATAACGAATTATCTCAACGCTGCTTTTAGTTTACTAGCAACAACCAATATTTTCCCTACTTTGAGGACAACGGCTAAATATTATAACATTATTTATGTGGTTATGTGAGTGACAGCAGAAACAAACATTCGCCGTAATTACACACTACTCTAATGTTTTGCTAACAATTTGTAGATGAATGGCAAGATTATTCCTTCTGTGTTGTTTTATATAAATTAAGGGTGACAAACGAGCACACAGTCCACCTGATGGTAAGTGTATGATGCTAAGACATCTACATCTATCTTGAATTAAGAATAAAATGCAGATGCGCCTTGAGGACTAAGTTGGAATGCCTCGTTTGCAGTAAAAACGGCCTTCGGTTCTTTACACTCACTATATGAAACATCGCTATTGAGCTGCTATGTTACGCTGGTATTCTGTAAGAACGTGGTTCTTCCCCGGTCGAGGCAACCCATTCGTGCTCCAATCATAATATAGCTGCAGCATGACTCTACCACGTAAAAATATTAATATACTGTTGGCTGACAGGTGACATAAAATCCTTTTCTTCCTTTTTTTATCAACCCGTGAAAGTCCACTGCTATACATGTCCTCCGTTGTATAATGAATTTGCCTAGTTCTTAAAGCTTGGATGACAGATTGATGACCGCAGTACCAGACGTTTGGCAGATGGTATGGCACCATTTAGCTCTACCTACGTAATAAGATAGGGTGATGGATTTTCTTATACTGGCACCGCACTTGTACTAACAAATTAAAAGTATTCTTGGGACATGTTAAGCCCACATTCTCTTCTCTACGAAGCGGGACTTTTATACATAAATGTTGCTTTTATTATTTTTAGAAATGTTGAATTGTTTTACATTAAATTCTTAACATTACTATTTAAGTCAGTTTATAATATTGTTACTTGACAGTTTTGTTTAAAAACACCTTTTGCTGACAATATTGTTGTCAAACATTTTTAAGTTGAATTTGTAAAGATCTCTGTGAATTTAAAGAACTGCGTTCCATTGGAGCCAAAAAGTCAATTCCCTAAAAACAATGTTTGTTCCCTAGTCATTGAATTTGTATAGATCTGTATAAATAATATAAATAATTTAACATACAAAGCTCTGTTTCCAGTAGTAAACTTTTAGGTCCCGATGAAGGAGAAGAGGAATATATTTAGTACCTATGTATAGTATAGATGAAGGTCACACAATCATGTAGTTCACCTATGGCCTATGGTGATCGTACTGAGGTCCAAGACCAATAACAAAGAAATATCTATAACTAGTAATTTGAAATACTCGAAATATTATTAGAACTGTAACTTAAATTATTGCTAGTAAGATGACCAATTTTATGAAACTTAAATAATACTTTTTACAAAAATGAACATTGAATAAATTTTTGCTGCCATTAAAATAACCGAGACATCTTAATAAAAGAACTTCAAAGATATCCGCTGCCTCTTTATTATCTTCAACGTTTTTACAATAAAGTTAGGTTATACAAAAGAGCTCGTTTCTTTCATAAAAGCCTTTAGAACCTGTTTCACTATCGGTTAACACGGAAATGTCAGTATTTTCATCTAATGAAAGCAATATCAGCTTTTCTTATGTCTGGGTCGTTTGCTTTGCCAGTTTTGTAAACTTTATTTTATGTGGACATTGAACGAATATAAAAAATAAGCTAACATATATTATGTATAATTAAACTTTTTGTTATGCTAAGTCAGTGAGCTTTACCATTTTTTTTTTCTGTATTGTTTTTTCGACACTAGTGAGACCTAAACCTTTTTTACAGCATAAGCTGCACACCTAGTCTGCTTGCTAGTTTAATATTTTTAAATATAACTGCTTGCTAGTAATGCCAAGAAAAACCGTGAAATCGGCAGGTTTCACTTCTTCTCAATTTAAAAATACATTGATATTAAAAACACGCTCGGGTTGGAAATTTTATACATTTCGATTAATAAATTATTAACATTAAGCCTATGCACTAATTTACTACTATACTCGTACTTTAGTAACAATGCTTGGTTATTCCGCCTGTCGACTTAATATGCTCAGTGCAAGAGCAAAAAAAGATGAGGTTGCGTCATGCTACAGCTTTATAATGTCTTCGAGTAAATAAATATTCGAATAAATACCACGCATTTACAATATGTGGCTGTGTTTCATGCGGTGACGAGAACTAGAGACTGTTTTTACTGCGTTGAAAACACACACACACACCCACACACACACACACACACACACACGCACACGCACACGCACACGCACACGCACACGCACACGCACACGCACACGCACACGCACACACACACGCACACACACACGCACACGCACACGCACACGCACACGCACACACATACACACATACACACACACACATACGCAAGCACGCACGTTTGCTAGCTCGCGCGCCTGTCTGCTGGTACATAAAAAACTGAGGGTGGATTAGCATTGTGGAATTTCTTCTACATAGAGTTACCTTGTCCTTTTAATAATATGGTATTATGATTTAAAAGAGGAGATTTTTAAAATACATAAATAAAATAAATAATAAAGGTGATTTATTTTCCAACAACACGTAACTTTAGAGATACTAATAATTTTAACAGGGGTACAGTAGTTTCTCTCTTGTCAATAATTCTGTTGAACAGTATAAACATTTATGTATATTTTTATGAATGATATGACTGCACTAAGTAAAACTTAAAATAATACAACAAAGACTTTTTGATTTGGTATTTTGGGCCATTACATATGACAATTCGATACTTTTACTTTATCAACTATGATTTTAATGAAAGTTCTCGACGTTTTACTTTACAGTAACTCCTTACAACCCAAATATTTCAAGGTAATATGGCTGATATATTAAAATTTCTGAATGATAATATTGATAATAAAGGCTGAAACGAATAGCAAATAGCACTTTTTTAATTTAAAATATATCACGAGATTTGGCACTTTTCATAATTTTTATCATCTTTTATTATTTATTTTTCATTTTCATCGTCTGGGCATCGTTCGGGAAATTACGGCACATCTTCTCGTCGGGTATAGCACAAAACCTGAAAACGAGATTGTACAACCAGTGCGAGTTGCAAGTGATGACTTATGAATCTGAGACGTGGTCCTTCACATCTGGGCAGTCGCTCAACAAGATATGGAGAGGGGCTATGCTCGCTATTTCTTTGAGTGATAAACTTAGAAATCAGGATACGCGCAGTAGAACCAGAGTGATCGACATAGCCCAACGGATTAGTAAGCTGAGTAGCAATGGGCCGGCCATATAGTTCGAAGAACTGACAACCGATGAGGAATAAAGGTTCTCGAGTGGCAGCCTCGTAACAGTTGGCAAAGTGTAGGGTGGCTCCCCACTATATGGAGTGACGATATGGTGAGACATACAGGAAGTCGATGGATACAGGTGACTCAGGGCCGTCTTTTGTAGCATTCCTTGGGGAGGCCTATGTTCAGCACAATGATACTGTTAATTTAAAAAAATCCAGATCCTATTACCGGAAGGTCAATATTGAAATATTATCTTTTATATAAAATATTTAATAAATTAATTGTTAAATTAACATTTTTAAATTGGGTAACTGTACTTTAAAGACTTTTTAATCGAAGTTTGTTGTTGATCCTTTTTCCTCCTAAACGCGTAAGTGCTGACTTTAATCGAAAATTTGAATTTTTAATCTCTTGCTTCGGCCTAGTTACCCGTGTTTTGAAAGATGAAACACTCTCTCAAATAAACGTCTGTGATAGATAGGCGATTCTGTAACGTTATACAAAAGTCTACATCTGAACATAGGCCTCTCCTATAGATTGCCACATAGGATGATATTTGACATAGTTCCCACGCTTGGTTATTAAAAATAACACTGCTGTCTATTTCTTGGTTTGTTTTCTTCTGTCGCCTCTTACGGCACCCACAGGTCGATATGGGGTAGTGGACATTCTTACACGGTCACTATGGATTTTATAATATTTTTGTATAAATTAATTCTGAAAATCATAGGCAATAAATTACACTATATTTATTACTTTATTATTTTGGAATAGGAGATAACTTTCCCTTGTCGTTCCAAAAGTTAGAAACAATAATAGAATAGCCGCGTCATGTTTCACAACTAGTTGCTAGTACTCGTCCGTTCAGAGGTAGTTTCGCAAACTCGAACGAACTGTAGCCACGTTGCTTAACAATAGATATGGAGGTTTATCATTGTTGGAATTGCTACTATTTCAGCCTTGTTTCTTGTAGTGCGCAAATTAGTAAAATTAGCAAAGTTTTGTACAATGAGTGTATTGTGTCAAAATAATTTTGATTATAAACTTATTATAATAGTAAATATTGTACATACATGTTACGTAACTAAGAAGATTCAATTCAACGGTTTTATCTCTCTGAAAATTATTTATTTTTCTTTCAAGCAAACTTTTTTGGAGAGAACTGTTGTGACCAAATTATTGAGAATTGTTATGAAAACAAATCCTGATACGTACAATTTTATATTTCTTATATTTGTTTATCACTCAAATGCTTTTTATCTATATATTAGAGATTTACCATTTTGGTAGAAAGGTATTTGCCTATCAGCTATTAAGAAACTAGCTAATGAGGGCTAATAATCTTCCACTCACCAGATGTCGCTACTAGCGACTGAGGTAAAGTTTTTTGTTACACAGTGTCATTTAATTGAGAAATTAGTTTTAAATAATAGTTTATCATTGTCTAGAGTATTTATTAATATACAACACAATGCGTCAGTGGTTTGATTTTTAATTTTTTGCACATTATAACTCTTTTTTTTTAAAGTCGTCTTTTAGTTATATTTATAGTTTGGTTTATTCATTTCTAATGTAATTAATATAAAATATAACTAATAACACAGAAAGAAACCTTAAAGATTACATTTTCCTAAGAAATTATCGTCCCCGCTATGAAATCTGTCAAATATTTTACCTCACTCGAAAGTGGCGCCGCCCTGGTGGCAGAAAAAGTCGTGGATGCCCTCATTGCCCAAGAAGCCCTGGACATAGCAATAGTTTTTTTTTTGTTTCATCGCGTTGATTAAAAAGTATGTAGTCCATGCTAAAAATATCTTTGTATCATATTCTTACTTTTTTTTAAATGTTTTATTTTCTACTTTCCTTTTTCAATTTAATGTAATAAAAAAATAAAGCAGCGCTCCGTTTCACTCAAAGGAAATGTCAAGAAATAATTTTCTTTGTAAAAGAACGTCTCCTTTAATCTTTGATAGAACTGTCCACCACAAAAACAACATTTTACATCAGGAGCTTTCTCATTTATATCATTGTCAGATGTCATTATGTACGATTTTCTCGTCATTAAGTTCAGTCATAAACTATGTCTTTCGTGGTGCGCTTTCCTTAATGCTTTCGACCACTATGAAAACTTCAAACATATCGGTACCAGTCAACTGCGCAGAACTTTATTATAGAGCGTAAGTACAAAGACACACACTTATTAGGATAAGTCGCACAACATAATCACGCACATTCAACGTAATTTTCTGCGATAACATCTGAGGTAGGCTCACATGTAGTGTCAGAAACAAACGGTCAAACAATACAAATTCAGACCCCGCTAGAAAATGCACCTAGGAACCTAGGTGCAGCAACCAGGAACTTGTAGAATGTTCACGCGGACGGGTGATTTATATTTTAATCATACCAACCATAACTTATGCCCCGTGTAGTGGCGGGTAAGAATACCCCTATCTCATATCTTCCTGTGGGTGTCGTAAAAGGCGACAGAGGGAATCTGAGGCAGAAGATGGGCAGCAGCATTTTTGTGATAACAGCAAAAGCAATAAAAAACTGCGGTTTCCAACCCGCTCGCCAACCGTGGAAACTATGGCAATATATCCCCCATGAGCAATGACAATAATAAACGGCCCCCAGTCCCCGGCGGCCCCGCCATTCCTGGCTACGATGGCGACCATGGTAACGGCGGGGCAGGGGGTGCTAAGAATCTCCAGTGGAGGTTAGGTTGCTACCTCCGACGATTTGACCTGGCTTATAACTTATAACGCACACACCCTGAGTACTGACTAGAAGATCCTGGAGCTGGAAGAAGAGATAGACAAGTTGCGCCGGAATATTATAGGATTATCCGAGGTCCGAAGAGGGGGGGGGAGGACACGGTAATCCTCGAATCCGGCAACTTGTTCTATCACCAGGAGGGCGACCATCTGTCCCAAGGAGGTATCTGATTTATCGTCCACAAGTTGAGACTTGTTAACGAGAGCGTTAACAACGTTGTAAATATTAGGAGTGTGTCGACGAGGGTTGCGTAACTTATACTCAGAATCACCAAACGGTATTCGCTGAAGGTCATACAGGTTGACGCACCAACCTCGGCACACCCCGATGAGGAGGTGGAGGAAATGTATGAGGATATCTCTAGAGCCATGCGTTCCTCCAAAACCCACTATACGGTGTTAATGGGAGACTTAAACGCAAATCTAGACGCAAGAGAGAACGGTGAGCTGAAAGTAGGGAAATTTGGATTAGGGCAAAGGAAACCAAAGCGTTCGGGGTCAACAGCTGGCCGACTTCATTGAGAGAGAGGGACTTTTTATGATGAACACTTTCTTCCAGAAGTGGACCCACAGGAAGTGGACCTGGTCGAGCCTCGACGATTCGACATAAAAATGAGATTGACTTCATTATGACGATCATACGACAACTGTTCAGTGATGTCTCAGTGATCGCGAGGGTGAAAACTGGTAGCGATCACCGAATGGTTAGAGGCACACTGAACCTAAACGTTAAGTTGGAGAGGTATTGTCTAATGAAGTCAACGCTCCGCTCCCCTCGTGCTCTTATCCAAAGTCCCGAAATCTTTCAGCTCGAGTTACAAAATCGTTTTAAGTGCCTAGAAGTTTGCAATGCAGTGGATGATATAAATGACAAGCTCGTAGGAACTGCCTATGCGGACGGAGCTAAGATTTTCAAGACCCGCCCTAGAAGAACACAAAAACTCTACGTTCACATTCTTAATCTCATGGATGTTAGACGGGAAATGAAGCTGCAGTCTTCAGTAGATTTGATAGCATACAGGCAACTGAACAAACAGATCTCAAAATGCATGCGACGGGACTTACGCAACTTTAATACTGCTCGTATTGAAAAAGCAATCGAGTGGAGCTAGGGCTCCAAGGTCGTCACCAGAGATCTGTCTGCCAGAAAATGCCAACTGTCGAAGCTGAAGACAGAATGTGATACCATCGTTTCCGTATGGGCAGCTGTACACCTCATCGTTGGATCCACACGCAAGTGTGCGTAACGGTCCAAGAGCAAGTCTTATCTGACACAATTCCGATGATATCCCGGACTTTAGTCTGAGCGAGATTAGAATAGACATAGACATGCATTTATTCAGCAACTTACACTCACACAGTTTTGATACAAAAAATAAAATGATACATAAAAACATCAAAGATGAAAGTAAATAAGAAAAAACACACAATGACATCGGACATAAAATGATCCGATTGCATGAGTGATGTGGTGCTGAAAAGGGCACTGACTCAACATAATGCTATCGTAGGATTGCGGTAGCGTTGGTTTTCAGCAATGCCCATTGAGGTTTAACTCGCCCGCGAGGATAGTATGTTCGCTTTATTTCTATTTTCGCGAAAGATGTTATCAAAATAATAAAATATAATAATGAAAATGAAAAACAATGGGAACTTTATTTATGCAGTAAGTATATATAAATGTGTATAATAAATAATTTAGTGAGTATTTATAATAAAACAATATTTTTTTTATATTTATATTATGCTATGAAAATATAATGCAGCTATTTTATCCGCCTTAAAAATAAACTGACAAAAGTATTATTTTACTTTTACCTTGAAAAGGCTGATGGTATTCAGTTGACGGATAGGTGGGGGCAAGTTGTTCCAGCATTTTGTAGCTGCATATCGTAAAGTACCGTGAAATGCTGCCGTAGTGTGTTTTGGTAGTGAAAGGACATTTGATTTTGTTTGAATTTCCTTAAAATTACCGTCCTTACGCCAGTTTAGTTTTTGTAACAGATACCCGGACTTTTTGTTTTGAAAGACACCGAGCATTAGTGTTGCCAAATGTAGCGCTCTTAATTGGGACATTCTTAATAACTTTGATTTATTTAAATAGGGACTGCCGTGAGTTCGTGGAAGAATTTGGTGCCTGGTACAAGCATTTTGGATCCTCTGAATTATTCGGTCAGTTTTCGAAAGTAGCCTTGGTCTATATACCGTATTGGCATAGTTTAACCAGGAGAGTACAAGAGAGTTGCAAAGCTTAACGCGCAGATCTTCACTCAAAATCACGTATTCGGTATAATACTTTTAGTCTGTAAAAGCAATTACGTGCAATCTTGAGCACGTGTCTCTTAAAACGAAGCGCGTCATCCATTAGCAACCGCAGATTTTTAACTCCAGTCACACGATTTACTTTCTCTCCGAAGACACAGAAATCAGGATTATTTGATTTATCTGTCGCTTTAATCCCAATACTATGTATTGGAATCAAAGGGACAATCAGACATATGAATGACTCTCCAACACCTTAAAAACGCCAAGTCCTCGGGAGAGGATGAGGAGAATTATAGCGGAGCTTCTGAAAGCGTGTGGAAAACCTGTACTTAAAGTCCTTTAGAAGCTCTTTAATTCCGTCGTTCATGGAGGTACTACTCCAGAGGCGTGGAGCAAAAGTGCGGTGGTCTTGTTCTTTAAGAAAGGCGACAACGCTCTCTTGAAGAACTACAGATCGATTTCCCTTCTTAGCCGCGTCTACGTGCTGTTTTCAAGAGTCATTACGAGTTGTCTCGCATGCAGACTTCCAGCCTCCCGAACAAGCTGGTTTCAAAAAACGCTTTAGCACATTATTATGCCAAATTTATACGTGGTAGAGCCATGCTGCAGCTATATTAGTAGTATAGTTGTAGCACGAATGGGTCGGCTCGACCGGGGAAGGACCACGCTCTCACAGAATACCAGCATTAAATAGCAGCTTAACACTGCTGTGTTTCGTATGGTGAGTGTAGAGAACGGGAGATCCTTTTTACTGGAAAAGAGGCATTCCATCTTAGTCCTCACGGGTGACAACGCATCTGCATTTTGATTCGCAAACGAGGATAGATGTAGATGTCTATGGGCCACAGTAACCACTTACCATCAGGTGAACTGTGTGCTCGTTTGTCACCCTATCCTATAAAAAAAACCATAGACCACACAAATACCCTTCGGTAAATTGTACAGAAGTCCGAACAGTACAATCTGCCACTTTGTCTTGCGTATGTGGACTATGACAAAACCTTTTATTCCGTCAAAATTTGGGCGGTGCTGCAGTCCCTCTAGCGGTGCCAAAAGGACTGTCGGTATATCGAAGTGCTGAAGTGTTTGTACAGTAGGGCTACGATGGCTATCCGTGTACTGCAGAAAAATGTAAGGCAGGGTGATGTAATATCTCCAAAACTCTTCACCGCTGCATTGGAAGACGTTTTCAAGCTACTGGACTGGACAGGATACGATATTAACGTCAATGGCGAGTACATCCTTCTATTCCATACCTTCGATTTGCCGACGATATAGTCCTTATGGCAGAATCGCTGAAGGACCTAAGCACTATGCTTAATGACCTCAATAGTGTCTCCAAACGGCCTATCCGTTGAGAGACACTATCTTAAGATGAACAAAACAAAAATCATGTTTAGCGTCCATGTCGCATCTATGCCGGTAGCTGTGTTCCCAAGAGCACTAAACTCGAAGTTTTTGAAGAGTACATATGTTTACCTGGGACAAATAGTCCGCCTAGGTAAGTCCAACTTCGACCGAGAGGTCAATCGACGGATTGAACTCAGCTTGGCAGCTTTCGGGAGATTACGACACATCTTCTCGTTATATATACCTCAAAACCTCAAAACTTCACTTCACACACACACACACATCACTGAAAAAACAAGTGCGTTTTGTCAGTGATGACCTATGGAACTGAGACCTTCAAAGACGTTTGAAGCTCAAAGTTGCTCCGCGAGCTATGGAGAGGGCAATGCTCGACGTTTCAAAAAAAGCGAGGATATATGCAGTAGAACCAGAGTAACCGACATAGACTAAATAATTAGTGTGCTGAAGTGACAATTGGCCAGGCATATAGCTCGAAGAATCGACAACCGATGGAGAAGAAAGGTTCTCGAGTGGCAGCCTCATACCGGTAGGCGAAGTGTAGGGCGTCCCCTCACTAGATGGAGTGAGGACCTGGTAAGACATGCAGGAAGTCGATGGATGCAGGTGGCTCGGGACCGTGCTTTGTGGCATTCCTTTCGAAAGGCCTATTTTCAGCAGTGGACTTGTGAAGGGCTGTATTGATGATGATGATGATGATACCTCATAACTTTAAAAAAAGTTCGGCAGTTTTTAATTGTCTCGAACCCCAAGCTTGTAACAATACCAACCACACCTTATAACTTTAAAAAAAATATTTTAAAGCAAAATATGGGATTTTCATTAGAAACTAATTCTATTATATAGTCGTCTAATTCACACGTATTTCCACTGCTACAGTTGACGCGTAAGAGTATCCACCATTTTATTTAATCGCGTGGGCGTCGTAAGAAGCAATATGTATAGAAAATGCCATTAAAAGTCATGACATAATAAATCTATGGCGGTACCACCATCTAGTATTAGCTATATTTTAAATACTTATACGGCCAACAGGAAGCATCGTAGAGAGTGAAAAGCATCGAATATTCCGATCGAATATTAGATCGAATATGTCTGTTAAGCGTTGCTGAATATGAAAAATCCTCCTTACAGTATTACCATATATGAGCTCTATTATCAAATATGTAGCACGGTCTAATGAAAAATTCAAATCTCATTAATCACTAGTATAGGCCAAAACTCTAAACCAAATATCTACCTATGAGTACATTTCTCGTTGAGAAAATTATATTCTGTGGTACACATAATTTAAAATTAAAAATTTTGTACAACCGACTTCAATCTAAATTATCAAGAATAAATCAAAAACTATTAGTCAGACCCTGATCAAAGCACCAGCTTTCAAATAAAAAAAAGAATCATCGAAATCGGTTCACCCAGTAAAAATTTATGAGGTAACTCACATAAAAAAACATACAGTCGAATTGAGTACGTCTACTTTTTGAAGTCGGTAGAAAAAGACAAATGCTGCGTTGGCAAAAAATTGCCGTGTTCCAAAACGTTTATTTCGAGTTTTCTGAAACTTTCTAAGCAGTCTTCAAACAAGTGTCCCTGGTACCCGTGCCACTTTCAAGGTTGAAGTGCTCTTCTACATTTAGCGACGTTACGCTTGATCTGCTCTAGGCAGATCACCTTGACCGACATTTTTTTGTATGAAATTTGCAAATAAAGGCTTAATTTTTTATTTATTGTCATTTTAAATTATTATTATTAAGTGGCGAAGCTTGCGAAGTCACTTATTGATTTCTCGATGTCTGTCCGTCTGTCCGTCTGTCCGTCTGTCCGTCCGTCTGTCCGTCTGTCCCACGATTATCTCGAAAACGGTTTCGAATTTTCAAATTCTGTTTTCAGCAATCGATTACTGATCACCCGTCACACGGCAACCGTTAGAAACCGCTACAAAGCTGATTGCTTCGCCACTTTGCTATGCTGTTAGCTTGCTAGGTTTATTAACTATCCCAATTAGAATGAAATATTAATGTGATATGTATGCCAACTAAATATGAGGCACGAAATGGTTACCATTGCCATTAGAACCTATTAAAAGTCTACTGCTGAAGATAGGGTCTCCCTTGTAGATTGTTTCACACAGGGGATTTGTGCAATAGTGGCAATCGGGTTGGCAACTGCAGATTGCTATTTATATTCTGTTCTTACTAGGAAGATGTTGCTACTCAAGTATGTGCCAGGTGCCAGGTGAATATTCTTGCACCGCCTTTACGCGGTTTATTATAGATTTGTAAGATATTTCGTTAGGGTACGACTCATTATTTCTTTTCTCAACATTTATAATGTTTTGAACAGCTTTCCATTTGACTTCTCAAAACTAATTTCTTAAGTTCAAAATTCGAATTAAAACTTCATATCTATGTTTAGTTAGTGAAATATTCTGATCAAAGAAGAACGATTTTAACAGATATTGATAGACGATCACACAGCAAGAACAAGGCCTAAAACCCAAAAATGCGAATTTTGGCATGATGTTGATAAAGAAAATTTCACGCGAGGAAAGCCGCAGGCAATAGCTAGACGAAAATAAAAATTAACGGTCAATTTTCCAGTCATCAAATAAAAGTTATTCAAAAGAGGAAATGAAAATTACAGTTGTATCACAGCGGTGACACTCTCTGTACGTGAGAGTTGAAGCGCCGGTGACATTAGACCGGAGCGTGTAACGCTAGGGTTGATACCGAACCGAAATATGGAATATTATAGACTTGTGCCAAAGATGATACATAGTACGTATATGTTATATAATGTAAACTTATGTATTTAGATAGTGAAAGATACGATCAATTTTAAATCAACTTTTATTAAATATCTTTATAGATGGGGAAAATTAAAATTTTCGACAAAATAAAATATGCACGACAGTTAAAAGGTAATCTTAAATAATAATTAACCAACACTTAGTATTTCAGTGCGCAATAATCAGTATTACCCTTTAAAAATTACTTACTCATATATATTTTTGTCTTTTTCGATGACTTTTATAATTATTATTATTTTTAACAATTGAAAAAATTCGTAGCCGTATGTATAATTTTTTTAGAAAATCCATAGGGAAGCATAGATAGTTAGATAGATAGATATAACACTTAATTGTACGCCAAAAAATATTATATATAAAAAAAATATTATATATATAAAAAAATCCTTAATAATATATATATATATATATATATATATATTTATATATATATATTTATATATAAATATATAAAATTACACGTATATACTTTAAAACTATTATATATAACATAAATGTGCCATACATATAAATAAATATTGTAATGAAATAAAGGTAGAATAATTATATACAAATGAATAAGCATTATTTTTGTATAAAGCGCAGCCCTCAGCCAGGGCAGTCGGCGACGGCCCGTCCCACGCCCCGCGCGCCTCTCAAGGTGCCTGTACATACCCAGACACCCACACATAGCCGCAAGTGATTTTAAGTGCACACGTGCTTATTAAGTGTCGCTTCTTTTCGCGTAGTGTATATATTCTTTGGTTGTATGAATAAAATAGTTCAATTGTTTAACTTTTACGTTCAGTCAGGTTATGATTTGTTTGAGGGATAACTTTTATTTGACGATTGAAAAATCACATAAAGACTGGATTAAATTAATTATTAAATTTATTTCAGACGTGGCAAGCACTTACCATTAGATAGACTGGATTTCAAGAAGACTAAGTCTGTTTTTACATGCTTATTTATCACAACCTCTACAGTTTTTTTTTTTAATTTAAAGCAACGACATTTAGAAAGACCAATTTATTGCAATGTATATGATATATGGCATTATGGCAAACTTTATACATAGTGACTGTGACTGTTTCGGTTATAGAAATTTACGTATATAAAATTAACTATATTACATCCCTTTATAATGTATAGATAAGTTTACTAAGCTTTTTCCTAGCTGTTGAATGTTATCCTCTTACACTTGAACCCATTAATATTTTAAATCCATAAGCTTGCCTAAGAGATTATGTCACTAGATATAAATTAAAATATAAATTTTAGTAAAATCTGACTCTCAAAAGCGTTAAAGCTTATTAATAATTTTAATTTAAATATAGTGTTAATGTGAGTGTGAATTCAGTCAATAATATCTTAGGTACAATAGTCTAAGTAGCGACGAAACATGGCTATATTAACTTCCACGTCGTCGTGAACTACGTCACCGTGGTCGACGTGCGTAAAGCACACAAAACTGTTCTTCTGCAAATTAGTTTTTCTGCAAGACGGATGGTATTGCTACTGTGGTGCTACAGGGTCAAAGAATAATTTGCTCCGAATGGTAAGTGACAAAGTCAGCGATCCGATTTTCTGTGTCGTACACATCTGTGAGATTGGTTTTTAAATTAAAAAATGTTTTTATTCCACCTCACGCTGCATATTCTCCTGACCCGCTATATGTTACTGATGGTATGACTACTGCTTAAGAGTGCGTATATTTTTGCTGTCAAATAGCAGTGCTTGCTCTGCAGTGGTCTGAAGGTTATAAAGATCCAGTATAATTATAAATTACAGGCTGTGAGACAATCTTAGTTCTTAGAAATTTCTGATATGTTTATAGAAGAGTTGTCAAAAGTATTTTCCAATGCGTTAATTATGAAAGGAGGATAGTAAGAAAAATTCGATACCAGTAATAAGAAACACATATTATTATTTTTCAGTATTTAGTTTATTTGGCATGATCCGCACACGCTTGGTCATATTAAGTTTTTTTTCAATTGTAATACAACAATATTAATACTGTAAAATCACGTAGCTGTATTTTACTTCCGATCTTCTAAGCCCCCTAATAACTTGGATTAGAATCAATTTCTATTTTATAAATAAAAGTATTAAAAAATACAATGTTAAATATAAATCTTAAAAGTAAGTTAGTAAAGTAGTAAGTAAGTAAGTTAAGTCGGGAAGGGACGCCCTAGACGAAGATTTATCGACCAAATCGGCGATACATTGAAAATGGGCCAGATTAGGAGTACCCTTAACTGACGAGCGTGTATGCGTAAATATATGGATGTAAATTAGGCGAGAGAAGTGTGTCAGGATCGCGCCAAATGGAAGTCCGTAGTCTCTACGTACCCCTCTGGGTGACAGGCGTGAGTGTTTGTATTTGTAAATGTTAAAATTTACTTCATAATTATTGAAATTTAAATGTATTTCGTTAAGAAGTAATTTTAATTAAACAATTTGCAGACACAAGCTCGTTTAAAAACTGTTTCATGTTTAAACGAGGTTGAAACATTTAAAGTTTTTCTTTGTGTAAAATTACGACGTCAAAATCAGTCTCTGAAACGCTGAAATTTGTATAATTGTATTTACATTTGAATGAGTAGGGAAAATTATAATATTAACACATTTATTTCAGACTTAGATCCATATAAGTTGTTAGTAATACATTACAATCCTTAGATACTAATGTTGATTCCTTAAATTTGGTTTTTATACAAGGTCCCAGTGAATCCGTATATTATTGCCGTTCGGTGTCGCAGCCGTCACGCATTCTGCTCAACAGGGAAGTACACTCTTTTACGCATTATTGTGAAGAAGTCATCTGTTCGTGCTTTTGCAAACATCCCTGATACGCTACAAAAGTGTCTCGTTTTGTTTTGTTGCTTTCGCAACGAAAATGTTCTTATATAGAACACGAAGGTCACTGTAAGCGCACATTATATATTATGTTGTCAATAACCTACATAAAAAAATAAGAAGGTTTTAAAGAATGTGACCTTGACTTCTTACTGTACCGTTCAACACTAGGAATCAACATGTTGCTGCGGACTCACCGCCCTCCGCTCTTCTCGAAGTGTAAACGTGTGTTTTATTAGAATAAATTTGCTTATGATGATCACCGAAAGTCGTCGTTCGTAGTACCTGTAGCCAACTATGAGATTAATAACAAAGACTGCAGAAACTCGTCACCTTGGAGGTGTCTGATGAAATGCCTTAAAGCCTATAATTACACCACTCCACCCAGACAGGTCTACTGGACAAAAAAGAATCTGAGTGACCTAGTGTAAAAGGGGCTAATAAAACAATAAAAAGTAGAGCCAATATGTATATATAAATACACTTCTCATTTCTGATAGTATTTTAGGGCAAGTAGCATCCACCGCGCTACCCCTATGATCCTATTAAATTATGTTATCTAAGTGTGTTTATAAAATGGTAATAATTATTTACGTATACATGAGCAAACATTAAATCGCAAACACACAACTCTCAGCTCAGACTAAGTATATTATTTTAATAATAACTCTTTCATATATTTCCACTATCAGAAGTGAAATAAACTCGTTAACAGGCAGTATAACTCTTGAAACATTAGAAAGGTATTTGGCTATTGTCACACCAGATAAAATGTAAAAATGGTTAAGTATTTAATGTGCCATATTTTTGTATGTTCTCTACAACATGAGGGACCCATGTCAAGGAGTGCATTTTCACGCACTGGCAAAGAAGGAGAATAAAGTACCGTATTTAATATAAAATTGTTAATGTTGTTAATTTACAGATACTACAATTCGAACCTATTAAATTATTTGGCCGTGTAGTGGCCGGGTTAGAATATCCCCTACACCAGCTATGAAAGCCAATGTTCAGCAATGGACTTTAGATAGGTAACGTTTATAATTAATACTAATTATAACATTATTAGCTAATAATTATTAAACCATATAGTGGTGATGTAAAAATATTCAGTGGTAGAGCCATGCTGCAGCTATATTAGTAGTATATTTGTAGCACGAATGACCCGGATCGACCGGGGAAGGACCACGCTCTCACAGAATACTAGCGTAAAATAGCAGCACAACGATGTTGTGTTTGGTATGGTGAATGTAGAGAACTGGAGAACCTTTTTTGCTTGAAATGAGGCATTCCATCTTGACCTCACGGGTGACAACGCTTCTGCATTTTGTTTCGTAATCGAAGATAGATGTAGATCTCTATGGGCTACAGCAACCACTTACCGTCAGGTGGACTATGTGCTCGCTTATCACCCTTATTCTATTCTATAAAATCTTCCTGTGGGTGTCGTAAGAAGAGAATTAAAACTAAAGATGGGCAGCAGAATCTTACTGATAACAACTCAAAATAATAAAAAAATTGCGGATGCGAACACTTCTGCCAAACTTGGCAACTATATAGCAAAATCCTCCCTATGGGGGAGGCCTATGTTCAGCAGTGGACTTTTATAGGCTGTAATGGATGGATGGAAACATTATTACTTATTTATAATTAAATAACAATGCTGATATTTTACTTTAAAGCTAAAAATAATTTTGACTGAATATTTTGTTTAGGTCTTCTAATGTACTACGATTGAAATGTATGACGGTAGTTTTGCTATTAACGTTACTGTTTAGTTACGTTTTATTCCGTATATGAACATTGCGTAACCGACATAATTTGAATTTTATGCTGAGACTTTAAGAGGCAGAGCACTGTTGACCCCAATAGACGCTGTTGACACGTCGAGTTGCCGTTGTTGTCGCCAAGGAAATAAAATAAAACCAGACTCCGATTAATTTATGGACTATTTAGTCATTTTTTTTATTTACTCATGTCATATTATTGATCTCTAGCGATGTAGTAACAGAATAAATAACACACAATCCTCGTATACTATTTAAACAAAGAATTCGACTAAGTTCTGAAGGATTCTTGCAAATGAATGAAAATTATTCTATTTTAGGGTGTTTTCAATGGCATCGATTGACGATCGATGGCGATTCATTAGTGTGGTAGCTTTAGCTGATCGACAGATACTGGTTGATAAAATGTTGTTCAATCATCGATCGATGTTGATCGACAATTAATCGATATGCTTGTGGGCTCATCATCAGTAATTTTCAAAATGTATTCAGAAAAGTATGCGTTATTATTGGTCTGTACGCTCTTCCTCTTATTACTCGTATTATTAAGAAAACGCAAATGCAAAAGACTCTATCTATCGGTGTTGTAGAAACTATCGATCGAAGACGACAAATCCATTCCACCGTCGATCGATGCCATCGATCGATGATATATCGATTGGTGTGGTAACACCCTTTCTAAATTTGCGGAATGTGGAAATTTTTCAAAATATGCCCAAGTTTTACGCTGAGGGTTAAAAGGCAGAGCACTGTTGACCCGATTAGACTAGACGCTGTTGACATATCGAGTTGCCGTTGTTGTTGGTCAAAGAAATAGAATAAAACTGGAATCCAAATAGATTATGGACTGTTTAGTCAATTTTATTTACTCTGATAACTTTTTATCACATTATTGATCTCTAGTGATTTAGTAACAACAGAACAAACTACACACAAATCTCGTTTACTAAATTATATAAAGTTACAAAGAAGACGACTAGTATTTATTCTCTTTTAATAAAGATGTGGAATGTCGAGATTTTTCAAAAATCTAAATTTATAAAACACACATTTTAACAACATATAAAATATCGCTAATAAAACTATAATAAGAAATGTCTTTTGGCAAGACCAGGCATCCAGAGAGATCATAAAAGTTCAGAAAATTTACTAGCCACGGATAGTATAACTGTAAGAGGTTGAATGGATAACAAATTAATAAACTAAAACACCGTTCTATATGGAGTCTATAATATTTTTCTAGAGTAAATATCTTATATGTTTATGAGACTTAACTACACCCACATTTTATATTATACATACTCTAAGGCGTGTAGTTACGGCGTAAGAAAATCCACAACTCCGTTTCATCAAGCGAGAGTCGTAAGAGGAGAAATAGGGAAATAAACAAGAGAGCAGCAACACCTTGATAAGCTACAACTGGAATGGTTACTCTAGGCAAATTACTTTGCATCAACAAAAATAAAATACCTATTAAAACACAGAAGGGTTTACGAACTTTGATGAACATTGATGACCTTACGGTAGAATCTTATTAAAACGCTGACGGTAAAAGCTTATTAAGTAGAGTAAGGGTTTATTTATGACACTAATATTTAATAAGTAATATTATATTTAATAAATGATAAAAATCTCTATGTGTAAAAATCAATTGCTTTCAACTATTCTCGCTACAACTTGAAAATAATTAAGTAGAAGTTATTGTCGAGATCATCGATCACTAATAGTGATCGATTGTCGAGCTCCAAAAATCAGCCGAGGGATGCTGGGGTGGACCGCTAGTATTTAATGAATAATAAGTTATTTCGTAATCTATGTTTCACAATAAATGTATATGATTTCATTTAGAAAATATATCGGGCAAACTGGTACAATTGACACGTGAACAAAATAACGTACCTAAAGTCAAATGTATGAATAACGTAAAGACAAATGATTCAGCATTTTTTGAGTTATTTCAAGAATGAAACATGCCTTCAAAAACATAAGATAGATATACGTTACCTTAAATGCTTTCCAGCTGTGTCTTAAACGCATAAGAGTAAAATAGGCGTTATACATATTTCATAATAAATGTCAATTACTATTATAATTTTATAGTATAATTTCTTTATGACTATAGGTATATTAACCCTTTCATATGCATAGAGTGTTTCCAGTTAGAATGTTTAATCCAATTCTCAACGGCGGAGTGCATCACTTAACCTCGACTTGTGATAACATCCGCTGTTAATGTTTTCACGGTGGTTATTTTCAGTTAATGTTATGTATTGTCATGCGAACGTGATTGTATATCTTATTTTTACAAAAAATTGGGTAGAAGATATAGACGAGTCGATATTGAAATATAAGCTGGTACAAGTGGTATTTGAGCTACTCACATGTAACTATTAAGTTAATTAAATAACTAGTTGCTTTAACGTTAAGTCGAATGAAGCGTGTTCTACGCTATCAGGCGACGTATTTCACAACTATTTTAGTTTCTTGTGAAAATGCATTTTCTTTTTTTATCGTCAGAGGAAATTTAACAAACTCCTTTACACAACAATGCAGCTGCATTTCCTTATTATACCTTGTTACTGAAAAAAGACTATACTAATTATTAAATTGTAACTTAACTAACTTAGCTCAGCTAAGCTTTTATGCCGCACTGCTCGCTTGGACTTACGAGTAGGTTTAGCAGTTTAGTTTTCTAAGTATAGGTAAATGGAAAAATGAAAAATTAATTACTTACCACGATTGCACTGTTTAATTTATTTATATGTGTATTGAGCTGTGTAGTAAGCGCTGCGCTGTAAGAATATCTACTACCCAATATTATCCTGTGGATGTCGTAGTAGACAACAGCGGAAAATTAAACAGGAGATGAGCGACAGAAACTTCCTCATAGCAACACAAAATTATAAAAAGGTGCGACTGCCAACCCGACTGCCAAGCATGGCTACTATAGAAAAATTCCCCCATGAGACGATCTATCGAGGAAACCTATGTTCAGCAGTGGATTTAACACAAATAAATTATGCACTAACGTAGTTCAAATAATTACTTTAGTTCCGAGCAAAATACACTCACGGGATTGGAGTGAATAGGGTCAATGGTATCTTTATTAAGTTGGCTTAAACTTCATTCAAACAATTACCGCCAGCCGTTGTCTTCTTCAGTTGCCTACAATTTCTCGATATGTTTATGTGGCCTTTTTATAGAAATAATCTGGGTATTCTTTGTGGTATGTTTTAGAATATCAAACTAGATGGACTAGTGTGACAAATAAGCACATCACAGTCCACCTGATGGAAGTGTATGCTATTGGTATTAGATACTTACATCTATCATCTATAAAGTTTATATGCGTTTTCACCCCTGAGTACTGAGATGAAATGCCTCGTTACCAGTAAAAAAGGATCTCCAGCTCTATACAGTCACTGCAAGAAATACACCCGCATTAATTTGCAATTTTACGCTGATATTCTGTGAGAGCGTGATCCTTCCCCAGTCTAGCCGATCCATTCGCGCTGCAACCTGCAGGGTGCAACATGGCTCTACCACTTTAAACTTATAATAACATCAAACATTTATATTGAATTATATATTTACTTTATATTTAATTTACAAGTTTTTATAAAAATAATTTATATTTAAGCTTTTCATTGTCTTACAAAGAATCTGATCAAGTAGTAAATATTATTGTAATTCTTGGACTTATTTTTCATAGAAATTTGCTCAGAAACTTACTGTATTTTCCTGATGTCACTGGTGTGTACTATATGTTCAAAAGTACATGAAACAGCAAAATTTCCCAAAGGGAACAACAAGATTACTTTTGTTAATGCGTCTCTCTTATCTTTTATTTTTAATAATGTACTTTGTATACGAATTTTGATACTAGGAGACAGAGAAGAAGTCCATCACTGTGAAATTTACTTCCTCGCACTACGTCTTTGTGAATTTCTTTACCACCTGTTATTTTTCCTGACCGATACGATTTAAAGAAGCGAACTTAATCTTTTTTAAGGCTGGCAGTGCACAAGCGATTTCCCTGGTGTTTCATTTGTTCATGAGTTGCGTCGATACTTACCATCAGGTTAGCCACATGCTCACTTCCGCACTCTTCTATTAAAAAAACCAAAGCTAAATTTCTATTAAAAATAGAATGTGGTGCCGCAGCTAATCGACTTTTGAAGTTGTTAGAAGGACTAGCCATACACGTAATTTTAAGCACAATGCTATCTAAACACCATGTTTTGTATTTTATATTTTGAACAGTGGTAGAGCCAGGCGGCAGCTTTTGCTGTCGCATGGATGGGCCGGCTCGAACCGGGGTGGTACCACGACCTCACAGAATACCAGCGTGAAGTAGAGGTTTACCTCTGCGTTTCGCTTGGTGAGTGCAGGTGGACGTAGGCCCTTTTTACTGGAAATAAGGCATTCCATCCTAGTCCTCACGGGTGAAAACGCATATGCATTTTGATCTGTAACAGAGGATAGATGTAGATGTATATGGGCCGCAGCAACCACTTACCATCAGGTGGACTGTATGCTCGTTTTTCACTCTTATCCTATAAAAAAAAATTATGACGAATTATCTCAACGCTGCTTTTAGTTTACTAGCAACAACCAATATTTTCCCTACTTTGAGGACAACGGCTAAATATTATAACATTATTTATGTGGTTATGTGAGTGACAGCAGAAACAAACATTCGCCGTAATTACACACTACTCTAATGTTTTGCTAACAATTTGTAGATGAATGGCAAGATTATTCCTTCTGTGTTGTTTTATATAAATTAAGGGTGACAAACGAGCACACAGTCCACCTGATGGTAAGTGTATGATGCATAGACATCTACATCTATCCTGAATTAAGAATAAAATGCAGATGCGCCTTGAGGACTAAGTTGGAATACCTCGTTTGCAGTAAAAAGGGCTTCGGTTCTTTACACTCACTATTTGAAACATCGCTATTGAGCTGCTATGTTACGCTGGTATTCTGTAAGAACGTGGTTCTTCCCCGGTCGAGGCAACCCATTCGTGCTCCAACCATAATATAGCTGCAGCATGACTCTACCACGTAAAAATATTAATATACTGTTGGCTGACAGGTGACATAAAATCCTTTTCTTCCTTTTTTTATCAACCCGTGAAAGTCCACTGCTAGACATGTCCTCCGTTGTATAAAGAATTTGCCTAGTTCTTAAAGCTTGGATGACAGATTGATGACCGCAGTACCAGACGTTTGGCAGATGGTATGGCACCATTTACCTCTACCTACGTAATAAGATAGGGTGATGGATATTCTTATACTGGCACCGCACTTGTACTAACAAATTAAAAGTATTCCTGGGACATGTTAAGCCCACATTCTCTTCTCTACGAAGCGGGACTTTTATACATAAATGTTGCTTTTAATATTTTTAGAAATGTTGAATTGTTTTACTTTAAATTCTTAACAGTACTTATTTAAGTCAGTTTATAATATTGTTACTTGACAGTTTTGTTTAAAAACACCTTTTGCTGACAATATTGTTGTCAAACATTTTTAAGTTGAATTTGTAAAGATCTCTGTGAATTTAAAGAACTGCGTTCCATTGGAGCCAAAAAGTCAATTCCCTAAAAACAATGTTTGTTCCCTAGTCATTGAATTTGTATAGATCTGTATAAATAATATAAATAATTTAACATACAAAGCTCTGTTTCCAGTAGTAAACTTTTAGGTCCTGATGAAGGAAAAGAGGAATATATTTAGTACCTATGTATAGTATAGAGGAAGGTCACACAATCATGTAGTTCACCTATGGCCTATGGTGATCGTACTGAGGTCCAAGACCAATAACAAAGAAATATCTATAACTAGTAATTTGAAATACTCGAAATATTATTAGAATTGTAACTTAAATTATTGCTAGTAAGATGACCAATTTTATGAAACTTAAATAATACTTTTTACAAAAATGAACCTTGAATAAATTTTTGCCGCCATTAAAATAACCGAGACATCTTAATAAAAGAACTTCAAAGATATCCGCTGCCTCTTTATTATCTTCAACGTTTTTACAATAATGTTAGGTTATACAAAAGAGCTCGTTTCTTTCATAAAAGCCTTTAGAACCTGTTTCACTATCGGTTAACACGGAAATGTCAGTTTTTTCATCTAATGAAAGCAATATCAGCTTTTCTTATGTCTGGGTCGTTTGCTTTGCCAGTTTTGTAAACTTTATTTTATTTGGACATTGAACGAATATAAAAAATAATCTGCAATATATTATGTATATTTAAACTTTTTGTTATGCTAAGTCAGTGTGCTTTACCATTTTTTTCTGTACATTTTTTTCGACACTAGTGAGACCTAAATCTTTTTTACAGCATAAACTGCACACCTAGTCTGCTTGCTAGTTTAATATTTTTAAATATAAATGCCAAGAAAAACCGTGAAATCGACAGGGTTCACTTCTTCTCAATTTAAAAACACATTGATATTAAAAACACGCTTGGGTTGGAAATTTTATACATTTCAATTAATAAATTGTTATAGTTAAGCCTATGCACTAATTTACTATTATACTTTGGTAACAATGCTTGGTTATTCCGCCTGTCGACTTAATATGCTCAGTGCAAGAGCAAAAAAAGATGAGGTTGCGTCATGTTACAGCTTTATAATGTCTTCGAGTAAATACCACGCATTTACAATATGTGGCTGTGTTTCATGCGGTGATGAGAACTAGAGACTGTTTTTACTGCGTTGAAATCACACACACACACACACACGCACACGCACACGCACACGCACACGCACACGCACACGCACACGCACACGCACACGCACACGCACACGCACACGCACACGCACACGCACACGCACACGCACACGCACACGCACACGCACACGCACACGCACACGCACACGCACACGCACACGCACACGCACACGCACACGCACACGCACACGCACACGCACACGCACACGCACACGCACACGCAAACGCACACGCACACGCACACGCACACGCACACGCACACGCACACGCACACGCAAACGCACACGCAAACGCACACGCACACGCACACGCACACGCACACGCACACTCACACGCACACGCACACGCACACGCACACGCACACGCACACGCACACGCACACGCACACGCACACGCACACGCACACGCACACGCACACGCACACGCACACGCACACGCACACGCACACGCACACGCACACGCACAAACACACGAACACGCACACGCACACGCACACTCACACGCACGCACGCACGCACACTCACTCACTCACACACTCACTCACACACACACACACACGCGCGCGCGCTCGCGCACACACGCACACACGCGCGCACACACGCACACACACACACACACACACACACCCACACACACACACACACACACACACATACACACACACACGCGCGCGCGCACGCACGCACGCACGCAAGCACGCACGCGCCTGTCTGCATGTACATAAAAAACTGAGGGTGGATTAGGATTGTGGAATTTCTTCTACATACAGTTACCTAGTCCTTTTAATAATATGTTATTAAGATTTAAAAGAGGAGATTTTTAAAATACATAAATAAAATAAACATTAAAGGAGGTTTATTTTCCAACAACACGTAACTTTAGAGATACTAATAATATTAACAGGGGTACAGTAGTTTCTCTCTTGTCAATAATTCTGTTGAACAGTATAAACATTTATGTATATTTTTATGAATGATATGACTGCACTAAGGAAAACTTAAAATAATACAACAAAGACTTTTTAATTTGGTAAATTGGACCATTACATATGACAATTCGATACTTTTACTTTATCAAATATGATTTTAATGACGAGACGAGAATGATCGAGAACATCTCGACGTTTTACTTTACAATAACTGCTTACAACCTAATATTTCAAGGTAATATGGCTGATACATTAAAATTTCTGAATGATAATTTTGATAATGAAGGGTGAAGCGAATAGCAAATAGCACTTTTTTAATTTAAAATTTATCACGAGATTTGGCACTTTTCATCATTTTTATCATCTTTTATTATTTATTTTTCATCTTCATCAGCTGGGCATCGTTCGGGAAATTACGACACATCTTCTCGTTTGGTATAGCTCGAAACCTGAAAACGAGATTGTACAACCAGTGCGTGTTGCAAGTGATGACTTATGAATCTGAGACGTGGTCCTTCACATCTGGGCAAATCGCTCAGCAAGCTATGGAGAGGGGCTATGCTCGCTATTTATTTGCGTGATAAACTTAGAAATCAGGATATTCGCAGTAGAACTAGAGTGATCGACATAGCCCAACGGATTAGTAAGCTGAAGTAGCAATGGGCCGGCTATATAGTTCGAAGAACTGACAACCGATGAGGAATAAAGGTTCTCGAGTGACAGCCTCGTACCAGTTGGCAAAGTGTAGGGTGGCTCCCCACTATATGGAGTGACGATATGGTGAGACATACAGGAAGTCGATGGATACAGGTGACTCAGGGCCGTCTTTTGTAGCATTCCTTGGAGAGGCCTATGTTCAGCACAATGATACTGTTCATTTAAAAAAATCCAGATCCTATTACCGGAAGGGCAATATTGAAATCTTTCCTTTTAAATAAAATATTAAATAAATTAATTGTTAAATTAACATTTTTAAATTGGGTAACTGTACTTTAAAGACTTTTAAATCGAAGTTTGTTGTTGATCCTTTTTCCTCCTAAACGCGTAAGTGCTGACTTTAATCGAAAATTTTAATTTTAATCTCGTGCTTGGGCCTAGTTGCCCGTGTTTTGAAAGTTGAAACACTCTCTCAAATACACGTCTGTGATAGATAGGCGATTCTGTAACGTTATACAAACGTCTACATCTGAACATAGGCCTCTGCCATAGATTGCTACATAAGATGATATTTGCCATAGCTCCCACGCTTGGTTATTAAAAATAACACTGCTGTCTATTTTTTGGTTTGTTTTCTTCTGTCGCCTCTTACGGCACCCACAGGTCGATATGGGGTAGTGGACATTCTTACACGGTCACTATGGATTTTATAATATTTTTGTATAAATTAATTCTGAAAATCATAGGCAATAAATTACACTATATTTATTACTTTATTATTTTGGAATAGGAGATAACTTTCCCTTGTCGTTCCAAAAGTTAGAAACGATAATAGAATAGCCGCGTCATGTTTCGCAACTAGTTGCTAGTAGTCGTCCGTTCAGAGGTAGTTTCGCAAACTCATAAGAACTGTAGCCACGTTGCTTAACAATAGATATGGAGGTTTATCATTGTTGGAATTTTCACCATTTCATTTTTCAACCATTTCAGCCTTGTTTCTTGTAGTGCGCAAATTAGTAAAATTAGCAAAGTATTGTACAATGAGTCTATTGTGTCAAAATATTTTGATTATAAACTTATTATAATAGTAAATATTGTACATACATGTTACGTAACTAAGAAGATTCAATTCATCACTCTGAAAATTATTTATTTTTCTTTCAAGCAAACTTTTTTGGAGAGAACTGTTGTGACCAAATTATTGAGAATTGTTATGAAAGCAAATCCTGATACGTACAATTTTATATTTCTTATATTTGTTTATTACTCAAATGCTTTTTATCTATATATTAGAGATTTACCATTTTGGTGGAAAGATATTTGCCTATCAGCTATTAAGAAACTAGCTAATTGCCCAAGAAGCCCTGGACATAGCAATAGTTTTTTTTGTTTCATCGCGTTGATTAAAAAGTATGTAGTCCATGCTAAAAATATCTTTGTATCATATTCTTACTTTTTAGAAATGTTTTATTTTCTACTTTCCTTTTGCAATTTAATGTAATAAAAAAATAAAGCAGCACTCCGTTTCACTCAAAAGAAATATCAAGAAATAATTTTCTTTGTAAAAGAACGTCTCCTTTAATCTTTGATAGAACTGTCCACCACAAAAACAACATTTTACATCAGGAGCTTTCTCTTTTATATCTTTGTCATATGTCATTATGTGCGATTTTCTCGTCATTAAGTTCAGTCATAAACTATGTCTTTCGTGGTGCGCTTTCCTTAACGCTTTCGACCACTATGAAAACTTCAAACATATCGGTACCAGTCAACTGCGCAGAACTTTATTATAGAGCGTAAGTACAAAGACACACACTTATTAGGATAAGTCGCACAACGTAATCACGCACATTCAACGTAATTTTATGTGATCTGAGGTAGGCTCACATGCAGTGTCAGAAACAAACGGTCAAACAAAACAAATTCAGACCCCGCTAGAAAATGCACCTAGGATCCTAGGTGCAGCAACCAGGAACTTGTAGAATGTTCACGCGGACGGGTGATTTATATTTTAATCATACCAACCATAACTTATGCCCCGTGTAGTGGCGGGTAAGAATACCCCTACCTCATATCTTCCTGTGGGTGTCGTAAAAGGCGACAGAGGGAATCTGAGGCAGAAGATGGGCAACAGCATCTTTGTGATAACAGCAAAAGCAATAAAAAACTGCGGTTGCCAACCCGCTCGCCAACCGTGGCAACTATGGCAATATATCCCCCATGAGCAACGACGATAATAAACGGCCCCAGTCCCCGACGGTCCCGCCATTCCTGGCTACGATGGCGACCATGGTAACGGCGGGGCAGGGGGTGCTAAGAATCTCCAGTGGAGGTTCGGTTGCCACCTACGACGATTTGACCTGGCATATAACTTATAACGCACACACCCTGAGTACTGACTAGAAGATCCTGGAGCTGGAAGAAGAGATAGACAAGTTGCGCCGGAATATTATAGGATTATGCGAGGTCCGAAGAGAGGGGGAGGACACGGTAATCCTCGAATCGGAGGAGGAGGAGGGCGACCATCTGTCCCAAGGAGGTGTCTGATTTATCGTCCACAAGTTGAGACTTGTTAACGAGAGCGTTATGCGTAACGCGAGAACGTTGTAAATATTGGGAGTGTGTCGACGAGGGTTGCGTATCTTATACTCAGAATCACCAAACGGTATTCGCTGAAGGTCATACAGGTTTACGCACCAACCTAGGCACACCCCGATGAGGAGGTGGAGGAAATGTATGAGGATATCTCTAGAGCCATGCGTTCCTCCAAAACCCACTATACGGTGTTAATGAGAGACTTAAACGCAAAACTAGACACTAGAGAGAAGGGTGAGCTGAAAGTAGGGAAATTTGAATAAGGGCAACGGAACTCAAGGGGTTCGGGGTCAACAGCTGGCCGACTTCATGGAGACAGAGGGACTTTTTATGATGAACTCTTTCTTCCAGAAGGGGCCTGTACACACACTGACACCCACACATAGCCGCAAGTGATTTTAAGTGCACACATGCTTAAGTGTCGTTTCTTTTCGCGTAGTGTATATATTCTTTGGTTGTATGAATAAAATAGTTAAATTGTTTAACTTTTACGTTCAGTCAGGTTATGATTTGTTTGAGGGATAACTTTTATTTGACGATTGAAAAATCACATAAAGACTGGATTAAATTAATTATTAAATTTATTTCAGCCGTGGCAAGCACTTATCATTACATACACTGGATTTCAAGAAGACTAAGTCTGTTTTTACATGCTTATTTATCACAACCTCTACAATTTTTTTTTAATTTAAAGCAACGACATTTAGAAGAATGGCAAACTTTATACATAGTGACTGTGACTGTTTCTACGTATATAAAATTAACTATATTACATCCCTTTATAATGAATAGTTAAGTTTACTAAGCTTTTTCCTAGCTGTTGAATGTTATCCTCATACACTTGAACCCATTAATATTTTAAATCCATAAGCTTGCCTAAGAGATTATTTCACTAGATATAAATTAAAATATAAATTTTAGTAAAATCTGACTCTTAAAAGCGTTAAAGCTTATTAATAATTTTAATTTTAAAATAGTGTTAATGTGAGATTACTTAATATCTAATTAAACTGAATAAAATAAACTAGTTATGAATAAAATATAAGGAGTCCTTCAAACGTTATTTTTCGTAAGATATAGCGTATGATTACCAGTAACTCCAGGTAACCTTTGCATTAATGGTAACCATAGTATTGTTTAATGGTAATTTAGTTATAACTTATTACCACTAAACAATGCTGCTTGGTGTCCCAAAAGGCGACTTACGGAAATGCCTTGAAGAGTTAGTGTCCTGCGATGGATGACGAAATGAATCAAATCACGACTTTCTTTGATTTCATTCAAAGTCATTGCTTCTTTCAAGTTTAGCTTGTTTCAACCCTTTGTAAATTATAAAAAAAAAACAATTACAATGAACATTTTAATAGAGAAATTCTTAGAAAACTTAGTGCTTATTTTTTCATGTAATTTATTACATTTTTCTCTTTTATGAAACCAGTAGTCTTTGCATAATAGTTTCATTTTGAGAGAATATAATAATGTACTATAGAAGAATATTTAATGAACCTGTAAAAGGTGTATGCCAAAAGAAGTTAGATACACAGACTAACTAGTACATTCTACCGGTTAGATACTCTTTACGTACTTTTTTGACACTGGTAGATGCTTGCTGGTAATTTTGAAAGTGAAACACTTATTATTTCAAACATTTTTATTTGAAAAAAATAACACTCATTTAGTGAAAATCTGGCGGGAATTCGTTCACAGCAATGGAGTTCAGTCAATAATATCTTAGGTACAATAGTCTAAGTAGCGACGAAACATGGCTATATTAACTTCCACGTCGTCGTGGACTACGTCACCGTGGTCGACGTGCGTAAAGCACACAAAACTGTTCTTCTGCAAATTAGTTTTTCTGCAAGACGGATGGTATTGCTACTGTGGTGCTACAGGGTCAAAGAATAATTTGCTCCGAATGGTAAGTGACAAAGTCAGCGATCCGATTTTCTGTGTCGTACACATCTGTGAGATTGGTTTTTAAATGAAAAAATGTTTTTATTCCACCTCACGCTGCATATTCTCCTGACCCGCTATATGTTACTGATGGTATGACTACTGCTTAAGAGTGCGTATATTTTTGCTATCAAATAGCAGTGCTTGCTCTGCAGTGGTTTGAATGATATAAAGAGCCAGTATAATTATAAATTACAGGCTATGAGACAATCTTAGTTCTTAGAAATTTCTGATATGTTTAAAGAAGAGTTGTCAAAAGTATTTTGCAATGCGGGAGGATAGTAAGAAAAATTCGATACCAGTAATAAGAAACACATATTATTATTTTTCAGTATTTAGTTTATTTGGCATGATCCGCACACGCTTGGTCATAATAAGTTTTTTTCAATTATAATACAACAATATTAATACTGTAAAATCACGTAGCTGTATTTTACTTCCGATCTTCTAAGCCCCCTAATAACTTGGATTAGAATCAATTTCTATTTTATAAATAAAAGTATTAAAAAATACAATGTTAAATACAAATCTTAAAAGTAAGTTAGTAAAGTAGTAAGTAAGTAAGTTAAGTCGGGAAGGGATGCCCTAGACGAAGATTTATCGACCAAATCGGCGATACATTGATTAGGAGTACCCTTAACCGACGAGCGTGTATGCGTAAATATATGGATGTAAGAATATCCACTACCCCATATCCTCCCGTGGGTGTCGTAAAAGGCGACAAAGGGAAACAGGCGGGAGATGGGCAGCAGCATCTTCCTGATAATAGCCAAAAGTACAATAAAAAAACTGCGGTTGCCAACCCGCTCGCCAAGCGTGGCAACTATGGCAAATACCCCCCAAATGACGAGAGTAACAAAGAGACGGCCCCCAGTCCCCGGCGGCCCCGCTATTCCTGGCTACGGTGGCGACCATGGTAACGGCGGGGCAGGGGGTGCTAAGAATCTCCGGTGGAGGTTCGGTTGCCACCTACGACGACTCGACCTGGCAACGTACAACGCACGCACCCTGAGGACTGACGAGAAGATCGTGGAGCTGGAAGAAGAGATAGACAAGTTGCGCTGGCATATTATAGGATTATCCGAAGTCCGAAGAGAGGGGGAGGACACGGTAATCCTCGAATCCGGCAACTTGCTCTATCACCAGGAGGGCGACCATCTGTCCCAAGGAGGTGTCGGATTTATCGTCCACAAGTCTCTCGTTAACAACGTTGTAAAGATCGGGAGTGTGTCGACGAGGGTTGCGTACCTTATACTCAGAATCACCAAACGGTATTCGCTGAAGGTCATACAGGTTTACGCACCAACCTCGGCACACCCCGATGAGGAGGTGGAGGAAATGTATGAGGATATCTCTAGAGCCATGCATTCCTCCAAAACCCAATATACGGTGTTAATGGGAGACTTCAATGCAAAACTAGGCACAAGACAGAACGGTGAGCTGAAAGTAGGGAAATTTGGAATAGGGCAACGGAACCAAAGGGGCCAGCAGCTGGCCGACTTCATGGAGAAAGAGGGACTCTTTATGATGAACTCTTTCTTCAAGAAGCAGCCCCACAGGAAGTGGACCTGGTCGAGCCCCGACGGTTCGACAAAAAATGAGATTGACTTCATTATGACGACCAGACGACAACTATTCAGTGATGTCTCAGTGATCGCGAGGGTGAAAACCGGCAGCGATCACCGAATGGTTAGAGGCACACTGAACCTAAATGTTAAGTTGGAGAGGTCTCGTCTGATGAAGTCAACGCTCCGTCCCCCTCGTGCTCTAATCCAAAGTCCCGAAACCTTTCAGCTCGAGTTACAAAACCGTTTTCAGTGCCTAGAAGACTGCAATGAAGTGGACGATATGAATGACAAGCTCGTGGAAACTGTCCATGCGGTCGGAGCTAAGTTCTGCAAGACCCGCCGCAGAAGAACACAAAAACTCTCCGATCACACTCTTAATCTCATGGCTGTTAGACGGGAGATGAGGCTACATTCTTCAACAGATTTGACAGCATACAGGCAACTGAACAGACAGATCTCTAAATGCATGCGGCAAGACTTACGCAACTTCAATACAGCTCGTATTGAAGAAGCGATCGAGCGGAACCAAGGCTCCAAAGTCTTTGCCAGAGATCTTTCTGCCAGAAAGAGCCAACTGTCAAAGCTGAAGACCGAGTGTGGCAGCATCGTTTCCGGGGCACCTGAGATTTTGAGTGAGATTGAGAGGTTCTATGGGCAGCTGTACACGTCATCGTTGGAGCCACACGCAAGTGTGAGTAACGATCCAAGAGCGAGTCTTATTCGACACTATTCCGAAGATATCCCGGACGTCAGTCTGAGCGAGATTAGAATGGCTCTCCAGGACCTTAAAAACGGCAAGGCCCCAGGCGAGGATGGAATTACAGCGGAGCTTCTGAAAGCGGGTGGAAGACCGGTACTTGAAGTCCTTCAGAGGCTCTTTAATTCCGTCCTCCATGGTGGCATTACACCGGAGGCGTGGAGCAGAAGTGCGGTGGTCTTGTTGTTCAAGAAAGGTGACAACGCTCTCTTGAAGAACTACAGACCGATTTCCCTTCTGAGCCGCGTCTACGTGCTGTTTTCGAGAGTCATTACGAATCGTCTCGCGCGCAGACTTGACGACTTCCAGCCTCCCGAACAAGCCGGTTTCCGAAAGGGCTTTAGCACCATAGACCACATACATACCCTACGGCAAATTGTACAGAAGTCCGAAGAGTACAATTTGCCACTATGTCTGGCGTATGTGGACTATGAGAAAGCCTTTGATTCCGTCGAAATTTGGGCGGTGCTGCAGTCCCTTCAGCGGTGCCAAGTTGACTGTCGGTATATCGAAGTGCTGAAGTGTTTGTACAGTAGAGCTACGATGGCTATCCGAGTACAGAACCAGAGTACGAAACCTATCCAATTGCAGAGAGGTGTAAGACAGGGTGACGTTATATCCCCGAAACTCTTCACCGCTGCATTGGAAGACGTTTTCAAGCTTCTGGACTGGAAATGATACGGAATTAACATCAATGGCGAGTACATCACTCACCTTCGATTTGCCGACGATATAGTCCTCATGGCAGAATCGCTGGAGGAACTAAGCACTATGCTCAATGACCTCAATAGTGTCTCCCAACGGATTGGTCTTAAGATGAACATGGACAAAACAAAGATTATGTTTAATGTCCATGTCACACCTATGCCGGTAGTTGTTGTGAACACTAAGCTCGAAGTTGTCGACGAGTATGTTTACCTGGGACAAATAGTCCGACTAGGGAAGTCCAACTTCGACCGAGAGGTCAATCGACGGATTCAACTCGGCTGGGCAGCGTTCGGGAAGCTACGACACATCTTCTCGTCAGAAATACCTCAAAACCTTAAAACAAAATTGTACAACCAGTGCGTGTTGCCAGTGATGACTTACGGAACTGAGACGTGGTCCTTCACTGCTGGCCGTATGAGGAAGCTCAAGGTCGCTCAGCGAGCTATGGAGAGGGCTATGCTCGGAGTTTCACTGCGTGATAAACTTAGGAATGAGGATATCCGCAGTAGAACCAGAGTAACCGACATAGCTCAACGGATTAGTAAGCTGAAGTGGCAGTGGGCCGGCCATATAGCTCGAAGAACCGACAACCGATGGGGAAGAAAGGTTCTCGAGTGGCAGCCTCGTACCGGTAGGCGAAGTGTAGGGCGTCCCCCCACAAGATGGAGTGACGACCTGGTAAGACATGCAGGAAGTCGATGGATGCAGGTGGCTCAGGATCGTGCTTTGTGGCACTCTTTGGGGGAGGCCTATGTTCAGCAGTGGACTTGTGAAGGGCTGTAATGATGATGATGATGAAATTAGGCGAGAGAAGTGTGTCAGGATCACGCCAAATGGAAGTCCGTAGTCTCTGTCTACCCCTCTGGGTGACAAGCGTGAGTGTTTGTATTTCTAAACGTTAAAATTTACTTCATAATTATTGAAATTTAAATGTATTTCGTTAAGAAGTAATTTTAATTAAACAATTTGCAGTCACAAGCTCGTTTAAAAACTGTTTCATGTTTAAACGAGGTTGAAACATTTAAAGTTTTTCTTTGTGTAAAATTACGACGTCAAAATCAGTCTCTGGAACGCTGAAATTTGTATAGTAGCATTTACATTTGAATGAGTAGGGAAAATTATAATATTAACACATTTATTTCAGCTAGACCTATCCATATAAGTTGTTAGTAATACATTACAATCCTTAGATACTAATGTTAATTCCTTAAATTTGGTTTTTATACAAGGTCCCAGTGAATCCGTATATTATTGTCGTTCGTTGTCGCAGCCGTCACGCATTCTGCTCAACAGGGAAGTACTACACTCTTCTACGCATTATTGCGAAGAAGTCATCTGTTCGTACTTCTGCAAACATCCCTGATACGCTACAAAAGTGTCTCGTTTTGTTTTGTTGCTTTCGCAACGAAAATGTTCTTATATAGAACACGAAGGTCACTGTAAGCGCACATTATATATTTTGTTGTCGATAAGCTACATAAAAAAATTAAGTAGGTTTTAAAGAGTGTGACCTTGATTTCTTACTGTACCGTTCAAAACTAGGAATCAACATATTGCCGCGGACTGACAGCCCTCCGCTCCCTCTCGAAGTGTAAACGTGTGTTTTATTAGAATAACTTTGTTGATGATGATCACCGCAAGTCGTTGTTCATAGTACCTGTAGCCAACTATGAGATTAATAACAAAGACTGCAGATGCTCGTCACCTCGGAGGTGTGTGATGAAATGCCTTAAAGCCTATAATTACACCACTCCTCCCAGACAGGACTGCTGGACAAAAAAGAAGCTGGGCGATAGTGTAAAAGGGGCTAATAAAACAATAAAAAGTAGAGCCAATATGTATATATAAATACACTACTTCTCATTTCTGATAGTATTTTAGGGCAAGTAACATCCACCGCGCTGCCCCTATGATCCTATTAAATTATGTTATCTAAGTGTGTTTATAAAATGGTAATAATTATTTACGTATAGATGAGCAAACATTAAATCGCAAACACACAACTCTCAGCTCAGGCTTTTTTAAGCCTGAGCTTATTAGTTTTAACAATAACCCTTTCATATATTTCCACTATCAGAAGCGAAATAAACTCGTTAACAGGCAGTATAACTCTTGAAACATTAGAAAGGTATTTGGCTGTTGACAGACCAGATAAAAAGTAAAATAGTTAAGTATTTAATGTGCGATATTTTTGTATGTTCTCTACAACATGAGGGACCCATGTCAAGGAGTGCATTTTCACGCACTGGCAAAGAAGGAGGATAAAGTACCGTATTTAATATAATATATATGTTCATATATTATAGTTAGACTACTACTATTCGAACATATAATATATATAGTTTATATATTATATGTTCGAACAGTAGTACCTGTAAATTAATATTATTAATTTACAGGTACTACTATTCGAACCTATTAAACTATTTGGCCGTGTAGTGGCCGTGTAAGAATATCCCCTACACCCGCTATGAAGGCCTGTTCAGCAATGGACTTTAGATAGGTTGTAACGGTAACGGTAATAATTAATACTGATTATCACATTATTAGCGAATAATTATTAAACCGTATAGTAGTGATGTAAAAATATTCAGTGATTGAGCCATGCTGCAGCTATATTATTAGTATATTTGTAGCACGAATGAGCCGGCTCGACCGGGGAAGGACCACGCTCTCACAGAATACCAGCGTAAAATAGCAGCATAACGATGCTATGTTTCGTATGGTGAGTGTGAAGAACTGGAGAACCTTTTTTGCTTGAAATAAGGCATTCCATCTTAGACCTCACGGTTGACAACGCATCTGCATTTTGTTTCGTAATCGAAGATAGATGTAGATCTCTATGGGCTACAGCAATCACTTACCATCAGGTGGACTGTGTGCTCGTTTGTCACACTTATTCTATTCTATAAAATCTTCCTGTGGGTGTCGTAAGAAGAGAATTAAATCTAAAGATGGGCAGCAGAATCTTACTGATAACAACTCAAAATAATAAAAAAATTACGGTTGCGAACGCTTCTGCCAAACTTGGCAACTTTATAGCAAAATCCTCCCTGTGGGGGAGGCCTATGTTCAGCAGTGGACTTTTATAGGCTGTAATGGATGGATGGAAACATTATTACTTATTTATAATTGAATAACAATGCTGATATTTTATTTTAAAGCTAAAAATAATTTTGACTGAATATTTTGTTTAGGTCTTCTAATGTACTACGATTGAAATGTATGACGGTAGTTTTGCTATTAACGTTACTGTTTAGTTACGTTTTATTCCGTATATGAAGATTACGTAACCGACATAATTTGAGTTTTATGCTGAGACTTTAAGAGGCAGAGCACTGTTGACCCCAATAGACGCTGTTGACACGTCGAGTTGCCGTTGTTGTCGCCAAGGAAATAAAATAAAATCAGACTCCGATTAATTTATGGACTATTTAGTCATTTTTTTTATTTACTCATGTCATATTATTGATCTCTAGCGATGTAGTAACAGAATAAATAACACACAACCCTCGTATACTATTTAAACAAAGAAGTCGACTAAGTTCTGAAGGATTCTTGCAAATTAATGAAAAGGGTTTTTATTCTATTTTAGGGTGTTTCGAATGGCATCGATCGACGATCGATGGCGATTGATTAGTGTGGTAGCTTTAGCTGATCGACAGATACTGGTTGATAAAATGTTGTTCAATCATCGATCGATGTTGATCGACAAATAATCGATGTGCTTGTGGGCTCACCATCAGTATTTTTCAAAATGTATTCAGAAAAGAAAGCGTTATTATTGGTCTGTACGCTCTTTCTCTTATTATTATTAAGAAAACGCAAATGCAAAAGACTCTATCTATCGGTGTTGTAGAAACTATCGATCGAAGACGACAAATCCACTCCACCGTCGATCGATGCCATCGATCGATGATATATCGATTGGTGTGGTAACACCCTTTCTAAATTTGCGGAATGTGGAAATTTTTCAAAATATGCCCAAGTTTTATGCTGAGGGTTAAAAGGCAGAGCGCTGTTGCCCCGATTAGACTAGACGCTGTTGACATATCGAGTTGCCGTTGTTGTTGGTCAAAGAAATAGAATAAAACTGGAATCCAAATAGATTATGGACTGTTTAGCCAATTTTATTTACTCTGAAAACATTTTATCACATTATTGATCTCTAGTGATATAGTAACAACAGAACAAACTACACACAAATCTCGTTTACTATTTATACAAAGTTACAAAGAAGACGACTAGTATTTATTCTATTTTACTAAAGCTGCGGAATGTCGAGATTTTCCAAAAATCTAAATTTATAAAGCACACATTTTAAGAAAATATAAAATATTGCTAATAAAACTATAATAAGAAAAGTCTTTTGGCAAGAGCAGGCATCCAGAGGGATCATAAAAGTTCAGAAAATTTCGTGGCCACGGATAGTATAACTGTAAGAGGTTCAATGGATAACAAATTAATAAACTAAAACACCGTTCTCTATGGAGTCTATAATATTTTTCTAGAGAATATATCTTATATGTTTATGAGACTTAACTACACCCACATTTTATATTATACATACTCTAAGGCTTGTAGTTACGGCGTAAGAAAATCCACAGCTCCGTTTCATCAAGCGAGAGTCGTAAGAGGAGAAATAGGGAAATAAACAAGAGAGCAGCAACACCTTGATAAGCTACAACTGGAATAGTAACTCTAGGCAAATTACTTTGCATCAACAAAAATAAAATACCTATTAAAACACAGAAGGGATTACGAAGTTTGATGAACTTTGATGACCTTACGGTAGAAGCTTATTAAAAAGCTGACGGTAAAAGCTAATCAAGTAGAGTAATGGCTTATTTATGACACTAATATTTAGTAAGTAATATTATATTGAATAAATGGTAATAATCTCTTTATGTAAAAGTCAATTGCTGTCAATTTTTCTCGCTACAGCTTGAAAATAATTGAGTATAAGTTATTGTCGAGATCATCGATCACTAATAGCGATCGATTGTCGAGATCCAAAAATCACCCGAGGGATGCTGGGGTGGACCGCTAGTATTTAATGAATAATAAGTTATTTCGTAATCTATGTTTCACAATAAATGTATTTGATTTCATTTAGAAAATATATCGGGCAAACTGGTACAACTGACACGTGAACAAATTAACGTACCTAAAGTCAAATGTATGAATAACGCAAAAACAAATGATTCCGCATTTTTTGAGTTATTTCAAGAATGAAGCATACCATTAAAAACATAAGATATACGTTACCTTAAATTCTTTCCAGCTGTGTCTTAAACAAATAAGAGCAAAATAGGCGTTATACATTTTTCATAATAAATGTCAATTATTATTATTACTTTATAGTATAAGTTATTTATGACTATAGGTATATAAACCTTTCATATGCAGAGAGTGTTTCCAGTTTGAATATTTAATCCAATTATCAACGGCGGAGTGCATCACTTAAGCTCGACTTGTAATAACATCCACTGTTAATGTTTTCACGGTGGTTATTTTCAGTTAGTGTTATGTGCGAACGTGATTGTATATCTTATTTTTACACAAAGACTCAAATAATAATTTTCCATGTGATTATTTTTACAACAAAATAGAGTAGAAGATATGGACGGGTCCATATTGAAATACAAGCTGGTACAAGTGGTATTTGAGCTACTCACATATAACTATTAAGTTAATTAAGTAACTAGTTGCTTTAACGTTTATCCAGTGAAACGTGCTCTACACTATCAGGCGACGTATTTCACAACTATTTTAGTTTCTTGTGAAATTGCATTTTCTTTTTTTATCGTCAGGGGAAATTTAACAAACTCCTTTACAAAACAATGCAGCTGCATTTTCTTAATATACCTTGTTACTGAAAAAAGACTATACTAATTATTATATTGTAACTTAACTAACTTAGCTCAGCTTAGCTTTTATGCCGCACTGCTCGCTTGGAATTACGAGTAGGTTTAGCAGTTTAGTTTTCTAAGTATAGGTAAATGAAAAAATGAAAAGCATAAATACTTTCCACGATTGCACTGTTTAATTTATTTATATGTGTATTGTGCTGTGTAGTAAGCGCTGCGCTGTAAGAATATCTACTACCCAATATTATCCTGTGGATGTCGTAGTAGACAACAGCGGAAAATTAAACAGGAGATGATCGACAGAAACTGCCTCATAGCAACACAAAATTATAAAAAGGTGCGACTGCCAACCCGACTGCCAAGCATGGCTACTATAGAAAAATTCCTCCATGAGACGATCTATCGAGGAGGCCTATGTTCAGCAGTGGATTTAACACAAACAAATCATGCACTAACGTTGTTCAAATAATTACTTTAGTTCCAAGCAAAATACACTCACGGGATTAAGTAGTTAAGTTAAGAGTAAGGTCAATGGTATCTTTATTAAGTTGGTTTAAACTTCATTAAAACAATTATCGCCAGCCGTTGTCTTCTTCAGTTGCCTACAATTTCTCGATTTATGCAAATATTATATTTTAAACACTCATGTTTATTTGGCCTTTTTATAGAAATAATCTGAGTATTATTTGTGGTATGTTTTAGAATATCAAACTAGATGGACTAGTGTGACAAATAAGCACATCACAGTCCACCTGATGGAAGTGTATGCTATTGGTATTAGATTCTTACATCTATCATCTATAAAGTTTATATGCGTTTTCACCCCTGAGGACTAAGATGAAATGCCTCGTTACCAGTAAAAAAGGATCTCCGGCTCTATACAGTCACTGCAAGAAATACACCAGCATTAATTTGCAATTTTACGCTGATATTCTGTGAGAGCGTGATCCTTCCCCAGTCTAGCCGACCCATTCGCGCTGCAACCTGCAGGGTGCAACATGGCTCTACCACTTTAAACTTATAATAACATCAAACATTTATATTAAATTATATATTTACTTTATATTTAAATTACAAGTTTTTATAAAAATAATTTATATTTAAGCTTTTGATTGTCTTACAAAGAATCTGATCAAGTAGTAAATAATATTGTAATTCTTGGACTTATTTTTCATAGATGTTTGCTCAGAAACTTTCTGTATTTTCCTGATGTCACTGGTGTGTACTATATGTTCAAAAGTACATGAAACAGCAAAATTTTCCAAAGGAACAACAAGATTACTTTTGTTAAAGCGTCACCTTTCTATTAAAAAAACCAAAGCTAAATTTCTATTAAAAAAAAGATGTGGTGCCGCAGCTAATCGACTTTTTTCCCTACTTTGAGGACAACGGCTAAATATTATAACATTATTTATGTGGTTATGTGAGTGACAGCAAACACAAACATTCGCCGTAATTACACACTACTCTATAATGTTTTGCTAACAATTTGTAGATGAATGGCAAGATTATTACTTCTGTGTTGTTTTATATAAATTAAGGGTGACAAACGAGCACACAGTCCACCTGATGGTAAGTGTATGATGCATAGACATCTACATCTATCCTGAATTAAGAATAAAAATGCAGATGCGCCTTGAGGACTAAGTTGGAATGCCTCGTTTCCAGAAAAAAGGGCCTTCGGTTCTTTACACTCACTATATGAGACACCGCTATTGAGCTGCTATTTTACGCTGGTATTCTGTAAGAACGTGGTTCTTCCCCGGTCGAGGCAACCCATTCGTGCTCCAATCATAATATAGCTGCAGCATGACTCTACCACGTAAAAATATTAATATACTGTTGGCTGACAGGTGACATAAAATCCTTTTCTTCCTTTTTTTATCAACCTATGAAAGTCCACTGCTAGACATGTCCTCCGTTGTATAAAGAATTTGCCTAGTTCTTAAAGCTTGGATGACAGATTGATGACCGCAGTACCGGACGTTTGGCAGATGGTATGGCACCATTTACCTCTACCTACGTAATAAGATAGGGTGATGGATTTTCTTATACTGGCAACGCACTTGTACTAACAAATTAAAAGTATTCCTGGGACATGTTAAGCCCACATTCTCTTCTCTACGAAGCGGGACTTTTATACATAAATGTTGTTTTTATTATTTTTAGAAATGTTGAATTGTTTTACTTTAAATTCTTAACAGTACTTATTTAAGTCAGTTTATAATATTGTAACTTGACAGTTTTGTTTAAAAACACCTTTAGTTGATAATATTGTTGTCAAACATTTTTTAGTTGAATTTGTAAAGATCTCTGTGAATTTAAAGAACTGCGTTCCATTGGAGCCAAAAATTAAATTCCCTAAAAACAATGTTTGTTCCCTAGTCATTGAATTTGTATAGATCTGTATTAATAATATAAATAATTTAACATACAAAGCTCTGTTTCCAGTAGTAAACTTTTAGGTCCTGATGAAGGAGAAGAGGAAAATATTTAGTACCTATGTATAATATAGAGGAAGGTCACACAATCATGTAATTCAACTATGGCCTATGGTGATCGTACTGAGGTCCAAGACCAATAACAAAGAAATATCTATAACTAGTAATTTGAAATACTCGAAATATTATTAGAATTGTAACTTAAATTATTGCTAGTAAGATTACCAATTTTATGAATTTTAAATATACCGCCATATATGCCGCCATTATAATAACCGAGACATCTTAATAAAAGAACTTCAAAGATATCCGCTGCCTCTTTATTATCTTCAACGTTTTTACAATAAAGTTAGGTTATACAAAAGAGCTCGTTTCTTTCATAAAAGCCTTTAGAACCTGTTTCACTATCGGTTAACACGGAAATTCGGGTGAAGAATGAAGGGATTCTTCACCCGAATAGCAAATAGCACTTTTAATTTTAAATTTACCACGTGATTTGGCACTTTTCATCATTTTTATCATCTTTTATTATTTTTTTTTTCATTTTCATCGGCTGGGCATCGTTCGGGAAATTACGGCACATCTTCTCGCCGGGTATAGCTCAAAACCTGAAAACGAGATTGTGCAACCAGTGCGAGTTGCAAGTGATGACTTATGAATCTGAGACGTGGTCCTTCACATCTGGGCAAAGTCGTTAAGCAAGATATGGAGAGGGGCTATGCTCGCTATTTCTTTGAGTGATAAACTTAGAAATCAGGATATGCGCAGTAGAACCAGAGTGATCGACATAGCCCAAGGGATTAGTAAGCTGAAGTAGCAATGGGCCGGCCATATAGTTCGAAGAACTGACAACCGATGAGGAAAAAAGGTTCTCGAGTGGCAGCCTCGTAACAGTTGGCAAAGTGTAGGGTGGCTCCCCACTATATGGAGTGACGATATGGTGAGACATACAGGAAGTCGATGGATACAGGTGACTCAGGGCCGTCTTTTGTAGCATTCCTTGGGGAGGCCTATGTTCAGCACAATGATACTGTTCATTTAAAAAAATCCAGATCCTATTACCGGAAGGGCAATATTGAAATATTTTCTTTTATATAAAATATTTAATAAATTAATTGTTAAATTAACATTTTTAAATTGGGTAACTGTACTTTAAAGACTTTTAAATCGAAGTTTGTTGTTGATCCTTTTTCCTGCTAAACGCGTAAGGGCTGACTTTAATCGAAAATTTGAATTTTTAATCTCTTGCTTCGGCCTAGTTACCCGTGTTTTGAAAGTTAAAACACTCTCTCAAATACACGTCTGTGATAGATAGGCGATTCTGTAACGTTATACAAACGTCTACATCTGAACATAGGCCTCTCCCATAGATTGCCACATAGGATGATATTTGACATAGTTCCCACGCTTGGTTATTAAAAATAAAACTGCTGTATATTTCTTGGTTTATTTTCTTCTGTCGCCTCTTACGGCACCCACAGATCGATATGGGGTAGTGGACATTCTTACACGATCACTATGGATTTTATAATATTTTTGTATAAATTAATTCTGAAAATCATAGGCAATAGATTACACTATATTTATTACTTTATTATTTTGGAATAGAATATAACTTTCCCTTGTCGTTCCAAAAGTTAGAAACAATCATAGAATAGCCGCGTCATGTTTCGCAACTAGTTGCTAGTAGTCGTCCGTTCAGAGTTAGTTTCGCAAACTCGAACGAACTGTAGCCACGTAGCTTTACAGTAGATATGGAGGTTTATCATTGTTGGAATTGCCACTAGTTAAGCCTTGTTTCTTGTAGTGCGCAAATTAGTAAAATTAGCAAAGTTTTGTACACTGAGTGTAGTGTTGCAAAATAATTTTGATTATAAACTTTTTATAATAGTAAATATTGTACATACATGTTACGTAACTAAGAAGATTAAATCCATAAATATAATCATTTATTGGGTCCCAATACAGAATAAGCAATTAAAGGAAAAAATAACAATACACAATAGACGGTCTAATCTCTCTGAAAATTATTTATTTTTCTTTCAAGCAAACTTTTTTGGAGAAAGCAAATCCTAATACGTGCAATTTTATATTTCTTATATTTGTTTATCACTCAAATGCTTTTTATCTATATATTAGAAATTTACCATTTTGGTGGAAAGGTATTTGCCTGTCAGCTATTAAGAAACTAGCTAATTGCCCAAGAAGCCCTGGACATAGCATGTTTTTTTGTTTCAACGCGTTGATAAAAAAAGTTTGTAGTCCGTGCTAAAAATATCTTTGTATCATATTTTTACTTTTTTGAAATGTTTTATTTTCTACTTTCCTTTTGTAATTTAATGTAATAAAAAAATAAAGCAGCACTCCACTCTTAAAGAAATTTTCCGTTTCACTCAAAGGAAATGTCAAGAAATAATTTTCTTTGTAAAAGAACGTCACATTTAATCTTTAATAGAACTGTCCACCACAAAAACAACTTTTTACATCGGGAGCTTTCTCATTTATAAAAAAATCATAATGTGGGATTTTCTCGTCATTATAATCAGTCATAAACTATGTCTTTCGTGGTGCGCTTTCCTGACTGATTTCGACCACTATGAAAACTTCAAACATATCAGGAGCAGTCAACTGCGCAGTACTTTATTATAGAGCGCAAGTACAAAGACACACACTTATTAGGATAAATCGCACAACATAACCTCGCACACTCAACGTAATTTTTTGCGATAACATCTGAGGTAGGTTCACATGTAGTGTCAGAAACAAACGGTCAATCAAAACAAATTCAGACCCCGCTGTAAAATACACTTAGACCGAGACACAGATACCACAAACTTGCAGAATGTTCACGTGGACGTGTGGCTTATATTTTAATCATAAATACCTATACCTTATAACTTTAAAAAGATAGTTTATAGCAAAATATGGAATTTTCATTACAAACTAATTCTATTATATAGTCGTCTAATTCACACGTATTTCCACTTGTACTGTTGACTCTGATCTTATGATCAGAGTCAACTGTACAAGTAGTATGATCTGATCTACTGATCATATTATTCTTATGGGAGATTTCAATACATGCCTTATTAAAAATGATTCTCGCTCCAAAAACTTCAGACTTTGGTATCTTCCTTTAACCTTCACACTCTTCCCCTTCATGCAACTCATCACTTCCCTAACTGTAACCCTTCTTTGCTTGATATTATGATCGTTTCTTCTCTAGATAGAGTCTAGAGAGCATCTTTTTCATATCATGATTTAATTTACCTCTCTTATCGTCTTCGTCCACCTAAACAGAAATCGCAATACTTGTTCCTCCGTAATTTAAGGGTATAGATCTAGAGGCATTGCAGCGCGATATAAGTAATATTGATTGGACCCCTATTGTTGACAATACTAATATAAATGATAAAATTTGTAATTTTAATGACTTAATTTTGAACATATACAATAAACATGCCCCACTCAAACACGTAAAGATAAAGCGTAACCCTGCACCATGGATTACACGTGGTATAAGGGAGCTAATGGGTCAGCGGGACAAAGCTAAGCGAAGGTATAAACATCTCCCATCTGAAAATAACTTAAATCATTTTAAAGTTTTACGAAACCGCTGCAGTCGTCCGTGTCGGGATGCTAAAAGGCGCTACTTTTATGACTCTCTCCATAATAGAAATTCTATTGAGATGTGGAAATTCCTTCGTTTTGTTGGTGGCGGCATGTCTACGATTTTAGAATGCAAGGACGTTAAAGTAAATGATCTAAATAAACATTTTTCTACTCCTCCTATGACTTTAGATCCCTACATAAAATCAAACACATTACTCACATTGTCGCGTAACCTTAAACCACACGTTTTCCCTTTTCAACTTTCCCTTGTGACGGAGGAAGATGCCAAAAAATCCATCCTAGCCTTCTCTTCAACTGCTGTTGGTAACGACGGTCTATGCTCGAAGATGATTATGCCAGTTCTACCTCTACTTCTTCCGATTCTTACCCACATATTCAATTTCTCCTTATCATCCTCATCTTTTCCTTCAGTCTGGAAACAAGCATTTATATTTCCTTTACCTAAGGTTTCTAATCCTTCTTCTCTTTCTCACTTTCGTCCCATATCTATTTTACCCTTTCTTTCTAAAGCTCTGGAACATATTATCCATAAGCAACTTTCTTTCTTCTTATCGTCTAACTCTTTGCTTTCTACATATCAGTCGGGCTTTCGTCCTGGTCACAGCACTGTCACTGCTTTACTTAAAGTAACCGAGGATACCCGTTGGGCCATGGACAACAAATCTCTTACACTTCTACTTTTGCTTGACTTTAGCAGTGCTTTTACCTCAGTAGACTTCGATATTCTTCTCGGGATCTTGGAATCTATAAACATTTCTCCATCTGTCATTACGTGGTTTGATTCGTATCTTCGTGGTCGCTCGCATTGTGTCCGTCTTAATGACACTCTTTCCGATTGGTCTGGTATCCCTATGGGCATACCTCAGGGTAGCGTTCTTTCTCCTCTTTTATTTTCTATATTTATTAACTCTATTACGACAGTTATTACATCTAATTTCCATCTATACGCGGATGACTTACAGGTGTATCGTCATTTTCCGGTGTGTGATACAAATAATGCAATTGAAGCCATGAATGCGGATCTGAGCCGCGTCTGTAAATGGTCTACATCCTTTGGACTATCAGTTAGTCCCACGAAATCGCAGGCCATCATTATAGGCAGCAGGCATTTGCGCAATAAATTAGAATTTATATCATTACCTCACGTCTGCTTTAACGGCGTTCCTATAGCCTTTGCCGGTACTGTGAAAAACTTAGGCGTCATATTTGATTACCATTTATCATGGTCCGCGCACATTGCTGATGTTAGTCGTAAGGTCTACTTTACCTTGCATTCATTTAAATGTCTTCATAATGTCTTACCCCTAAATGCTAAAATATCACACGTGCTCACTCTTATCTTACCACTGCTTGATTATGCTGACGCCTGTTATTTGGATGCTACAGGGGAACTCCTTCACAAACTGGAGCGCTTGCAAAACCAGTGTATTCGTTTTATATTTGGGCTCAAAAAATTTGACCGAATATCTCAGTTCCGCAAGCAACTCAAGTGGCTCCCAATTCGACTTCGTAGGAACACTCGATTGTTATGTCTCCTCTATAACATCCTTCACAATCCATCTTCTTCTTCATATATCAGAAGCCGATTTTCCTTCACCCATTCCCCGGATAAACCATGCCGATCCCTTGTTAAAACTCTTCTTAACTTTACCGCCCATAATTCCGGTTTTTACTCCCACTCCTTTTCTGTCTACGCGGTAAGGTTGTGGAACTCACTATCGCCTAATATAAGAAATTCTGAATCATTATTAGTTTTTAAAAACATGTTAGAGATAAATTCTTTGCATCCTGTTAATTAATATATATTATTTTATTATTATTAGGTTATATATATATATTATATGTAGCTATTGTATGTATTATTTTTATAAATGGTATTATTTTATTTTTATTTATAGTATCATTTAATATAATTTACGTTTATTTTTCTTTGTATTATATTATTTAAAGTAGTATTAGTATTGTACGCGCTAAGTTTGCCTTTTTAAATATATTTTCCTTTGTGGGTCTACTGAAAGATATTTCAGCAAACTATGGAATAAGTAGAACCTTTGTACAAACTCACTATATGACTGTTTCTGTATCTTGTTGTGTGTACATAAATAAATTTAAAAAAGCACCAGGTTTCAAATAAACAAAGAATCATTGAAATCGGTTCACCCAGTTAAAAGTTATGAGATAACACACATAAAAAACATACAGTCGAATTGAGTACCGTCTCCTTTTTGAAGTCGGTAGAAAAAGACAAATGCTGCATTGGCAAAAAGTTGCCGTGTTCCAAAACGTTTATTTTGAGAGTTTTCTAAAGCTTTCTAAGCAGTATTCAAACAAGCATCCCTGGTACCCGTGCCACTTTCAAGGTTGAAGTGCTCTTCCACATTTAGCGACGTTGCGCTTGATCTGCTCTTGGCAGATCACCTTGACCGACATTTTTTTGTATGAAATTCGCAAATAAAGGCGTAAATTTTTATTTATTGTCATTTTAAATTATTATTATTAACTATCCCAATTAGAATGAAATGATAATGTGATATGTATGCCAACTAAATATGAGGCACGAAATGGTTACCATAGCCATTAGAACCTATCAAAAGTCTACTGCTGAAGATATGGTCTCCCTTGTAGATTGTCTCATACAGGGGATATGTGCAATAGTGGTAAGCGGGTTGGCAACTGCAGATTGCTATTTTTATTCTGTTCTTACTAGGAAGATTTTGCTGCCCAAGTACGTGCCAGGTGCCAGGTGAATATTCTTACACCGCCTTTACGCAGTTTATTATAGATTTGTAAAATATTTCGTTAGGGTGCGATTCATTATTTATTTTTTCAAAATTTATAATGTTTTGAACAGCTTTCCATTTGACTTCACAAAACTAATTTCTTGAGTCCAAAATTCGAATTAAAACTTCATATCTATGTTTGGTTAGTGAAATATTCTGATCAGAGAAGAACGATTTTAACAGATATTGGTAGACGATCACACAGCGAGAACAAGGCCGATAACACAAAAATGCGAATTGGCATGATGTTGATAAAGAAAATTTCACGCGAGGAAAGCCGCGGGCAAAAGCTAGATAAACAATAAAAATTAACGGCCAATTTTCCAGTCATCAAATAAAAGTTATTCAAAAGAGGAAAGGAAAATTACAGTTGTATGAATAAAATAGTTCAATTGTTTAACTTTTACTTCCAATCAGGTTTAGATTTGTTTGAGGGATAACTTTTATTTGACGATTGAAAAATCACCTAAAGACATTACTGGATTAAATTAATTAGTAAATTTATTTCAGCCATGGCAAGCACTTGTCATTATATACACTGGATTTCAACAAGACTGTCTGTTTTTACATGCTTATTTATCACATCCTCTACAATTTTTTTTTTAATTTATAGCAACCACATTTAGAAAGATTAATTTATTGCAATGTAATGATATATAGTATTACGGAGCGGCACACTGAAATGATCGGGTATAGAATATTTCGGATTGAGTTACAATAAAACCTTTTTTAGAATTTGAATACTGGCCTTTCATTTTCTTAATGACATTCAAACAATTAAAAAAATGTTTAAAAACAAAAACTATGTTGGATTAAAGTTGACACGTCGTTAACAGAAATGGAGCTCACGCGGGAACATTTCCGTGCCATAATATATCACAATTTTTGTGGCACCTTATCTCAAGATAAATGTCTCGGCGAACTTGTTTCGATTTATGATGTTGAAGCACCAAGTCAAACGACAATATACCGCTGGTATGCCGAGTTCCGACGCGGTCGTATGTCGCTCAGCACTGCTTCTTCTGCAGGTCGACCAAGAACAGCGGTCACGCCTGAAAACTTCGCAGCTGTGCGAACTATTATATTAGACGACCGTCATGTGACATACGAGCAGATTTGGGCTGTTATCAGTATCAGAATGACTGCAATTCAGTCGATATTACATAATGAGCTGTGTGTAAGAAAGCTAGTTTCCCGCTGAGTTCCCCCACAATTTGTCCGAAGAGCAAAAGGCGGCTCGTGTAGATTGGTGCCGGAATACTCTGCAACGCTTCAACGGAAGTAAGTCAAATGCCGTTTATAATATCGTGTCAAGTGACGAATCATAGATTTATTCATACGAACCTGAAAGAAAACATTAGTCAGCGGTTTGGGTCCTCGAAGACGAGGTCAAACCAACCAAAGTGGTTCGCTCCCGCAGCGTGTCAAAGAAAATGTTCGCTACGTTTGTCTCAAAAAAGGGGCATGTTGCTACAATTCCTTTACACGAACGCAGAACGGTTACTGCTGAGTGGTATATCACGGTTTGTTTGCCAGAAATGATAGCTGAACTCCGAAAAAATAACCCGAAACTTCGCATTATCTTACATCACGATAATGCTCTCATACGGCTCGGAAAACAAATGATTTTTGAAGCAGGAAAACTTTGAGCTGATAAACCATCCTTCATACAGTCCTGACCTGAGCCCAAACAATTTCTTTACATTCCGTAAAATGAAAGATTTATTACGCGGCGTACAAATCAGCAATTTTGTCAACATCAACTTCAGACTGGAATTACTGTTTTAATAATTAGTTTGCACAAGTAGAAAAGTGCATTAAGTTGATCTCTATGGGCTACAGCAACCATTTAGCATCAGGTGGACTATGTGCTCGTTTGTCACCCTTATTCTATTCTATAAAATCTACCCGTGAGTGTCGTAAGAAGAGAATTAAATCTAAAGATGGGCAGCAGAATCTTCTGATAACAACACAAAAAAAAATAAAAAAATTGCGGTTGCGAACGCTTCTGCCAAACTTGGCAACTATATAGCAAAATCCCTTCTATGGGGAGGCCTATATTCAGCAGTGGATTTTTACAGGCCGTAATTTATGGATGGAAACATTATTAATTATTTATTTATTTATTTTATTTTATTTATTTATCGTCACGCACAATCCCTGACGGGGTAGCCAGAGAGAACAGATCGCCAAGTGTCACGATCCTTACATACCTCTTTCGCTTCTTTCAGATTCACTATCTTCTTCATACATGCACGTCTAGGTATCCGAGTACTCTTGACCCTCCCCTCTTCGAGCAATTTGCTCACATGGTCTTCGAAAGTTAGTCTCGGTCTACCTCGACACCTTTTAATATTAACTTTCGCGCTATATATTTTCTTCACCATTCGGTCTTCACTCATTCTCTCAACGTGCCCAAACCATCGAAGCACGCCCTTATCAATTTTTGTGATAAGGTCATCTTTCAAACCTGCCATTTTGCGAATCTCTTCGTTTCGCTTTCGGTCAGCCATGGTGACGCCGCACATTTTACGAAGAGATCGCATCTCCACTGCATTCAACTTGCTTTTATGCTTCTTCTGGCATACCCAGGTTTCGCTGCCATATAACAAAGTCGGTACCAACACTGCGTTATGTATTGCAAGGCGTGCACTCTTCACTACGCCTTGCCTTTTGACTAACGCAGTCAGGGCACCATTGACTTTGTTCCCGGCAGCGACACGCCTGTCCACATCTAAATCACATCTTCCATCCCAGCTAAAAGCACTCCCCAAGTATACAATTTCATTTACCTGTTCTAGACATTCCTGATTTACCCATATTTCACACTTCGTTCTCTCTTCGTCCCCTTCAAATACCAGAACCTTAGTTTTATTAGCATTCAAGCGGAGATCTTTAATTTCACATTCCTCTTTCATACACGTGACTAATGCCTGCAGTTCTGCCTCTGATGGTGCAATAAGCACTGCATCATCAGCATACAGCAGACAATTTACTTTAATGTCACCCAATTTCACACCCAAACAGCTATCTTTCAGCTTCTGTAAACAGCTGTCGAGATACAGTATGAACAGCCAGGAAGACATGACACAACTCTGTTTTACGCCCGTTTGGACGCTAAACATGGGTGACAGGTCATGCCCTACCCGCACACAGGCTTTACAGTCACAGTAAAGGGACTGCACAGCCCTTAGCAATCGACCATCCACACCATACCCCGGCAACAGTTCCCACATTTTCTTCCTTACAACCTTATCAAATGCTTTCTCAAGATCCACAAAAGCACAGAAAATCCTCTCGTTAGCAGCCAGAAGCTTTTCCGTGATCATGCGGAGAGAAAACATTTGATCCGTGCATCCTCTTCCAGGTCTAAATCCGCATTGTGCCTCCCATAGAAATCTTTCCGATTTCTCTTGCATCCTACGTGTCAAAACCTTCGAGTAAACTTTACTTGCTAAACTGGTCAAGCTGATCGCCCGATAGCACCCGCAGTCAAAATGTGAACCTTTACCTTTATATAAAGGCACAATGACTGCGGATCGCCAATCATCCGGGACATGCCCGTCCGCCAGCACAAATTGCACAGCAGATGAAAGCTGTCCCAGACGCGAGGCCCACCATACTTGACCATTTCAGCAGTAACTCTGTCTAGTCCCGCAGCCTTACCACATTTCAAACTTCGAATCGCACGTTCAATCTCTTTCATACTGATGACCTCAGTGTCATCGAGGTCCGGGTCTGGCGTACCAGTCTCGGCGTCATCCCCGGATCCCTCACTAAGATCATCACACGCATACATTTCTCTATAAAATTCGCTCCATCGCTGCATGACGTCCGATTTTTCTGAGAGGACGTCATTAGTTCTCGAAAGCACTTTGTTCATTCTTAAGGCCGTCGCACCACTTCGGGTCCTTCCAACCTCTTTCCAGAAGAGTTTGGAGTTCTCCTTAAAGTTGTGCGACAACCTTTTGTCCGCTTCCATTCTACACCTTTCACGCACTTCCTCAATCAATGCTTTCGTGTGAACTTTCTGCAGCTTATATCTTTCTTTCATCTTCTCTCTCATATCCTTATCATTACTAGAGGCCAAGTAGTCTAACCATGCTTTCTTCTTCTTCTTTACAGCTTCTTTCACTTCATCATTCCACCATGCATCTCTTCTTTTACTACTGCCTCTTTTAATCGTTCCACACACTTCTTCCGCTGCACTTACCATTCCATTCCTAAGGTTCTGCCACGTTCTTTCAACACATTCTTTTCTGCCATCGATGTTGTCAAGCTTTTCGGCTACCCTCGCATGATATTTGTCCCTAGTATCCGCTTCCTGAAGCTTCCAGCTTCGGATGCGACAGACCGACTGTGGTTCTGTTACTGCCGTCCGGTAGCGCCAACCCGCGAACAGACCCCTAAATCTAGTAATCACTAGATAGTGATCCGTTCCCAGGTCAGCACCCCTGAACACTCGCGTATCCATCACCTGTTTTCGCAGTCGGTCATCCACCAGGAACAAATCGATCATACTTCTCTCATTCTTACTTTCTCTAGTATACATATGGATTTTCTTGTGATTAAACATAGTGTTTGTCACAAGAAGACCCTTTTCCTTGCATACCGCCAGTATAAGCTTGCCAGCATCATTAACCCTTTTATCGCCAAACTTTCCAAGCACCGACTCGTACCCTGGTCGAGCGGTACCAACCCATCCATTCAAATCACCACATACAACAATTCTTTCGTTTCCCCTAGCCAAATCTAGAACTTCTCTTACATTCTCCCAAAACTCCTCCAGCTCAGCCCTGGATTAATTATTTATAATTAATAATATTTGACGGCTCCGTGGCGCAGTGGCTTAGCAATCAGTTGTTGCGCTGGGGGCCGCGGGTTTTAATCCCGCACGGAACAAGTATTTGTATGGCCTACAAATAATTGTTCCGGGTCTGGATGTTTGTCCTTGTGCAATTTATGTACACAAAAACTGCCTCTACGACACAGGAGAAAATCCTAGTGTGGGAGTAACGTTTTTTTTTTTTTAAAAATTGAATTACAATGCTGATATTTTGTTTTGAAGCTAAAAATAATTTTGACTGAATATTTTGTTTAGGTCTTCTAATGTACTACGGTTGAAATGTATGACGGTAGTTTTGTTACTAACTTTAGTGTGTTTAGTTACGTTTTATTCCGAATATGAACATTACGTAGCCGAGAACATTTGAGTTTTATGCTGAGGCTTTAAAGTCAGAGCACTGTTGACCCCATTAGACGCTGTTGACATGTCAAGTCGCCGTTGTTGTCGGTCAAAGAAATAGAATAAAACTGGAATCCAATTAGTTTATGGCCTATGTAATCAATTTTTATTTACTCTGATAACTTTTTATCACATTATTGATCTCTAGTAACAACAGAACAAACTACACACAAATCTCGTACACTATTTATACATAGAAGTCGAATAGTTTTTATTCTCTTTTACTAATGCTGCGGAATGTGAGGATTTTTCAAAATATAAAATATCGCTAATAAAACTATAATAAGAAAAGTCTTTTGGCAAGAGTAGGCATCCAGAGCGATCCTAAAATTTCAGAAAATTTCGTGGCCACAGATAGTACAACTGTAAGAGGTTAAATGAAAAATAAATTAATAAACTAAATCACCGTTCTATATGGAGTCTATAATATTTTTCTAGAGAATATATCTTATATGTTTACGAGACTTAACTACGCCCACATTTTATATTATACATACTCTAAACCGAAACCAATAAAAGACCTGTGATAGAGTGGTGAGGAATGAATTGTGGTCAGCACTGTCCGTGAACGGTGTGAGCAGTACCCTCATACGAGCATTGCAATCTCTTTATAGGGATTCTAGTGCTTGTGTAAGGATAAACGGGGCATACACTGAATGGTTTAATATCGAAAAAGGTGTTAGACAGGGATGTGTAGCGTCACCGTGGCTGTTTAATCTGTTCATGGACAATTGCTTGACAGATTTAAAAGAGAATGAAAGTGGGTTGAGAATGAATAAGTTACTCGTCAAATGTCTTCTCTATGCTGATTACCAAGTATTAATTGCGTCTTCGGCCGAGGAGTTGCAGAAGATGGTAACTGCTATGAGTGGAGCTTTTGTTAGAAAGGGAGTAAAGATGAATATAAGGAAGACGAAAGTGATGGTGTTTGAAAGAGATGAGGCAGTGACAGACTTCAATATTGTGATTGGAGATGAACAAATTGAACAGGGAAAGGAGTTTATGTATCTGAGTTCAAAGTTTACAAGAGATGGAAAGTGTGAGAGTGATATCGAAAGAAGAGTGAATGCAGGAAACATGGTGAATGGAGCTTTGCACTCCTTTATGAGCAGTCGGAAGATGTCTAACAAGGCTCGTTTGGCTGTGCATGAGGGAGTGTTGGTTCCGACACTCATGTACGGAAGTGAAAGTTGGGTATGGCAGAAGAAACATGAAAGCAAAATAAATGCAGTTAAGACGAGAGCGTTTAAAAGTATGATAGGAGTTAAACTGAATGACAGGATAAGAAATAGTGAGATAAGGAAACGCTGTGGTATGAAAGAAGATGTAGCGACAAAAATTGAGAAAAGTACGCTGAGATGGTTTGGCCATGTCGAGAGAATGAATGTAGAACGATTGACAAAAAAAGTGTATAAGGCGAGTGTGAATGAAAGTTTTGGAAGGGGGAGACCTAGGGAAATGTTTCAAGACCAAATCAGGGACGTCTTAAAAAAAAGGCCAGGTCAAGAGTACCCTAAACCGAAGAGCATGTATGACGGGAATAATGAAAGTGGACGAAGAGAAACAAGTATGTAAGGATCGTAGCAAGTGGAAAGAAGTGGTCTCTTCCTACCCCTACGGGAAGGAGGCGTGATTATATGTATGTATGTATGTATGTAAACCGTGTCGTTACGGCGTAAGAAAATCCACAACTCCATTTCATCAAGCGGGAGTCGTAAGAGGAGAAATAAGGAAATAAACAAGAGATGGGCAGCAACATCTTGCTAAGCTGCAACTGGAATAGTGCCTCTAGGCAAATGGCTTTACATCCACAAAAATAAAACACTTTAATAACCCTTTTTTATGTAGAAAGTGTTTCCATTTAGAATATTTAATCCAATTATCAACGGCGGAGTGCATCACTTAGCTCGACTTGTGATAACATCCGCTGTTAATGTTTTCACTGTGGTTATTTTCAGTTAATGTTGCCAAGCGAACATAATTGTATATCTTATTTTTACACAAAAGCTCAAATAATCATTTTCCATGTGATTATTTTAACATCAAGATAGGGTAGAAGATATGGATGAATCAATATTGAAAAAATAATATAACGTATTTTATTATATACAATATTATAAACTAGAATTAAAAAAAACTGCAACTAGTTACTAAATTATCATACAGTCCTATTCCCCGCGGTATCGTGCCAAGAACGCTGGCTATATTGAAATACAAGCTGAGTGGTATTTGAGCTACTCACATGTAACTATTAAGTTAATTAAGTAACTCGAGTGAGGCATGCTTTACGATGTGAGGCGACGTATTTCACAACTATTTTAGTTTCTTGTGAAAATGCATTTTCTATATTTTATCGTCAAAGAAAATTTTACGAAATCCTTTACACGACAATGCAGCTGCATTTTCTTAATATAATTTACGTTACTAAAAAAAAACAGATTATACTAATTATTATATTGTAACATAACTAACTTAGCTCAGCTTAGCTTTTACACTGCACTGCTCACTTGGACTTAGGAGTAAGTTTAGTAGTTTAGTTTCCTAAGTATAGGTAAATTGAAAAATGAACAGCTTAAACTTTCCACGATTGCGCTATTTAACTTATTTATATGTGTATTGTGCTGTGTAGTGGCGCTGTAAGAATATCTACTACCAATATTATCCTGTGGGTGTCGTAGGAGACGACAGCGGGAAATTAAACAGGAGATGAGCGACAGAAACTTCCTCATAGTTACACAAAATTATAAAAAACTGCGGTTTTCAACTTGACTGCCAAGCATGGCTACTAAAGAAAAATTCTCCAATAAGACGATCTATCGAGGAATCCTATGTTCAGCAGTGGATTTAACACAAACAAATCATGCACTAACGTTGTTCAAATAATTAGTTTAGTTCCAAGCAAAATACACTCCGGGATTGGGGTGAATAGGGTCAATGGTATCTTTATTAAGTTGGCTTAAACTTCATTAAAACAATTACCGCCAGCCGTTGTCTTCTTCAGTTGCCCAAAATTTCTCGATTTATGAAAATATTATATTGTAAATACTTATTTTTGTGGCCTTTTTATAGAAATAACCTGTGTATTCTTTGTGATATTTTTTTAGAATAAGAAACTAGGTGAAGTGGTGTGACAAATAAGCACTGTGATGTGCTTATTTGTCACACCACTCCACCTGATGAAAGTAAATGCTATTGCTATTAGATGCTTACATCTATTCTCTATAAAGTTTATATGTGTTTTTACCCCTGAGGTCTAAGATAAAATGCCTCGTTACAAGTAAAAAGGTTCTCCGGCTCAATACAGTCACCGCAGGAAATACACCAGGATTAAGTTGCTATTTTACGCTGATTTTCTGTGAGAGCGTGATCTTTCCCCAGTCGAGCCGACCCATTCGCGCTGTAATCTGCAGGGTGCAACATGGCTCTACCACTTTAAACTGATGATAACATCAAATGTTTATATTGAATTATATATTTACTTCATATTTAAATTACAAATTTTTATAAAAATATTTAAGCTCTTGATTGTCTTACAATGAATCTGATCAAGTTGTTAATAATATTGTATTTCTTGGATTTATTTTTCATAGAAGTTTGCTCAGAAACTTTCTGTATTTTCCTCATGTCACTGGTGTGTACTATATGTTCAAAAGTACATGAAATAGCAAAATTTCCCAAAGGAACAACAAGATTACTTTTGTTAAAGCGTCTCTCTTATCTTATATTTTTAATAATGTAGTTTGTATAAGAATTTTGATACTAGGAGACAGAAAACGAAACTAGTGTTTTCATATCCTAACCAGTTATTTAAAGATCAATGCTGGGCATGGGCATTGTGGGGTGTGGGGATTGTCTCCGCGCTGGGGAGGCAGGTTGGTGAGCGCAGAGAGGTATGCTGTCCTAATTTCCATTACATACTTATGTTTTGGTCTAAATAACTATATTTTATTTTATATTTAGATATTTTAGTACGTAGTTCGATTTACCAGTTAGCATTATGACATTCCTAGGACGTCCTGTGAGTTTCGTCCACCAATGACTCCATAGTATAGGCCACCTAACCAGAAGCGGGAAGACGTATATAAGTCCTAAGTGTCAAGTTAGTCAACTTGACACTTAGGACTTATATACGAACAACTTACTACATATGTTACATCAAGACTAAAAATCTCTCTGTGATATTCATATTATCTATGTCAACGGACAAAACACTTCATTTACTTCTTAACACAAAATCTCCAACATTACTAAATATTATTCGTGAAGTATTTGAACAAATAAAAGCACCGAAGCAGGTTATACTTAGTTAATTTCTAGAAAATAGTCGTTATAATAAAATAAATAAAAACAATGTAACTTGCCAGTGTACTGGCCCTGATAAGAAGAAGCGCTAATAACTTAATTTTTATACTTTGAGAAAGTTCTCCGGTCTTTGTTGTGCATCCTTTTGAGTGTAACGCAGAAAATATTTCTAAGTGTAACATAATAATAATTGGAAGCTAATAGATTTCGTGATATTATTTTTTTACTATTTGACTAACAATTTTTAAGTTAAGAATAGATGTAGATGTCTTTGAGTCACAGCAACCACTTACCATCAGGTGAACTGTGTGCTCGTTTGTATAAAAAAAAGTTAGCAAGTCTTTGTCTTCAATATATTAATTACTAAATTTTAGTAGTAAGAGCTCTGTCTCATTTCTGAGAGGGTTTAGATTAAAGGAAAGTTCGCCACACTGCTCCAATGTATATTAGCGGACTTAAAATATTATTTTTATTTTACTTAGTCAGAGATTTGGTCACGATGATTCCTTCACCGCCGAGTACGTGATAAATTAGATTAACAATTAACTATTCCGAAATAGCTTGTCCTCACCTTTTCTACAAAATCATTACTGAGAAATTCTAACTAAAATTAACAAAGTCGTAAATATAATTAATTAGGTATAGCTTATACAGACACTTTATCTTGATATACATATAAATACATATATATATATATATATATATATATATATATTATATTGGAAAAGCTTTATATAAAACATTTTAAATTAAAATTCTTTAAAATATAAGTGCTGTTTTATACGTATTTTCAGGACAAAGCGATTTATTTTAAAGTCTTAATTCAGCGCATCTACCGACTATGGTTTTAGTAGGGCTCATTCCGACTTAATAATATATATATATATATATATATATATATATATATATATATATATATATATATATATATATATATATATATCTTCTGTCCGTGTGTATGTGACTGAACTAAATAGCTGGACTGATTTTGATAAAAAATTGTGTGTGTGATTAAGTAGATTTACAATTGTACCTCACTACCAAAGTTGTTCATGTACAGTGTAAAATAAACTACAAAATTCAAACACGTTATCCTTATTAAGTCGGAATGAGCCCTACTAAAACCATAGTCGGTAGATGCGCTGAATTAAGACTTTAAAATAAATCGCTTTGTCCTGAAAATACGTATAAAACAGCACTTATATTTTAAAGAATTTTAATTTAAAATGTTTTATATAAAGCTTTTCCAAATCGTAAAGTAAATAAATCACCTCCTGCACATATCCTATAGGTGTGTGTACTAGTTATGTATAGTAACTTCAACCTTGTTTACCCCGGACATTTCTTGAGATGACGTACGTGTCTTTAGTTGATTTCGAAAATATCAATATATGAAAGTGTGGCCCTAACTCTAAACCTATCATGAACAGCGACCCATTAGTAATCAAAAAGTTTTATTTTTAAAATAAATCATATTTAAGGTGGTGAGGGTTCTTAGAAGGCGACAAAATAGTCCCTTAAAGTCAATTATGATATCCAGGTTATGGAAAGTTATATGAATAAAATTATACTGCCACAATTGCATATGTGTGACCATTCTACCATAAATTTGAGATACCAGACATTTCTAGGGTTAACATTCAGAATACGATTACTTAACTCTGTCCCTTAACATGAAAATTACTTGGAAATTGTACTCACTATTTTTAAAATCTTGCGTCATTCTATATAGGGTTATTTTGCAAACTATACACAAATTTGCAGAGGAGGTTCAAAATAGGTGATATAGGCGAATGGTAAAAAAAAATCTGTCCTTCTTATATTTTAAATTCGGAATTCGTGGAAATGCATTATTTTAACTGATTGTAATTCATAAATATCTAACGCCTACTTTTTACCACGCACACACACATTCGTAAAGGTTTCTAAGGCTGGCAAGGCTTCTTTTCCGTTAACCGTTACACCGCTAGGTACACGTCTGCCCAGCCGACTGACAGCTGACTTTGACCTTATTACGTACGAGTGCGCTATTTTTAAATTTTGGTAGGTAGTATCACTTGTCACTTCGTATGCAATTTCCTTTTCTCATGTGGCTTTGACAATGATGAGTATTCAAACCGCGAATACTATGAAATAGTACGGTGTTAATTTTAAATTTTCAGCAATCAATGTTAAAGTGGTGCGGAAAGATTATATAAAAGTGAGTCTCTAGCGCGTTTGCATAGGCAAAGATTAATAATACCTTCCAAGTATTATTATTAAGAATAATTGAGCCAATCAAACTATTCAAGCACAGTGCGCGATTATTTTATATAGTGAATATGAAAATAGGTGGATTGAGCTGAGAAGCCCCATACTATAGTCTGAAAAGTCACCGGACCTTACATTGTTAGGTAGTATTCATATATTCATTTTACTATTTATTATAAATAATAAAAGAAAACAAAGATCGAAAACAGAAGGAGCAGAGTAAGCTAATGTAAAGTTGTTGTTGTTTTTTTTTCTATTTACAAGTCTCAAATCAAATTATCGTTAAAACAATTCGAAAAGAAACCCGCAAAGAATGTAATAATCCGAGTAATAAAATAAATATTTAATTTATAAAAGGAATGATATGAAATAAGAATTACAATTATTTTAAAACAATGTTCGTTACCTGTCACTTTTTGTTCCAACACCAAATTGTTGTTATAATTTTTATGTTTTTTTTTTATAGGATGAGGGTGACAAACAAGCACACAGTCCACCGGATGGTAAGTGGTTGCTGCGGCCCATAGACATCTACAATTATCCTCGTTTGCGAATCAAAACGCAGATGCGTTGTCACCTGTGAGGACTAAGATGGAATGCCTCATTTTCAGTAAAAAGGGCCTCCGGCCACCTGCACTCACCAAGCGAAACGCAGAGGTAAACCTCTACTTCACGCTGGTTTTCTGTGAGGTCGTGGTACCACCCCGGTTCGAGCCGGCCCATCCGTGCGACAGCAAAAGCTGCCGCGTGGCTCTACCACTGTATATGTACCAACTTTCTTAAATATTAAATACAAAGCGGCAGTAATTATTAACTATAATATAAAATTGATGTGGATATGGTGAATTTACAATATTTAAATTAATATAATTAATAATAATTGCCTTAAATTGTGTATAAGGAAATGTTATAAAATAAGTATAATTTGTTTTATGTTAATAAATCAAATGTGTAATATACATATAATACCCTCAATTTCTTTTTATAAAATAAGGTAAATTACAAATTTTTACCTTATTTTTATACATTCACTTGTGTTATAATTCGCAACCCTGTCTTCAAACATCTACAAGTTGTAAAGAACGTCTCGGATAAGGAGAGAGTATATTTAAGTGGTTAAACAAACTTACCTTAAATAAAGTTCAACCATAATTATACGAAGCTCCTTGTCCGAGACGGTACTCCCAGCCCAACCCACCCTGGGTTATGGTTGTTCATCTAATCCTTTTGCTTTTAACACAATGGCATTGCATTTGACGGACGGATGGATATAGTGTTGTGCATACGTTCTGCCGTTCCAAAATGTTTTTATGAGCTTGTGTAACTGTGAAGTACTGGTATAAAATACGGCGTAATACAAGTTGTAAAGAACGTCTCGGACAAGGAGCTTTGTATAATTATAGTTAAACTTCACTTAAGCTAATTTTTTTATAGAATAAGGATGACAAACGAGCACACACTCCTCCTGATGGTAAGTGGTTGCTGTGACCCATAGACATGTACATCTATCTTCATTTGCGAATTAAAATGTCACCCGTGAGAACTATGACTACTACTACTATCTTCGGTTCTCTACACTCACCATACGAAACACAGCAGGATTAAGCTGCTATTTCACGCTGGTATTCTCTGAGAGCGTGGTCCCTCCCCGATCGAGCCGACCCATTCCTGCTACAACTATACTACTAATATATTGGCTCTACCACGTATGAAAATACGTGGTAGAGTCATACTGCAGCTAATCATTTAATAAATAATTAGTAAAAAGTAGGTAGTAGGTAAGAATTTTGTAAATTGAATCGTACACAGAGGATATTTACACTGAAGTTCGTAAAATCTGCATCAACATATTGAATGTGTTTTATAATCCCTTTTCGGGTTCCACTGTAAAACATGGAACCCTTAAAATATTGCTCTTATGAGAGAATTTATAACTTTTGACTTACATATTTTGACTTTTCTTTATAGAGTGGTTATATTATTACTAGGGATGCATTAAATAACGCTACCGATGGTTGTTTATCGGCATACGCAATATTTCTTTGCTTTTACACCTATATATTTTAAAGACACGCTTTAAAATATTAATGTGAACGTGCAGTCGTATGTTATTCTTTAGTTTTTAAATGAGTCGCATTTGAGGGAATAATTTTCAACATACCATTATATATATGGTGATTAGGTAAGAAGGTAATATCTACACAGACGGAGCCTCGGACGTCAAATAAGGAGACATACCACCTATAAATATATAATTTTATCTTCATTACTCGATTTATAAAAAATAGATAAATTATTCATTACCCTATATTTTTATTAAACAAACAAAAAATTATATTGAATGTGAATCTAGATCAACAATTGTCTCTTCTATTTTCCTTCTCTTCCTACATTTGATCCCAAATTGAACTATTTAGTATGATATATAAAAAATTTCACACGAATAATTTTTATATTTTAAAGTTAAAGTTAAAGCCTTCTTATGTACGTTCCCTGCTAGGCACAGACCTTCACTCATGTCTTAGAGGGTCATGGAGCAGTGAGTCCTCTCGGCTCCAGTCCGTATGGGTGGAGGTATTTCTCACAATGTTTCTCCCGTTTTATGAAAATATAAAGCGAATTTTTATTTCACAGCGAATGCTGAGCATTTATTTAAACACATGGCATTTTTTTGATAATGCGATATAGAAACTGTTTGTAAATGAATGACGACGTATTGAAATATAAAAACCCCATCAAGTGCGAGTCGGGCCTCGCGCTATTAGAGGTCTGTAGGTACATATAGGACCAATTAACTTTGACAACAAATATTTTAGTTTTTTTTTTTTAAATAGATTACAAACGACATTGTAAGTTTTTTAAGTGTTTGTTGTTTAAATAAAGTTAAAGGAAAAAAATATACGAAAATTTCCAAGAAAAGAATATAAAGATCCAAGGATAAATTATGTGAACATATTATAATCTAAACAACAAACACAAGAAGCAAAATATGCAAATAAAGTGACTTTAAAGTTCATCATAGAATCTTAATGAGTAGAGCTTAGCACTTAGTCAAAGCAATTAACCCATAATGAGTTTTTAGTAGCGAAAATCGCAAGCCAAGGTCTACAATTTGCTAGGCTATTTAGTATTTCTATTTAGTGTGATAGTTCAAAAGAGAAAATGTTTACATATTTATTTATTTCGTTGTTGAAGTTATACTGTATGTCCAGCATCCTTCATCATCGTTGACCATTTTGCTCATGCCTTCTTTGACGTGATAGTGCAGTTGTGTGTTTTAGGCTACTTACACATTTTTCGTATAAAAAAAATACTTATACTGCTTTCATTTTTTACCGTAAAGAAAAATAGAGTTTAAATATTTTATGTGTAGCACATCGATTGTATTAATGTATGTAAATGATATGATTGTTTCGTATGGTGAGTGTAAAGAACCGGAGACCTTTTTTACTGATACGAGGCATTCTATCTTAGTCTTAGGATGACAACGCATATACATATTGATTCTTATTCGAGGATAAATGTAGATTTCTATGGGCCACAGTAACAGGGGCGTAGCTACCGCCGTATCAGCCGTATCAATGATACGGGGCCCCCGGGCTACAGGGGCCCCCAACGTGTGTAAGCAAAAACTCCAAGGACTTCTAATGGGACAGGAAAGGCTATCACTATTCTCTAAAGAAGTAAAGAATTTAGTAAAACTGAAATCGTCTTCAGCTATGTTCGCCGAACAAAAGGCACGAAAATTAAATTGTTTGGCTAGCTTAGTTCCTAGGAGTATTTATTGTAAGTAATAACTCATAAGCCCGTGTAGTGGCGGGTAAGAATACTCACAACCCCATATCTTCCCGTGGGTGTCGTAAAAGGCGACAGACGGAAACTGAGGCAGAGGATGGGCAGCAGCATCTTTCTGATAACAGCAAAACAACAATAAAAAAACTGCGCTTGCCAACCCGCTCGCCAAGCGTGGCAACTATGGCAATATACCCCCATGAAAGTAACGAAGAGATGGCCCCCAGTCCCCGGCAGCCCCGCTATTCCTGGCTAAGGTGGCGACCATGGTAACAGCGAGGCAGGGGGTGCTAAGAGTCTCCGGTGGAGGTTCTGTTGCCACCTACGACGACTCGACATGGCAACTTATAACGCACGCACCCTGAGGACTGACGAGAAGGTCCTGGAGCTAGAAGAAGAGATAGACAAGTTGCACTGGAATGTCATAGGATTATCCGAAGTCTGAAGAGAGGGGGAGGTCACGGTAATCCTCGAATCCGGCAATTTGTTCTATCACCAGGAGGGCGACCATCTGTCCCAAGGAGGTGTCGGATTTATCGTCCACAAGTCTCTCGTTAACAACGTTGTAAAGATTGGGAGTGTGTCGACGAGGGTTGCGGACCTTATACTCAGAATCACCGAACGGTAATCGCTGAAGGTTATACAGGTTTACGCATCAACCTCGGTACACGCCGATGAGGAGGTGGAAGAAATGTATGAGGATATCTCTAGAACAATGCATTCCTCCAAAACCCACTATACGGTGTTAATGGGAGACTTCAACGCAAAACTAGGCACAAGAGAGAACGGTGAGCTGAAAGTAGGGAAATTCGGAATAGGGCAACGGAACCCAAAGGGCCAGCAGCTGGCGAACTTCATGGAGAAAGAAGGACTCTTTATGATGAACTCTTTCTTCCAGAAGCGGCCCCACAGGAAGTGGACCTGGTCGAGCCACGACGGTTCGACAAAAAATGAGATTAACTTTATTATGACGACCAGACGACAACTATTCAGTGATGTCTCAGTGATCGCGAGGGTGAAAACCGGCAGCGATCACCGAATGGTGAGAGGCACACTGAACCTAAACGTTAAGTTGGAGAAGTCACGTCTAATGAAGTCAACGCTCCGTCCTTCTCGTGCTCTAATCCAAAGTCCAGAAACCTTTCAGCTCGAGCTACGAAACCGTTTTCAGTGCCTAGAAGATTGCAATACAATGGACGATATGAATGACAAGCTCGTGGAAACTGTCCATGCGGTCTGAGCTAAGTTTTGCAAGACCCGCCGCAGAAGAAACAAAAAGTCTCCGATCACACTCTAATCTCAATGGCTTTTAGACGGGGTATATAGCTGCAGTCTTCAGTAGATTTGACAGCGTACAGGCAACTGAACATACAGATCTCCAAATGCATGCGGCGGGACTTGTGCAACTTTAATTCTGCTCGTATTAAAGAAAAGATCGAGCAGAACCAGGGCTCCCAAGTCTTTGCAAGAGATCTGTCTGCCAGAAAGAGCCAACTGTCGAAGCTGAAGACCGAGTATGGCAGCGTCGTTTCCGGGACACCTGAGGTTTTGAGTGAGATTGAGAGGTTCTATTGGCAGCTGTACACATCATCGTTGGAGCCACACGTAAGTGTGAGTAACGATCCAAGAGCGAGTCTTATCCGACACTATTCCGATGATATCTCGGACGTCAGTCTGAGCGAGATTAGAATGGCTCTCCAGCATCTTAAAAACGGCAAGATCCCAGGCTGGATGGAATTACAGTGGAGCTTCTGAAAGCGGGTGGAAAACCGATACTTGATGTCCTTCAGAAGCTCTTTAATTCCGTCCTCCATGGTGGCACTACTCCGGAAAGGTGACAACGCTCTCTTGAAGAACTACAGACCGAGTTCCCCTTTGAGCCGCGTCTACATGCTGTTTTCGAGAGTCATTACTCCCGAACAAGCCGGTTTCCAAAAAGGCTTTAGCACCATATACCACATACATACCCTTCGGCAAATTGTACAGAAGTCCGAGGAGTACAATTTACCACTATTTCTGGCGTATGTGGACTATGAGAAAGCCCAAAGACTTTCAATCAAAATTACGTCGAAATTCGGGCGGTGCTGCAGTCCCTTCAGCGATGCCAAGTTGACTGTCGGTATATCGAAGTGCTGAAGTGCTTGTACAGTAGGGCTACGATGGCTATCCGAGTACAGAACCAGAGTACGAAACCTATCCAATTGCAGAGAGGTGCAAGACAGGGTGACGTTATATCCCCGATACTCTTCACCGCTGCATTGGAAGACGTTTTCAAGCTTCTGGACTGGTAAGGATACGGTGTTAACATCAATGGCGAGTACATCACTCACCTTCGATTTGCCGACGATATAGTCCTTATGGCAGAATCGCTGGAGGACCTAAGCACTATGCTTAATGACCTCAATAGTTTTTCCCAACGGATAGGTCTTAAGATGAACATGGACAAAACAAAGATCATGTTTAATGTCCATGTCACACCTATGTCGGTAGTTGTTGGTAGCTCTAAGCTCGAAGTTGTTGACGTTTATGTTTACCTGGGACAAATAGTCCGACTAAGTAAGTCCAACTTCGACCGAGAGGTCAATCGAGGGATTCGACTCGACTGGGTAGCGTTCGGGAAATAACGGCACATCTTCTAGTCAGGTATACCTCAAAACTTGAAAACGAAATTGTGCAACCAGTGCGTGTTGCCAGTGATGACATACGGAACTGAGACGTGGTCCTTCACTGCTGGCCGGATGAGGAAGCTCAAGGTTGCTCAGCGAGCTATGGAGAGGGCTATGCTCGGAGTTTCTCTGCGTGATAAACTTAGAAATGAGGATATGCGCAGTAGAACCAGAGTCACCGACATGGCCCAACGAATTAGTAAGCTGAAGTGGCCATGGGCCGGACATATAGCTCGAAGAACCGGCAACCGATAGGGAAAAAGGTTCTCGAGTGGCGGCCTCGTACCGGCGGATGAAGTGTAGGGCGTCCCCCCACTATATGGAGTGACGACCTGGTAAGACATGCAGGAAGTCGATGGATGCAGGTGGTTCAGGACCGTGCTTTGTGGCATTCCTTGGGTGAGGCCTATGCTCTTTAATGGACTTATGAAGGGCTGTTATGATGATGATGATGATGATGAACTAGTGGAATTAGTACTTTTGCCGTTGTCGTGATAATTGACGATAATTTATGTGTACATAGAGAACTGAAGACCATTTTTATGTATATGTTTTTTATTCCTTTATTCGTTTTTTCATTCCTTGGACTTATGAAGGGCTGTAACGATGATGATGAATAACTTAAAATCAATATATAATAATTTGAATTCAATGCAAGCGTTTTTGTTCCTTTTATGAAATCTTTACTCTTCATTGGGGCCCCCCAACAAATTTTGATACAGGGCCCCTCGAAGGCACGCTACGCCACTGCACAGTAACCACTTACATTCAGGTGGACTGTATGCTCATTTGTTACCTTAATTCTATAAAACAAAGTTTACTTAAAATTAATAATATTTATTATATTACTAATTTGAAGTAAACTTATGCGTCATTAGTCTCTACTTAGTCCAACTAACAATTTTCTTGTTGAAAAATGATAGACCAAATTTAAATGGTTTATCTTAGTGATTACTATATTAACAGATATTCCTGATTAAATTTTTTTTAATAAAACTACTTTTACGGATTTCATCGAGTTTAATTATGCTTAGTTTTTAATTCCCGACGATTCAGGTGGTTTGCAGCACCCATGGTCACGGGGGACTGAGGTGATTGACGTCTCGATATCAGTGTTAACACGGAGTACCTTCAGCTTTTTAGTTATCAGTTTTCGGTCGAATGAACTTACTGTGTCTTGAAGAATTGCAGTGGTATGCTTGACGAAACACCAACCTCCTCTCATTAATAAACTTTCCTATATTAACTTATCTTTAATTAAATCTTGAATTTAAATGAGTTCGAAATTTTTGATTTCATTTGGTCTTGGATTGAGGTCAATTTATAGCAATGAACGGTTACGTATTGATGAAGAAAGGAGAAGAATGTACTGTAGAAATATTTAAGGAAAATGTAAATAATGATATAAAAAATCTAAAGAGCGTGAAATAAAATTATATTTGAATAGTTCATAGACTACTACACCTGCATTTCTTTCCGCGTCAGACAGTGATATATAGCGCCATTTGTTATAATTTAAAAGCTTTGGAATTTCAACTACCGAGCTTTCACATATTACTTTTTAAAAATTCTCGATAATATATTGCATTTTTGTTAAAGTAAATGTTAAACAGGACCTAAAATAGACAAAGTAAAGCTAACTGTTTTTCCGTAGGCACAAATTTATTTATATTGTAATGCATATAGTGCATATGCAACATAGAAGCACTCATTTATCTTATTTGATGTAATTAAACTAAAGAACTATTACAAGCACAGTTACAGAAATTATACTGGAAACTCTTGAAGGGGGCTTACCTAAACACCACCCATAGCTTGCGGATTGCCTTTCTCATTTGCGATTGCAATCACAGCTCCAGACGTCTGGCACTCTCAACAGTGCTCCCCATTGCAGGTCTGGGCATTTTACGTGTGGCGTAAATGGATGGCTACAGCCATCCAAAGCCAAGAGATCTTTCTGGCATCTAAAAAATCTGAAGCCCGCCAATACGCATTGAAGCGGTGCAGTGGACTGACTGCTACATTACTCGTTTACATGGTTGGGACATTATTTATTGATCAACATTTAATTAATGAAGACAATTATGATACATACATTCATATCGTATGATTTTATATACAGACCTCAAATATACATTTGAGGTCTGTGCATATGAAGAAGCTATGATATAATAAGTAAGCTGGGCAAAAATATTTAAGACATCTGTATTAATATAAATGGAAGTTAAAAACAATAGTGTATTAAGTCAATGATTAAACTTTTTTATTTTTTATAATTATATTTATCTTTGTAATTTAGGATTTTAATTAAAATATAAGAAGCCTAAGTTAATCCTTATAACAATTAATTAAAAATTGTCTTTTTGTTATAAGTACCGTATATATAGGCACTTAATTTTTTTTTGTATAATCATCATCATCATAACAGCCCTTCATAAGTCCACTGCTGAACATAGGTCTCCCCCAAGGAATGTCACAAAGCACGCTCCTGAGCCACCTGCATCCATCGACTTCCTGTATGTCCTATCAGGTCGTCACTCCATCTAGTGGAGGGACGCCCTACACTTCTTCCGCCGGTACGAGGCCGCCACTCGAGAACCTTTTGTCCCCATGTTGTCGGTTCTTCGAGCTAACCCATTGCCACTTCAGTTTACTAATCCGTTGGGTAATGTCGGTTTATTTGTTTAGATAAATATTACAGAGCATTTTTCTGCTTGCAGAAATACGTATGATAGCTACCTTGTTATTATTATGATTAAGTTCCGGAGATACAATATAAAATATAATCCGAAGATAGTATAGAATATAATATCTACAATACAATATAATAATTAATAGAATGAGGCGTTACTTTGCGGAAATCCATTATATTAAAGTTGGAAAAAATGTTTACTTTGCCAATATCCTCTCAATACTTTTATAGTGCGCGGATATTTGCACAGTAAAAATATTTCCAACTTTAATACACAATATAATTTACTCAAAGCGGCGACTACATCCATTAAAACCTATAAAAGTCCACTGCTAACATAAGTCTACCCCATAGAGTACCCCATAAGTAGGATTTGCCACGCTTGCCAGGCGGGTTTGGAAACAGCAGTTTCTTTTATAATTTTGAGTTGTTATCAGGAAAGTGTTGCCCCCCATCAACTGTTTCAGTTTCCCTCTGTCGCCTCTTACGGCACCCACGCGACGATATGGGATAGTGGATTTTCTTACACCACTACCACACGCTAGCTGTCATCAGCCCGACAAAGCCGTTGTAAGGAGGATTTGCCTTAGTCGTCATGCTGCTGCTGTTGGTTGACGATCGCGGCACCAGACGTTTCGCAACTTTGACGCTGCTTCCCGCTAGCGCCTGGTGCGATGCCCACGGAGCGACATGGGGGTATCCATTAGATTCTCCACACGCCACTTATTATTATGATACCTTTATTTATTTATTTAAGAATGGAATATCTTTTCCTCAGTGTACTCGTATTATTCAATGTTCGTTCCAGTTCAATCGATCACTCAAAACTGATTCGCCGTCAACACGTGCCGGCGGCGTAGACCCTTCCTGTTGATCCAATGCATACTTAATGAGAACCTAAACGTTCTTAGTCATATATATTGCTTATTTATGAAGCGTATTATTTTATAATTATAGTTTTAAAATTGTATTTTACTTAATCTGTGGGGATCTTTAAAATAATGTATTGTTTTTATTTCTCCTGTAGGCTAGTAAAGAGAAGAATATATTCAATCCTACATTTTTGATGTGCTAACGGCGATTTCTCATAAAAATGGGTTCTTATGAGAAATCTGTAATACTGTTATAAAACCATCAAGTAAAGTTACAGCCTATATAAGTCTTAATGCTAGGCGTAAACTTCCTCTCGTATGTAAGGGAGTAGTATAGCAGTCAGTCCACTGCACCGCTTCAATGCCCGCCAACACGGGCTTCAAATTTTTTAGATGCCAGAAAGATCTCATAGTTTTGGAAAGCTGACGGTGTAGCCATCCGTTTACGCTACACGTAAAATGCCCAGACCTGCGATGGGGAGCACTGCTGAGAGTGCGAGACGTCTGGAGCTGTGATCGCAATCGCAAATCCGCATGCTATGAGTGGTATTTAGGTAAACCCCCTTCAAGAGTTTCCAGTATAATTTCTGTAACAATGCTTGTAACAGTTCTTTAGTTTAATTACATCAAATAAGAAATATGAATGCTTTTATGTTTTGGAAACGAGGAATTCCGTCTTAGTCCTCAGGGGTTACAACGCATCTGCATTTTGATTCATAATCGAAGATAAACGTATAGGTCTTACGGCCACAGTATCCACTTACCATCAGGTGGACTGTGTGCCCGTGTGTCACCCATATTTAACTAAAAGACCCCGGCACACTCCCGTTTAAATACTTCTTATATGTTTAATTAAAAAGATAAAATTCATGAAAAAGATGTTTCCTGATAAAATCATTACGAAACTTTGGTAAGATCATTTCAATATCTAATAATTTAAAATTATACATTTTGTACAACGGACTTGAATATAAATTATTAATAATAACTCAAAAACGATTAGTCTGACTCTGAATATCACTCTAAATTAATGTCAAAAGCTTGAATCTCAGAAAATTTATCAAAGTACATAAAAGTACCTAATTAGGCATAAAAGCTAAGGTTCTGAAGCTTTTGACAAATTTTATTAAAAAGTTATTTATTTTTGGCATTAAAATAATGAGCACAACTTACAGTACACTGTAATTTTTTGAAAGTAAACTTAACTCATTCTGTATAAGTTGGAATCGACGGTAAGTTTGCGATAGTTTGACGAAAAAAAATTTTGTCCTCTCCTTTCTTTCGTACAAGAATTTCATTTCGGTATCTCGATTTTTAGTGAAGAAGTTAATAACACAGCAGCAACCGCTACGGTCACTACTCTCTTCTCACTGAATACATGGTGAACAAAGTCTACGTCTATTCTGAAATTCAGAAATTCATGAACGTGTCAAATCTGTTAAATAGACGGAAAAACGCCTCAACATGTTCGTCGAATATAGATCCCTAATACGAAAATGAAACACCGGACTTAGGAGTTAGTTTCTAAAGGAGGTAATAGCCCTGAGCCCTGCAACTTTTTTAATTAATTTTATACAATAAATGTATGTATTGTTAAAAAAAAAATTTGCGTGATATTCTTCCTACAAACTATAAAAAGCTGTTTATGTGAACAAATGTGATTGAGACTCTAGAGGGGCTATCGCAAACCAGCCTGCGAAAACACAACGATTATTTTGTTGAAAATTTTATTACTTTACAGAAGACCCAAAATTATGAAATATGTTATCAAGGTTGTATTTTTATAAAAAGATTTATTGTAGTAGCTTACAGCTAAATCCCGTATAGTGGCGGGCAAGAAAACCCACTACCCCATATCTTCCCGTGAGTGTGGTAAGAGGCGACAGCAGGAAACTGAGGCAGAGGATGGCAGCAGCATCTTTCTGATAAAAGCAAAACAAAAATAAAAAACTGCGGTTACCAACCCGCTCGCCAAGCGTGGCAACTATGGCAATATATCCCCCATGGAGTCTGGAGGATGATGCCTCGTTTAGAAGCGAAATATGTGGGATCCGTGGCGACGGTAATACACTCAAGCAATTGTTGGAGGGAAGTACAATTTAAACTATGTAAAATACATAATTTTATTTTACTGCTACTAGCTAATTAATTTTAACATATTTAACACTCTTGGAGTTGACAAATAATGGTCATTTCGCATTTTTGAAGAAGTGTTTAATCTATCATGAAACTTTGTTAAAAAGTATCAGTCCACTCAATAATCAGGTTTCACTGTTTGCCTGGCCTATGTGGGTACACCTGGCACTGCGCATACAGGTAAGTCGCAAAAAATCGCCCAAAAAAAGTGTTTTATTCAAATAATAATAATGACTTTCTGTCAAGTAATTTGATTAAGAATTAAGAAAAAACATGGCAGGCACGTCTGAAGGGGTTGATTTAGGGGCAAACTACCCCAAAACTGTATTTTCAAAAAATCCAAAAAGTGTTTGATTTAATCTGTCAGTTTTAGAGCGACATAATTAAGATGGCATAAATAAGCCAAAAATATTTTTTTATTTAATCTTTAATATATCATCATCATCATCATCATTACAATCCTTCACAAGTATAGGCAAACAGTCATATACCTGCTTATTGAGTGGACTGATACTTTTCAACAAAACACTTCATGAAAACTGCGTCATGAGTTCTCGGACCATAAAATATACACACACTATTAAAACCAAGGAGGTTATATTATAATTAAAACTTAATACATTGTAAAAATTTAATTTAAAAAAAGTATAATTAGAATTTGAAATACTTCTTTAGAAATTTGTTATTCAATTAAAATGCTTTAAAAAATTATTTTGAACTTTCGTAATTTAATTTAAGTTAACATTACACAGTTAAACCCGCGTATAAATACTATTAAATAAAGCTATATATCTATACGTGGTAGAGCCATGCTGCAGCTATATTAGTAGTATAGTTGTAAGCACGAATGGGACGGCTCGACCGGGGAAGGACCACGCTCTCACTTCTGTGTTTACCAGCGTAAAATAGCAGCTTAACACGGCTGTGTTTCGTAGGGTGAGTGTAGAGAACCGGAAACCCTTTTTACTGGAAAAGAGGCATTCTATCTTAGTCCTCACGGGTGACAACGCATCTGCATTTTGATTCACAAACGAGGATAAATGTAGATGTCTATGGGCTACAGCAAACACTTATCATCAGGTGGATTGTGTGCTCGTTTGTCACCCTATCCTATAAATAAAAGCAGTTGTGGCAAATAAATTAGGCCAAAATTTAAAAAAGAAGTTGTAAAGAGATTAACTAAAGTAGATTCTATCAGTTTAATACCTACTACCAACGATCGTAAAGGCCTGGAATTAAATACTCTATTGAGCATAAAAAAAATTAAGTTCCAGCTCAGAAACAGGAAATATTGTATTATTTTATTCAAACAACGAAAAGAGTATGCTATATACATAGCTATATACATTTCTTCTCTTCTCCCAATTTTGAGCAGTCAGCATGTTTACTGTACTTCATCATCATCATTATTACAGCCCTTAACAAATCCACTGCTGAACATTAGTATGCCCAAGGAATGCAACAAAGCACGGTCCCGAGCCACCCCACTAGATGGAATGACATAGGTCGTTATTCCAGCCACTGGGGGGTCGCCCTACACTTCGCCCGCCAGTACGAGGCTGCCACTCGAGAACCTTTCTTCCCCATCGGTTGTTGGTGCTTCGAGCTATATAGCCGGCCCATTGCCACTTCAGCATACTAATTCTTTGGATTATGACGGTTACTCTAGTTCTACTGTGGATATCCTCGTTTTTAAGTTGAGAAACGCTGAACATAGGCCTCTCCATAGCTCGCTGAGCGACTTTGGACTTTCTCATATGGCCAGCACTGAAAGACTACGTCTCAGATCCATAGGTCATCACTGACAACACGCACTGGTTGTACAATCTAGTTTTGAGGTTTTGAGGTACGTCTGACGAGAGGATGTATCGTAATCTCCTGAACGCTGCCTAGCCGAGTTGAATGCGTAGATTGACTTCTCGATCGAAGTTGGACTTACCTAGTCGGACAATTTGTGTCAGGTAAAGATATTATTCAACAACTTCGAGCTTAGTGCTCCCAACAACTACCGGTATAGGTGTGACATGGACGTTAAACATGATTTTTGATTTGTCCAAGTTCACCTTAAGACCTATCCGTTGGGAAGCACTATTGAGATCATTGAGCATAGGACTTAGGTCCTCCAGCGATTCTGCCATAAGAACTATATCGTCGGGAAATCGAAGAAAAGTGATGTACTCGCCATTGACGTTAACCAGTCTTACACCTCTCTGCAGTTAGATAGGTATCGTACTCTGGTTCTGTACTCGGATAGCCATCATAGCCCTACTGTTGTCTACTTGGCACTGCTGGAGGGACGGCCGCACTGCCCAAATTTCGACAAAATCGAATTCTCTCTTGTAGTCCACATACACAAAAAAAGTGGCACATTGTATACTCTTCGGTCTTCTGTACAATTTGCCGAAGGGTATATATTATATGATCTATGGTGCTAAAGCCTTTTCAGAAACCGCCTTGTTCGGGAAGCTGGAAGTCGTCGAGTCTGCATGCGAGACAATTCGTAATGACTTTTAAAACCGCACGTAGACGCGGCTCAGAATGAAAATAGTTCTATAGTTCTTCAAGATAGTGTTGTCGCCTTTCTTGGAGAACAAGACCACCGCAATTCTACTCCACGCCTTCGGAGTAGTGCCATGGAGGACGGAATTAAAGAGCTTCTGAAGGACTTTATGGTTTTCCACACGCTTTCAGAAGCTCCACTGTAATTCCATCCTCACCTGGGGCTTTGTCGATTTTAAGATGCCAGGGAGCCATTCTAATCTCGCTCAGTCTGGCGTCCGGGATATCATCGGAATAGTGTCGGATAAGTCTTGCTCTTGGATCGTTACTCATACTTGCGTGGTTCCAACGATGACGTGTACAGCTGCCCATAGAACCTCTTAATCTCACTCAAAATCTCAGGTATCTCGGAAAGATGCAGCGACATTCGGCCTTCAGCTTTGACATTTGGCTCTTTCTGACAGACAAATCTCTGGCAAAGACTTTGGAGCCCTGACTCTGCTCGATCGCTTCTATAATACGAGCAGTATTTAAGTTGCGTAAGTCCCGTCACATGGTTTTGGAGATCTTTCTGTTCGGTTGCCTGTATGCTATCAAATCTACTGAAGACTGTAGCTTCGTTTCCGTGTAACAGCCATGGGATTCGGAGAGTTTTTGTGTAATTCTGCGGCGGGTCTTGCAAAACTTAGCTAGACCGCATGGATAGTTTCCACGAGCTTGTCATTAATATCGTCCCCTGAGTTGCAATCTTCTAGGCACTTAAAACGGTTTTGTTATTCGTTTACATTCGGGGCGGAGTGTTGACCTCATTAGACGACACCTATCTTACTTAACATTTAGGTTCAGTGTGCCCCTAACCATTCGGTGATCGCTACCAGTTTTCACCCTCGCTACTACTGAGACATCACTGGACAGTTGTCGTCTAGTCGTCATAATAAAGTCAATCTAATTTTTTTCCAACCGCCGGGGCGCGTCCAGGTCTACTTACTGTGGTGCCTTCTGTAATATCATAAAGAGTCCCTCTTTCTCCATGTAGTTGGCCAGCTGCTGGCCCCTTGTATTTTGTTGCCCTATTCCAAATTTTCCTACTTTCAACTCACCGTTCTCTCTTGTTCTCTAGTTTTAGGTTGAAGTCTCCCATTAACACCGTATAGTGGGTTTAGGAGGAATGCATGGCTCTAAAGATATTCTCATACATTTCCTCCACCTCCTCATTGGGATGTGCCGAGGTCGGTACGTAAACCTGTATGACCTTCAGCGGATACCGTTTGGTGATTCTGAGTATAAAGTACGCAACCCTCGTCAAGACACTTCCAATCTATACAACATTGTTAACGAGAGACTTATGGACTATAAATCCGACACCCCTTTGGGACATATGGTGATAGAACAAGTTGCCGGATTAGAGGATTACCGTGTCTTCCCCCTCTCTATGGACCTCGGGTGATCCTATAATATTCAAGCGCAACTTCATCATCATCATCATCATCATCAGTACAGCCCTTCACAAGTCAACTGCTGAACATAGCCTCCCCCCCCCCCCAAAGAATGCCACAAAGCACGGTCCTAAGCCACCTGCATCTATCGACTTATATCTTATACATATATCTTACCAGGTCGTCACTCCATCTAGTGGGGGGACGCCCTACACTTCGCCTGCCGGTACGAGGCTGCCACTCGAGAACCTTTCTTCCCCATCGGTTGTCGGTTCTTCAAGCTATATGGCCGGCCCATTGCCACTTCAGCTTACTAATCCGTTGGGCTATGTCGGTCACTCTGGTTCTACAGCGGATATCCTCGTTTTTAAGTTGAGAAACGCTGAACATAGGCCTCTCCATAGCTCGCTGAGCGACTTTGGACTTTCTCATATGGCCAGCACTGAAAGACTACGTCTCAGATCCATAGGTCATCACTGACAACACGCACTGGTTGTACAATCTAGTTTTGAGGTTTTGAGGTACGTCTGACGAGAGGATGTATCGTAATCTCCTGAACGCTGCCTAGCCGAGTTGAATGCGTAGATTGACTTCTCGATCGAAGTTGGACTTACCTAGTCGGACAATTTGTGTCAGGTAAAGATATTATTCAACAACTTCGAGCTTAGTGCTCCCAACAACTACCGGTATAGGTGTGACATGGACGTTAAACATGATTTTTGATTTGTCCAAGTTCACCTTAAGACCTATCCGTTGGGAAGCACTATTGAGATCATTGAGCATAGGACTTAGGTCCTCCAGCGATTCTGCCATAAGAACTATATCGTCGGGAAATCGAAGAAAAGTGATGTACTCGCCATTGACGTTAACCAGTCTTACACCTCTCTGCAATTAGATAGGTATCGTACTCTGGTTCTGTACTCGGATAGCCATCATAGCCCTACTGTTGTTCACTTGGCACTGCTGGAGGGACGGCCGCACTGCCCAAATTTCGACAAAATCGAATTCTCTCTTGTAGTCCACATACACAAAAAAGTGGCACATTGTACTCTTCGGTCTTCTGTACAATTTGCCGAAGGGTATATATATGATATATGGTGCTAAAGCCTTTTCAGAAACCGCCTTGTTCGGGAAGCTGGAAGTCGTCGAGTCTGCATGCGAGACAATTCGTAATGACTTTTAAAGCCGCTTTCTGAGTTTATCATGCAGAGAAACTCCGAGCATAGCTCTCTCCATAGCTATATCAAGAATATCCACTACCCCATATCTTCCCGTGGGTGTCGTAAAAGGCGACAAAGGGAAACAGGCAGGAGATGGGCAGCAGCATCTTCCTGGTAACGGCAAAAATACAATAAAAAAACTGCGGTTGCCAACCCGCTCGCCAAGCGCGGCAACTATGGCAATATACCCCCCCATGATGAAAGTTACGAAGAGACGGCCCCCAGTCCCCGGCGGCCCCGCTATTCCTAGCTACGGTGGCGCCCATGGTAACGGCCGAGCAGGGGGTGCAAAGAATCTCCGGTAGAAGTTAGGTTGCCACCTACCACGACTCGACCAGGCAACATACAACGCACGCATCCTGAGGACTGACGAGAAGATTGTGGAGCTGGAAGAAGAGATAGATAAGTTACGCTGGCATATTATAGGATTATCCGAAGTCCGAAGAGAGCGGGAGGACACGGTAATCCTCGAATCCGGCAACTTGCTCTATTACCGGGAGAGCGACCATCTGTCCCAAGGAGGTGTCGGATTTATCGTCCACAAGTCTCTCGTTAACAACGTTGTAAAGATCGGGAGTGTGTCGACGAGGGTTGCGTACCTTATACTCAGAATCACCAAACGGTATTCGCTGAAGGTCATACCAACCTCGGCACACCCCGATGAGGAGGTGGAGGAAATGTATGAGGATATCTCTAGAGCCATGCATTCCTCCAAAACCCAATATACGGTGTTAATGGGAGACTTCAATGCAAAACTAGGCACAAGAGAGAACGGTGAGCTGAAAGTAGGGAAATTTGGAATAGGGCAACGGAACCCAAGGGGCCAGCAGCTGGCCGACTTCATGGAGAAAGAGGGACTCTTTATGATGAACTCTTTCTTCCAGAAGCGGCCCCACAGGAAGAGGACCTAGTCGAGCCCCGACGGTTCGATAAAAAATGAGATTGAATTCATTGTGACGACCAGACGACAACTGTTTAGTGATATCTCCGTAATTGCGAGAGTGAAAACTGGTAGCGATCACCGAATGGTTAGAGGCACACTGAACCTAAACGTTAAGTTGGAGAGGTCTCGTCTAATCAAGTCAACGCTCCGCCCCCCTCGTGCTCTGTTTCAAAGTCCTGAAACCTTTCAGCTCGAGTTACAAAACCGTTTTCAGTGCCTAGAAGACTGCAATGAAGTGGACGATATGAATGACAAGCTCGTGGAAACTGTCCATGCGGTCGGAGCCAAGTTCTGCAAGACCCGACGCAGAAGAACACAAAAACTCTCCGATCACACTCTTAATCTCATGGCTGTTAGACGGAAGATGTAGCTACATTCAGAATAAACAGATACAACAGAATACAACAGATTTGACAGCATACAGGCAACTGAACAGAGAGATCACCAAATGCATGTGACGGGACTTACGCAACTTTAATACAGCTTGTATTGAAGAAGCGATCGAGCGGAACCAAGGCTCCAAAGTCTTTGCCAGAGATTTGTCTGCCAGAAAGAGCCAACTGTCAAAGCTGAAGACCGAGTGTGGCAGCATCGTTTCCGGGACACCTGAGATTTTTAGTGAGATTGAGAAGTTCTGTGGACAGCTATACACGTCATCGTTGGAGCCACACGCAAGTGTGAGTAACGATCCAGGAGTGAGTCTTATCCGACACTATTCCGAAGAAATCCCGGACGTCAGCCTGAGCGAGATTAGAATGGCTCTCCAGCATCTTAAAAACAGCACGGCCCAAGGCGAGGATGGAATTACAGCGGAGCTTCTGAAATCGGGTGGAAAACCGGTACTGGAAGTCCTTCAGAGGCTCTTTAATTCCGTCCTCCATGGCGGCATTACACCGGAGGCGTGGAGCAGAAGTGCGGTGGTCTTGTTCTTCAAGAAAGGTGACAATGCTTTCTTGAAGAACTAAAGACGGATTTCCCTTCTGAGCCGCGTCTACGTGCTGTTTTTGAGAGTCATAACGAAACGTCTTGCACGCAGACTTGATGACTTCCAGCTTCCCGAACAAGCCGGTTTCCGAAAGGGCTTTAGCACCATAGACCACATACATACCCTTCGGCAAGTTGTACAGAAGTCCGAGGAGTATAATTTGCCACTATGCCTGGCGTATGTGGACTATGAGAAAGCCTTTGATTCCGTCGAAATTTGGGCGGTGCTGCAGTTCCTTCCGCGGTACCAAGTTGACTGTCGCTATATCGAAGTGCTGAAGTGCTTGCACAGTAGAGCTACGATGGCTATCCGAGTACAGAACCAGAGTACGAAACCTATCCAATTGCAGAGAGGTGTAAGACAGGGTGAAGTTATAAACTCTTCACCGCTGCATTGGAAGAAGTTTTCAAGCTTCTGGAGTTAAAAGGATACGGTATTAACATCAATGGCGAGTACATCACTCACCTTCGATTTGCCGACGATATAGTTCTTATGGCAGAATCGCTGGAGGACCTAAGCACTATGCTCAATGACCTCAATAGTGTCTCCCAACGGATAGGTCTTAAGATGAACATGGACAAAACAAAGATCATGTTTAATGTCTGTCACACCTATGCCGGTAGTTGTTCGGAGCACTAAGCTCGAAGTTGTTGACGAGTATGTTTACCTGGGACAAATAGTCCGACTAGGTAAGTCCAACTTCGACCGAGAGGTCAATCGACGGATTCAACTCGGCTGGGCAGCGTTCGGGAAGCTACGACACATATTCTCGTCAGACATACCTCAAAACCTTAAAACGAAATTGTACAACCAGTGCGTGTTGCCAGTGATGACTTACGGATCTGAGACGTGGTCCTTCACTGCTGACCGTATGAGGAAGCTCAAGGTCGCTCAGCGAGCTATAGAGAGGGCTATTCTCGGAGTTTCTCTGCGTGATAAACTTAGGAATGATAATATCCGCAGTAGAACCAGAGTAACCGACATAGCCCGACGGATTAGTAAGCTGAAGTGGCAGTGGGCCGGCCATATAGCTCGAAGAACCGACAACCGATGGGGAAGAAAGGTTCTTGAGTGGCAGCCTCGTACCGGTAGGCGAAGTGTAGGGCGACCCCCACGAGATGGAGTGACGACCTTGTAAGACATGCAGGAAGTCGATGGATGCAGGTGGCTCAGGACCGTGCTTTGTGTTATTCCTTGGGGGAGGCCTATATTCAGCAGTGGACTTATGAAAGGCTGTAATGATAATGATGAGTACCAGTACCACTAAGTATAAAAGTATTAGATTATTATTTAGAATGTTTTTTATTTCTTCTCTCCTTATTTTCCCCCTGACTCAAGGGCCATATCCAAGTGTGGAAAGGTCGCCTGATGATGACCTTGTGTTTACAAGACGTGAGTTTGTTAAATCTGTATAATTATTATGACCAATTTATTGAGATTGGTAACCCATGGTAAACGTAAGGCGACTCACATGACTGGCCCGAAGTGAAGGGCTGGCCCAAGGTGGCCACTCTGAGTGGGCTTGTCGAGTCCTCGGATGTGTGCTAGTGAGCTGAGGCTAGAGGATAGTACTCTCTCTATATATCACCGCAGCCGAGGTGAAGTCGCAAGTGAAGAGGATTGTTGGTATGGTAATGCGCCACTCGACTATCCTCCGCGACTTTGGCGGTCCCGAGTGCTCGTTTTTCTTGGCTCCACATATCGGGCTCGGGAAGTCGGGGAGAGAAGTCCTCAACTAAGGAGGCTTCCTCGCTGGTGGAGCCGCGGATGTCCTTAAAAGCGTTTCCGTGGCCCTGTCAATGTGTGGTAAAGGTGGAAGATCATGGAGTTTTAGTAGGTACAATTCCGACATAATCCGTTCTTGCCCCCGCAATGCAGGTACGCGTAGGCACTTTCTCATTTGAAACCCGGAACAAAATCCGTTCAGTATTTAGGAATAAAAACGTAGATAGATCAACGCAGTGTCGATTCTTGTTTTATATGAGGTATAAAGCTTGCGTCTAAGGTTTAGGTATTAATTGATATTTTTTTTTAATAGGATAAGGGTGACAAACGAGCACACAGTCCACCTGATGGTAAGTGGTTGCTGCGCCCCATAGACATCTACATCTATCCTCTATTACAAATCAAAACCACCCCACCACCCTGGTTCGAGCCGGCCCATCCGTGCGACAGCAAAAGCTGCCCCGTGGCTCTACCGCTGTTAAATGACGATGTTGATATATTTAATTATTGTAGGGCATTCTCTTAATATGATACATAAATAGAATGGACGTGACGGGTAGTCCTGGGTATATAATTCTTATCGATATATTTTTTCACACTGTCTTATCTCTATTATTAGTTCCGTGGACGTCCACTTCTGCTGTCAGCGCCAAAATGGCGAAAATCAAATCGCCTCGTTACGTCACGGTGTAAAGTTTTTTCCAGAGGTAGAGTAGTTCCTCTCTTATCACGGTGTAATTTTTTTACAGAGGTAGAGTAGTTCCTCTCTTATCAATAATGCTATTGAAGAGAATAAATATTTAAGAACATTTTTTTAGTTCATATGGCTGCGCTAAGTAAAACCTAAAATAATACAATAAAGACACATATTTAATTAAGTCATTTCAAAACATTACATTTGACAATTCGTTACTTTTACTTTATCAACTAAGACTTTAAAGTTCTCAACGTTTTACTTTACTGGTTCATACTGTTTATAACCTACTATTTCAATGTAAGGTAATATGGCTAATAAGTTCAAATTTCTGAATAACACTTGATAGTGATGAATGAAGCGAATAACAAATGCCATCAAAAACATAACTTGTATAAAAAGCCAAGTCTCGCAACTCAGTTCTTCTACCGTAAAAAGTTGTGATATCTATGTAATACCAAGTCGGTTCATTTATTCAGTCCATAGATTGATACATAGATTAACTTGGCAATCGCATGAAAACACAATGTATCTCACAAGTAATACATATTATATTAAATTAGATTGCTTAGTGCGATTGCCAAGTCAATCTATGTATCAATCTATGGACTGAATAAATTATCCGACTTGGTATTACATAGATATCACAACTTTTTACGGTAGAAGAACTGAGTTGCGAGACTTGGCTTTTTTTACAAGTTATGTTTTTGATGGCATCTCATTTCTTTTTGTAGATTGAGTTATATCTAGTTAGCTATTTACACCTTTTATTCCATTATACACCTATATAAGTGCACTGATTCATTCACTGCAAATGTAACTTTGTAATACTATATGTTTATATGGGATTACAAAGTTATTTATGCAGTTGGTGTATCTCGAAAACTGGACCGAAATTTGAAAATATTTAAATTTTTCCTTGATTTATATATTAAACAATAATTGCATTCCAAATTTGAAGTTTCTATGTCTGCTAGATGTGCCTCAGAGTTTTGATGATCGGTCAGTCAGTGAGCGACAAAATTAAGAAACTTTGACTAGTTATAATGCTTAAACTACTTGTTAAAATTTAATGAAATTTGAAACATACTGAGTTTATATAATGCCTACTTGGTTAGTAAAAATTCAGGCCTCTAGTTTTATCCATAACGAAGTTATAGGGTTTCGGAAATGGCCTGAACTGCTTCGAGAAAAGGATGGTACGGCCGTGCCGCTTTTTTGCTCGACTTGGCGGGGGCACTACCGTGCCCCCAGATAGTACCATTTACGTTTTTTTTGAAAAATATCACAAATATATTTTTCAAAATTGATAATTTTCTTGTAAAATCTTGATTCTATTACCGGAAGGTCAATATGGAAATATATTTCTGTTTGATAAAATATTAAATAAAAGAAACGCTAAATCAACATTTTTAAATTGGGTAACTGTAGTTTAAAGACCTTTGAGTCGAAGTTCTCTGTTGATTATTTTTCCTGCTAAAATTTTAAGGGTTATATATGCAATGGCTGTGTATGACTTTAATCGAAAAATTTGAATTTATAAAATCTCTTGCTTGGCTGTAGATAACTGTGTATTGAAAATTAAAACACTCTACTAAATAAACGTCTATGCTAGATAGGCGATTCTGTAACGTTATATAAAAGTCTGCATCTGAACACATCTGATAGGCCCCTCGCACAGATTGCTACATAGAAAGATATTTGTGATAATTCCCACGCTTGGTTATTATTAAAATTATTGCAGCCTATCTCTTGATTTGTTTCCCTCTGTCGCCTTTTACGGCACTCACATGACGATATGGGGTAGTAGAGATTCTTACACGGTCAATATGGATTTTTTAATATTCATGGCAAAAAATTATAATTTATAACTTTGAAATAGAACATAACTTTCCCTTGTCGTTCCAGAAGCTAGACACAATAATAGAACAGCCGCGTCATGTTTCGTATCTAGTTGCTAGTAGTTGACCGTTATGAGTTAGTTTCGTAAACTCATACGAATATGTAGTCACGTTGCTTTACAGTAGATGTGGAAGATTATCATTGTTGGAATTGCGAATATTTTAGCCTTGTTTCTTGTAATGCGCAAATCAGGTTATTATATTAAAAACTGTACCTAATTTGTCCCTTGGTTGTAACATTGTACATTGAGTGTAATGTTGCATATTAATTATGATTATAAACTTTTTATAATAGTAAATCATCATCGTTATCATCATTACAGCCCTTCACAAGTCCAGTGCTGAACATAGGCCTCCCCCAAAGAATGCCACAAAGCACGGTCCTGAGCCACCTGCATCCATCGACTTCCTGCATATCTTACCAGGTCGTCACTCCATCTAGTGGGGGGACGCCCTACACTTCGCTTGCCGGTACGAGGCTGCCACTCGAGAACCTTTCTTCCCCATCGGTTGTCGGTTCTTCGAGCTATATGGCCGGCCCATTGCCACTTCAGCTTACTAATCCGTTGGGCTATGTCGGTCACTCTGGTTCTACTGCGAATATCCTCATTTCTGTGTTTATCACGCAGAGAAACTCCGAGCATAGCCCTTTCCATAGCTCGCTGAGCGACCTTGAGCTTCCTTATCCGGCCAGCAGTGAAGGACCACGTTTCAGTTCACTGGCAACACGCACTGGGTGTACAGTCTCGTTTTCAAGTTTTGAGGTATACCTGACGAGAAGATGTGCCGTAATTTCCCGAACGCTGCCCAACCAAGTTGAATCCGTCGATTGACCTCTCGGTCGAAGTTGGACTTACCTAGTCGGACTATTTGTCCCAGGTAAACATACTCGTCAACAACTTCGAGCTTAGTGTTCCCAACAACTACCGGCATAGGTGTGACATGGACATTAAACATGATCTTTGTTTTGTCCATGTTCATCTTAAGACCTATCCGTTGGGAAACACTATTGAGGTCATTGAGCATAGTGCTTAGGTCCTCCAGCGATTCTGCCATAAGGACTATATCGTCGGCAAATCGAAGGTGAGTGATGTACTCGCCATTGATGTTGATACCGTATCCTTTCCAGTCCAGAAGCTTGAAAACGTCTTCCAATGCAGCGGTGAAGAGTTTCGGGGATATGACATCACCCTGTCTTACACCTCTCTGCAATTGGATAGGTTTCGTACTCTGGTTCTGTACTCGGATAGCCATCGTAGCCCTACTGTACAAGCACTTCAACACTTCGATATACCGACAGTCAACTTGGCACCGCTGAAGGGACTGCAGCACCGCCCAAATTTCGACGGAATCAAAGGCTTTCTCATAGTCCACATACGCCAGACATAGTGGCAAATTGTACTCCTCGGACTTCTGTACAATTTGCCGTAGGGTATGTATGTGGTCTATGGTGCTAAAGCCTTTTCGGAAACCGGCTTGTTCGGGAGGCTGGAAGTCGTCAAGTCTGCGCGCGAGACAATTCGTAATGACTCTCGAAAACAGCACGTAGACGCGGCTCAGAAGGGAAATCGGTCTGTAGTTTTTCAAGAGAGCGTTGTCGCCTTTCTTGAAGAACAAGACCACCGCACTTCTGCTCCACGCCTCCGGTGTAATGCCACCATGGAGGACGGAATTAAAGATATTAATAATAGTAAATACAGTACATAAATCTAAAGTAAATAAGAAGATTCAATCAATAAATATAATAATTTATTGGATCCCAAATATTAAAATAGTACCAAAGATTGTTGTTTCATTCATTGCTTATTCTGTATCCTAAAACCGTCTATATTACCGACCGTATAGACTCTATAGAGACAGTCTTATCTCTGAAAGTTATTTATTTTTCTTTCAGCAACCTTTTTGGGAGAGAACTGTTGTGAACAAATCAAGAAGAATTATTATGAAAGAAAATCCTGATACCTGCAATTTTATATTTCTTAATTTGTTTAATGGCCTTGTTTGCTCAAAAGCCCTCAAATGCTTTTTATCTATACAGGGTTATTTTACTATAACCCGCCAAATTTGCTGAAAAGATTCAAAATTAGCAATATAGGCAATGTGACGAAATAATAATAAAAAGAAATCAAAAATTCTGTACTATTTATATTTTAAATTCAAAATACGAGATAATGCATTATTTTAAGTGATTTACTGCGTACGCACACATTCGTAAAGGTTGACCGGTACGCAAAAACACTGTTGCCCATACATCACATTCAAGTCAATAGCAAATCAAAAGATTTAACATTTTGGTAGAAGGCTATTTGACTATCAGCAATTAAGACACTCGATAATTGCCCATGAAGCCTTGAACATAGCATTTTTTTTTTCATCATGATGATTAAAAACTATAGTCAGTGCTAAAATATCTTTGCTTCTTATTCTTACCTTTTAAAAAATGTTATATTTCCACATTTTTTTATTATGTTGTAACTTTTCTTTTGCAATTTAATTTAATAAAAAAATAAAACAGCACTCCACTCTTAGCCGTTAGCCGTGTAGTGGCGGTCAAAAATATCCACTACCCCATATCGTCCCGTGGGTATCGTAAAAGGCGACAAAGGGAAACAGGCAGGAGATGGTCAGCAGCATCTTCCTGATAATAGCCGAAATTACAATAAAAAAAACTGCGGTTGCCAACCCGTTCGAACAGCGTGGCAACTATGGCAAATACCCCCTATGAAGAGAGTAACAAGGAGACGGCCCCCAGTCCCCGGCGGCCCCGCTATTCCTGGCTACGGTGGCGACCATGGTAACGGTGGGGCAGGGGATGCTAAGAATCTCCGGTAAAGGTTCGGTTGCCACCTTAGACGACTGGACCTGGCAACGTACAACGCACGAACCCTGAGGACTGACGAGAAGATCGTGAAGCTGGAAGAAGAGATAGGCAAATTACGCTGGCATATTATAGGATTATCCGAAGTCCGAAGAGAGGGGGAGGACACGGTAATCCTCGAATCCGACAACTTTCTCTATCATCGGAAGGGCGATCATCTGTCCCAAGGAGGTGTCGGATTTATCGTCCACAAGTCTCTCGTTAACAACGTTGTAAAGATCGGGAGTGTGTCGACGAGGGTTGCGTACCTTATACTCAGAATCACCAAACGGTATTCGCTGGAGGTCATACAGGTTTACGCACCAACCTCGGCACACCCAGATGAAAAGGTGGAGGAAATGTATGAGGATATCTCTAGAGCCATGCATTTCTACAAAACCCAATGTACGGTGTTAATGGGAGACTTCAATGCAAAGCTAGGCACAAGAGAGAACGGTGAGCTGAAAGGAGCGAAATTTGGAATAGGGCAATGGAACCCAAGGGGCCAGCAGCTGGCCGACTTCATGGAGAAAGAGGGACTCTTTCTTCCAGAAGCGGCCCCACAGGAAGTGAAAATGGTCGAACCCCGACGGTTCGACAAAAATTGAGATTGACTTCATTATGACGACCAAACGAAAACTGTTCAGTGATGTCGAGGGTGAAAACTGGTAGTGATCACCGAATGGTTAGAGGCACACTGAACCAAAACGTTAAGTTGAAGAGGTCTCGTCTATTGAAGTCAACGCTCCGCCCTCTCGTGCTCTGTTCCAAAGTCCTGAAACCTTTCAGCTCGAGTTACAAAACCGTTTTCAGTGCCTAGAAGACTGCAATGAAGTGGACGACATGAATGACAAGCTCTTGGAAACTGTCCATGCGGTCAGAGCTAAGTTCTGCAAGACCCGCCGCAGAAGAACACAAAATCTCTCCGATCACACTCTTAATCTCATGGCTGTTAGACGGGAGATGAAGCTACATTCTTCAACAGATTTGACAGCATACAGGAAACTGAATAGACAGATCTCCAAATGCATGCGGCGGGACTTACGCAACTTCAATGCAGCTTGTATTGAAGAAGCTATCGAGAGGAACCAAGGCTCCAAAGTCTTTGCCAGAGATCTGTCTGCCAGAAAGAGCCAACTGTCAAAGCTGAAGACCGAGTGTGGCAGCATCGTTTCCGGGGCACCTGAGATTTTGAGTGAGATTGAGAGGTTCTATGGGCAGCTGTACACGTCATCGTTGGAGCCACATGCAAGTGTGAGTAACGATCCAATAGCGAGTCTTATCCGACACTATTCCGAAGATATCCCGGACGTCAGTCTGAGCGAGATTAGAATGGCTCTCCAGCATCTTAAAAACGGCAAGGCCCCAGGCGAGGATGGAATTACAGCGGAGCTTCTGAAAGCGGGTGGAAAACCGGTACTGGAAGTCCTTCAGAGGCTCTTTAATTCCGTCCAACATGGTGGTATTACACCGGAGACGGGGAGCAGAAGTGCGGTGGTCTTGTTCTTCAAGAAAGGTGACAATGCTTTCTTGAAGAACTACAGACCGATTTCCCTTCTGAGCCGCGTCTACGTTCTGTTTTCGAGAGTCATTAAGAATCGTCTCGCACGCAGACTTGACGACTTCCAGCCTCCCGAACAAGCCGGTTTCCGAAAGGGCACCATACTCTTCGGCAAGTTGTACAGAAGTCCGAAGAGTACAATTTGCCACTATGCCTGGCGTATGTGGTCTATGAGAAAGCTTTTGATTCCGTCGAAGTTTGGGCGGTGCTGCAGTCCCTTCAACGGTACCAAGTTGACTGTTGGTATATCGAAGTGCTGAAGTGCTTGTACACTAGGGCTACGATGGCTATCCGAGTACAGAACCAGAGAACGAAACCTATCCAATTGCAGAGAGGTGTAAGACAGGGTGATGTTATAAACTCTTCACCGCTGCATTGGAAGACGTTTTCAAGCTTGTGGAGTTGAAAGGATACGGTATTAACATCAATGGCGAGTACATCACTCACCTTCGATTTGCCGACGATATAGTCCTTATGGCAGAATTGCTGGAGAACCTAAGCACTATGCTCAATGACCTCAATAGTGTCTCCCAACGGATAGGTCCTAAGATGAACATGGACAAAACAAAGATTATGTTTAATGTCCATGTCACACCTATGCCGGTAGTTGTTGGGAGCACTTAGCTCGAAGTTGTTGACGAGTATGTTTACCTGGGACAAATAGTCCGACTAGGTAAGTCCAACTTCGACCGAGAGGTCAATCGACGGATTCAACTTGGCTGGGCAGCGTTCGGGAAACTACGACACATCTTCTCGTCAGACATACCTCAAAACCTTAAAACGAAATTGTACAACCAATGCGTGTTGCCAGTGATGATTTACGGATCTGAGACGTGTTCCTTCACTGCTGGCCGTATGAGGAAGCTCAAGGTCGCACAGCGAGCTATGGAGAGGGCTATGCTCGGAGTTTCTCTGCGTGATAAACTTAGGAATGAAGATATACATAGTAGAACCAGAGTAACCGACATAGCCCAACGGATTAGTAAGCTGAAGTGGCAGTGGGCCGGCCATATAGCTCGAAGAACCGACAACCGATGGGGAAGAAAGGTTCTTGAGTGGCAGCTTCGTACCGGTAGGCGAAGTGTAGGGCGACCCCCACGAGATGGAGTGACGACCTGGTAAGACATGCAGGAAGTCGATGGATGCAGGTGGCTCAGGACCGTGCTTTGTGGCATTCCTTGCGGGAGGCCTATGTTCAGCAGTGGAACTTATGAAAGACTGTAATGATGATGATGATGATGACTCCACTCTTAAAGAAATTTTCCAATTCACACAAAGGAAACGTCAAGCAATTACTTTTTTTCTTAAAGGCCGTCTTTTTTAATCTTTAATAGAACTTTTCACCACAAAAAAACCTTTTACATCAGGAGCTTTCTCATTTCTAATAAAATCATAATGTGGGATTTTTCTCGTCATTCAATTCAGTTACAAACTATGTCTTTCGTGGTGCGGTTTCCTGACTGATTGTGACCACTATGAAAACTTCAAAATATATCAGGACTAATCAACTGCGCAGATCTTTAATTCGCAAGTACAAAGACACACACTTATTAGGATAAGTCGCGTCCCGTATATTCGACGTAATTTTTTGCGATAACATTTAAGGTAGGCTCACATGTAGTGTCAGAAACAAACGGTCAACCAAAATAAATTCAGACCCCGCTGGAAAATGCACCTAGGACCCTAGGCGCAGGTACCAGGAACTTGCAGAATGTTCACGCGGACGTGTAACTTATATTATAATCATAAAAACTATATGTACCTTATAATTTAAAAAATATACTTAATAGCAAAATATGGAATTTTCATTAGAAACTAATTCTATTATTATAGTCGTCTAATTCACACGTATTTCCACTGCAACAGTTGACGCGTCCACCATTTTATTTAGTCCTGTGGGCGTTGTAAGATGCCATTAAAAATCATGACATCATAAATCTATGGTGGTAACACCATCTAATATTAGCTAGATTTTAAATACTTAGACGAGCAACGGGAATCAGAGTCAAGAGCGAAAAGCATCTGATATTTCGATCGAATATTAGATCGTATGTATTTGTTAAGCGTTGTCTATTATAAAAAAAATCCTCCGTAATAATAGTACGATATATAAGCACTACTATCCTATATGTAGCATGATCTGATGAAAAATTCAAATCTCACTAATCACAAGTATAGGTCAAAACTCTAAACCAAATATCTATCTATGAGTTCATTTTTCGTAGAGAAAATTTTGTTCTGTGGTCTGTGGTACACAAAAGGCAAATGCTGAATTGGGCAAAAAGTTGCCGTGTTCCAAAACGTTTATTTCGAGAGTTATAAGAAGCTTTCTAAGCAGTCTTCAAACAATCGTCCCTGGTACACGTGCCACTTTCAACGTTGAAGTGTTCTTCCACGTTTAGTGACATTGCGCTTGATCTGCTCTTGACAGATCACCTTGACCGAATTAATGATATTTTTTTCTATTAAATTCGCAAATAAAGACGTAATTTTTTATTTAATATTATTTTAAATTATTATTATTAAATATCCCAATTAGAATGAAATAATAATATAATAAGTATGCCAATGAGGCACCAAATGGTTACCATTTAACGATACCATTACAGCCTATCAAAAGTCCACTGCTGAAGATAGGGTCTCCCTTGTAGATTTCCTCATACAGAGAAATCAAAGTTGGTAAAAAATTACCTCGCGTACATCCGCTCCATAAAATAAAATGATGTGTCTTACCTACTATGAAGAGCACCTCCCGCCCTCCCTCAATTGCGTGCACTATCCCTGTCACCACTAATCCCAGCACCACTACTCCCAACACCACTACACTAGAAAAGACACACCACTGACGACAATACGACACGTGTTTCGCCTCTACACGAGGCATCTTCAGGTGATGAAGACTCTGCGGTGGCTGACCGCTAAGTACTTTGCCACACAATTAAGGGTGGGCGGGAGATGCTCTTCAAAGTAGGTAAGACATCATTTTATTTTATGGAGCAGATGTACGCGAGGTAATTTTTTATCAACTTTAATATAATGGATTTCCGCAAAGTAACGCCTGATTCTATTAATTATCATAGAGGGGATATTTGCAATAGTCGCAAGCGGGTTGACAACTGCAGATTGCTTTTTTATTCTGTTGTTACCAGGAAGATACTGCTGCCCAGGTTTATGCCCGGTGCCAGGTGAATAATCTAACACCACCTTTACGCGGTTTATTATCAATTTGTAAGATATTTCGTTAGTGTACGATTCATTATTTCTTTATTCAAAATTTTTAATGTTTTAGACAGCTTTCCATTTGACTTCTCAAAACTAATTTATTAAGTCAAAAGTTCGAATTAAAATTTCATATCTATGTTTGGTTAGTAAAGTATTCTCAGATAACAACGAGTTTCACAGATATTGGCACACGATCAGCCAGCGAGAACAAGGCCAAGAACCCAAAACTGCGAATTTCAGCATGTAACATTAATGTTGGTTGATAAAGTTAGTTCCATGCGAGCAAAACCGCGGACATAAACTAGATAAAAATATAAATTAACGCCCAATTTTTCAGTCATCAGATAAAAGTTAATCAAAAGAGGAAAATATAATTACATTTATATGTATAACTTAGTTTTTTTTTATAGGATAAAGGTGACAAACGAACACACAGTCCACCTGATGGTAAGTGGTTGCTATGGCCTATAAACATCTACACCTATCCTGGATTACGAATTAAATTGCAAATGCGTTTTGACCCGTGAGGACTAAAACAGAATGCCTCGTTTCCAGTAAAAAGAATCTCCGGTTCTCTACACTTACCATATGAAACAAGGCAGCATTAAGCTGCTATTTTATGCTGTAATTCTGTGAGAGCGTGGTCCTTCCCCGGTCGACCTGAACCATTCGTGCTACGACTAAATCAGTAATATAGCTGCAGCATGGCTCTACTACGTAAAAAAAACAATTGTTTAACTTTTACATCCATTCAGGTTATAATTTGTTTGAGGGATAACTTTTATCTGACGATTGAAAAATCACCTGAGGAGATTGTTGAGTTAAATTAATTCGTAAATTTATTTCACACATGACACGCACTTACCATTAAATAGACTAGATTCGAAGAGGACCCTAAATCTGTTATCTGCGTGCTTATTTGTCACAACTTTTACAAAAGAACTAGAAAGACCAACTTATTGCAATGTACCATGGCAAACTATATACCTAGTGGCTGTGTCTTTAGCATATAGCAAATTACGCATATAAAATTAACTATATTACATCGCTTTATAATGTGTAGTTAAGTTTAGTAAGCTTTTTCCTAGCTGTTGAACGTAATCCTCTTACACTTCTACGCATTAATATTTTAAGTCCATAAGCTTACTTAAGATATGATTGAATAAAACTATGTTTTACGGATTTTATCGCGTTTAATTTCCTATTTTAATTCTCGACGTTTCGAGTGTTTAACAGCAACCCATGGTCACGGAGGGGGGGGGGGGGGTTGGATTGGAGACGCAGAATGAACTTATCTTGAAGTCTAGCAGTGGTATGCTTGGGTTTGGATTTAACACTAAACCATTGGTATCCCAAAAAGCGACTTATGGACTGTTTCATCATCATCATTACAGTTCTTGACAAGTCCACTGCTGAACATAGGCCTCCACCAAGGAATGCCACAAAGCACGGTCCCGAGCCACCTTAATCCATTTACTTCTTATTAAATTTTACTCAAACGAAGAGTGTTCAAGGTCTTCTTACCCAAAACTAAGTTGTGTTTTGCCAGACCTTTCAGTAAGCATAGGCTCGCTAATTTAAAAAAAAAGTAGTCAGTCAGCATTGGTGATATAAAACATTTAAGAAACAGTAACAAAAATTGCTCCCTGGCTTGCTTCTTTAAATTATGACTCCACAAAAAAAATATATTCTCACACCTAGCATAAGGGCAACTGTCGTTATTATTAAGAAATGAATGCAATGTTTTATTTTATCTCTTAATGTTTGTTCATTTATACACTATATGCTTTGTTGTATTTATTTGAGTCAAGCGAAAACTAAACATAAATTATTAATGCTAAATAAAGTGGGACTCCCAGATACCGGATTACTTAGTGTGGGTACCAACGGATACTTCAATGAGTTGTAGTTGTTTACTGTCAAATAAACATTTATAATTTCTTTTTCATTTTTTTTTTGTATAAATATAAAAAATTTAAATCGAAATAATCATCAATCAAGTTCTGAATTTAAAAATATTTTCCGCATGCCACTTTGTCACAGTCTGAACGAATCGGTTACGATATTTCAGTCTCAGAATCTCGTAATACATATATTTCAATCGTTGTAAGCTGAACTTTCCTAAATGTTTTAAGTTTTTGAAACGTAAGCAAGAAAAATATTATAGTTTCACAAAGAGATTATATTGATTATATCAAAATGTTTAGTTTCGACTTCACTCTTTTTGCTGTTTGGTGACATCGTAAGAGCTGTAAAACATGGAACCCTTATAATATCGGTCTTATCAGAGAATTTATAATTTTTGAGTTACATATTTTGACTTGTCTGTATCTAGTGGTATATTATTACTAGGGATGCATCTAATAACGATACCGATGTTTGTTTATACGCAATATTTATTTGCTTCTACACCTATATCTTTTAAACGACGCGCTTCAAAATATTAATATGAACGTGCGATCGTATGTTATTCTTTAGTTTTTAAATGAGTCGCATTTAAGGGAATAATTTTCAACATACCATTATATATTATGGTTATCAGGTAATAGGGTTGTATCTACACAGACGAAGCCTGTGTCGATACAACGGCGTCAAATAAGGAGACATGCCATCTATAAATATATAATTTTATTTTCATTACTCGATTTATAAAAAGTAAATAAATTATTTATTATCTATATATGAATATAGATAATATATGAATCTAGATCAACAATTGTCTTCTATTTTTCTTCTCTCCCTACATTTGACCCACATTGTACTATTTAGTACTATATACAAAAATTTTCACACGAATAATTTTAATATTTTAAAGTTTAAGTTAAAGCTTACTTATGTACGTTCCCTGCTAGGTATAGACCTTCACTCATTTCTTAGAGGGTCATGGAGCAGTGAGTCCTCCGAGCCCTAGTCCGTATGGGTGGAGGTATTTCTTACAATGTTTCTCCCGTATTATGACAATATACAGCGAATTTTTATTTCACAGCGAATGCTGAGCATTTATTTAAACACATGGTAAATTTTTTGATAATGCGATATAGAAACTGTTTGTAAATGAGTGACGACGTACTGAAATATAAAAACCCGACTCGCACTTGGAGTCAGGCCTCGCACTATTAGAGGTCCGTCCATATAGGAGCAAATAACTTTGACAATAAATATGTTAGTATTTTTGAAAACCGCTTAAAAATGACATTGTAGGCTTGTTTAGTGTTTTTTGTTTAAAGTTAAAGGTGCAAAATATACAGAAATTTCCAAGAAAAGGATAGAAAGATCAAAGGATATATTATGTGTACATATAATAAGATAAACAACAAACACAAGAAGCAAAATATGCAAATAAAGTGAATTTAAAGTTCATTATAGAATCTTAATGAGCAGAGCTTAGCACTTAGTCAAAGCAAATAACCCATAATGAGTTTTTAGTTGCGAAAATCGCAAGCCGAGGTTATAAGGTCTACATTTTGCGAGGCTATTTAGTATTTCTATTTAGTGTGCTAGTTCAAAAGAGAAAATGTTTACATATTTTTTTTTATTTCGTGTCGTAAAGCGACAATTAAAAAAAAGAACCTAACCTAAGAACAACAAAACAACAAAAGTGGAACAAGAAAATAATATATTTAAAATTTTAAAAAGATATTTACAATTTTATATAAAAAAATGAAGTATGATGATGGTGATGGGTGACGTGAAATTACAATTAGATAGAAAATAAAGATAGAAAATAATTGAAGCGGAGCCTGAAGGTCAAAGTGGCACACGCTGCGCCTAGAGTAGGAGTAGGCACACGCTGAGCTTGGAGTTTCTTGGCGGTGGTGGCACGCAGCGCCTGGTCTAGGCACACGCAGCGTCTGGAGTTGGCACACGTAGCGCTTGGAGGAGGCGCTCTCAGCGCCTGGAGTAAACAGTCGCAGCGCCTAAAGATAGCACGGGCACTAGTAGGTGGAGGTGCAGGCGACGACTCCAGATGAAGGAAGGCTTGCAGGATCCCGGAGTAGTGCGGCCCCGCACTTGGAGTAGGTTAGGCGACGACTTCGGGTGAAGACAGAGGCTTGCAGGATCCCGGTGCAGTGCGGCCCCGGGATAAGGCCTTTAGGAGATGCTTCAAGTTTGGAATCTGAAGCGAGACTTTCTGTATTCACCGATGGTTCGGCTTTTATACCTTTTTAGAGAGAACGGGAAATTATTTAAATTAAAAGGAAATTTTTGTAAATGACCCAGAGCAAAAGAGTATTTATGTGGAAATATTGAAATAAAAACATCAGACCGGTAACGAATTTGAATAAAAATTGCCATGACAACCAAATAAATAACGATGTCAAAAACTAACAATTTTTGGTTTCAGGCTTATAATTAAAAAACGACAAGATTTAAGTAAGAAATGAGATATTATTGATATAGGACAAAAAAATAGCGCAACAGCGCGCACGAAACCCGAAATTGCAGAGTTACGGAGAACTAAATAAAAGATCGAAAAAGGTAAGACTCCATCGACACCGATTTAAAAAGTGCTGATAGCGTGAAAATACGAAGTGAAAATGATTTGTTATTGTGTAAAAACGTTACAGGATCCTATGGAAATAAAGGTGATGCAAAATATGAATGCAGAAAATCAAAAACAGAATGGAAAAATAAATTTAAAATAGTGTAAAATTATATGTAAGTACCATAACACTACATTCGTTGTTAAAGTTATACTGTACGTCCAGCATCCTTCGTCATCGTTGACAATTTTGCTCATGCCCTCTTTGACGTGGTGGTGCAGTTCTAACATTCGAAAATAAGACGATGTTTTAGGCTACTTACGCTTTTTTCAAGAAAAATAGAGTTTAATAGACATAAAGATGAATATAATATTATGTGTGATATATCGATTGCATTTAATGTATTTTTTTTTTAATTAATTGATATGATTGTGTATCGTATGGTGAGTGTAGAGAACCGGAGGCCCTTTTTACTGATACGAGGCATTCCATCTTAGTCTTAGGATGACAACGCATCTGCATACTTATTCTTAATCGAGGATAAATGTAGATTTCTATGAGCCACAGTAACCACTTACCTTCAGGTGGACTGTGTGCTCATTTGTTACCTCAATTCTATAAAACAAAGTGTACATAAAATTAATAATATTTATTATATTACTTATTTGAAGTAGACTTCTGCGTCATTAGTCTCTACTTAGTCCAACTAATAATTTTCTTGTTGAAAAATGATGAACCAAATTTGAATGGTTTAAATCTTAGTGATTACTAAATCAGCAAATATTCCTGATTCCACTTTTCTTGAAACAAACTGCTTAACGGATTTTATCTCGTTTAGTTATACTTATATTTAAATTCCCTACGTTTCAGGTGGTTTACAGCACCCATGGTCACGGGGGACTGAGGTGATAAGGTACCTTCAGCTTTTTAGTTATTAGTTTTGGGTCGATCTACGCAGAATGAACTCACCGTGTCTTGAAGTCTTGCAGTGGTATGCTTGACAGGACACCAACCTCCTCTCATTACTAAAGTTTCCTTTATTAACTTATCTTTAATTAAATCTTGAATCTAAATCAGTTCAAAATTTCTGATATGATTTGGTCTTGGATGGAGGTAATTTTTTAGTAATCAGCGGTTACGTATTGATGAAGAAAGGATACAAATTTACTGTAGAAATATTTAAGAAAAACGTAAATAATGGTATAAAAAATCTAAAGAGCGTGAAATGAAATCATAGTTTGAATAGTTCACAGAGTACTACACCTACATCCCTTTCCGCGTCAGACAGTGATATATAGCGCCATTTGTTATAATTTAAAAGCTTTGTAATTTCAACTACCCAGCATTCACATATTACTTTTTAGGAAATTCTCGATAATATATTGCATTTTTGTTAAAATAAATGTTAAACAGGACTTAAAATAGCCAAAGCAAAGCTAGTTGTTTTTCCGTAGGCTTACTCGTTTTCTTCATTGATGTAATTAAACTAACGAACTGTTACAAGCATAGTTACAGAAATTATACTGGAAACTCTTGAAGGGGGCTTATCTAAACACCACCCATAGCTTGCGGATTGTCTTTCTCATTTGCGATTGCAATCACAGCTCCAGACGTCTCGCACCCTTAACTGTGCTCCCCATCGTATCTCTGGGCATTTTACGTGTGGCGTAAAAGGATGGCTACACCATGAGCCATCCAAAACCAAGAGATCTTTCTGGCATCTAAAAGATCTAAAACCCGCCAACACGCATTGAAGCGGTGCAGTGTGGACTGACTACTACACTACTCGCTTACATGGTTGGGACATTATTTATTGATCAACATATAATGGATGTAACACAATTATGATACATAGGTACATATCGTATCATTTTGTATATTTGAGGTCTGTGCATAGAGAAAGCTGAAGAAGAAGCTATGAAGAAAACAGGAGAAGGTTGCGATCATTGGAACGACGCTGTCATTGCACCACTTAATTACGTCAAAAACTAGGTGCCACACGCCCCGCAGAAACCTCAGTCTTGCACTGGCACTCGGTAGTAAGTAATAAGTAAGCTGCGCAAAAATATTCAGAAATACGAATTAATATAAATGGAATGAAAAACGGAGTTAAAAACAATAGATTATTAAGTCAATGATTGGTCATTTTTATTTTTTTTTATTATTTTTGTCTTTGTAATTTAGTGTTTTAAATAAAATATAAGTAGCCTAAGTCACTCCTTATAACATGAGCCATGTACCAGTGAAAGTCCCGTAAAAATCTGTGTAGCCGTTTCAGAGATGAGCCAGAACAAACAGACAGACAGACAAAAATTTTAAAAATTGTGTTTTTGTTATAAGTACCGTATATACTTTTTTATGCCATTTGTTAAAATCTGCATTTTTTTTTACTTGCAGGAATACGTATGATATGATATACCTTATTATTATTATGATTAAGTTCTGGAGTATTATAAAATGAAATTCGGAAATAGTATAGAATATAATATCTATAATACAATATAATAATCTATAAAATGAGGCGTTACTTTGCGGAAATCCATTATATTAAAGTTGGAAAAATTTTTATTTTGCCAATATGCGCTGAATAATTTTATAGTCTTCATTGAGCCGATATTGGCAAAGTAAAAAATTTTCCAACTTTAATACACAACATAATATCTTCAAAGCGGCGACAACATCCATTAAAACCAATAAAAGTCCCCTCACAAATATTAGTCTACCCAATAGAGTACCCAATAAGTAGCTTTTGCCACGCTTGCCAGGCCACGACTCATAATGCTCAGATCATCATATCATCATTCATGTCACTCCAAAAAGTTCAAGACGTATTCAAGTATAAATATTACATCCTACTTACTTTTAGTACGTACTCCTATTATTTATTCTGTACTTTTGAAATATTGTTATAAAAATCTCTGATTATTATAATAATCAAGTATGTATGAAATTTGTTTTTCGAATATTTTGTATTTATTTGTACATCGATCTTTTTGAGCCGCTGCAAACAACCGATACAGTATCCACTCACAATGGCGGTTGATGCCGAATTAAGCGATAAGCGAGTGAGACACATGCAGTCTCTATTTACTGAAATAAATTCTAACACAAGGCTACCAAATCAACGAAAATTTCGCCATTTTGGAGCTGAAAAAAATTTATTATAGCTAAACAAACCAAAATTACACTGCCATTTACATTCAGTGGCTTCCCACATGATAGATGAAGAGATTAACACGTTCACTGTCCGGTTTCCAGACACAATAGTAAGACAATAGCAATGACCTATATGTAGTGCACGGGACAGCGAAAGGGTTACAAAATAGATTGAGTTAAACAATTGATATTTTCAAAAGTTAAGAGTGTTTACAAACTTTGCGGACTTGATAAATCCACACTATAAGCTACCTCGTAAAACCCCTTTTTATGTAAAAATAGCAATTAATCGATTTAAAAAAAATATTAATAATTTATCTTTTATCTTTCTGACAATGTGCTTTTTATATAATTTACATGTATAATATGATTGTTAGATACGTTTTCATGCGACAAAAGGTTGGAATCTTGATTGTTAGGCGCTAGTAGAACATACCTTTGCGCTTTGCGCTCGGCATGCAAAATGGCAGACACTTCTGATGTGGTTGATTTAGGAGCAAACTACCCCAAAATTGTATTTTTAAAAATTCCAAAAAAGTGTTTGATTTAATCTGCCGTTTTTATAGCGTGTTTATTTTACATAATAAAAGATTCTCAAAAATATTTTTTATTTAATCTTTAGTATATCATCATCATCATCATCATTACAGTCCTTCACAAGTATAGACAAACAGTCATATACCTGCTTATTGAGTGGACTAATACTTTTCAACAAAACACTTCATGAAAAATGCGTCATGAGTTCTCGGACCATAAAATATACACACACTATTAAAACTTAATACACTGTAAAAATTTAATTTAAAAACGTTTTTTGTATAATTAGTAATTAAAATATTTCTTTAGAAATTTTTTATTAAATTAAAATGCTTTAAAAATAATTTTGAACTTTCGTAATTTAATTTAAGTTAACATTACACAGTTAAACCTACCTATTAAATAAAATTTTACTATTAAATAAAGCAGTTGTGGCAAATAAATTAGGCCAAAATTTAAAAAAAAAGTTGTAACGAGATTAATTAAAGTAGATTCTATCAGTTTAATACCTACTACCAGCGATCGTAAAGGCCTGGAATTATTGAGCATAAAAAAAATTAAGTTCCAGCTCGGAAACAGGAAATCAAACAACGAAAAGAGTATTCTATATACATTGCTATAAACATTTCTTCCCTTCTCCCAATTTTGAGCAGTCTGCATGTTTACTGTACTTCATCATTATCATTATTACAGCCCTTCACAAATCCACTGCTGAACATTAGTATGCCCAAGGAATGCAACAAAGCACGGTCCCGAGCCATCCCACTAGATGGAATGACACAAACCATTCCATCCACTGGGGGGATGCCCTACACTTCGCCTGCCAGTACAAGGCTGCCACTAGAGAACCTTTCTTCCCCATCGCTTGTTGGTTTTTCAAGCTATATGGCCAGCCCATTGCCATTTCAGCATACTAAATCTTTGGATTATGTCGGTTACTCTAGTTCTACTGTGGATATCCTCGTTTTTAAGTCGAGAAACGCCGAACATAGCCCTCTCCATAGCTCGCTGAGCGACTTTGGGCTTCCTCATATGGCCAGCATTGAAAGACTACGTTTCAGATCCATAGGTCATCACTGGCAACACGCACTGGTTGTATAATCTAGTTTGAGGTTTTGAGGTATGTCTGACGAGAGGATGTATCGTAATCTCCCGAACGCTGCCTAGCCGAGTTGAATCCGTAGATTGACTTCTCGATCGAAATTGGACTTACCTAGTCGGATAATTTGTTCCAGGTAAAGATATTCTTCAACAACTTCGAGCTTAGTGCTCCCAACAACTACCGGCATAGGTGTGATATGGACGTTAAATATGATTTTTGAATTGTCCAGCACTATTGCACTATTAATAAGCACTATTGAGATCATTGAGCATAGAACTTAGGTCCTCCAGCGATTCTGCCATAAGAACTATATCGTCGGGAAATCGAAGGTAAGTAATGTACTCGCCATTGACGTCAATATCGTATCCTTTCCAGTCCAGTAGCTTGAAAACCCATCACCCTGTCTCACACCTCTCTGCAGTTGGGTAGATATCGTACTCTGGTTCTGTATTCAGATAGCCATCATAGCCCTACTGTTGTGCACTTGGCACCGCTGGAGGGACTGCAGCACTGCCCAAATTTTGACGAAATTAAATGCTATCTTATAGTTCCCATACGCAAAACAAAGTGGCAGATTGTACTCTTTGGTCTTCTGTACAATTTGCCGAAGGGTATGTATATGATCTATGGTGCTAAAGCCTTTTCGGAAACTGGCTTGTTCGGGAAACTGAAAGTCGACGTGTCTGCATGGGAGACGATTCGTAATGACTTTTGGAAAACAGCACGTAGACGCGGCTCAGAACGGAAATCGGTCTGTAGTTCTTCAAGATAGCATTGTCGCCTTTCTTGAAGAACAAGACCGCCGCACTTCTGCTCCATGCCTCCGGAGTATTACTACCATGAAGGATAAAATTAAAAAGCTTCTGAAGGACTTTAAGGTTTTCCACACGCTTTCAGAAGCTCCATTTTATTCCATCCTCACCTGGGGCCTTGTCGTTTTTAAGATGCTGGAGAGCCATTCTAAGCTCGCTCAGTCTGATGTCCGGGATACCATCGGAATAGTTTCGGATAAGTCCTGCTCTTGGATCGTTACTCATACTTGCGTGGTTCCAACGATGATGTATACAGCTCCCCATAGAACCCTTAATCTCACTCAAAATCTCAGGTGTCTCGGAAAGATGCTGCGACATTCGGTATTCAGCTTTGACATTTGGCTCTTTCTGGCAGACAAATCTCCGGCAAAGACTTTGGAGCCCTGGCTCTGCTCGATCGCTTCTCCACAGCGCCGTGTGTTCGGCCGCACACACCTTCACGGCGCCGTGTAATTGGCACTGTATGTGTTAATACGAACAGTATTTAAGTTGCGTAAGTCCCGTCATATGGTTTTGAAGATCTTTCTGTTCCGTTGCCTGTATGCTGTCAAATCTGTTGAAAAATGTAGCTTCGTTTCCGTGTAACAGCCATGGGGTTAAGAGTGTGATCAGAGAGTTTTTGTGTTATTCTGCGGCGGGTCTTGCAACAATTAGCTCCGACCGCATGGATAGTTTCCACGAGCTTGTCATTAATATCGTCCCCTACATTGCAATCTTCTAGGTACTGAAAACGGTTATGTAACTCGAGCTGAAAGGTTTCGGGACTTTGCACTAGGGGGACGGAGCGTTGAGTTTATTAGACGAGACCTCTCCAACTTAACATTTAGGTTCAGTGTGCCCCTAACCATTTGGTGATCGCTACCAGTTTTCACCCTCGCGACTAGTGAGACATCACTGAACAATTGCCGTCTAGTCGTCATAATGAAGTCAATCTCATTTTTGTCGAACCGCCGGGGCGCGACTAGGTCCACTTCCTGTCGGGATCTGGAATATTATAAAGAGTCCCTCTTTCCCCATGTAGTCGGCCAGCTGCTGGCCCCTTGGATTTTGTTGCCTTATTCCAAATTTTCCTACTTTCAGGTCATCGTTCTATCCTGTGCCTAGTTTTACGTTGAAGTCTCCCATTAACACTGTATAGTGGATTTAGGAGAAATGCATGATTCTAAAGATATCCTCATACATTTCCTCCACCTCCCCATTGGGATGTGCCGAGGCTGGTACGTAAACCCGTATGACCTTCAGCGAATACCGTTTGGTGAATCTGAGTATAAAGTACACAACCCTCGTCGACACACTTCCAATCTATACAACGTTGTTAACGAGAGACTTGTGGACTATAAATCCGACACCTCTTTGGGACAGATGATGATAGAACAAGTTGCCAGATTCGAGGATTACCGTGTCCTCCCCCTCTCTTCAGACCTTGGGTGATCCTATAATATTCCAGCACAACTTGTCTCTCTTCTTCCAGCTCCAGAATCTTCTCGTCAGTCCTCAGGGTGCGTGCGTTATAAGTTGCCAGGTCAAGTCGTCGTAGGTGGCAACCTAACCTCCACCGAAGTTTCTTAGCACCCCCTGCCCCGCCGCCGTTACCATGGTCGCCACCGTAGCCAGGAATAGCGGGCTGCCGAGGATTAAGGGCCGTTTGTTAGTTTCATTGCTCATGGGGGGTATATTGCCATAGTTGCTATCAGTATTATATTGCCATAGCTACTACTAGTATATTGCCATAGTTTACTGTACTTAAAGAAAACATATTAAAACTAGCGGTCCACCCCGGCTTCCTCTTGTTGTGAAAGCCAGTTATTTTAATATTACAGACAGACACTTCAATTTTGTTTACTTAAAATATATATAGATATGAAAATTCTAAGAAAATCCTTCAAGGGCTATAAGAAATAGATGACTAAGTCAGCGAACAAATGTATCTATCGTATGTGATTATTTTGAGTATCTCTCAACAAACTTTACTTAATGTAATTTTCGTCGTGAGATAGCTAAGTATGGGAATCCATCACCAAAGTTGTCATTTTTAATAAACTCGATCAAAATAGTTGAACGTAGGTATTCGACTTTCTAACAAAAAATAGTTTATACTTAGTCTCAGGTTTAAACTAAAATCTGATTCACGAGAGAATTCCCGCAGAAATATGCGTTTGTGAAAAATTTTATTGCATTTGACAGCATACCATTGCGAAAAAACTAACGATACCACCCACACCATCTGGATGTTTTGCGGTCTATCACTGTGAGATTTACTTCCTCGCACTATGTCTTTATGAAATTCTTTACCACCTGATATTTTTCCGGACCGATACGATTTCAAGAAGCGAACTTAATCCTTTTTTAAAGCCGTCGGAGCTAAGTGTTTTTCATTAGCGATTCCTTTGGTATTTCATTTGTTCATGGGTTGCGTCGATACTTACCATCAAGTTAGCCGCATGTTCACTTTTCCACTCTTATATTAAAAAAAGCAAAGCTAAATTTGTATTAAAAATAGAATGTGGTGCCGCAGCTAATAGACTTTTGAAATCGTTAGAAGGACTACTCATACTCCTAATTTCAAGCCCAATGCTATCTAAAAATTATGTCTTGTATTACGACGAATTATCTCAACGCTGCTTTTATTGCATGCCGTAAGCGCCTAAGGGCGTCGGTATTCTACTAGGGCCTAAAAATTAAGATTCGAACGTTTTGTCGCATGAAATCGTATCTAGCAATCATATTGTACATATAAATTAAACGTAGTGATTATATTCTCTTTGATATAAATGATATAAAAAGCACATTGTCAAAAAGATAAATGATTGTTGAACTTATTAATATATTTTTTTAATCGATTAATTGCCTCTTTTTAAATAAAAAAGGGGTTTAAGTGGCGTATGGTGTGGATTTATCAAGTTCGCAAGGCTTGTAAACACGATGACTTTTGAAAATATCAATTGTTCAACTCAATATATTTTTAAAACTCTTCATTTATCATGTGGGAAGCCAAAGTAAAGGGCATTTTAATTTTGTTTAGTTTAGTTATAATACATTTTTTTCGGCTGCAAAATGGCGAAATTTTCAGTGTATTCGGCCTTGTATGAATAAATTATTACTAAATAGAGACTGTGACACTCAGTTCGGCGTCAGTCGCCGTCGTGAGTAGATATTATTACGGTTGTTTGCAGCGGCTCAAAAAAATCGCTGTACAAATACACAATATTCGAATAACCTATACAGTATAATGAGAGTTTTTTTTATTACAATATTTTGAAAGCACAGAATAAATAATCGTAGTACGTACTAAAAGTAAGTAGTATCAATTTTTTCGTCATGGGTGTCATTTTCATGGTTTTCGAGGGTGTTGAAGCCGATGGTGTTGTCGAAATGTAAATCCAAGATGGTGGCTGCAACAGGTATCAATTTTTTCATCATGGGTGTAATTTTCATGGTTTTCGAGGGTGCTGAAGCCGATAGTGCTATCGAAATGTAAATCCAAGGTTGCGGCTGCAATAGGGTATAAATTTTATTCATCATGGGTATCATTTTCATGGTTTCTGAGGGTGTTGAAACCGATAGTGCTGTCGAAATGTATTTAAACAACTTTTAAAAATTCCGTATAATCATGTTATACGTAATTTTTTTAATGCGCTTAGGGCATGGCCCAATTGAAATTACCAATTTTTTATTTTACTAGCAACAACCAATATTTTTCCTACTTTGAGAACAACGTCTAAATATTACTAGTATAACATTATTTATGTGCTTATGTGAGTGACAGTGGAAATAACATTCGCAGTTAATTACACACTACACTAATGTTTTGCTAACAATTTGTTGATGAATGGAAAGATTATTCCTTCTATGTTTTTTATATAAATTAAGGATGAAAAACGAGCACACAGTCCACCTGATGGTAAGTGGATGATGCATAGACATCTACATCTATCCTCGATTAAGAATGAAAACGCAGATGCGTTGTCACCCTTGAGGACTAAAATGGAATGCCCCGTTTCCAGTAAAAAGGGCCTCCTGTTCTCTACACTAACTGTATGAAACACAACAGTATAGAGCTGCTATTCTGTAAGAGCGTGGTTCTTTCCCGGTCGTGGCAACCCATTCGTGTTCTAACCATAATATAGCTGCAGCATGGCTCTACCACCCACAAATATTAATATACTGTTGGCTGACAGGTACCACACAAATTGACAACTTCCGATTACTGTCGCAAGCTATGAAATGCGCAGGTGACATAAGAATCCTTTTCTTCCTTTTTTTATCAAACCGTAAATGTCCACTGCTAGACATGTCCTCCGTTGTATAATTATTTTGCCTAGTTCTTAACGCTTAGATGACAGATTGGTGGTCGCATCGATTGTATGCCGCCATTTACCTCTACCTACGAAATAAGATAGGGTGATGGATTCTCTTATACTGGCACCGCACTTGTACTAACAAATTAAAAGTATTCCTGGGACATGTTAAGCCCACTTTCTCACAACGCGGACTCGTCCCTGCGAAGTGGAACTTTTATACATAAGTGTTATTTTTTTTAGAATTAACCAATAAATTCTTAACAGAACTTACTTTATTCAATTTAAATATTGTAACTTGACAGTTTTGTTTAAAACACCTATATAATAATATTGTTGTTGCTACAAAAAAATTAATTTGAGTTTGTAAAGATCTTCTCTACGAAAGTAAACAACTGCGTTCCATTAGAGCCAAAAATCATTTGCCTAGAAACAACAATATTTGCTCCCTAGTCAGTTTGTAGTGATCGTTATAAATAATATAAAGAATGTAACATGCACATGCCTCTTTTCAGTAGTAAACTTTTACGTGCTAATGAAGAAGGAGAAGACGAAAATATTTAGTGTATAGTATAGAGCTTTCTCGTAGTTCACCTACGGCCTGTGGCAATCTTACTGACGTAAAAAACGTGAAAAAATATCGATAATTAATAATTTTAAATATTAGAAATATATTGATATTGTAGCTTAAATTATTTCTAGTAAGATGAAAAATTTTATGAAACAAAGAATTACTTACAAATCGACATTGTAACAATGTCACCATTAAAACAACCGAGACATCTTAATAAAAGAACTTCAAAGATATATAGCTGCATCTTTATTATATTCAACACTTTTACAATAACGTTAGGTTACACAAAAGAGCTCGTTTCTCTTATAAAAGTCTTTAGAACCTGGTTCACTATCGGTTAACACAGAAATGTCGGTTTTTTCATCTAATGAAAGCAATATCAGAAGCTTTTCTTATGTCTGAGTTGTTTGCTCTTCCAGTCTTTTAAAATTTATTTTATTTGGATATTGAACGAATTTAAAAAAAAAAACCTATAATATATTATGTATAACTAAACTTTTTGTTAGGCTATGTCAGTGTGTTTTACTATTTTCAGCTACATTACCAATTACTTTCAAGTAAGTTACATACATTAGAAGGGCTATTTGCATACATTGAATATTTTTCAATTAATTGATTGGTTTTATTGAAATTATAACTAAAATAGAATATTTTTTTATAAAATACTAGTGATCCACCCTAGCTTCGCACGGGTGATTCCTGAATCTCGACAACAGCGCCACCTACCGGATTCAACTATGAATCAGAAACAGGAACAGAAACGTTTTTATTCAATAAATATTATAAATAATACTTATTTGAAATCACTCTAATCGTTCAAATCATCCAGGGTCATCACTTGAATACGACAAATTCATCATAATCGATCCAGCCATTTTCGATTATTTGCGAAACTAACGACAGCAATTAATTTTATTTATAGAGAATATAATATAGACGGATTTCAGGTAATTTTTATTGGTTCGACAAAACTCTGTCTGTATACAGAACTAATATAACTTTTTTATATAAACTCCTTTTTTTGTGCACATATTAAATTTTTGTAAATAAACTGAGAGGCCAAAGTTAATCTCTTTCAACTTGGTGCTTCCGAGTGCTCGTTTTTCTTGGCTCCACATATCGGGCTCAGAAAATCGGGGAGAGAAGTCCTCAACTCAAGCGTTTCCGTGGCCCTGTCAATGTGTGGTAAAGGTGGAAGATCATGGGGTTTTAGTAGGTACAATTCCAACATAATCCTTTCTTGCCCCCGTAATGCAAGTATGCGTAGGCATTTTCTCATTTGAAACCTGGAACAAAATCCGTTCAGTAGTTAGGAATAAAAACGTAGATAGATCAACGCAGCGTCGATTCCTGTTTTATATGAGGTATAAAGCTTGCATCTAAGGCCTAGGTGTTAATTGATATATTTAATTATTGTAGAGCATCATCTTAACCGGTTCAGTGTGGATGGCACGCTAGGCGTGCCATTGATTACTTTTGCGTGTGGCGTATGACACACGAGTCATGTCTTTTTAAAAATCCTTATAACTCGCTTAAATTGCGTTTTTGGAAAATTTATCCAGAACAAAATATTCATTATTTTGCAAGTAGTTCATGCATGCGGCTTCGTTTCTGGATATTTTGAAAATTTGAAATTTTTAGGGGTTGACAACCTTTTTTTAACTTGTACATGGTACTCTTTTTACTTTGTGGGTTTTCAATCATGTTGTGGAAAAATTGTCTAATAAGTAACAAATAATAGCACTCATTGCGATCGCTCACAAACTCTAGTTGTAAATAAATTTCTGGAAAACAAGTGCCCTTTGTCTTATTGTTCAATTTTGCTTAAAATGGTTGAACTGCCGTCGTATTACTATCATATGGCCGAATAGATCTACGAAGTACCATGTGCTCTTGTGATATGGTATAAAGTTTATTTTTGCTTGAAACAGTTCGTAACCGTTCATGCATAAAAAAGTTCGCTAATAAGTAGTATTTTTTCAGTCTGCCGCCGTATAGCGCCGGCGTTTGTTTCCTTTTGAAAACACTTGTTTTGCTTTTCTTACTAATTAGACGTTTTCGAATCGACTTTACTTTTACATTTGTATAACATTAAATAATATTTAACATATGTAAATATTAATTAATCATAAACCTTATTTTTTTCCAAATTAAAGTTTTTGATTGTTTGATATTTACAAATATTATTATTAAGTTAAAATTTTATTTAATAAAAACCAATGTTTTCCAGGGTCATTTAGCTGTACCTACTTATATAAATAATTTTTTATATAAAACAATAAATAGTACAAAAGGTTTGTAATTTCTTCATAAAAAAGTCACTTACTCTCAGTTTCAAAGAAAACACGTAAAAAAACACATAGTTACCAACTAAAAATCGGTTGTCTGTAAAGTCGGTTTACTGACGATAGTTGAACGTGACAACGTCATAAGAAATATTTAATATCGAAAGAATGATTACCTTTATCTCCGCAATTATCGTTGCTATAAACAATTGACACCACATTCGCTCGCACAGTCGCTCGTTCCGCGCTCTCGCTTGCAATTTAAATGGAACGCCTAGGTAACGCCGCATGAGCCATGTTTTTTCGTGCCGGCAGCCAGCGTCATCGATTTATAAGACGTTGTCACGTCAAAAACAAGTATCCTTCCATTTGTAACTGATGTTTGATGACAACTAAACTTAATTAGGTCTAAACAAGTGAAAAAAGCATAAAAAAGAACATTACTTTTACACATGGCTGATGGCAAAATAGACGTGTTATCTGTGCATTCTGTGGCACTTGACACGCCAGGCGTGTTAAGCGCCAAGTTGTCAAATTGGTGTCGAATCGGTTAATATTGTACATAAATAGAATGGACATTACGGGTGGTCCTGGGTATAGAATTATTATCGATATATTTTTTCACACTGTCTTATCTCTCTTATTAGTTCCGTGGACGTTCACTTCTGCTGTCAGCGCCAAAATGGCGAAAATCAAATCGCCTTGTTATGTCACGGTGTATAGCCAGTCCATATATAGAGGTCAGTGATTCTAAACGAGGATGGGTGTAGGTTTCTATGGACTATTACTTTTAACAGTGGTAGAGCCACGCGGCAGCTTTGGCTGTCGCACGGATGGGCCGGCTCGAACCGGGGTGGTACCACGACCTCACAGAATACCAGCGTGAATTAGAGGTTTACTTCTGCGTTGCGTTTGGTGAGTGCAGGTGGCCGGAGGCCCTTTTTACTTGAAATGAGGCATTCCATCTTAGTCCTCACGGGTGGCAACGCATCTGCATTTTGATTCGCAAACGAGGATAGATGTAGATGTCTATGGGCCGCAGCAACCACTTACCATCAGGTGGACTGTGTGCTCGTTTGTCACCCAACAACTATTAAAAAAAAACTAAACCAAAGACTTCTAGAACTCCTTGAACTATACCATTCACTTACCACCTGTTAGACTGTGTGCTCGTTTTCATCCTTAATTGTACATTAAAAAAACTGAGGTTGGATTTAGGTAAAACTTCTTCTACATAGAGTTACCTAGTTCTTTTAAAAATATGGTTTTAAAATTTAAAAGAGGAGATTTTTAAAAAGAAATTTATTTTAAATATTTCCAACAAGACTTAACTTTAGAGAAACTAATAATTTTGACAGATGTAGAGTAGTTTCTCTCTTGTCAATGATGCTATTGAACAGAATAAATATTTAAGTACATTTTTATGGCTGCGCCAAGGAAAACGTGAAATAATACGAGTACAGTAAAGACACGATTAATTAAGTCATTTTAAACATTACATATGACAATCCGATACTTTTACTTTATCAACTAAGATTTTAATGAAAGTTCTTAACGTTTTACTTTACTGGTACTGTTTACAACCTACCAATTCAATGTAAGGTAATATGGCTAATATATTAAAATTTCTGAATAACACTTGATAGTGAAAGATATAGCGAATAGCAAATACCATTTAAAATTATTTTTTTTAAATAATATCACAAATTTATTTTTCAAAATTGATAATTTCCTTGAAAATTCTTGATTCTATTACCGGAAGGGCAATATTGAAATATATTTCTTTTTGATAAAGTATTAAATAAATGAAACGCTAAATCAACATTTTTAAATTGAGTAACTGTAGTTTAAAGACCTTTGAATCGAAGTTCTTTGTTGATTATTTGTCCTGCTAAATGTGTAAGGGCTATATATGCTATGGCTATTTTTTTATTTTATTATTTTTTATTTATTTAACAAGTACACTTACAATATACATATATAACATTGTCACAAAAACTTACACACTTTTATATTTTCTGATATGCATATCAATTACAAGTGTACATAACATTTACAGATTGAGTCGTGAAACTTAATTTAGGGTTAGGTAATTTGAGATAGTAAAACCATACAATCAATGCGATAAAATGAAAAATTATTTAAATAAATTATGTGACTAAATAGGTAAAAAAATCGAATGAAAAAAAAATTAGGTTCAATTATTGGGAAAGAAAATGGTAGATATTTTACTCTCATTAGAAGTATGTATGTACATTTTTAATTTAAGTATAAAATAAGATTCTATTCGAAATATAATTTTTAACAGGAACTAGGCGATAAATGCCTAGTAAGTTTAATTTTGAAGGTCTTAAAAGATTCGTGAAATATATCGATGCTAGGTGTGGTTTTAGTAATTTCGTTATATTTGCCACATATACGAACAATAGGAGCATGATTCCCGAGGTGAGTTTTCGCGAAAGGAATATAAAATGTTTTTAAGATGCGACAACGAGGATATTTACGCGAAACAGCTAACAATATGCGATCAAGAAGGTCACTGCACTTAACTTTATTGTGTACTATTTTATGTAGAAAACACAGATCTAGAATGTCTCGTCTATTTCGGAGAGACATTATCTTAAACTTAGCCATTCGCTGATAGTAAGGCTGCCTATTTGAGATACCACTGGCATGGAAGGCAAGATGTTGAGTGAAGGCACGCTGTACACTTTCAACGCGTTGGGAGTGCACACTAAAAGATGGATTCCATATGACACTAGCGAATTCAAGGTGACTTCTTACAAAAGCATTATATAAAATAATTTTAGTCCTAGAAGAAAATCCTTTTGTATTGCGTTTAATAAATCCTAAGAACTTCGCGGCTTTATTAACAATAGTGTTTATATGAGATTTAAAGGTTAGCTTTCTGTCAATAGTTATTCCTAAGTCTTTAATCTCCGGTAACTCTTGCAAAAATACATTACCAACTGAGTAACTAGAGACAAGTGTTTTTTTTCTGGTATATTTTACGTGGAAGCATTTGTTAGCATTAAGACTCATACTATTGATCTCACACCAATGAGATATTCTATTCAGATCATCCTGTATGAGCTTTACATCCTCTACTGATTTTACTGATTTATAAATTTTTAAATCATCAGCAAATAACGAGCAATGACAATTTTTGATTTCTGTGGTGATGTCGTTGATAAAAGTCAAGAATAATAGAGGGCCCAGATGCGAACCTTGAGGCACCCCGGATTGAGCTCGATACATTTGAGACTCGAAACCATTGACAACAACAATTTGGGATCTATTCTCCAGATAAGATCTAAGCCATCCAATCAAGGAGGGACCAATACCATACAAAGTTTGTTAATGAGTTGCTTATGATCAACCTTGTCAAATGCGTTGCTAAAGTCCGTGTATATGACGTCGATCTCCAGACCCCTATCTACTTCTATTATAAGATCAGAAGTAAAATTGCATAAATTAGTTTGTACTGACAATCCACTTCTGAGTCCATGCTGCGAGCTGGTAAGTAAATGATCAAGGTGCTTGGCAAAAGCTGGGTATACAAGACTTCCAAATAGTTTGGAAAAGCAAGAAAGAATTGATATAGGGCGATAATTTTTATATCCATGCGATCACCCTTTTTAAAGAGTGGAACTATTATATTTCCAAAAGTGTTTTGGGTTTTTTGAAATATCAGACTCTACATTGTGTTTAAAATCGTTAAAGCATGAAACAAAGAGTTTGTGACATCGACTGCGATTTTTTTTAAATTCTATATTATCTCTAGGGTTATTGTATTTGTGATATTTATTGCGAACTTTTTCTTTCTCTGATAATAATTTAACCAAGCTACGTTTGAACCAGTTAGGATGTTTTGCTGAAATAGTCTTACGTTTAGGTACTGATAAATCGATAACTTCAAAGAGACGATTATAAAATACTTCAACCATAGCATCGACATCTTTGCATACAGAAAATTCATGCAACCAATCAATATTTTGAATTTTTTCAACAATAGTTTTATAATCAGCCTTAAAGTATCTGTAGTCGATACGACTTTTGGAACGAAGGAAGGAACCGTATTCTATACTTATTAACAAACTACGATGATATGAATCCAGTTTACTAAGTATTCCAGGAGGCTTTCTAACTATAATGTTTGTTAAACTACTTAGCACCAAGTCCAAAAGTTTACCATCACAGTTACTTATACAGTTATATTGATATAAATTATTAATAGACATGAAGTCAACTAATGAGTATCCTAGAGCATTACTACAATTACATGGGGTCATATGTGAATATTTATCACTAGCAGACCACTCAATAAACCCATATTAAAGTCACCTATAACAACTAAATCATCAACGTGGTTGGTAACATTATCCACGCTATCTAAAAACTTGTTTAGATTTTCTAGTTTAACTGGTGGAGGCAAATAGACTACACAAAGTCCAATAGTTTTTGTGACATGGTTTTTATTGAATTTTAACACTATCCACATATTCTCTTCATCGGTTTCCCAATTTAAAATACGATAAGACGAGATCTCACGTGAGATGGCAATGAGAACACCTCCACCATCCTTTTTGGACGCATCAAGATACACACGATCTTTTCTATAGACAACATAACGGGAATCAAATAGTTCATTATCAAAAATACTACTTAAGCCAGGTCTCAATAAATACAATAATTTTATAATTCGAAATCAAGATATTCTTGAGCACATCACAGGTCTTAGTTCTCACACCTCGCACGTTCTGATAATAGACTTCTAACACTGCAGAAATTCAGGAGCCATAACATTTACACATTTTCTTAATTTATATTATGATCTTAAGACTATCTTCTTTTTTAATTATTATTGCTTGATAAATTCGTCTTTGCGTACGTAGATTATTCCATTCCTAATCCATATGAAGCGATATTTCATTTCTTTGGATTTTATGCGCGCAGCAGCATGAAGGGACTTATTTCCTGGGGTTAAATGCTCTGAGACATTTATTGGAACTCGAGATCTTCCAATTCCTAGATGGTGAGAGTTTAATTTATCTTCGGGATTTTTTTTATTAAATAGTTCAACAGCTGCTAGGATAGCATCTATATGCTTCATGGTATTAAGCTTAACAATAACAGACCGAGGCTTGTCGGCATTTTTATTCAGCTTAGCTACTCGGGTAACATATTGGATGTTATCTACTGGCAGAGGGTTTTTAACAGCTTGTAACTGCATGATGGTGTTTACCAAGTTTTCCGCTTTGTGTTCAGGAATACCATTTACTTCAATGTTGCATTCTCTCATATGTGATTCGACGATATTTAACCGGATTGTAAGACGGTTGTTGACAGATGTGTGAAGTTGGGTATTTTCTTTTTTTAAGTTGTTGATAATAGCGGACTTTTCTTCAATTGCAGATTTCATCTCTTCAAATTGCGCGTTAATGAACGACATAGATTCACAAAATACCGCTATTTGTTCATTAATTGTACTAAGCTGTGCCGTAACAAGGTTTTGAATGGCTGTAGAAAGTTCTTGTTTAATAATGTCACAAAGAGTGTTCTCCGTCAAGAAGTTACTACCATCATTGCTTTTCATCGATGTTGCTGCTGGTGACTCGTTATGACGAATGTCTCTGGAGAACATTCGTCAGTAGCTTTGCTGCATGTTTGGCTAATGACAGCTGACCTAACAGGTGTGTGAGTGTAACCAGTTTTAGGTTGTTTACTGCAACATTCCGGGCATTTCCAATTATTCCTATTTTGCTTGTCCATTTGATCAAAGTGCCTGATAGGTATGTTTGCGCAAACGCAGTCATACTTCGATTTACAAATCAAGCAAATAAGAAATTCCTTTTTAGGTAAAGTACTTCTGCATCCGGCGCAAATATTAGAATTCAAAGCGGACGCCATTTCTGTTACAATTTAACTACTTAAATTTAAAGTTGTATAAATGAAAAAAAAACTCGCCGGCGTTGGGAATCGATCGCACGTCGCTGCAATTAGGGCCTCACTATTCTATCTGCGCCACGGCGATGTTAGTACAGTTTGCAAAAAGGTCAATCTATTTAAAGTAAGTATAGCGACAAGTTATTAACTGCCTGTAGGTAGAACTCAAACAATCGTTTTCAATATTAACTATTACAGCCGTGAGTATTTACAAATTATTGTATTTTAAAAAGGTTCACTTCATTAACTTTCGAGGCTTAATTTTTTTAATTAGGAACACTGATCACACGTTTACCTTTTCTCTCACACTATGAAATATTACACATAAGTATATTTGGTAAATTTAACGTTCAGAGTTACTGCGTTAACACCAGATCTGCAAAACTACGTTACAACCCTGCAGGATTATATAATAATAATAATAAAGTTTATTTCTCTCTACAAAATAACATTTTTAAAATATCATTACATTTATATATTAAGTAACTTACAAATGCTAGTTGTAGAGACTGGTGACGATACTAGGATTCCCTGTGCTACAGCCACCAGGCCTCCACCACCGGACAATAAATCACTTGTAATATATATTTTGATGAAGAATGTATTTAAAAGGAAATATATATTAAAAAAGAGACAAGCAAAAACGAGTTGAATGTGTGTACGCGCGTCACGCACACATGTTGTGTGTGTGTGTGTGTGTGTGTGTGTGTGTGTATGTGTGAGTATATGTGTGTGTGTGTGAGTGTATGTGTCTGGGTGTAAGAGTGTGTTCAAGTGGATCACATTGTTTTGATAAGTGACTCACTTTCATCATAGTCTTTAGTCAGTAACCAAGTTTTTAAAGTATATTTACAGTTTACTCTTGTTAAAGAGTATATAGCTAGTATACGGTTTAACTTATTATATAGTAACGGTCCAATAAAACAAAAAAACCTCTTTGCAAATACTGTTCTAAATCTTTGGTGGACACAGACAATATCTTTTCTCCTTAAGCGTTGTGTCGAAGGATCGTACGAAGTTTTAGAATGTTGTTTCAAGACAATGTACAATATAAAAAGTTGACGAACTGTTAGTACATTCCATTCCTTGTATAAGTCCCTAGTCGGATAAAGGAAATGGTGAAACTTTGCAACCTTTAGGATGGCTCTTTGGGCCACCTCCAGAGACCTTAAATAGGATTTAGCTGCACCTCCCCATACAGAAATACAATATGAGAATATTGATTGACAAAGAGCAAAATAGACGCTGCGTATAATTTTGAAGTCAGCTATTTGACGAAGTGTTCTAAAAACGTATATGAGCTTACGTGCACGAGCCGTAAGTTGCTCAATATGAGGCCTAAAAGATAAGTTCTGGTCAATGGTTATGCCCAGATATTTAATTTTGGTAACAGTTTCTAATCTGATACAGCTACATATATTTACTAGATCGCAGGTATGGGCTATGAGTGAAAGGTTTTTATCTAAAGGGAGAGAGACATTACGTATGGCAAATGTAACAAATTTGGTTTTGTCGATATTAATCGTTAGTAGATTCCCATTTAACCACTTAAGAACTCTATTTAATCCAGATTGTGCATAAGCAAAGGTATCTTTCCAATTATCGCCGCTAAAAACTAATGCTGTATCATCCGCAAAGGACAGAATACTCCCACTAGATATCTTCATTGAACACAAATCATTGATGTAAATCAAAAATAAGGTCGGGCCCAATATACTGCCTTGGGGTATTCCGTACGTTATTGTTTCTTCCTCGCTGGTGTGCTCTCCAATTTTAACACACTGTGTTCTACCTGTAAGGTAACTTTTAAACAGATCTAGCTGCAAATTCCTGACCCCAAGTCCCTCAAGCTTATTTATTAGAAGCGGTACAGAGACAGTGTCGAACGCCTTTGCTAAGTCCAAGAATATTGCTAGACACTTTTTACCGTCATCCATCCCTCGAATTATACGATCTGTGAGCTCGTGAACCGCATCATCTGTGGACCTACCTGCACGAAAACCATATTGTTGCTCCGAAAGGAGCTTGTTTGTTTCAATGTAGTTCACAAGTCTTTTGTTGATCACGCGTTCCAGAATTTTTGATAGGGATGTTAAAATTGATATGGGTCGGTAATTGGAGACAATGCCTCTGTCACCATTTTTGTAAATTGGGCGAATAATACTTTTCTTAAAGGCACGAGGAAAGATGCCAGTAGAAAGACAGATGTTGCACAGGTATGTTATCGGGGGAACAAGTATATCTTTGTAGGTCTTTAGTAAGTCACTTGATATACCGTCCCATCCTGTAGTACAACTATTTTTTAATGACATAATAAGATTATGTACCTCATCGTAATCAGTATCTAGCATAACAAATGATTTGTTCGTAGTTTGATTTATATCAGGTTTATTGTAATTACTTACTAGGATTTTGTTAGCTAATTTCGCACCGACGCTAATATAATATTTATTAACTTCATTAACAGATTCTATCCGAGAGGAGAGTTTTTCCAGCAAATCGTTTGCCTCTACTCTTTGCTTATTCAAATGTGTTACACTTTTTACTACTTCCCATACCTTTTTACTGTTATTGTCAGCTTTTTTAAGTTCATTGCTTTGATACTGTATTTTAAGTTTTTTTAGAATATCATTACAGTAGTTGCGGTATCTACGATATGTTATTCTTAGTGTTTCATTATCAGGTGTTAATTTAAGTTTCTTATGTAGCTTATCACGATTTTTCATGCATCTTAAGATGCCAGGAGTTATCCATGGTTTTAATGTGGTTTTACGATGGGGCAATCTAATATTTTTAGTGTTGTTTTCCAGTGCTTTTGATAAAGTTTCTACTAAGAAACTTGCTACTTCTTCAGGATTATTATTTACATACATTTGACCGAAATTAACGTCTAATAAAAACTGTTTAAATCCAACATGATCAATTTTTCTAATAATTTTGTTAAAATAACATCTAGTTTGTTTTATTTCTAGACTAAGGCTTACAGCTTCGTGATCAGTTAAACAGGTTTGTATAACAAATGATTTAGCGGGCAGACGTGTTTTGAGCAATAAGTGATCAATACATGTGAACATTCGGGTGGATGATGTAAACGCTGGAAGAAGTCCATGTGATGCTATCAAATTAAGATATTGTTCGGCTTGCTGGTCCATATTGTCAGGGGAAATATCTATATTGATGTCGCCCATTATAATAATATTTTTGAAGCCTTTTAGTTCAATGAGAAGTTGGTTCAAGGATGAAAAAAAATTGGTTGCATCATTTTTAAAGCAGTGTGGACGATAAATCCCTATTACTACTGTATGTGTTCCAAATTTAATTACTAAGCAGTTAGCTTCTTGAAAAGGGGGCTCTTCAACGGTACATTTCAAGTTATCTTTAATATAAACAAGCACACCGTCGTTCTGATTGTAAGATTGCTTGGTGGCATGAGAAGAATACGATTCTAACAAAGGTATACGACCAGAACAGGACAGCCAGCATTCAGTCAGTATAATGAGATCAAAATCTATATTTATCCTTTTCATTAGCACAGCCAGACCATCAAAGTTTCGTTTAATACTTCGAATATTCTGACATAGAATGTTTGTGCAGTTATTAGGTTTGCTTATTATAGGGCATACATCTTCAGGATTGCAAATATAAAATTCCGAATTTGTTATATCATCTAGGTTATTCGATATTTCATTTATATTAGCGAATTATATATATATTTATTATAAGGTAACAAAATGTATGTAACAGCGTCATACTATTAATCTTAGGATGGCTAAATATTTTGAACAGCATCGTATAATTAAAATCATAATAAGTTATTTTCGTTCTTAAAATGTAAATAATCAAACTGTAATAAGTTATTTTATACCATATTCCTTTTTTATAGTTCATGACAATGTAAAAACTATGAGACATAATATAATTTGTGTTGCATGGTCTTTGTTTTGTGGGTAAGTGAGTAAATTGTGATAATTGATTAAGTTTGATCTTAAGTGAACAAGTTGAGGCGTGTATTAAATAATTATGAATTATGTGTGGGAGTGTGTATGTAAAAGTGTATGTGTTTATTAAAAAAGATAGCTTACAGTATAATTTCTTAAACTTAACTAATTTAGCATAACAACATTCTAGTATAACTAATATTATAACAAATCTTACATCTAGTCATTTAGCATTTTTAAGTTCGGAGAGCTGGGCTTCGTTTTTTATGAGAATGTGTGGATCTCCATCTTTGCGGCGCAAGTACACATTGTCATTTGACGTCCAACAATATGAGTAACCCATAGTTTTGGCTATATCTCTTGCAAGGAAGTAAATTCTTTTAGACTTTGTTGTCAGATGTTCACTTACGTAAATTCGTGATTTAACATTCATAATTCCCATGTGATAACAATTAAGTGAATCTTGAGGATTTTTTTTTACATAACGCTTTACTGCATCAATGACCTGACTCTTTAGTAGATTATTTCCAAACTCTGCTACGATTGTAGAGGATGTTGCATCAGTCTTGCTTGGCAAACGATAGACATCACGAAGATTATTTTGATCTATAGTTACACTTAAATTCGTGATTAGGGTGAGTATATATTTAAATAAAGTCTCCTTATTTTCACCTCTTATTTTCGGAACATTACGTATCTCAATACTTGTCTTGCGAATGTACCTCTCCAATACATCGTATTTGGTATTTATTATGTTTATTTGTGACTCAAGGGCTTTGCGATCATTTTCCATATTGAAGACATCTTTTTGCAAATTATCTATTCTGTCTGAGACGAAGTTTATAGACTTTTCTATTTCAGAATTGGTTTGTTGGATGATTACATTTTGATTTGTAACAAGTGCTAAATTTTTTTCTATATTGTCTAATCTTGAATTTTGATTTTTAACGAAGGTTTCTAACATTGTTTTGAGCTCGTTAATAGCATCCGTAGAGACTATTTCAGTTTCGTTATCAGCGTCGCTGGTTCGCCGTCGTTTATTTTCTCGTTGTGCGATATTGGACGACGCTAATTCAGGATTGGAGGCTGTTCGCGAAGTATCACGAGGCGGCGATCTAAGCATTTTAGGTTGGTTGGGGAAAATTAGGAAAACTGGCAAAAGAGTATCCGGAGAACAGTACCTCGCGTAGAAAACCTCACTTATAGGGGTAAACTTAGAGAAATTTTAAGAAACAAAGCACCCTGGCACTAGGAGCACAGATATTTAAGTTGGTATATTTGTGGAAAAAAAAACTCGGAAATATTTTGAATTTGCAAGGAGTGAGCTATGACCTATGAGCCACTTTAGAAAAAAGAGAATTCCTTTAGTCTGTGATTCTGTGACGTATTTTTCAATAAAATTCCAAAAGAAGCATAAGGAGAACAGATACTCTAAGATACTTTAGTTCACTGTACCTTTTATTGTTTTTAATGTCATTCCATATAAAACAGAATTGTACCAGGAAAACAGAAATATATCAAGGAACTTTTTGTAACTCAATTTTTCAAATGTCCGTCCAATGTCAACAAAAATATATTATGTAGTTACTAGGGCAGTATTAATAATAAGGATTTAATTCTTCGATGTACAGCAGCTTCTTTAGTGACGTAGGTAAGATGGTACGGTAAAATACTAGGCGAGCAGCAATTTGAGAAGGCAAAAATAATTGCGCTCAGTCACCGCGCAGCGCAAGTCTCTTGGCGTTACTGCTATCCTACAGCGGGTATGATAATTAGAGTGTTTCTCGTTTCTTCCTTATACTATGCGTGTTAGTTGAGTAGACTGACTTTATTGTACGTACTTGTTTGCCAATATAGATGCAATCCGCCGCGTTGAAACGTAGTATGCGTTGACTTGATGTTAACAATATTTTTACTCCTGTGTTTCTATGCACTCCTATTTTTGCGTGAGGTATTTAATAGTAGAATTATATATTTAATTTAGTGAATTGACACGGTAATATACGTGCGCACTACTAAGCGGTCCGGGGGGGAGAGCGAATATCGACACAGGATTGTTGAAGCTTAGAAACTTTTTCAGTATTACTTTAGCTATTTCAAACTGTTATAATTAAAAATAAATTTGTAACACAGGTATATGTTGCACGACACGTTTGACGTTGACGACGACATATTGGTCTCTACGCCTCTGGCTATGTATGACTTTAATCAAAACACTTTAAAAAAACACTGCAGCCTATCTCTTGATTTGTTTCCCTCTGTTGCCTTTTACGGCACCCTCATGACGATATGGGGTAGTGGACATCTTTATACGGTCAATATGAATTTTATAATATTCAAGGCAAAAACTTACACTTTATAACTTTGAAATAGAACACAACTTTCCCTTGTCGTCCCAGAAGCTAGAAACAATAATAGAATAGCCGCGTCATGTTTCGCAACTAGTTGCTAGTACTCGTCCGTTCAGAGGTAGTTTCGCAAACTCGTACGAACTGTAGCCACGTTGCTTTACGGTAGATATGGAGGTTTATCATTGTTGGAATTGCGAGTAGTTTCGCCTTGTTTCTTGTAGTGTGCAAACTAGGTTATTATAATAAAAACTACCTAATTTGTCCCTTGGTTGTTAATATTGTACACTACACTAAGAATCAATCAATAAATATAATAATTTATTGGGTCCCAAATATTGAAATAATACCAAAGATATAATTAAGGTCTTTATTGTTTTTTCATTACTTATTCTGTATTATAAGACCGTCTATAGAGACAGTCTTATCTTGAAAATTATTTATTTTTCTTTCGACTTTCGAGCAACCATTTTGGGAGAGGACTGTTGTGACCAAATCAAGAATTATTATGAATGCAAATCCATCCATCAAATTATATTTCTCATATTTGTTTAAAAATCAAATGCTTTTTATCTATATATAATAGATTTAACTATTTGGTATATACAGGGTTATTTTGCTATAACCCGCCAAATTTGCTGAGAAGATTCAGAATAAGCAATATAGGCAAGGTGATAAAATAATAATAAAAAAAATCAAACATTCTGTACTATTTATATTTTCATTTCAAAATACGTGATAATGCATTATTTTAATTGATTTACAGTTCACGCACACGTTCGTAAAAGTCGACCGATACACCAAAACATTGTTGCCCATAAATGACATTAAAGTCAATAGCAAATCAAAAGATTTAACATTTTGGTAGAAGGCTATTTGTCTTTCAGCTATTAAGACACTCGCTAATTGCCTAAGAAGCCCTGGACATAACATTTTTTTTTTCATCATGATGATTAAAAAATATAGTCCGTGCTAAAATATATTTGCTTCTTATTCTTACCTTTTATTATCTTGTAACTTTTCTCTTGCAATTTAATTTAATAAAAAAAAATAAAACAGCACACCACTCTTAAAGAAATTTTCCGTTTCACTCAAAGGAAACGTCAAGAAATTATTTTCTTTGTTAAAGGACGTCTCTTTTAATCTTTAATAGAACTTTCCACCACAAAAACATTTTTTTACATCAGGAGCTTTGTCATTTCTAATAAAATCATAATGTGGGATTTTTCTCGTCATTCAATTCAGTCACAAACTATGTCTTTCGTGGTGCGGTTTCCTGACTGATTTCGACCACTATGAAAACTTCGAAACATATCAGGAATAATCAACTGCGCATATATTTAATTCGCAAGTACAAAGACACACACTTATTAGGATAAGTCGCGCCACATAGTCACGCATATTCGACGTAATTTTCTGCGATAATATTTGAGGTAGGCTGATATGTAGTGTCAGAAACAAACAGTCAATCAAAATAAATTCAGACCAGGCTGGAAAATGCACCTAGGACCGTAGGCGCAGGTACCAGGAACTTACAGAATGTTCACGCGACCTTGTAACTTATATTTTAATCATAAAAACTATACCTTATAATTTAAAAAAATTTTTAAAGCAAAATATGGGATTTTCATTAGAATCTAATTATATTACATACTCGTCTAATTCACACGTATTTCCACTGCAACAGTTGACACGTAAGAGAATGCACCATTTTATTTAGTCCTGTGGGCGTTGTAAAATGCCATTAAAAATCATGACATCACAAATCTATGGTTTTAACACCATGTAGTATTGATCATTATCATCATTACAGCCCTTCACAAGTCCACTGCTGAACATAGGCCTCCCCCAAAGAATGCCACAAAGCACGGTCCTGAGCCACCTGCATCCATCGACTTCCTGTATGTCTTACCAGGTCGTCACTCCATCTCGTGGGGGGACGCCCTATACTTCGCCTACCGGTACGAGGCTGCCACTCGAGAACCTTTCTTCCCCATCGGTTGTCGGTTCTTCGAGCTATATGGCCGGCCCACTGCCACTTCAGCTTACTAATCCGTTGGGCTATGTCGGTTACTCTGCCCAGCCGAGTTGAATCCGTCGATTGACCTCTCGGTCGAAGTTGGACTCACTCGTCAACAACTTCGAGCTTAGTGCTCCCAACAACTACCGGCATAGGTGTGACATGGACATTAAACATAATCTTTGTTTTGTCCATGTTCATCTTAAGACCTATCCGTTGGGAGACACTATTGAGGTCATTGAGCATGGTGCTTAGGTCCTCCAGCGATTCTGCCATAAGGACTATATCATCGGCAAATCGAAGGTGAGTGATGTACTCGCCATTGATGTTAATACCGTATCCTTTCCAGTCCAGAACCTTGAAAACAACTTCCAATGCAGCGGTGAAAAGTTTCGGGGATATAACATCACCCTGTCTTACACCTCTCTGCAATTGGATAGGTTTCGTACTCTCGTTCTGTACTCGGATAGCCATCGTAGCTCTACTGTACAAGCACTTCAGCACTTCGATATACCGACAGTCAACTTGGCACCGCTGAAGGGACTGCAGCACCGCCCAAATTTCGACAGAATCAAAGGCTTTCTCATAGTCCACATACGCCAGACATAGTGGCAAATTGTACTCTTTGGACTTCTGTACAATTTGCCGTAGGGTATGTATGTGGTCTATGGTGCTAAAGCCCTTTCGGAAACCGGCTTGTTCGGTAGGCTGGAAGTCGTCAAGTCTGCGCACGAGACGATTCGTAATGACTCTCGAAAACAGCACGTAGACGCGGCTCAGAAGGGAAATCGGTCTGTAGTTCTTCAAGAGAACGTTGTCAACTTTCTTGAAGAACAAGACCACCGCACTTCTGCTCCGCGCCTCCGGTGTAATGCCACCATGGAGGACGGAATTAAAGAGCTTCTGAAGGACTTCAAGTATTGGTCTTCCACCCGCTTTCAGAAGCTCCACTGTAATTCCATCCTCGCCTGGGGCCTTGCCGTTTTTAAGGTGCTGGAGAGCCATTCTAATCTCGCTCAGACTGACGTCCGGGATATCTTCGGAATAGTGTCGGATAAGACTCGCTCTTGGATTGTTACTCACACTTGCATGTGGCTCCAACGATGACGTGTACAGCTGCCCATAGAACCTCTCAATCTCACTCAAAATCTCAGGTGCCCCGGAAACGATGGTGCCACATTCGGTCTTCACCTTTGACAGTTGGCTCTTTCTGGCAGACAAATCTCTGGCAAAGACTTTGGAGCCTTAGTTCCGCTCGATCGCTTCTTCAATACGAGCTGTATTGACGTTGCGTAAGTCCCGCCGCATGCATTTGGAGATCTGTCTGTTTAGTTGCCTGTATGCTGTCAAATCTGTTGAAGAATGTAGCCTCATCTCCCGTCTAACAGCCATGAGATTAAGAGTGTGATCGGAGAGTTTTTGTGTTCTTCTGCGGCGGGTCTTGCAGAACTTAGCTCCGACCGCATGGACAGTTTCCACGAGCTTGTCATTCATATCGTCCACTTCATTGCAGTCTTCTAGGCAATGAAAACGGTTTTGTAACTCGAGCTGAAAGGTTTCGGGACTTTGGATTAGAGCACGAGGGGGACGGAGCGTTGACTTCATCAGACGAGACCTCTCCAACTTAACATTTAGGTTCAGTGTGCCTCTAATCATTCGGTGATTGCTGCCGATTTTCACCCTCGCGATCACTGAGACATCACTGAACAGTTGTCGTCTGGTCGTCATAATGAAGTCAATCTCATTTTTTGTCGAACCGTCGGGGCTCGACCAGGTCCACTTCCTGTGGGGCCGCTTCTTGAAGAAAGAGTTTATCATAAAAAGTCCCTCTTTCTCCATGAAGTCGGCCAGCTGCTGGCCCCTTGGGTTCCGTTGCCCTATTCCAAATTTCCCTACTTTCAGCTCACCGTTCTCTCTTGTGCCTAGTTTTGCATTGAAGTCTCCCATTAACACCGTATATTGGGTTTTGGAGGAATGCATGGCTCTAGAGATATCCTCATACATTTCCTCCACCTCCTCATCGAGGTGTGCCAAGGTTGGTGCGTAAACCTGTATGACCTTCAGCGAATACCGTTTGGTGATTCTGAGTATAAGGTACGCAACCCTCGTCGACACACTCCCGATCTTTACAACGTTGTTAACGAGAGACTTGTGGACGATAAATCCGACACCTCCTTGGGACAGATGGTCGCCCTTCCGGTGATAGAGCAAGAAAGAAGAAAGAAAGAATGAAAGAAACATTTATTTGCACAGAATACGGGTGGTACCAGATTTAACAGTGGTGCATAGTTCATGCTATATTCTGTCTTTAATAGGCATGCAAATATTTATTTTTACATAAAACAATTAAAATACTATTATGTTACTTACAAAAATGTCAAGTTATGTTATTATTTATCATAAATTATATACAAAATATTATTATTATTATATATTATTATTATTATATTATATTTTTTATTATATTACATTTTATTATTATTATATATTACTATTATTATATTACATTTTATTTAATATTACAAATAAACATATACATTAATTTTATGTTGCATGAACTCTTGTATCGTATAAGAACACTTATCCACTAGCCATTTTCTTAACTTAATTTTAAAATATTTTATTGTAAGTTCCCGTAGACTCTTAGGCAGTTTATTAAAAACTGATATGCACATATGATATACATTCCGTTTATTTAAAGCTGATCTACAAAATGGAATCATTATTTTAGTTGGATCTCTTGGTCTGTATTTACTAAAATGATCCCCCTTGAATTTAAAAAAAATCGTTATACTTCCTTACAAAGACTGATACCTCAAGAACATACATGCAGGTTAATGTCAGTAAATTAAGTTTTTTAAATAAAGGTTTACAGGAGTCAAGTGGACTTGCTCCACAAATAGCTTTTAAACATTTCTTTTGTGCAATGAATGCTTGACCAACATCAGTCGAATTCCCCCATATTATTAACCCATATCTAAGGATTGATTCTACATAGCCTTTATTCGCTATACCTGCAGTCTTTTCATCTGATACGGTCCGAAGATTTCTAAGGGCATAGGAAAATCTGTTTACTTTGAGACAAGCATCATTTACATGTTGTTTCCAATTACAAAATCTGTCCAAAGTTATACCCAGAAATTTTATGCTGTTGCCGGAAGTTGCCGGATTCGAGGATTACCGTGTCCTCCCCCTCTCTTCGGACTTCGAATAATCCTATAATATGCCAGCGCAACTTCTCCAGCTCCACGATCTTTTCGTCAGTCCTCAGGGTGCGTGCGTTGTACGTTGCCAGATCGAGTCGTCGTAGGTGGCAACCGAACCTCCACCGGAGATTCTTAGCACCCCCTGCCCCACCGTTACCATGGTCGCCACCGTAGCCAGGAATAGCGGGGCCGCCGGGGACTGGGGGCCGTCTCCTTGTTACTCTCGTCATTGGGGGGTATTTGCCATAGTTGCCACGCTTAGCGAGCGGGTTGGCAACCGCAGTTTTTTTTATTGTAATTTTGGCTATTATCAGGAAGATGCTGCTGCCCATCTCCCGCCTGTTTCCCTTTGTCGCCTTTTACGACACCCACGGGAGGATATGGGGTAGTGGATATTCTTGACCGCCACTACACGGCTTTAGTATTAGCTAGATTTTAAATACTTAGACGAGCAACAGGAATCAGAGTCAAGAGTGAAAAGCATCTAATATTTCGATCGAATATTAGATCGCATGTTGTCGATTATAAAAAAAAATCCTCCTTAACAATAGTACCAAGCTCTACTATCCTATATGTAGCATGATCTGATGAAAAATTCAAATCTCACTAATCACAAGTATAGCTCAAAACTCTAAACCAAATATCTATCTATGAGTTTATTTTTCGTAGAGAAAATTTTGTTCTGTGGTGTGTGGTACACAAAAGACAAATGCTGAATTAGGCAAAAATTTGCCGTGTTCCAAAAGTTTTATTTCGAGAGTTTTAAGAAGCTTTTTAAGCGATCTTCAAACAAGCGTCCCTAGTACGCGTGCCACTTTCATCGTTGAAGTGTTCTTCCACGTTTAGCGACATTGCGCTTGATCTGCTCTTGACGGATCACCTTGACCGAATTAGTGACATTTTTTTCTATGAAATTCGCAAATAAAGACAAATTTTTTTATTTAATGTCCTTTTAAATTATTATTATTAAATATCCCCCAATCAGAATGAAATAATAATATAATATGTATGCCAATGAGGCACCAAATGGTTACAATTTACCATTACCATTACAGCCCTTCAAAAGTCCACTGCTGAAGATGGGGTCTCCCTTGTAGATTGTCTCATAGAGGGGATATAAGCAATAGTTGCGAGCGGGTTGGCAACTGCAGATTACTATGTTTATTCTGTTGTTAGTAGGAAGATACTGCTGCCCAGGTATGTGCCCGGTGCCAGGTGAAAATTCTAACACCGCTTTTACGCGGTTTATTATCGATTTGTAAGATATTTCGTTAGTGTACGATTCATTACTTCTTTTTTCAAATATGGATTGCTTGGGACAGCATTCTATTTGACTTCTCAAAACCAATTTATTAAGTCGAAAGTTTTAATAAAAATTTCATATCTATGTTTGGTTAGTGAAATCTATGTTTGTACGGGAGCGGTGTACTCATTGCAGAGAGTTGATTGTTGAACCTCAACCGAAATTTAACTCCAGTGCTGAAGATTTTTGGCTCACGCTTAGTCATTAAAAGCGATAATAAAATGCCTAATTTTCTGCATGTTTGTGTCTTATATTTATGTAATTTACATAGAAGTTTTAGCTTCTCGGATCAGTTATTGATTTTTTTTACGAAATTAAATGATAGTCTTAAGATTTCTCACATATTAATATCTTATAGTGGATGACTTTAATTTAAGTAACATAAAATGGATACCCCTATCCAACTGTTCCAATTGTTGTAATCATTGCTATGAGCCAACGAATTATAGTACGCACAACGAACGGTTACTGGTTGACGAAATTAATGCGCTTAACTTTTGCCAATAAAATGGTATACGCAATAAATATGGTAAAACACTAGACCTTGTGTTATCTAACTGTGATGTAGCCGTATCTGATGGTAGTGACGACTCTTTGGTACCAGTAGATCCCTTTCACGGAGCGCTAGTAATTGAAGTACGTTTTTAGAGTAAAGCACACTTAAAACAACTCCGTTTATTAAGTTTTTTTTATAATAAAAGTGATTATCAATCAATTAATGGAAAATATGCTGAAATTGATTGGCAAACCGAATTTCCTTCGAAATTTCTTAATGATTCCTTTAAATATTTTTATGAAATATTTGAGAAATTAAGAGATAAGAACATACCGTCAAAAATAATTAAACCGGACTCCTACCATACGTGGTACTCCCCAGCATTAAAGAGAGCAATTAAATAAAAACATAAGTACCATCGTAAATTCATGACCTACGGTATCCGATGAAGAATCGTATAAAATACTGCGCACTCGTGTTAAATATTTGGAAGATATGTGTCATAAAACTACATATCAACCGTTAAAAGGTAAATAGAAAAAATCCTAAATATTTCTGGCCATATGTTAAACGTAAATCAAAAACTTACTCTATTCCAAGTAGTCTCAATTTAGGTGGTGTAATTCATAACACATGACAGTCTATTAGTGACGCGTTTGCAACTTATTTCAAGTCAAATATCTTATACCCGGGCGCTCAATCAACTCTTAAATTGACTGCAAATATAATGATTTCTTATATTTACGCGAACACTACACATTTAAATAAAAATAATTTTACGGATTTTATCGCGTATATTAACTTATTTTTATCTTCCCGGCGTTTCGGTTGCTTTCCAGCACCCGTGGTCACGGAGCACTGAGGTGTTTGACGTCCTGCTGTCATAGTTAGCCCGGCTACCTTCAGTTTTTTAATATTAATTTTTGGTTTGATTTACGCAGAATGAGCTTACAGTATCTTGAGGTCTAGCAGTGGTATACTTGGGTTTGGATTTGATTTTATTAATTATGGGATCCCAAGCAGCTTTTCAGCACCCGAAACGTCGGGAAGATAAAAATAAGTTAATATACGCGATAAAATCCGTAAAATTAGTTTTATTTAAATGACTGCAAATATATCAAAAATAGAAGTTAGCGTTAAGCACTTTTCTTATTAATTGTGCAGAGACGTTAACACTACCAATAAGTTTGCTATTTCGCAAATCGTTGCATGAATGCTCAGTTCCTGATACTTGGAAGCGTGCATATATCACCCCTGTGCACAAAAAGGGTCTTGGAACCGATGTCGCTAATTATATACCAATTTCTAAGTTTTGCATCATTTCCAAAGTCTTTGAAAAGTTGATTTATGAGCAGGTATATCCGTTACTCAAACAAAGCATAAGCCAGACTCAACATGGTTTCCTCGAGGTTAGATCTACCGTTTCAAACTTGGTGCTCCTCAATTCATTTTTGACTAAAGCCATGGATGATGGTTATCAAGTTGACGTTATTTATATAGATAAGTAAGTAGTTAAGTAAGGCTTTCGACCGGATTGAACATAATTTGCTTTTAAAAAAGCTTCAGTATGTTGGTATCTGTGGAGACCTACTGCGGCGGTACTCCTCTTATATCGTCAATCGCTCGCAGGTTGTAGTTGTTAACAATTACTTATCAGGTTTGGTGTCAATACCGAGTGGTGTGCCACAGGGCTCCTTGATGGGGCCGTTGCTATTTCTTATATTTGTCAACGATATTGAAATCTGTTTTAAATCATCACACCTACTATGTTTTGCTGATGATATGAAAATATTTTCCACAATCTCATCTCAGCCTGATGCTGAATTACTGCAGGGAGATCTACTAAGATTGTAAGAATACTGTAAAGTCAACAAGCTTGATCTAAACCCATCAAAATGTACCCTTATTACATATTCACGCAAATGAAACTTAATTAATTTCGGCTATCACCTTAAAGGCCAGAAGTTACAATAAGAATCTGTGGTACGTTATCTAGAGATTTTCCACAACTCTAAGTTATTATTCAACACCCATGTTGACAATATCATAACTAGGGCATCTAAGGCGTTAGGTTTTGTCATGCGTACTGCAAAGGAGTTTAATAATATTAAAACAATTAAAATCTTGTACTCTACTTACGTCCGTAGTACGCTTGAATATGCTTCACAGATTTGAAACCCGATGTATCATACATACATTTCACGGATTGAAAACGTAAATTTATATGATATCTTTGCTATCGTACCCATAGAAACTACCGATTAGAAGACTACTTATCCTTATGCAAACACCATCATCTGCTACCTCTGATAAAGCGTCGGGAGATTGCTGACATTGTATTTTTATTAAAAATCTGTTCTGGCAATGTTGACTAGAGCAGTCAATTTGATTCTGATTTTTTTTATTTGTGATAGCAAATTTCAGATTTGCTATCACAAATATCACTGAGAACGCCTATATTGAAACTTAGAACGAATGCATTACTCTACTTACCAGCTTCATCAACTAATTATGAAAGAAATACTTTCATGTATCAGTCTATTAATAATTTTCATAATTTATGCAAAAAGTATGATTTTGATTTGTTTAATACTAGCTATATATCGGCAAGGCGGGCATTAAGTCGAGAGTTTTTATGTCATAATTTAAAAATTATATTGTGTGTCCTGATTTTCTTTTTCTTTTGTGGCTACTACTGATTGTTTCACTTATTAAATTTATGCATATTGTACATTTAAATTAGACTCCATTTTTGTTGCTCATATTCCTTTAAACAACGAAATGGATAATGATAGTGTATTTCTATCAAAGAGAACCTGTTATTGGCTTTTTTGTAAATTTAACATTTTATTTACTTAAGATTTCTAAGCTGTTGGTTTTCCATAACATAAAAATAAATAAATCAATATTCAAAGATAACAACGAGTTTCACAGATTTTGGTACACATTCAGACAGCGAGAACAAGGCCATGAACCCAAAAATGCGAATTTTGGCATGTAACATTAATGTTTATTGATAAAGTGATCGTCGCGGATAAAAGCTAGATAAAAATATAAATTAACGGCCAATTTTTCATTCATCAGATAAAAGTTAATCAAAAGAGGAAATTATAATTACAGTTGTATGAATAAATTAGCTTTTTTATAGGATAAAGGTAACAAACGAGCACACAGTCCACCTGATGGTAAGTGATTGCTGTGGCGTATAGACATCTACATCTATCCGCGATGACGAATCAAAATGCAGATGCATTTCACCCGTGAGGACTAAGATAGAATGCCTCGTTTCCAGTAAAGAGGGTTTCCGGTTCTCTACACTCACCATACAAAACACAGCTGCATTGAGCTGCTTTTTTATGCTGGTATTCTGTGAGAGTGTGGTTGTTACAGCCTGCAAATACCTATCCCAGGAGTAGGGTCCTCCGCGGCCCTTAGACGAAGAACCTACCAGCAGGTGCAGGTCGAGCGTCCTAACGCCAAGGGTGAAAAATTTCTAATTACAATAAGCAATCTGGGGGGAGCGTTCTATTCTAATAAACGGAGCTTACTTACCTCTATCCAAGGCGACTGGTCCCTCAAGATTCGGTCAGGTCGCATGTAGTTGTATAGTGCTAGGAAAGTAAGGGTCAGTGATGTGTATCTGGGTGTGGCTGGTAGTGTTATTGACCTTATTAGACCGTTACCCTCTGCAGCATTTCGGACCTCAGCACCTCTCAACCTCACGTCACTTTCTTCGTTAGTCACGATGACGGTCCAGTAACTCTGTCGTACGATTAACTACCTTACAGAAGCCACTAACTCTCGTTTGTTATAACGCCTAACTCGCGAAATGAATACAGAACGTACGGATCAAAGGTCACTACCGTTTCGCGTAGCCACAGTTATTTCTAGAATATCAAATACCGCACTAGTAGCTAATATAGTCGAATCCACTTATACGGACTCAGCGTTGAACCCAAAAGTCCCGGGTGAAGCTCTCAGCAAGGAATACGCGCTACAATTCCCAGTCAGTATATTTACTATACGCGCCTATCATTACGAGTTCCCGACAAAAATGGACCGCGTGCTATCTATTGCAGCGATGAATTTGGACTCGCTTGTCCTTGCGTGTCCTCGACACGACGGGACGTCAAAACCGGTATCGTAGAGGCGGGCGCGCCCTCAGACGTCAATTATTGGCATTAGCTAGGCGCGAACAGTGGTCCTTCCCCAGTTGAGCCGACCCATTCGTGCTACAACTATACCTGTAATATAGTTCCAGCATGGCTATACCACGTAAAAAAACAATTGTTTAACTTTTACATCCAGTCAGGTTATAATTTGTTTTGAGGGATAACATTTATCTGACAATTGAAAAATCACCTGAGGAGATGGTTAAATTAAATTAATTCGTATATTTATTTCAGACATGACACGCATTTACCGTTAGATAGTTTAGATTTGAAGAGGACTCTAAATCTGTTCTTTGTGTGCTTATTTGTCATAACTTTTACAAAAATTTCTAAATCTAGAAAGACCTATTTATTGCAATGTACCAAGGCAAACACCTAGTGAATGTGACTGTATCATATATAGAAAATTAATTATATTACATCTCTTTACAATGTATATTAAGTTTAGTAAGCTTTTTACTAGCTGTTGAACGTAATCCTCTTACACTTTGACGCATTAATATTTTAAATTCATTAGCTTGCATAAGATATGATTTCACTAGATATAAATTAATATATGAATTTCAATAAAACCTGGCTCTCAAAAGCGTCAAAACTGAGTAATAATTTTAATTTAAATATAATGTTAAAGTGAGATTAATTGTTATATAATTAAATTAAGTAAGGAGTCCTTCAAAGCTTATTTTTCGTTAGATATACCCTATGATTACCAGTGGTAAGCGTTGCATTAATGATGACCATAGTATTGTTTAGTGGTAATCAAGTGGTTACTTATTACCACTAAACAATGCTGCTTGGTATTCCAAAAGGCGACTTATGGAAATGCCTTGAAGATTTTGGGTCCTCCATTTGTCAACAAACCTTTTTTACTATATGATAGACTCATGTGGACTGTTTAAACATCATCATTACAGCCCTTCACAAGTCCACAGATAAACATAAGCCTCCTCAAGGAATGCCACAAAACACGGTCCCGAGTCACCTGCGTCCATCGACTTCCTGCATGTCTTACCAGGTTGTCACTCCATCTAGTGAGGGGATGCCCTACACTTTGCCTACCGGTATGAGGCTGCCATTCGAGAACCTTTCTTCTCTATCGGTTGTCGATTCTTCGAGCTATATGGCCGGCCAATTGCCACTTCAGCTTACAAAGCCTTTGGGCTATGTTGGTTACTCTGGTTCTATGCAGATATACTCATTTCTAAATTTAAGTGAAACCTGCACCACACCTCCGAAGTATTGCTACCACGGAGGATGGAATTAAAGATCTTCTGAAGAATTTCAAGTACCGTTTTTCCACCCGCTTTCAGAAGCTCCGCTGTAATTTCATCCTTGCCTAGAGTTTTCCCGTTTTTAAAGTGCTGGAGAGCCATTCTAATCTCGCCCAAACTGACATCCAGGATATCATCGGAATAGTGTTTGATAAGACTTGCTATTTGATCGTTACTCACACTTGGGTGTGGCTCCAACGATGACATGTACAGCTGCCCATAAAACCTCTGAATCTCACTCCAAATCTCAGGTGTCATGCTCAGTCATGTCAGGTGTATGCTGCCACATTCGGTCTTCAACTTGGACAGTTGGCTTTTTCTTGCAGACAAATCTCTGTCAAAGACTTTAGAGTCCTGGTTTGGCTCGATCGCTTCTTCAATGCATTTATAGACCTGTCTGTTCAGTTGCCTGCCTGTCAAATCTGCTGAAGACTGCAGCTTAATCTCCCGTCTAACAGCCAAGAGATTAAGAGTGTAGTTGGAGAGTTTTTGTGTTCTTCTGCAACGGCTCTTACAGATCTTAGCTCTTACCGCATGGACAGTTTCCACAAGCTTATCATTCATATCGTCCACTTCATTTAATTTTCTAGGTACTGAAAAAGATTTTGTAACACGAGCTGAAAGATTTTAGGGCTTTGGATTAGAGCACGAGGGGAACGGAGCGTTGACTTCTATAGACGTGACCTCTCCAACTTAAGGTTTATGTTCAGGTCAGGTCTCTCACCATTCAGTGATTGCTGCCAGTTTCCACCCTCACGATTACTGAGACATTACTGAACAGTTGTCGTCTGGTCGTCATAATAAAATAAATACTCATTTTTTGTTGAACCGTCGGGGCTCGATCAGATTCACTTTTTGTAGCGCTGCTTATCGAAGAAATATTTCATCACAAATAATCCCTCTTTCTCTATTAAGTTGGGTTCTGTTGCTCTGTTCTGAATTTACCTACTTTCTTTCTACTACGTTCTCTCTTGTGCCTAGTTTTGCGTTGAAGTCTTCCATTAACACCGAATAGTAGGTTTTGGAGGAATGCATGGCTTTAGAGATATCCTCACACATTTCTTCCACCTCCTCATCGGGATATGCCGAGGTTGGTGCGTAAACCTGTATGACATTCAGCGAATACCGTCTGGTGATTCTGAGATTCTAGTAAGCAACCCTCATCGACACACTCTTAATCTTTACAGCGTTGTTAACAAGAGACTTGTGGATGATAAATCCGACACCTCCTTGGGACGTCGCCCTCTCGGTTATAGAGCAAGTTGCCGGTTTCGAGGATTACCGTGTCTTCCCCCTCTCTTCGGACCTCGGATAATCCAATAATATTCCAGCGCAATTTGTCTATGTCTTCTTCCAGTTCCAGAGATCCTGGTGCTTGTCAGTCCTCAGGGTGCGTGCGTTATATGTTGCCAGATCGAGTCTTCGTAGGTGGCAACCGAACCTCCTACGGAGATTCTTAGCAACCCCTACCCGCCGTTGCCATGGTCGCCACCTTAGCCAGGAATAGCGGGGCCGCCGGGGACTGGAGGCCATTTATTTATATCATTGCTCATGGGGGGGGTATATCGTCATAGTTGCCACGCTTGGAGAATGGGTTGGCAACCGCAGTTTTTTATTGCATTTTGTTGTTATCTGATAGCAATCTGTAATAACATGAAAAGATTATTAAATTTTACTCAAACGAAGAGTGTTCTTACCCAAAACTAAGTTGAATTTTACCAGACGTTTCAGTAAGCATAGACTCGCTAATTTACAACAAATTAGTCAGTCAGCATTGGTGATATAAAACATTGAAGAAACAAAAACAAAAATTGTTTCCTGGCTTGCTTCTTTAAATTATGACTCCACGGAAAAAAATATTCTCACACCTAGCATAAGGGCAACTGTCGTTATTATTAAGAAATGAATGCAATGTTTTATTCTATCTCTTAATGTTTGTTCATTTATACACTATATAGTTTGTTGTATTTATGTAAGTCATGCAAAAACTAAAGATAAATTATTAATGCTAAATAAAGTTGGACCCCCAGATACAGGATTACTTAGTGTGGGTACCAACGGATACTTCAATGAGTTGTAGTTGTTTACTGGCAAATAAACATTTATAATTTCTTTTTCATTCAATTTTTTGTATAAATATCTTCACTTCTTTGAAATTCAAAACCGAAATAATCATCAATCAAGTTCTGAATTTAAAAATATTTTCCGCATGCCACTTTGTCACAGTCTGAATGAATCGGTTGCAATATTTCAAAGTCACAGAATCTCGTAATACATATATTTCAATCGTTGTAAGCTGAACTTTCCTAAATGTTTTAAGTTTTTGAAATTTAAGCAAGAAAAACTTTTTTTATATCAAAATGTTTAGTTTCGACATCACTCTTTTTGCTGGTTGGTGACAACGTAAAAGGATGCAGCACCGTGTTTTGTCCTGTAGATGTCATTAGAAACGCACATGGGAATGATAGATGGCATTTCGTTTACACCTGGCACAACATAACTAGTCCGGAGAATTTGAATTCTATAACTTTCTTGAAATTAATCATAAATAATAGATTCAGTGTTTATTCGATGAGGGCTAATAATTCGCTCCCCAAATGACGCTTGGTTACATTGAGTTTAAGTTTTTTGTTACACAATGTTATTTAACTGAGAAGTTAGTTTCAATAAAAGCCAGTTTCTAGAGTATTATAATAATACACAAAACGATTCCTCAGTGGTTTGCTCTTTAATTTTTTCAACATTTTTAAATTTTCTATTGTTATGAATGAAAAAAAAAACAAATCACGTCTGTGATTTGTTTTTTTTTTTCTTTTTATCTATTTAATATATATCATAACTAATAGAACAGAAAGAAACATTCACCTTTACAGGCTTCGAACAAATTATCTTCTCCGCTATGAAATCTATCAAATATTACACCTCATTTTTAGGTGGCGCCGCACTGGTGACAGAAAAAGTCATAGATAGACATCAAACACATTATGTCAATAGAATAAGAAGTAATATACTTAGATTATTAGTAAGTCATCGCGCGCTCTGACTTATCAATCATCTAAGGTGATATATTTATAATTTTTAGTTTAGATTGTTTTATTTGCGACAAATGTGTCTAACAATTAAAAATATGTATCCCAAATCACGGCTTTCTTTGATTTCATTATAAGCCATTGCTTCTTTCAATTTAAGCTTATTTCAACCTTTTGTAAGCGATAAAAAAACAACTAGCAAATTACAAGGAATACTTTTATAGAAAAATCCTTAAAAAACTTAGTGCTTATTTTTTCTATTATCTAAATAATTCATTATTTTACGAAATCAGGAGCCTGCTCAATTCTTTCATTTTGAGAGGATACTGTAGGTAGGTACTATGGAACAGTCTTCACGTAACTCCCCGGTGAACTTGTATAAGGTGCATGCCAAAAGAAGTTAGATGGACTCTTTACTTATTTGTTTGACACTGGTGGATAAAGTGTAAGGTATACAGAACCACTGTAATTAAAGGATGTAAGGCAATCTTAGTCATTAGAAATTTCTGATATGTCTAAAAAAGAGTAGTCAAAAGTATTTTCCAAGGGGTTGAATATGGAAGGTGAATAATTTGAAAAAATCGATACTAGTAATAAGGAATGAATATTATTATCTTTCAGTATATAATTATTTTTGCATGATCCCCACAGGTTTGGTCAAAATATTTTTTTTTTAAATTGCAATACAGTAACATAAATAATATAAATTTGTTTGACTCACAATCTTCTAAACCTCGTAATAACTTGGATTAGAAATTGAAAACGAGTATTAAAAAATACAATTTTGAATATCAATTTTAAAAATTTTACTCCACATTTATTGAAATTTAAATGTCTCTCGTTAAGAAGTAATTTTAATTAAATCATTTGCAGACGGTTTCGTGTTTAAACGAGGTTGAAACGTTTAAAAGTTTTTCTTTGTGTAAAATTAGTACATCAAAATCAGTCTCTGAAACGCTTAAATTTGGACAGTTTTACTCATTTTTAATGAGTAGGGAAAATTATAATATTAATACTTTTATTTCCGGCCTATCCATATAAGTAGTTAGTAATACATTGCATACATTTAATACTAAATTTATATTCTTAAATATGTATAAACACTTCAATACACCGTCCCAGTGCCTCAGCATATGATCGTTACATCTTTCGGCGAACATGTTAAGTATACTATCGCAGCTGCCACGCATTCTGCTCAACAGGGAGTACACTCTTTTACGCACTATTGCGAAGAAGTCATCTGTTCGTGCTTCTGCAAACATCCCTGATACGCTACAAAACCGAGGCAGCCCCAGTAGGGCTCTGAAAATGATATTATATAGAAAACAAAGGTCACATGTGTAAAAAAATTGACAGTAGGTTTTAAAGAGTGTGATCTTGACTTCTTTGCTGTACGATTCAAATCTACGAATCAAGATATATCCGCGAACCGACAGCCATCCTCTCTCTATCGAAGTGTAGACGTGTGTTTTTTGTTAGAATACGTTTGCTGATGATGATCACCGCAAGCCGTTGTTCCACCTGTACACTGACAGTATCCACATGTAGCCAACTATAAAATTATGATGAATAACAAAGACTGCAGATGCTCGTCACCTCGGAGGTGTGTTATGAAACACTTTAAAGCCTAAAATTACACCACTCCACCCATACAGGTCTACTGGACAGAAAAGAAGCTTTTTTTTATAGGATAAGGGTGACAAACGAGCACACAGTCCACCTGATGGTAAGTGGTTGCTGCGGCCCATAGATATCTACATCAATCCTCTATTACAAATCAAAATGTAGATGCGTTGTCACCCGTGAGGACTAAGATGGAATGCCTCATTTCCAGTAAAAAGGGCCTCCGGCCACCTGCACTCACCAAGCGAAACGCAGAGGTAAACCTCTACTTCACGCTGGTATTCTGTGAGGTCGTGGTACCACCCCGGTTCGAGCCGGCCCATACGTGCGACAGCAAAAGATGCCGCGTGGCTCTACCACTGTTCAAAAACGCGACTTTGTGTAAAAGGGACTAATAAAAACAATAAAAAGTAGAGCCAATATGTATATATGTATAAATACTCTTCCCATTTCTAGTGGAACCGGACATCCTTTTTACTGGAAACTAAACATTCCATCTTAGCCTTCACGGGTGACAACGCATCTGCATTTAGATTCGTAATCGAGGATAGATGTAGATGTGGGACTGTGTATTCGTTTGTCCCCTTATCCTATAAAAAAATTTCTGATAGTATTTTAGGGCAAAGAAACATCCACCGCGCTGCCCCTATGCTCCTAATAAATGATGCTAAGTGTGTTTAGTAAATGGTAATAATTATTTAGGTATGCATGAGCAATCATGAAATCGCAAACACACAACTCTCAGCTCAGACTATATTATTTTTAACAATAACACTTGCATTTATTTCCACTATCAGAAGTGAAATAAATTCGTTAACAGGGAGTACAACTCTTGAAAAATTAGTAAGGTATTTCTCTCTTCGAAGGTGTGCCGTATTGCATGCCTTAACCGCAAAGCGCTTAGGCTGTATGTTCAACTAACGCCTAAAAATCAAGATTCCAACGTTTTGTCGCAAGAAATCGTATCTAACAATCATATTGAACATCTAAATGATATAAAAAGCACATTGTCAGAAAGATAAATGATTGTCGATTTTTTTAATCGATCAATTACTATTTTTACAAAAAAAAAGCGGTTTTAGTAGCATAAGATGTAGATTTTTCACGTTCGCATGGAGGCGTAAACACGATAACTTTTAAAAATATCAATTGTTCAACTCAATCTATTTTTAAACTCTTTATTTTCATGTGGGAAGCCATAGAATGTATCTTCCTGATAATAACTCAGATAATAAAAAATTGCGGTTGTCAACGCTACTGCCAAGCGTGGCAACTATGGCAAAATCCATTTTATGATGCAATCAATGGGGGATGCCTACGTTTTACAGTCTACTTTTATAGGCTGTAATGGATGAATGGAATTTATTTATAATTTACTAACAATGTTGGTATTTTACTTTTAAGCTAAAAGTTGAATATTTTGTTTAGGTCTTCTAATGTACTACGATTGAAATGTATTACGGTAGCCATACCACAAACTTTACTGTATTTAGTTACTTTTTATTCCGAATATGAACATTACGTAGCCGACAAAATTTAAGTTTTATGCTGAGGCTTTAGAGGCAGAACACTGTTGACACCATTAGACGCTGTTGACATGACGTGTTGCTGTTGTTGTCGGCTAAAGAAATAAAACTAGGATCCAATTAATTTATGGACTATTTAGTCATTTTTAGGGTTCCGTACCTCAAAAGGAAAAACGGAACCCTTATAGGATCACTTTGTTGTCCGTCTGTCTGTCTGTCTGTCAAGACCCTTTTCCTCAGGAACGCGTGGAGGTATCAAGCTGAAATTCATATCAAATACTCAAGTCTACTTTCCCTTTGAGCTGTGAAAAAATCAAACTTCTAAGCCAACGCAATCAAAAGATACAGCCGTTTACGCAGCAAATTTTCGACATTTGCAAGGGAATCGAAACCTACAGGGTACTTCCCGTGAACTCAGAATCTTGAAATTTGGTTCGAAGCAACGTTTTATAGCACAGATAAAGGAAAAATTGCGAAAAGCATAAACTTTTAGTTACATCATATAATAAAAATAATTTTAATAATTTTAAACTTATATACCTACGGATTTGTTCGGAACCCTCGGTGCGCGAGTCCGACTCGCACTTGGCCGGTTTTTTTTTACTCTGATAACTTTTATCATATTATTGATCTCTAAGCGATGTAGTACCAAAACAGAACAAACTACACATATTCCTCGTATACGAGTACTATTTAAACGAAGAAGTCTGCTATAAATTCTTAAGGATTCTTGCAAGTGCATGAAAAGGGTTTTTCAGGGTGAAGGGTGTTACCACACCAATCGATCGATGCCATTGATCGACGTCTATCGATGGCGATTGATTCATGTGGTAGCTTTAGCTGATCAACGGATACTGGTCGATAAAACGTTGTCCAATCATCGAATATCTTTCGAAATGTATTCAGAAAAGGACGTGTCATTGTTCGCCAGTACGCTCTTGCTCTTATTATTATTAAGGAAACGCAAACACAAGAGACACATGTGACCGTTTTTAAGGCCAGGGATCGCTTATTTCATCTAGATGACATTTTATATATTGGTCTGTGTGATCAATGCCGATCGTTGGCATCGGTGTTGTAAAAACTATCGATCAAAGACAACTAATCCATTCTACCGTCGTCGTCGGCGATTGATTGGTGAGGTAAACACCCTTACTAAATTAGCGGAATATGGAAATTTAAAAAAAAAATATTTTGATAGCGAGAAAAACATTTAATCACACCATAATATGAAAAATCTTTTGGTAGGTACCAGGCATCCAGAGGGATCCTGAAAGTTCAGAAAATGTCGCGACCACAGAAATAGTATAACTGTAAGAGGTTAAAGGAAAAATAAATTAATAAACTAAAACACACACGTTTTTACGTGGTTTTAGGTTGTAGTATGAATGGGTCGGCTCGACCGGGGTAGGACCACGCTCTCACAGAATACCAACGTAAAATAGCAGCTTAACCCGTTTTACTGGAAAAGAGGCATTCTTTTTTTTATAAAAATAAAGGTGACAAGCGAGCACACAGTCCACCTGATGGTAAGTGGTTGCTGTGGCCCATAGACATCTACATCTATCCTCGATTACGAATCAAGATGCAGATGCGTTGTCACCTGTGAGGACTAAGATGGAATGCCTGGTTTCCAGTAAAAAGGGTCTCCGGTTCTCTATACTCACCACACGAAACACAGTAACACCATGCTGCCATTTTACGCTGGTATTCTGTGAGAGCGTGGTCCTTCCCCGGTCGAGCCGACCTATTCGTGCTATAACTATACTACTAATATAGCTACAGCATGGCTCTAACACGTATAAATATTTCTATAATTCTATCTTAGTCCTCACGGCTGACAACGCATCTGCATTTGAATTCGCAAACGAAGATGAATATAGATGTCTGTGCTCGTTTGTACCCTAAAAAAAACACATTTCATATTATTCATACTCTAAGCCTGGTAGTTACGGCGTAAGAAAATCCATAAGTCCATTTCATGAAGCGGGAGTAGTAACAGGAGAGTAGCAACACCTTGATAAGCTGCAACTGAAATGATAACTCTAAGCAAACTTACTTTGCATCAACAAAAATAAAATACTTTGATAAGTATTTTATTTTTACATAGAAGGGATTACGAACTTTTCTAAACTGTGATGACCGTACGGTTGAAATTTATTAAAAAGCTGATGGTAAAAGCTTATCAAATAGAGTAAGGGCTTAATTATTACACTAATATTTAATATGTAATATTACATTTAATAAATGATAATAATCTCTATATATAAAAATCAATTGCTGTCCGTTAAAACTTGAGAATAGATTTCGATTATTTTTTTGTGTGCATTAAGTTGTTGTCGAGATCCAAAAATCACCCGTGGGATGCTGGAGCGGACCCCTAGTATTTAATGAATAATAAGTTATTTTGTAACCTATGCTTCACAATAAATGTATTTGATTTCATTTAGAAAATATATCGGGCAAACTGGTACAATTGACACGTGAACAAAATAACGTACCAGAAGTCAAATGTATGAATAACGTAAAGATTCCGCATTTTTGAGCTATTTCAAAGATGAAGCATATCCTTAAAAGCATAAGATAGTATACGTTACCTTAAATTCTTTCCAGCTGTGTCTTAAACTTAATAAGAGCAAAATAGGCGTTATATATTTTTCATAATAAATGTCAATTATTATTATTACTTTATAGTATAATTTCTTTATGACTATAGGTATATAACCCTTTCATATGCAGAGAGTGTTTCCAGTTAGAATATTCAATCCAATTATCAACGGTGGAGTGCATCACTTAGCTCGACTTGTGATAACATCCGCTGTTAATGTTTTCACTGTGGTTATTTTCAGTTAATGTTATGTATTGCCATGCGAACGTGACTGTATATCTTATTTTTACACAAAAACTCAAATAATAATTTTCCCTGTGATTATTTTAACAACAAGATAGGTTAGAAGATATGGACGAATCGATATTGAAATACAAGCTGAGTTGTATTTTAGCTACTCACTGTAATTATTAAGTTAATTAAGTACCAAGTTACTTTAACGTTAAGTGAGCGAGTGAGTGAGGCATGTTCAACAACGAATGAGGCGACGTATTTCGCAACTATTTTAGTTTCTTGTGAAAGTGCATTTTCTTTGCTTTATCGTCAGGGGAAATTTAACGAAATCCTTTACACAACAATGCAGTTGCATTTTCTTAATATACCTTACGTTACTTAAAAAAGACTACAGCTATTATTATTTTGTAACTTAGCTTAGCTTAGCTTTTACGCCGCACTGCTCGCGTTGACTTACGAATAGGTTTAGCAGTTTAGTTTTCTAAGTATAGGTAAATGGAAAAATGAAAAGCTTAAACTTTCCACGATTGCGCTATTTAATTTATTTATATGTTTATTGTGTTGTATAGTGGCGCTGTAAGAATATCTACTACCCAATATTATCCTGTGGATGTCGTAGGAGACGACCGCGGGAAATTAAACAGGAGATGAGCGACAGAAACTTCATCATAGCAACACAAAATAATAAAAAACTGCGATTGCCCACCTGACTACCAAACGTAGCAACTATAGACCAATTCCCCTATGAGAGGATCTATCGGGGAAGCCTATGTTCAGCAGTGGATTTAACACAAACAAATCATGCACTAACGTTGTTCAAATAATTAGTTTAGTTCTGAGCAAAGTGCACTCACGGGATATGGGTGAATAGGGTCAATGGTATATTTATTAGTTTGGCCTAAACTTTATTAAAATAATTACCGCCACCCGTTGTTTTGTTGCCTAAAAGTGTTCGATTTAAGAAAATTTTATATTTTAAATGCTCATGTCTTGTAGCTTTAGTATAGAAATAACCTGGGTATTCTTCGTGATATATTTTTTATAATAAATGTGACAAACGAGCACATCACAATCCACCTGATGGAAGTGGATGCTATTGCTATTAGATATCTATCGTCTATAAAAAGTAGATGCCTTTTCACCCCTGAGGACTAAGATAAAATGTCTCGTTACCAGTAAAAAGGGTTTCCGGCTCTATACAGTCACTGATACAGCAGCATTAAGCTACTATTTTAGCTCAGTTCAGCTACCTCTGATGCCGTCCCGGCTCTAAACGAGGTACTCCTGAGATGAGAGGTCGCCAAAGTGTCTACGCAAGTAGCATCCCACACTGGAACTTTATCTCTCTCCCAAGGGACCAATATCTTACCGTCGGGTCTCCTGCCATCGTCTCTAAATATTCCACAAGGCTCTAAAACCGAGGGAATATTTATACAGCCAAGATCCCTTTCGATGACATCGTTCAAAGAACCGTACCGTGAAAACTTACCAGCACTTTTCTTACATGAAAACCCGTGGAACCCAATTTCGTCGACCCTGCTACCACAGGGGCACTGATGGGGTTGACAAATTGCCGCTCCTAGTCGGGTTCCTATGGCGATGCGTAAGCTTTCCCGATCAAGTAATGTGCTGAGATTATTTGATGGTAAAGCGTGTAACCAGTGACTAGATTCCTTATTCGAAACAGCTGGAAGACGTACCTGACCTTGGTTACCATGGAAATTATGAAACAAATCTTTCTGCGCACTCTATACCAACGGAACATGCTACTGTTTTGTTGATTATCTTCCAGTGGAACACTTTCGCCGAACACTTTTTTATTTATTTATTTAAATAAATAAATAAACGCTTTGGGACAAAGCGTTTGCTATGTCTGCCCCGCCTCCGTAGCAAAGCACAGGTCTACTTTATTATTTAAAATTAAGTCACATAAGTCTATGCACAGAAGCAAGGAATGCAGGCAATATAACGCAAGAAAAATTACTCACGGCAATACGACCAAATTTTACAGGTAAAGTAGCTTTAGTCCAGGCTTTGGTATTTTAAGTTAAATTTAGATTTTTTTATAGCTTTTTTAACATTATTATCAATATCTTTTCATATATCCAAATATTTACAGACTCGAGCGGAGTAAGTATGTAAGGATACAAGGAGAAGTTTAAGTTATTAAATTATATATTTAAATTATAAACTATAATAAAATAATTTATATTTAAACTTATGATCGTCTTACAAAGAATCTGATCAAATAGTATATAACTCTTAAATAATAATAATAGTAATACAGTCCTACAACGCAGTTTAGATATTTTGCAAGTACCCCAACACACACTTTACACCCTGCAGAAAGCTGTCATTCTCAACACCTGCCGACTCACACGCAAATTCCTCACCACTTCATCCGTCACCTCCGCTTACACCATCACCTAGCACCTGATCACGCTTGGCTTCGGCCCGTGTGATTAGGTTTTAAGTTACCTCTATAATAGGGAGAATATAGATGTATAATAATAATAATAATAATAATCATTTTTATTCAGGCAAATTACACCCATATCCAGTAAAATCAATGAATTTAAAATCAGTCTGCAAAATTTTAGCAATAAATAAATCAATGTCAATACAAAATAACAATTTTAAAATAATATATCCAGTCAATTAAAGCACCCGAAACGTCAGGAATTAAAAAGTTGAATTAAACGCTATAGAATTCGAAAAATTAGTTCTATTTAATTTGTAGGGTTCGCGTAAATAGAAAAAGTCATTACAGAAACTTTCTGTAACTTCGTGGTATCACTGGTGTGTACTATATTTTCAAAAGTAAATGAAACAGCAAACTGTCCCAAATGAACAACAAGATTACTTTTCTTAAAGCGTCTCTCTTATCTTATATTTTTAAGAATGTAGTTTGTATACGAATTTTGATACTAGAAAACAGAGAACGAAACTACTGTTTTCACATCCTAACCCGTTATTTTAAGATAACTGCTGGGCACAGGCCTTGTGGCTTGTGGGAATTGTCTCCGCGTTGGGGAGGTAGATTGGTGAGCGCAGAGCGGTATATTGTCCTAATTTCAATTACATACATACTTATATTTAATTCTAAATAATTAAAATTTATTTATATTTAGCAATTTTAGTGGGTAGTTCGATTTACCTTTTGGCATTTTCGCATAGATCCTATTGCTAAGTCCCTGAAAATAAATTTATTCACCTGTTTGGTTCCAGTGACTCTCGGTTATGTAGGACCAATACCTCCATAGTATTGAGCACCTAACCCGTAGTGGGAAGACGTGTAAGTCTTACATGTCAGGTTAGTCAAGTCAGTGCTGTGTTTTAGGTCAAATAAATATGTTTCTTTCTTTCTAAGTAATTTTTAAGGCACATGAAGTCTAAAAAATCTCGCTATATGTAAATAAATATCAATAGAAAAAACTTTTCATTTACTTCTTAACGCAAAATCTCCAATACTAGTAAATATTATTCGTTAAGTATATAAACAAATAAAAACTCCAGAGCCGAATAAACTTAGGTAATTACTAGCTAATAGTCGTTATAATAAACCAAATACAAACAATGTAACTTGCCAGTGTACTGGCCCAAATAAGAAGAAGCGCTAACAACTTAATTTTTATACTTTGAGAAAGTTCTCCGGTCTTTGTTCTGCATCCTTTTGAGTGTAACGCAGAAAAAAGTTTGAAGTTTAACACACTAATAAAAATTTGAAGTTAATTGGTTTCGTGATATAATTTTTTTGTAACCATTTGACGGACAATCTTCAAGCTAACAAGTCGTTGTCTTCAGTATATTAAATAATCACTTAATTTTAGTAGTAAAGGCTGTTCTCGTGGCTGAGAGGGTTTAGGTTAAAGGAAAGTTCGCCACACTGCTCCAATTTATATTAGCGGACTTAAAATGTTATTTTTATTTTACTTAGACATGCGGATTCGTCACTTCACTGCCGAGCACGTAATAAATCAGATTCACAATAAACTAATTCGAAATTGCTTGTCCTCACCTTTTTTACAAAAGCATTGCTGAGAAATTCAAACTAAACATTAACAAAGTCATGAGTATAAGTAATTAAGTAAAGCTTATACAGGAACTATATCTTTACTTATATAATTTTTCTGTCTGTGTGTATGTGACTGAACTAAACGGCTGAACCCATTTTGATGAAAATTTGTGTGTGTGATTAAGTTGATTTGATAATGGTTTAGATTCATAATTGGACCAGATAGGTGACAGTGACACTGTTGTCGAGATCCAGAAATCACCCGTGCGAATCCGGAGCGAATCTCTAATGGGTGATAGTGTTATAATAATTCCAATGAGATATAAAAATATAATGTATGTATGTCAGACCATATTTTGAAACTTTTATTTCCTGTTAATAAACTACATTTTTAAATAAATATATATGTACATTTATTTCTCAACAACACTATTTCATATATTATATTACTAATATTTACTCCAATTCCAGCACCAGCTTGTGTTAGGTAAATCATTTAAATGATATAATGAGGCATAATAATGTCTAAAAATACATTTTAGGTGTAGTTTTACAAACAGTAATCGTGAACAGCCTAGAGCCATCGTATCTCGAGTTTTAATAGTTTGCCATAAACTAGTATAATTTTCAAATATTAATAGCTACCTACCAAAGTTATTCCTGTACAGTGTAAAATAAACTACAAAATTCAAACACGACTCTGTTATCCTTATTAAGTCGGGCTGAGCCCTACTAAAACTATTGTCGGTAGAGGTGCTGAATTAAGCCTCTTAAAATAAAACGCTTTGTCCTAAAAATAAAACAGTACTTATATTTTTAAGAATTTAAATTTAGATTGTTTTATATAAAATTTTGCAAAATCGTAAAATAAAAGAAATCACCTCCAGCACATATCCTAAAGGTCTGTGTACCAGTTATGTACCAGGACATCAACCTTATTTAACCCGGACATTTTTGAGATGACCTACGTCCCTTTAGTTGGTTTCGGAAATATCAATACATGAAAGTGTGACCCTAGCTCTAGACCTATCATGGACAGCTTATTAGTAATCAAAACGTTTTATTTCTAAATTAAATCATATTTAAGGTGGTTAGGGTTCTATAGAAGGCGACAAAATAGTGCCTTAAAACCAATTATGATGTCCAGGGGATGGAAAGTTATATGAATAAAATGATACTGACATAACTGCATATTTGTGACCATTCCACAATAAATCGGAGCTACGCAAACTATCTCGGGTTAACATACAGAATACGATAAATTAACTCTGTCCCTACACAAGAAAACTACTTGGAGATTGTACTCTTAGTCACCATTTTTAAAAATTATGCGTTATCCTATACAGGGTTATTTTGTAAAAAAAAATGCCCAAAGAACAATGGCAGAACAATAGTAGACAAAAATTATTGCGTCTAGAAATAAGTTATATGAATCAAAACAACCACCACAACCACCAACTAACGTAGTTGGTGGTTGTGCACCATGCATAAAATTTTCGTAAAAAAAGTACTGAGAGACCAAGGTTAATATATTTATTTCTTCAAATTTTTCTCTAAGAGACTCTCTCGGTTTTAGGTTGTAAATAGCTCTAATGACCCTCTTCTGTAAAATAAAAATAGTTTCTAAATCAGTCGCATTTCCCCATAGCAAAATCCCATAAGACATTATGCTATGGAAATAACTAAAATAAACTAACCTAGCTGTCTCGACACTAGTGAGATCTCTAATCTTTTTTACAGCATAAGTTGCAAAACTTAGTCTGCTTGCTAATTTGGATTATATGGGGGCCCCATTGAAGCTTTGCGTCAAAAGTGATGCCAAGAAAAACAGTAACTTCAACAGGGCTGTTTTTCCCCAATCAAAAACACATTGGTATTCAGATTTTTAACATTCGTTGTTGTAAATTTAATAAATTTAGTTTTATTTCCGTTTAAATGTAGATAATTAACGTTAAACCAATGCACTCATTTTGATATAGCATTATTCACTTCGGCACATTTAAATGATAGACGTTTAAGTTTAAAATCAAGGAAGTATCATCAGTAAATAATACTTTATGATGATTATCCCCTACAAGGGAAGGTAATTCATTAACACACACTAGAAATAGAAATAGAAATGGGCCGAGAATTGAACCTTGAGGGACCCCCATTAGTACAGGTGACCCGGAAGAACTTTTGCCATTGATAGTAATTAATTTACTCTAAGGGAAATGTATACACTTTTACCTCAATATACCAGAAAATATTTTAAACTTGTTTATTGACAAACATGAAGTTAGTAAATAAACAAGTTTAAAAATTTCATCAAACGACAACTGTATAAAAGGGTTACTATAATATTAAGGAATACATGAATGAAAAAACCTCTGAGAAAGAGGTGATTGCTACCATGCTGGTTCTATTATAATCTATGTATTAATATGTAAAGTAGTAAGTTATATGGTTATGTTGGGAAGGAGTGCTGAATGCTAAAATTTATTTATTACCTACATAAATTTAAAAATATGTTACATCAATATATGTAAATATAAATGTTGTATACGTCCATACCATCAAACTATAGGTGCAGTTTAGTCCAACTAGAGAGATAGGAGAGTTTTTATCGCGATAAGTGACCCTCAATTTTTTTATTGCTAATTTCAGGAGTTTTTTTGGGAAAGCAAATGGTCGTTCGGAAAGGGCAGAACAACGTCTGCCTGGTCAGCTAGTATATAATATATTCATCTATGTGTTACTATACTCATGTATGTGTTTGTCGCTGAACTCCCTCAACACAATATTTTTTATAACTATATTACGGATTCTATCATGTTTATTTTTACCTATTTTTAATCCCCGACATTTCAGGTGCTTTGCAGCATCCATATACCCGCGGGACCATACCACAACGTAGGGAATTAAAAATAAGTAAAACAAAACGCGATAATATTCGTAAAATAGTAACATTATATGTTTAGTGTTCACGTAAATATAAGAAATATTTATTTTTTGTGTGTGTGTAAGTGGCAGTTTAGATTCATAATTGGACCCGATCGTATCCGTGGTGGATCGCTGGTATTTTTTTTTATAGGATAAGGGTGACAAACGAGCACACAGTCCACCTGATGGTAAGTGGTTGCTGCGGCCCATATTATAAAATATGCCACATCCCCGCAATACGCCTATGGCACATCTATACAGTTGCTTGATATCTTTATATTTGTGTCAAATGCTGTAATAGTTGTGATTTCTACCATCCTTTTTACGTGGTAGAGCCATGCTGCAGCTATATTAGTAGTATAGTTGTAGCACGAATGGGTTGGCACGACCGGGGAAAGGCCACGATCTCACAGAATACCAGCGTAAAATAGCAGCTTAATACTGCTATGTTTCGTATGATGAGTATAGAGAACCGGAGACCCTTTATACTGGATACGAGGGATTCCATCTTAGTCCTCACGGGTGACGACGCATCTGCATTTTGATTTGTAATTGAGGGTAGGTGTAGATGTCTATGGGCCGCAGCAAACACTTACCATCAGGTGGGCTGTGTGTTCGTTTGTCACCCTTATCCTATAAAAAAATATCTCAGTACAGCATTGCGTGTCTTGCTAACATTCGGTATAATTACAAGTAGTGAGACATTCGATCTCAGGCTTCAGAGCTAACAACACTTTTGTAGCCTCTTTTTTACTATTATAAGCCAGTGCGTGACTACTATCCAACCTAATGTTAAGTGGTGAGGCAGCCGATGATGGTAAAGTGCACTGAAATCGGTTGCAGGTGTCTATTATCTGCAGTAACCACTATTTTATACAACTGAAGTGACAAATTAACTTAGAGCCGCCTGATGAGAAGTGTGCCTCATTTTTTAAGTGTGTGATGGCAAGTACCATCACGTAGACTGTTAATCCGTATATCACGTCAATTTTATAAAAAAATATATGTGTTTATCAGCGCTTCGATCTTTTTTTCGATCCTCTCTTTGTTTTTCTATCCTCTCTGATCTCCGATCAACTTTAATGGCCTAAAATGTTATACCTATTTTCAAATTAAAATGCCTACCTACTAAGTTTCTTATGTAAGTGTATTGTATATTGTATTTTGTGAAAATAAATATCTTCAACCACAAACATCCACTTTAATTTTTTTTCTAATATTGACCTTCTACTTTTTTATATAAATGTATTTTTAAAACATTTGTTACTTTCCAAAACTCGGTTTTAAGCGCCATTGTCAATGACTGGTTTAAAGATACGTTACTTACTATTCTACGCGCCTTCAATTGTTAGTTCTAAATAAGAAAACTCCAGTGACCAACACAATCAAGGAACGTGACTCCATTATAAAAATGGAAGTAAAAAACAAACACGCTTTACGCTACGGGCATGTGCGGTTCAACTTCATTTTGTTTAAAAAAAGCTATATATGTACCACGCAAGTCCCAATCCTCCTTTCATTATTTAAGTTTATTTTCAGTAAGGAATAGCAGTCTGAACCTGCCCTCGAAAAAAGTTTATATTTTTCTTATACACAATTTTTTTTCGTCATAATGCACGTGCTAAATTAACACATCACTAAAATAGCAGTGAAATTAACAGTTTAAATAGTGTCTGGCACTGATTGTGTTCCAGTTCCTGGTATTATCACTGCCCCTAAGCTACTCCACCTTTATTTTTACATTTACATTTGGTCCCTTTTATGCATTGCCGCACTGAGCGCCTTTTGTACATATTGCAATTAATAATAATGCTCAAAAATCCGTTTTTCTTTATTGTTGTTTTATTGATTCCAAATACGCAAACATCAAACGACTAGTTTTTCTATTTTTGATTTCTCAGTTTAAATTTAGGTACATTCGAGGGAAACAGAAGTTTAAATATTTAAAAGCCATCTATGCCACGTAGCTACCATCAGTCTCAACACTTGTATTCGTATTGAACTAACGTTAGCAATATACGGTTATTCGAAACTACGCTAATCCTTATTGCTTTCTATTTTTCGTTCATGTTATATACTTATGTAAGTAATATTATGGTATATGCGATGCATGCTTTTTTTCATTAACTAGTAAAAGTCAATGGGGTCTCTCTCGTTGCAGGGAAAATTTGCTTTAATCGCCAATCTTGGTGATTGATCCACCACCCACTGAACATTGAACCCACTTCGGTTGACGATCGCTATACCAGACGCCTCTCACCTTTGACGCTTTTAAATGATAGGCTTACGCCGTCATCTATAGGAAGCAATGAGATTTCTGGCATTTCAAACGAAATGTGATGATGAATTTTCTTACTCTCCATCACAACATAGACACAAACAAAAAGTTTATGCACCGAGAAATTATGAATTATGAAATAATGCTCGGTGCATAAATTATCGAGCATAATTGCTCGTATATACTAATATACATAAACTTTTTACCACGTGGTAGAGCCATGTTGCAACTATATTAGTAGTATAGTTGTAGCACTAATGGGTCGGCTCGACCGGGGAAGGACCACGCTCTCACAGAACACCAGCGTAAAATAGCAGTTTAACGCTGCTGTGCTTCGTATGGTGAGTGTAGAGAACCGGAGATTCTTTTTACTGGAAAAGAGGCATTCCATCTTAATCCTCACAGGTGACAACGCATCTGCATTTTGATCGCAAACAAGGACAGATGTAGATGTCTATAGGCCACAGCATCCACTTACCATCAGGTGGACTGTGTGCTCGTTTGTCACTCTATCCTATAAAAAAACTACGTTATATAAGTATGCCAGTGGTTATTATGACGGGTCAGTAGCGAAACGGTTAACAATAAATGGACACTTCATTGCCCTGGAAACCTCTCAGAAATAAGATGAGACCTATTCCCAGGTGTGGGATGTATAGAGGCTGTAACTTTACATAACTTTGGCGTTAGTTAATACACCGTGTAGTGGAGTGTAAGTTACCTCATATCATCCCGTGAGTGTCGTAATAGACCACACCAGGAGTCTTCCTAAAAACAACAAAACTATAAAACTGCGGATGCACACTCGACTGTCAAGCGTGGCAACTATGGCAAATATGCAAACCATGAGGCAAAATTTGAGGCTGTAATGGTAACAGTTTACTTGTGCAGGCACGTATAAAATACTGGCCAGATCCAGAGTAAATATTTCATAGAGATAATATAGATAGAGTGGAGAAGCCATATGCTTTTCTGCAAGTGGAACTGACGCGCTGTTAGAAAGAGAAAGAAGATGAGAGTTGCTGTCTGTCCTTCTCTAACAACAACAGAGCGCATGCGCGGTATTATTTTGTCATGTTTAGCTTGACAACATGCGTCGTTAGAGAGAGACAGATAGCAATCTTGATCTTCTCTCTCTTTCTAACGAAAAGTCACATTTGCGGCTGGCTTCCCTACTCTATCTATATTATCTCTATGAAATATTTTACTCTAGCGAAGCGTCATATCTGTAGTAACGTGGCAACCGTTGTTGTTTATTGAATTTTTGAAAATTAAAATCATCGGGAAAGCTTACCATATATTTGCGACGAAATGCTAACGATCTGTTTATTATATTCTTATGTACTTTATGTTGTAACCCATGCGTATTTGCGCCATTCATCATGAGTGCATCTGAGGATGTTCCTCTTTTGCTTACATATGTAAGCAAAAGTGAAGGATTATAAGCTGGGCGTTTTTTTTTTTATTTATATAGGTACTGAACCCACCAACAAACATTTTTACTCAGAAATACATTGAGCTATTATGTACTTACTTAACGTTAATAATTTACATTTAAACGGAAATAAAACTAAATGTATTAAATTTACAACAACGAATGTTAGAAATCTGAGTACCAATGTGTTTTTAAATGGGGAAGAACTGAGCCCTGTTGAATCCACTGTTTTTCTTGGCATCACTCTCGACGCAAAGCTTCAGTGGGGCCCCCATTTATCCAAACTAGCAAGCAGACTAAGTTCTGCAGCCTATGCTGTAAAAAAGATTAGAGGTCTCACTAGTGTCGAGACAGCTAGATTAGTTTATTTCAGTTATTTCCATAGCATAATGTCTTATGGGATTTTGCTATGGGGACATGCGGCTGATTCAGAAACTATTTTTGTTTTACAGAAGAGGGCCATTAGAGCTATTTACAACCTAAAACTGAGAGAGTCTCTTAGAGATAAATTTAAAGAAATAAATATATTAACTTTGGCCTCTCAGTATATTTACGAAAATTTAATGTATGTTCACAAAAACAAAGGTAGTTTTAGTAAAAAAAGTGATGTGCATTCTGTAAACACTAGGAACAAACACAAGCTAGTGATACCAGTTTCTCGACTCCACAGAGTCAGTAATTCATTCTTGGGGCAATGTATACGCTATTACAACAAGGTCCCGGAAAGTGTACAGGCTCTCTCCATTAGCAAGTTTAAATGTTTTGTTAAGTTGAAACTGTATAAAAAGGGTTATTATAGTATAAATGAATACATGGTTGATAATAACCCCTGGGAATGAGGTGATCGCTTCCAAGCTGTTTCTAAAATAAATTTTGTACTTATATAGTTAGTACAACCATTATTGTAAAATTTGCTTTAAAAAAAAAAAAGTCCCGCTGGGTTTCTTGCTGGTTCTTCCCAGGACAGAGGTTTTTTTTTCGAACCAGTGGTAAAGTAAAAAATGACTTTCAATAAGTATTACACATGTGATCTATATTGAATAAAAAAATTATTCTATTCTATTCTATTCTATTCTACTACCTATTAGAGGCGACACTGCCTGTGTAACTGTAATTGTGTAATATTAAATTAACACAAATTATATGCAAAATGAGTACAATTTTTTAAAATTGTACTTGATATAATTTACATAGTTAACAATACAATATAACAATCTATTATTACATATCTACTGATCATTCTTCCTACGTACCTAATATAATCTATGATAAAAACCAACTGCGCATGCGCCACACTACTCTCCCCTGCGCATGCACGAAGACATGTAGCGCACATTTTTTTTGTTTGAAATAGCTGTTCTAGTACGTAAGTTACTATTACTTTAAACTACTTACTTTACTACTTACTATAAACTTAAGTGATAGATGAAAAAAATATTATCCATACTGAGTTTTTCTTTTAAGGAATTAGAAGTAAAAGCTTAACTCTGAGCGGTAATCCGGCATCAGTTGACGAAGTTTGTTGTAGTAGGGCTCATCTCGACTCAATAAAGATTAAGAAAACGTGTTAGTGCCTATGCAGTTAATATTTACTTTACAAAATAATAATTATTGACGCAATAATGTTTTATACAAAAATTATGTGCTATGTAATACCGGCGAAAGAGAATTCACTATCCCTTACCATCTCTTCGATGTCGTAAGAAACGACAGACGGAAGCTAAAACAGGAGATGGGCGGCAACATCTTCCTGATAGTAACTCAAAAAAATAAAATCTAATTACTTACCTACCAAGCAGCTTGCCCTATGCTAGGCCTATGTTCAGCAGTAAAATACGTAGACCAATGACTGGCAGCAGCGTCAAAGAACAAATTAGGTACCAATCCTGGAATGGTAGAATTTTACGGAAAAAAGAAAAAGATTTATTACTTACTAGGTAGTATTTTAACGATTGATGGCATCTCTATATAATATTACTAGCTGACCCGACAAACGTTGCTTTGCCATATACGGCTCCGTGGCGCAGTGGCTTAGCAATGAGTTGTTTGCGCTGGGGGGCGCGGGTTCGAATCCCGCACGGAACAAGTATTTGTATGGCCTACAAATAATTGTTCCGGGTCTGGATGTTTGTCCTTGTGCAATTTGTGTTTGTAAACTGCCTCCACGATACAGGAGAAAATCCTAGTGTGGGGGTAACGTTTTTAAAAAAAAAAAAACATTATTTCTACGAAATATTTTTTACTTTTAAAAATCGCGATAAAAAACAGGGGTTGATCGGAGAAGGGTGAAAGTTTGAAGTTTTATGTATTTTTCAATGATAAATTATAATAAAATAGAAATGAAAAAAATTGACAAAAAATAAAAATAAATATTTAGACGTCACCCTTATCATTTAAGAGTTTGAAAAATAGATTTTGACCGATTCTCAGACCTACTTGATATGCACACAAAATTTCATACAAATCGGTTCAGCCGTTTCGGAAGAGTTTGGTAACAAACACCGCGACACGAGAATTTTATATATTAGACGTCTAGTCTCTTCACGACGTTAGTAACCAAAAAGATCCGTAGCGCGGGTGAGATAGGGGCCGTATATTAAAGCACATTTTGTTACGAGCAGTTGTTTTCTCCCGAGTCGTTGCCGCCAAGTAACTGCTAATGCTGGGGAGACTGCGAATATGTGCGTAACAGTTCCTGTAGCCCTTCCAATATGCGGCGAAGGTGAAACACCATGGGGTTACAGTTTGTATTGTCCGACATTTTTATAGAATAAGGGTGTGGTGACAGACGAGTACATACTCCACCTAACGGTAAGTGGATGCTGTGGCCCATAGACATTTACATCAATCCCCGATTTAGAAGTGAAATACAGTTGCGTTGTTACCCCTGGGCACTAAGATGCCTCTTTTCCTGTAATAAGTACATCAGTTCTATACAAACACCATACGAAACACAAAAACATAAGCTGCTATTTTACACTGATATTCTGTAAGTGCGTGGTCTTTCACTGGTCGAGCAAGCCCACTTGTGCCAAAGTCACGGACATAGAGCATCCTTGACCCCTAAGGCGCGTGTGCGTAGGTAGTAATAGTAGGCGTTTCCCTAGGAAAAAAAAGCCGTCGTTGCTTAAAAGCACCCGCTTTAAATTTCTATGAGCAAACTGAGTTCGGTCCCCGTCGGCGCTCTTGAAACTGTTCATTGCGATAGTTTCGGATTTTTCGAGACAGTTGAACATTCTTATCATAATATATTTTAGACGAACGCCAAACCGACACGATCAAAAAGAGATCAGGCGCTGAACCAACGGCCTTACGTGTTTTTTGAGGCGCGGGGATAAGACACCAAAGTCAATAACTGCTTTTTTTATTGAATAAAACTATTTTTACGGATTTTATCACGTTTAATTTACTTATTTTAATTCCCGACGTCACGGGGAGGGGGGGGGGGGTCCGAGATGTTTGACGTCCCGATGTCATAGCCCGGCTACTTTCAGTTTTTTAAATATTAATTTTTGGTTCGATCTCCGCAGAATGAGCTTACCGTATCTTGAAGTCTTGCAGTGGTATGCTTAGGTTTGGATTTCATTTTATTAATTATAGGGCCCCAAGCTGATGGCAGTACCCATCCATGTTCTCTATTGAAATTAGGATGTTTTTTTTTTTTAATTTCAATTGCCTCGCGTATCATCCTTGGTAGGAATCGGTGTTCTTTAGCGAGAATTTGTGGTTTATCAAATCTGATGTAATGACGGGGGCGATCTTGAACATATTCACAGGAAGACTGCAGTGTGTAAATAAAATTTTATTTATTCAATGTGTAGTGTTCGCGTAAATATAAGAAATCATTATGCTTTTTTTTAGTCCGACCCAGGATCGAGCCCGGGAGATCACAGGCAGTCGCTTTTACGATCACTATACAAACGAGACAGTAAATGTCTCATTATTATAGCTATGATGTAAATAACTGCTGTGGCGCTTGGTACCCATTTAGACCTCTACCATCTTATCGGCCAAGCCGACAACCCAGGACATCGATTGTGCGAAGTTTGGCCTCCTTTTCAGATGTATGTTTTGATGGGATTAAATTAGAAGACATGTAAAATCCGCCAACGTAGCTATTAAGGCAACGCAGCGTACTTATTGCTCTATTACCCTTATAGAAATATGGGTAGGCTGTAGTTTTTTTGTGTTTATTTATTTTACATAGAAGAGAGGGCAAATGAGCACGCGATTCACCTGATGGTAAGCGTCGAGCACCGCCCATGAACAACTTCAACTGCCTTTTAAAATGAAGTAGGTTCATAAATAATGTTCCACAAAACAAATGCAGCATTAAAATTCATGTTACCAAGACATTTTATTACCTAGCTTAAGAATTTAACGTTATCATATTTCCCAAAGCTAGCTCCCTGGACTTTAAAAGACTAAGATTAAAGTTGAGCACCGTGAATAAATCTACTAGAACGTAACTTTAAATCCCGGGAAGCTTGTAGTTGTAAATAAGTTAAAGCAAACGTCAAAGCAAGAAGCGCAAAGTTTGTAAAACAACTCAACTCTTTCAAGGCAGAAATACTATTTTATTAAAAACAAGAACATAGAAGTGCTATCTTAATATTTAAACTATTCCATTATAGTAGGGAACATACCGCTCACCTCACAATAAAGTAACTTCTCATAAAACACCAACCTTTAGCATAATTGAAAAAAGAAAATAACTTGGGTACTCATAATATATAACAGCAAAGTAATTTTAATTACCGTGAAGTGAAATAATATTAATAACATTACTTACAGTGTGCTACACGATATATAGACACTTGGGTTTCATCACCATCATTACTGCCCGTAATTATTATATAATTCCGCTTTTAGACCTTATCTAACATAGACCCCCAAACGAAAACCCACAAAGCACGTTTCTTAGCCACCTGTATCCATCGACTTCCTGCATGGTCACCTAATGGTTCAACAGGTCGTCAATACCATATATTGTGCGGCCGCCATACACACAGGCTCAAAGGTATGAGGCTACCACTGAAGAAACTTTTTCATTAATTCGCTGCAGAACATAGGCTTCCTCACAGAATGCCTCATAAGGGGGATAATTGCCATAGTTGCCACGCTTGGCAGGCAACCGTAGTTTTTTTTGTAGTTGTTATTAGGTAGACTCTGCTGTTCACATTTTTTATTGATTATAGAACTAACAGCACGTTATAAATAAAAACACTAACTACTGACTCAAATAATGCTTAATAACAATAACAGGTTCTTAGTAAATATCGTTAAGTATCGAATCATCATAGAATTTGTCACTTCATGATGTGGCCGATCATTTCATGCAATGAATTAATGAATGAATAATCAGCGTTTGATGATATGAACTGCCAAACATTATTGATCAAATCATTAGAGGCGCTGACATCGTTTTGTTTTTGTGATGCAACATGGCTTGGGCATTTTTATTCTGATAACAAACGCAATCACACGCGGGTGTCCACTTAACGAAAATAAATGGACTTATAATTGGAGTTCAAAATATGACTTCAAAGAAATCACGGGTGAAGATAATTAAATTAAAAAAAAGTTGACGATCATACAATTCGTGTAGTTCCCATAGAAAAATATTATGAAATACTAACAGAAATCCACAAAACCGTTGCACGTGGTAGCCGACAGAAAATGATACAAATGCCCCCAACGGAGAATATGAATGGCTCATGAACTATTAAGACCACGCGACAAAGTTCGACCTAAAAACCAAACCTAACCTAACCTTTTTCTTACATGGGGAAATGCCCACCTCGCGGGGGCAAAGGCGGCTTATGTCGGACTCGGACCGACTGAAACCCCATGGTATTTCCGTTCCGTTGGAGAGAGCTAACCTAAACTGACTAACATACTATCGATTGGTATAGTTGATTAATTAATTATATAGTGCTTAGATATTTATACGTTAGGTACCTCAAATCTCCCATCTCCTGGTTTGTTTCCCTCTGTCCCCTCTTACGACAACCACTCCTTTTAATTCCATGGAAAATTATTAAAGATGTATCAATTACAGAGTACTAAGAATCATGTCTTTCCTTTAATTTTCTAATTTGTCTTTGTTGTGTTTAATAAACATATAAGGCTTCTTTTCAAAATTGATGTCGATAAACCGAAGTCCAAGCGAACGAAACCGCAATATAAAACTAGTAAATTTAAAAAATTGCCATCAAAACAAGCGACAGTTGTTACATTTAACAGCTTAGTAACAAAACTTAATCCTTTGGTTAAAACCTGTGTAGTCGTTGTAGCACGAACAGCATTTGTTATCGAACTCACGAACTAAAGCTAGCTATTTAAAGTAGCAAACTAGGAATGTCATCATCATTGTCATCATCATTACAGCCCATCACAAGTCCACTGGTGAACATAGGCCTCCACCAAGGAATGCCACAAAGCACGGTCCTGAGCCACCTGCATACATCGACTCCCTGCATGTCGTACGAGGTCGTCACTCCATCTAGTGGGGGGACGCCTTACACTTCGTCCGCCGGTACAAGGCTGCATCTCGAGAACCTTTTTTCCCCATCGGTTGTCGGTTCTTCGAGCTATATGGCCGGCCCATTGCCACTTCAGCTTACTAATCCTTTGGGCTATAGCGGTAACTCTGGTTCTACTGCGGATATCCCCATTTCTAAGTTTATTACGCAGGGAAACCCCGAGCATAGCCCTCTTTATACCTTATTGCTATATGTCTCCATACATAACATATTTGTAGTTATAACATTATAAATAGGAAGGTGTTGGTTTGTATTTATATATTTAATAGTATTCAAAAAAGCTTTTAAAATTTGAACTACGTTTGATATAACTTAAATCAGCTACATATCGGTTTGTACCCTGAAATGTAGTAAAATAAATATTCTTGTTTACCAGTCTCAGACCAACAAATAAAAAAAGACAGAGCGCTGCGTACATTTCAAGCGAAAAAACCAGTACCGAAACCATACTCAACTTATTGTACGAACACACACACACAAATGCATCTAAAATCATTTGCATGGTTAAAGGCGCACATTATACGCGCGTTGTTACGGGCTAATATAGTACTACGGGTCGCGTAGCTGTAGAATCATGTCAAATTACATAAAAATCGATATTACTCTTCAAATACTCGATATACCGCGCGTATAAAATATCGCGTCTATACCGAGCAATCACATAAGACCATCCATACTTCTTGACGAAATTCGTGAAACCTCGACAAAATAGACATTTTAAGTCCATTACGGAAAAGGCGTCAAATCAAAACTGTTTTAGCTAATCAAGATTTATCTGTGTCTGATGCTGATGCTTACTACACTAACGCTAAAACATGTGGGGATTAAAATAAGCTAAACTTGTCATTAGCTCGCCTGCAACGAGCATAACGCTGTCATACTTTAAGCTATTTTAGCTTGTTTCTACAAAATGACAAATAGCACTGTTTATGGCAATTTCGAAGACGTAATTTTGGATAAAAATTGTGTGATTTTAATCTATATTATATATATAATGCGAGCGATTTTTTTTTAATTTTGTACTAAAAATCGAAATATACCATGTTTTTGTTACATTTACAGATTCTGGGCTATGTTCAAAATTTCAAGTCTCTAGATAATCAAGAAGTGTTGAAAATTTGAGTTGCAAGATTCCACCCCGAACGACAGACAGACAGACAGAAAAACAAGAAAGTAGTAAAATGAGTGTTTCTTTGTTGATCCCGTACGCGTTCTTAAACCATTTACGATTACGATGAACATTAAGGAGATAGTTTATTACAAAAATAAAAATATTTGTTTGATACTTTGTTCGTTTTCTATGCGTAACTATATCATTATACTGATTACGAGCATCGATGAAGAAAAGGTTCTATACGATAAAATCTCCGAACACATTTAACCGGAGTATCTTCTACTCGCACTTGGATGCTAATCGTACCTATAAAAAATATCACGTTGACTGCTAGGTGAGGTACATACAAGCAATCCTACATAAGCATATATGTTTCATTTATAGTTATATTGATTAAGAATGGCGTTTTTATTCTCAAAAATACCCGTACACTACCTTTAGGGTGGGACTTGCTTCAGGAGGGCGATATCAGTTGTATGAAATGGCAAGTACGCTGTTACGACCTCAGTTCTATCAGTTCAAACAGTGCAAGTAAATCTAAGCAACAAATACAAACTGAACAGCTTTAGATAATGTTTACTGAGCTTGACCGTGTTTAATTTTGTGTAGTAACTGGCAAAGAGACCGCCAGGCTTCCTCCGACAAGGCAATTAGAAGGACGAAGCAACTGTGTTCAATGTTTGAGAAAGCGAACTCTGGTTGCAATAATGTAAAGTCACGAATATATTATATACATATCTAAAAAGAAATAGTTGATGACAACTATTTTGTTGATTTAAAGATTCTGTATATAAGCAGCCGTTCATATATTTATTTTTTATTTTTTACTATATACTAGATGTTAAGTATGTATATTTTTACTAAATATATTATATTTATAATATTTATTTGCATTTTATTGTAACTTATATCTTTATTACTTATCTGTTAATTTATGAAGTGATTGTTTACACCTGCCACAGTTTCTCAAATCACATAGTAGATAATCATCATCATCATCATCATCATCATCATTACAGCCCTTCACAAGCCCACTGCTGACCATAGGCCTCCCCCAAGGAATACCACAAAGCACGGTTCTAAGCCACCTGCACCCGATATATTCTTAAACAAACAAAAAATATGAATCTACATGAACAATTTTATAAATCTCTTCTACTTTTCTTCTCTCCCTACCTTTGACCCCACATTGAACGAGTATAATATACAAACATGTTCACACGGATATACCGCCTATTTATACGTTCCCTGCTAAGCACAGACCCTCACTCATTTCTTAAAGGATCATGGAGCAGTCGGTCCGCTGGCTGGACTTCAGTGCATATGGGCGAAGGTATTCCTAACTATGTTTTCCTTTACCGCCAATACTTTAAACTAAAAATTGGAATCAACAAATTCATCAATGCCAGCACGGATCGGGTTTTCCCCGTACTATGAAATTTACAGCGAATTTTTTTTATTTTACAGGGGATGCTTAACCCTGAGCATTTATTTAAACACGCGGCCATTTTTTAGATAATGCAGTATAGAACTTCTTCGTAAATTAATGACGACGTATTCTAAAAAGAAAATAGGTTAAATAAAAACCCATCCAAGTGCGAGTCGGGCCTCGCAATATTAGAGTTTCGACCAATTAGTTTAGCTTACGACAACTTAGTTTCTTTAAAAATGTTTGTTTTTTGTTCGGTAACCGCTTAAAAATAGAACAGTTGCTGTTTGTTGTTTAAATAAAGTTTAAGGTAAATAATATACAGAAATAACCAAAAAAAGGATAGAAAAATTCAAGGATAAAATATGTTTACATATAATAATCTAAACAACAAACACAAGGAGCAAAATATGCAAATAAAGTGACTTTAAAGTTCATCATAGAATCTTAACGAGCAGAGCGTAGCACTCAGTCAAAGCAATTAACCCATAATGAGCTCCTCGACAGCAGTTTTTAGTGGCGAAAGTCGCAAGCCGAGGTTATAAGGTCTACACTTTACTAGGCTATACAGTATTTCTATTTAGTGTGCTAGTTCAAAAGAGAAAATGTTTACATATTTACTTATTTTGTTGTTAATGTTATACTGTTGTATGTCCAGCATCCTTCGTCATCGTTGACGATTTTGCTCATGCCCTCTTTGACGTGGTGGTGCAGTGCGCTATGGTGGAACCATTTGAGAATAAGGCATTATTTTAAGATACTTACGCTTTTTACGCATATAAAACGAATACTTACACTGGTTTACTTATTAAGTGGCGAAGCTTGCGAAGTCACTTATTGATTTCACGATGTCTGTCCGTCTGTCCGTCTGTCCGTCTGTCCGTCTGTCCGTCTGTCCGTCTGTCCGTCTGTCCGTCTGTCCGTCTGTCCGTCCGTCTGTCCGTCTGTCCCACGATTATCTCGAGAACGGTTTCGAATTTTCAAATTATGTTTTCAGCAATCGATTACTGATCACCCAGGCATCTGAACCTCCTATTTTGAATTTTTTTTTTCTTTTTCCGTTAGAAACCGCTACAAAGCCGATTGATTCGCCACTTTGCTATGCTGTTAGCTTGCTAGGTTTATTAACCGTGAAAATTAGGTTGTTATAGACAAACAGATGAATAAAGGAGTAGCCTATGGCATTGATATTTTTTTATTTTTTTGTATTTCATTGATATTTTAACGTGCTAAATCCATGCAGCAGCTATATTACAGTTGTAACACGAATGTGTCGGCTCGAACGGGGAAGAACCACGCTCTCATAGAATATCAGCGTAAAATAGCAGCTTAGCTTTTTTTATTTATTTATTTATTAAAATAAATAAATAAATAAAAAAATAGCAGCTTAATGCTACGGTGTTTCGTATGGTAAGTAAACCTAAGACCCTTTTTACTGGATATGAGGTATTCCATCTTAGTTCTCAGAGGTGACAACGCATCTGCATATTGATTCTAATCGAGAACAAATAAAGATATCTATGGGCCACAGTATACACTTATCATCAGGTGACTGTGTGCTCATTTGTCACCTTTATTCTATAAAAAATATTTTATTAAAATCAATATATCAAAAGTTTACTTCAACTTACTAATATTTATTATATTACTAATTTGAAATAAAATTATGCATCTTAGTCTCAACTTAGATCGACTTGGTTCAACTAGTAATTTTTTCTTTAAAAATAATGATTGAATGCTTTTGCCATCTTAGTGATTATTGAATTAATAGATATTTCTGATTCCACTTTTCTTTCTGATTCAAATGAATAACTTCATTTTCAATAGTAGAAGCATCATATAACTAAGCGTAACTTGCAGCACCACCTGCTCTTAATTGTTTCCGCGTTGCTTGAAAATTTATTGTGTTTAATGCACGCCTTATTACACTTACTATCTCTTAATACGCATCATATAAATTCTTTAAAAAAAATTAATAAGGGGCTTTTAAATATATATAACATTAAAAATAGTCAGAATAGCTAACAAAATCTTAGACGCTGCGCATCTTAGAAAACCTCACATCACTGGTATTAGAAACTATGTTTTAAATGAAATGTGGAAAACGATTTACCATTAGTTAAGTGCCATGAAAACGAGCACACACTCGTCTCTATCTATCCTCGATTTAGAATCAAAATTCAGATGCGTTATCACCTAAAATTAAAGTTACAGTCACACTACTGAATTCTTCTCACTTCTGAGAGGGTTTTAGGCTGTGTTTTCACCAGAGATGTGCGAGGTAGCTGTATGATGCGAGGATGTGTAACGAGGCTGTGTAAGGGTGGAGACGTTTTCACCAGAGATGTGCTCGGCAGCTGAGCGGTGCGAGGATGTCTAGTAGGCTCGTTTTAGATTAGGCGGGGTGAGGTGTGGTGGGAACGGGGCTGCGCGCGCCACTGTCCGCTACTTCTTGCGTCATTTCCTAGCATACATCCCTAGCAACACATCCCTCGGACACATTTCTCGCACACATCCCTCGCACTCATCCTACGCACACGTCCCTCGCAAACACTCCTCGCAACTCATTCCTCGTACACTTCCTTCCCTTGTTTTGTATATACCAAAACCTCACTCCGCTAATGCGTTTCCACCAGAGCTGCGCTGAGCGAGGCTAGGTAAATGAAGTGATTCTATTTGTTCTTAACAAACACAACCCTCACTACGCATCCTCGCACACCTCTGATGGAAACGCAGCCTTAGGGCTTGGAAATATCCGCCGCGCTGCCCAAATACGTGTTGGCGGGCTTCACATGTCTTCGAAATCTTTTTTTTTTATTTCTCAGACGTGCAAGTTTCGTCACGGTGTTTTCTTTCACCGCCGAGCACGCGGTAAATCAATACTTAAAATTGCAATTAACAATTTAATTGGTGCCGGCGGTGAAATTCACAGCGAGCGCTTACAGTGACTTTGCCCTGAGCTACCACGACTCCTAAAATTAATATTTAAAATTTGAAGGTAGCCTTTGTTTACTATGACATCAGGACGTCAAACACTACATTCCCTCCATATATGCTGTAAAGTTTGGCACTTAACGTTTGACGTGCCGTTTTATGGAAAATCTCTCTACAGTGGCACCCTTGTCCAGCAGTGAACTTTTAGGGATTGAAGATGAAGAAGAAGAATCAACTGCGATGGAGATATAATGCCAAAAGAGTACCGAAGACACTCATCGTTCTTACTTACCAGAACATGTTATAAGATGAAATTGTTACAGGATTAGACTGAAATAATATGTACAAAGCATAAAATAGAATAGAATAGTTTTTTATTTAATACTAGCTGGTATCCGGCGCGTTGCTACCGCAGAAGAACAATTGTGGAAATATCGTTTTAAACTTGGAAGAGTTATATTGTTTAATTAGGAATGCTAAAACAACAAATTGTACCATCTTCTTATACCGTGATTCTTGCAAATGAACATTTATGATTTATGATTCTTGAATGATAAATAACTTTCGAATAAATTTGTTGTTACGATACACACGCCACCTGTCGTAAGTTAATTGTATTATGCCTATAACCTTCACACAAGTGCAACCAATAAGTTGACAAAGTTTTAGCGCAATCTGATGAACCGTATGGCAGCGCATAAAATACGAACAAACAAAATTTTATTTTTATACCATAAATAAATTATAAATAACTACTTTTGCAAATCACTTTTTCGTGTTACCTGTGTCCCGGGAATGACTAGGAAGAAAAGGCATGAACTCTTTAATAAATTATAAATGATGGAAAATCAAGTTTGTAATTTAAATATATTACTACATGACAGCAACCTGCTCTCATTAATAAAGTTTCTTTTATTAACTTATACTTAATTAAATCTTCAATCTAAATGACCTCGAAATTTCCGATATGATTTCATGTTGGATTAAGGTCAATGTTTAGCAATCAGCGATTGCGTATTGATGAAGAAAAGGAAAGAATGTATTGTTAAAATACTTATGAAAACCGTACAGAATGATCTAAAAATCTAAATAGTGTGAATTAAAATTATAGTTTGAATAGTTCACCGACTACTACACCTGCGTCTCTTTCCGCGTCAGACAGTAATATATAGCGTCATTTGTTATAATTTAAAAGCTTTGGAAGTTCAACTACCGAGCTTTCACATATTACTTTTTAGGAATTCTCGATAATATTGTTACGAGCTTGGGGTTCGAGACAATTAAAAGCTGCCGAATTACCAAAATTGACACTTTTATTACAGAACACTAATTACAACTCAAAACCACACTAATAACAAAACACAGTTGTCATCGCTTTAGTTCGCAGTTGTATCACTTCAAATTATTCGCTTGTATCGCCAATTCAATGCTGACCCCGGTCGCGGTCTATACTGGCCTTATACAGGGCCTCAGATAGTTCCAGAATCTTCTACTGTAGAAACATCTAGAATGTTCGAGTACATACCGGTCCCGATTGACTAAATGTCGATACTTCTAGAAAGTTCTTCCATGTAAATTTCTAGAAGGATCTTGACTCTCCTAGTTGTGCTACTCGATACTAGAGGGCGCTAGTGGTAACTAGTGTTGTCATATATCAGGCATTAATGGTGGCGCTCAAAAACATTTAAGTAGTAGTAGTAGTAATAGACCGGACATCAGTAGCAAAATTGTCGTCTGTAACTTATGTCCGACATGATATATATCCGATTTTTGTCATTTAATCATAGTGATTACGTCAAAAAGTCAAGACGCATTCGTTTCACATATTTTATTTTTAAAGAAAATATGCCCGGTTGTGCATTAAGATATTGTAAGTCACGATATGAAGCAAAAAAAAATTAACGTGATTTCGGTTTAATATCGTAAATACAACATATATTTACCGAATAATCTTTAAATTTTATTATTTCTAGTAGATTGTTTTAGAACATTTATTTTTATTGTAATGAGCGCCCTCTGTTATCCAGTAAACGTCACTATTTAGTTACCAACTTTAAAGTTAAAGTTAAAGTGATTGATTGATGTCGATTGGGATTATCGATAAAAAATATAGGGCATGCCGATTTAATCCTTTACAATATTTAAGGAGGTAAAACAGTCAACGATACTGTACTCATACCAACAAAAATGAGTAGCATATACCAACTATGCTAAGTAGCCTACTTTATGTGGAGCAAGAGTGAGAAATTTTTTTAGGCATGCTGATGAGATTTTCTGTGTTGCTTATGAGCATGCTGAGGATACTTGATGTGTTGATGTTCAGCAATACAGCAAGTCTTTTTTTTTACATACCAGGCTTCATTGTCTGGTGGTTTTACACCGGGCTTCATTGTCTGGTGGTTTTTAAGGACAAAGCCATTATAGATCCTCGCTTACAGTGATAGGAGAGGGCAATAGATTTCTTACATTAAAAACAATTTGTACTGTTAAAGATATTAGAAAGGGCGTAAAAAGTTAATATGATTTTTTTCGTGTGATGGAAGTCACGATAAATAAATGTATACAATAAAACAATCATGTATATTTTCTATTATTATACCGAAAAGCATTTCAAACTTAGTAATCTTCAACAACACTATCAATAATTTGATATCGAAACGGTAACATTCCTAAAACGAGGTTATATTTATTAGCGTCACCTACTGGGGAATAGCTAAAATGTTGTCTTAATAAATGCTTAGCGTTGTTTTGCTATTTTCAGCTAGAGGGTGCCACACGCGCACTAGCTCAAAATTTTGTATATAAATGTTCCCAATGTCCGCTCTATAGTATACCTATATATTTAAATCTCTTTGGTGACACTCAACAATATGTTGCATTTTTGTTAAAATAAATGTTAAACGAGATTTTAAAAAAGACAAAACAAACTTAGTTGTTATTATTCTGTGTGACGTGGGTAACAAATATTGTATTCATTATTACTGTATTTTATGGCACTTCGCGTGCTTTTCCATGCAAAAACCATTACATTATACAGAAAAACTTTGCTATATTTTCAATTTGCTCATGATATTTATAGTTGAACACTATACGCTCTAAAAAGATTTTGGCACGTATTCAAGTTTATTAGTCCTTATAGGTCGATTGACCTTAAGAATTGTATAACTAATTTTGGATGTTTTTGACGGGAACTGTCATCAGCAAATTGCTGCTCCTATGTTATTATTTACACATATATACATACATATACGCCGCGTTTGTAACCCATGGTGGTAGACAAAGTCCAAAGAGCAGCGTACCACTCGGGCCACGTTTAGCTAAAAAATATGGGTATAAGTGGAAAATGGATCTTACGTGGTAGAGCCATGCTGCAGCTATATTAATAGTATAGTTGTAGCACGCATGGGTCGGCTCGACCGGGGAAAGACCACGCTCTCACAGAATACTAGCGTAAAATAGCAGCTTAACACTGCTGTGTGTTGTATGGTGAGGGTAGAGAACCGGAGACCCCTTTTACTGGAGAAGAGGCACTCCATCTTAGTCCTCACGGGTGACAACGCATCTGCATTTTGATTCACAAACGAGGATAAATGTAGATGTCTATGGGCCGCAGCAATCACTTACCATCAGGTGGACTGTGTGCTCGTTTGACACCCTATCCTATAAAAAAAGTGATAGTGATAGTCCAAACCTACAAAATCACAAACCCAATATCCCATTAGTCGCCTTTTACGAGCTAGGGAACACATTGTTTTTATAATAAGCCGCATAAACACTTATAGGTCCGATACTTATAAGTGTCAGACCAACATGGGACATTATTTATTAATATAGATAAATAAGATAATGGAAAATTTGAATAAGTAGGAACATATCGTATGATTTTGTGTATTTGATATCTGCGTATGTGAAGTATTATTAAAAACTATGAAGGAAACGGGAGAAAGTAGCGATCATTTTATCGACATTTCGTTGCACCAGTTAATTATATTACAAACTAGGTCAACTAGAGATAATCTGCCCCATTTTATGGTTACATTCAAGGAAAACACATGCCCCGCAGAAACCTCGGTCTTGCCCTGGTACACGGTAGTAATAAGTAATCTGCGCAAGAATATTTAAGACATCCGAATTAATAAAATCAATGGACAGAAAAACGAAGTTGAAAACAAAAGTTTCTTAAGTCAATGATAGGTTTTCTAATTTTTTATTATTATATTTTGTCTATGTCCCTAGTAACTAACTATCAATGGACCACAAAGAGGTTCTACCATTGAACCGGCCTAATCATCCACCGATCCGTCAATTACAGCCTATACCACTGCTGAACATAAGCCATAAATTGCCTCATATTGGGATGGGGATTTTGCCAAAAAAAATCTTCAAATATCTTATCACGTATTATATGACGAACAACTTCTGATTTTTGTACACTAGGTTTTTATAACTGAATTTCTCAGAAATAAAATAAAATATTTTATAACTAAAAGGCATTGTCTTAATAGATTTCTAAATCCAATATCAATAGTTATGAACTCAAATAGAGCTCAATGCTACGTGCATTGAGCTCTATTTGTATAAATGACGCGCAAAACTATATTCGACATTTCGGTTTTGCACTTTTAAGCTTTTAACAACAAACCGACATGCAGTGCAGCGAAATTGAATGTAAATATTTACAGCCTGGATTGACTGCGTTGGCCATAGAATTTCAAAATCAATACAAAATCATTGTACTATAGCCTATATTCAAAATTTTATAAAATCTATACCTATATATTTCATATTTTTACATGTAATCGAGGATAGATGTAATGTCTATGGGCTACAGCAACCACTTACCATTAAGTGGACTGTATGCTCGTTTGTCAAAATATAAAAAAAGAAAATTAAATATATTAGACTTAATGGAAAACTACAAATAAGATTAGTTTTTTATGAAAAAAAAGCTAGTAATCGGAGAATAATAAATGTTTTCTTGCTCTCCTGTAGTTTTTGAAAAATTGAGGTTTGCCCCTTTCCGGCGTTAGCGACGATTTGTTTATGTCGCAGTCAGATGGTTGAAGCCGTGATACAGTTACATCCCAAGGGATACAACTATATACCGCAAAATAGTTATATAAGTGGTTCATAATTGTCTTACTAGGAATATAACTATGACATGGGCACGATCTAGTAATATACTATACTAGGTATATTACTGGACTCATTTAAGGAAATAATTATAAATATAATATGATACGGTCAAAACTCATAACCTGTCGAACCACTTTTGACTGCAAAAATCAGGCAAGGGTAGTTTTGACTAAGGAAATTGATCAAAACCACTGTAAAAATATTGGGTAATAGTAATTTTGATTACATTATATAGGTTAAAAGAATTGATTTGACGAAGAATGTTTCTAAAAACTACTTTTGACTTACCTATGCTTCATGATTTTTTTTAATTAATAAGTTCAATTCTTTAAATGTTATATTTTATATCATTATAATGTAAGCGGTTTTAGACATAAAGACATAAAGACATTTATTTATTCCAACACTTACATCTTCTACACACATGACAAATAACAATTAACAATAAAACAAATGTCTTAAAAACAAACAAAAAAACAAAAATTAGAATAAAGAAAAGTGCGTCCAAAAAAAAATATGGTGTGCTATGATGAAGTGGTGGAAAGGACCGTTTAGGGTGACACAAGAGCCACCTCATACGCACCTTAACCTACTATCAAAAAAGGAATATGAACAACAACACAACAGGAACTAAAGATCCAATGTCAATGTCGCGACATTTCTTGGAGGATTCTTTTTTTTTTAATTTTTTCAGCAGCTCTTTTCAAGTTGTCTACAGATTTATCTCTTTGGTCCTGAATGTCTTTGTCGCTGTTGCATTATTTGCACAACAGTACCGATCTGTAACCTTCGCCGCATGACAAAATTCTACAAATAACATGAACACTGATGAACACTTCGTCTTAATTATTCCTCTAGATTAATTTAGTAAGATAGTTACATTACTAAATCGTGCTCATATCATAGTTATATTCCTAGTAAGACAGTTCGGAACCGCTGTCATATAAATATATTACTATATAGAGTTAAATCTTACTACTACATAAACACATCCACAGAATCTAGGGATATTTTATATTTCATGAAATATCTAAAAATCTATGAAGAATTTGCTGATATAGTAAATGTAAGAATGATATGTTATTTTAAGGTCTTTAATAAAAAATTCAAAATATTTTTTTTTATAGAAGAGTGGGCAAACGGGCATGCGGCTCACCTGATGGTAAGTGACTACCGCCGCCCATGAACAACCGCAACACCAGGGGAATTGCAGATGCGTTGCCTACTTTTTAGAAAGGTGTAAGCTCTTTTCTTGAAGGTTCCTAAGTCGTATCGGTCCGCAAAAATCGCTGGTGGTAATCGATTCCACAAGAAAGTTGTGCGAGGGAGAAAACTTCTTCTAAATCGCACAGTGGTGGACCGCCAATCATCCAGATGGTATACATGGTAACGCGAGTTTTGTCGCGATGTACGATGGTGAAATTGAGCGGCTGGAATTAGTCCGAACAATTCCTCAAAGCACTCCCCGTGATAGATGCGATAAAATACGCAAAGATGCAACGACGCAAGATGAAAGATGCAACATCTCTACGCAGTGCCAGTGTATCGAGTCGATCAGAAAGAACTCGGTCGTCGACGATTCGAACCGCTCTGCGCTGGATGCGGTCAAGTGGAAGGAGCTGGCACTGGGATGACCCGGCCCAGAGATGAGAACAGTATTCCACGTGAGGCCGAACTTGCGCTTTATAAAGTATGTATGTATTAAGTATTTTTTTTGGTTTAAATAAAAATGTTAATTTTTTTATCGCCATAGAAAATTATTATGATAAAAATCATTTCTTCTTATAAAATTATTAATTTAACTAATTATTAATAATCAATGTTGCCACCTCTTACATTAATTAGGTACACATCGACATCGATTGTTCATACGTAAAATTAAATTGTCAATATCTTGCTGCCGTATGAAATCCCATGTTCTTTGCAAGTGTTGGCGGGAAATTTCTCAAAACTTTTCATTGTAGCATGTCCGAGGCATGCTCAATAGGATTTAAGTCAGGCGACTGTGCAGGCCATTACAAAACTGGAATATCATGGGCTTGGAGAGCGGCTGACGTCAGACTGGCGCCAGGCTGGCGCCGTATGGGAAGGAGCATTATTGTGCATGAGTAGAAATTCCTGGCCCATTTAGATTCTGTGTGGGACAATAACAGGCTCTACTTCCTCCTCGTGGTAATTTTGTGCAGTCATGCTGCCTTGGATCCAAAAAAGCTGGATTCATTCGCTAAGACGAATTCCTGACCACACCATGATTGCCTCGCCTTGGTATGAGTGGACCTCTTGAGGGTATCTTAGACGGCTAACTCTCCCTGGAGTTCTCCAGACACGTGTTCTTCATGAATCCGGATGAAACCCAAACCGGGACTCATCGGTGAACAGCACCAATGTTCGTCACTCCTCACCTTCGCACGGTTTGGTCGCTTACCAGCAGCTGGTGATCCTCGTGGAGCCTATGTAATAGTTGCATCGCTGTGATATTGGGTTGTCTTCTGGCGGTTATTTGTAGAAATCGACCCTGTCTCTGGGAAGTAACACGATATCTACCCGTGTGCCGTTCAGCAACATCTCCAGTACTACGATAACGTGACCACAACCTAGATATCACATTTTGGCTGGTGTGCCTACGGCTCGTAACATTTCATCTCGACTCAAATGATGACGTGACATGACTCTTAAAACTCACACGGCACGTTAAATGAAAAAAGAAAAACAATCTAATCCCTTTTCATTAATTAATATCAGTAGAACAATTTTAATTCTTCTTGACGTACATAACGAATTACTAACAATTTTGCCGGCGTATTATTTTTTCTTTTGCTTTTTTTATTTACATTTTTTAATTTTTAAAATAGAATAAAAGAGGTTTCAATTTGTATATAATTTTTTCATGGAAACTAAAAAGGTTTTAAGGTGACATACTGCGCTATCATCTACACGTAAGTAGTATTAATAAATGTATCATACCAGAATTTAGGTCGCTCATTATTATAACGTTAATGCGGTTGACGCTAATAATCAAATTAGAAATCTTACTCATTATGACAGTTCTTGTAATTACTTAATCAACAACGTACAGTCAGCAAAAACATCTGCTATTATTCATAAATGTGCCAAAAATAAATTAATTAATTGCAAGTTACTCACACATATATACGAATCCCATTTACCCTTAAGAGTATAAATAAGCAAGCTATTATAAATACTCTAAGCATTTACCGTTCAACGTCGATTGTGTTTACATAGATAATAGATATACGTTTAAAATTTCTATGTATTAAAACAATATCTGAATAAGCCTTTTGATTTAACAAAGTGCTGGGCTGATCTTTCGCGAAAGATTTTTTAAACTTATAATACCAAATTAATTAATGAAGAAATTCTAAAGCGATTTTTATTAAAAATGAAACCAACACGGATTTTTATATAAAAAATATCACAAATAAACACAAATACGAGTATAAACACGCAAATGCATTTATCATTCACTTTTAATGTAGCGTTAATTTCACTAACAGAAACCAATATTATTTATCAACAGTCTGTACTCTAACAAAATTGGGGCAGTTTAGTAGTTGACCGCAAATTGCCGTCACAAAGTGGCCGAGAACACAACGTACTGTGATCGCAAATCAAAATAATTGGCGCGAAATAAAAAAGAGCTAAAAGCGTACAATCATTGAAAATAACCCGATAATTGCTGCACTCACTCCACATACAGCAACATCCTGCCCTCTAACTTTTGACCCAGTAAATATATGAACCGCGCGCATTTTCCGCGTATCGCACAAAACACAACGTTACGAACATCATGTTCAAAAAAATATTAATTTTCTTTTTACTATTTAAAATGGTGACAGCACAAATAAATGGTGAATTCTGGTGGTTAAATGATAAGTTAGCTAAGTTGAAGAATGTGGAACCACCGCGGCCCAAATTCGATGCAGTTGGTGAATTTGATACCGACGAGAGCGCCAAAGTTGTGTTTCGAGATATCTTATACAATACAGAAGAAGAAGACAAGTATTCTGACATCACAACAGTTAAAACAGAAGTTAGTGAAGCAATCGTATATTTCAGGGATGATATAAATGCAGCTGAAAATAATGAAATCAATTATATAAATAAACGTAAAAACAAAAATTACAATGAAGATATTCTTAACTTTACATTCCCCAGTGATAATGAAATTCTAATAAATGTGACTATAAGTAACAGAACGTCCGCAATACTTACATCAGAAAATTATACTCAAACAAATGTTAACAAAAGTGATACTTTTAATGATAAAATATTATTTGATACAATTAAAGAAGTATCATTAACAGAAAATATTTGCACGTATATGAAGAAAAGTGAATGCTATCGCTGTAATGGACTTCCTTTCGCACCTGGAAACATGTAAGTTATTTTTATATAGTACCTTTATCATTTATAAAAAATTTCCAAATCTATAATAATTGATTTAAATATAAAACTTGCTTGTATTTTAGCCTGAACTCAAAAAAACGTTCAAGAAATTCGGAGGAAATTTGTTGCATTATTCCATTGACTAAACCTAAATCTTCAAAAATAAGTTTCCCTGATTCGGACACTTATAATGATAACCGTTTAAAACGATCAACAAATGAAACAGATAAAATTAGTCCTGCGCTTAAGCAGAGAAACGTTTTGTTACAAAGAAAATATGGATCTCAAATGCGGGATACACAACGAACTATATCAACAACAGAAAAACTTTTCCAGAAAATTGTTACACCTAGTGATGATTACATCGATCCATATTTGAATATCAAAAATTCACATTTGAGGCCTCCTGATAAACAACAAGATTACGAAACGGGAAGTTCCCAACGAGAATATTATAACGATTATGTTGAGCATTATTACGCACCCGAACTTCCGAAACCAGGTCTAGTAGGTCTTTATTCCGATCATAGTCCGCCACATTGGACTTTTGTAAATGCAAACAAATGGTTACCCTACGATAACGTTGAGAGCAGTGAAGAAATTGAATCCATTGCCTATTCAACAATTGATCCTCGAGGTAAATTAAAATTAATTTAAATTTAATTAATTAATATTATTATTATAGAGGATTGTGCTTTGTGCCAACGATGATGATGATTTTTATTTTATGATCGTTTATTTTTTTTACGTAATTACGTATTTACGTAAGTTTTTTAATATTATATATATATATATATATATATATATATATATATATAAACAAATATATTATTTATAAATAATCGATCATAAAAATAACAATCATCATTATCGTTATAAACATCATCGTTGGCACAAAGCACGGTCCATATATATATATATCCTAAGATCGAATTGCCATAGCTGGCGAGTTCTCTTTCTTACATATATATATATATATAATATTTAAAAACTGTAGTAAAGATACACTAAAACTAAAAACTTAAATTATTACACTTACACTGAAATGTCGTTCCTACCAATAGTATTTTTTCCTTAACAGGTGGATCTTCGAAGACCGCTTCCAACTTTAAACGCAGACTTTTAAAATTAATTACAAATTCAAAGAACATGCACAATGCAAAAGAAAGTCAAGTTAGTTATCGCTCAAATCCCAACTTCCAAGTTTTACAAGGATTTAAACTTCTTAATTTAATGACTAGAAATAAGCACCATCCTATGCGTATTTCAAGTAGAACCTCAACGACAGAAAGTTTTGTAGAGAATAGTGAAGAGGAACCTAATTTCGAGTCGAACATAGATAACGATTATGATGATTATAATGACAATATGTCGCAAGTGTACGGGGAATGTGGAAGAACAAAAGCAAAAAATGTTGAAAATAACAATTGTGGTAACCATTCCAATATTATTTAATAATATCTATTTATTGAATGAAATTCACAAAACTATTACTACTAAAACTTTCAAATTCTCAACGTAAAACGATATAAAAAGATAGATATAGGTACGATGGCACAGCATTTTACCGAAACGCCAAGTTCTTGATATGCTTTTTACAAAAAAAATATTGAATATACTTTAAATATCCTAATTTTTTTCTCTGTCTATATTTTTAATTCAATGGATATAATTTTAACTTTGTTTTCAAGAATACGCCAATTGGTACCTATGCATATTTTGATACAACACCACGCTGGGTAGGTCATGAAAGTTTCCCTCCATTAACAGCTTGTGGAATTTAAATTCGGCATTTTTGCATGTCGAATTTAAATTTCGAATGTCATCTACCAACTGCCGCTAGCCGGAGCGTCGCAAACAAACTCTCTTCGCTACATTATTAGGATATGTATTATATTTTTACATTAAAAATAATTATAATTTGTATCTTCCATAATAAAATGTATCTTTTATTTTATATTCTCATAACAAATACTTAATTTTAGGTAGCTCGTTAGGCGACGCTGCGCGAGGGTCACACCCATGGCTTCTTCTAGTAGTGCTGACTAAAAGGCAGCAAAGCATACTTTGTTATGCGACTCTAATACATCCACGTGCCGCCCTGACTGCTGCTGACTGCACTTATGGGTATCTACCAAAATTCTTCTATTCTATATAATATTAAATTCTATTCCGTCATTTCGCTGGCGTCTGATAAGCAAACAGACAGTGAATATTAAAACTACAATAACTCGTCGCTATAATTTCTCATTCGTTGCTATATTCTGCTAATGCAAATTTTAATTAATAATAATTAACTTCACAGCTTTTGTAGTTAGTTACGTGGAAGGAAATTCCTCTAAACTTTATGATACCCTTGCAATACGCGGCATATAATTATGTTATTGTATATTCACAGACACTCCCCTGGTGAAATCACTATTATCTCCGGAGTATGGGACCTTGAAGAAGATAATGAAGCCCAATCGCAGCATCGCTTGGCATCTGTATACGTACATCAACAGTATTTACCTGGAAAACTAGCTTATAACCTAGCTCTCCTGGTTTGTTAATGCAATAGTATTATTTTAATAATTTATAGTCAAATTAAGAGTTGACAACAAGAAAAAAGTTTTGTTGTGTCCTTTGATTTTGCGCTTACATGTAATGCACTATACGAGTAATATATCTTGCGCAATTGATAACTATCGGTTACGTTCATTACTTTCTTTTACTCACCAAGCGCTGTAATAATACTGCTATATTAAGCTATTTTTATGTGATATCGTCATGCTGCAGCATATGTTTTAATTGCAATACGAATGCATATGTTTTAGTTGCAGTACGAATAGGTCGGCTTCACGGGGAAAACACCACGCTCGCAAGGAATACCAAAGTGAAATATCAACGTAATTCTGCTGTTCCATATGGTTCTTTCACTAGTAACGAGGCATTCTATCTTTCTTTCTTTCTTCATTTATTTATTTTCTATAAGAAAATAAAAGTATACATTAATAAGTTGTTGGAGCTTCCTTTTAAGCCCATACATGTAGTAGGATCCATCTAAGTACCCAGGGCTGACAGCGCATTTGCATTTTGATTCGAATGGCCAAAACACACGGTCAGTTAAACTGATCAGTTCAAACGGATGTAAGCCAAAACGATTTCCTCTCTCACTTGAAATATGAAGCCAAATTTCAACTTAATATTTCACACTCACGGTCTGTTCAGTATTTGGACGTAGGTACATACGTCGGTTCAACGATTCAGTTTAACCGACCGTGCGCCTGGAATAATCCGTGGGCTGCCGTCAGTTAAAAATTTCAAATTAAGATATTCACACTCACTTTCAGTTTTTAAATGTACGCCACTTCAACTGATCTGTTTAACCGACCGGGTATGTCGAGCATTAATTGAGCTTATATGTAAGTGTCTATGGTCACAGGATCCACTATTTATTAGAATCTTCTATAAGAATAGGATCTTTTGTATTCTTGAAGAGTAGAAAGAGAGAGTAGCAAAAACCTTCCTTCCAAGCACGGCGATAACTGGCGATAACGGTAAATTGAAATGAATAAAATTCGGGTTGGTGATCATAAGCTACCTTATAAGTTACGTCGTTTTATTACAATATATACACTCATTCATTTTAATTTCATATAGTAGTAGTATATGAAAGTAAAATGTGTGGATAAATACATATAAGAGTAGAGGGAGATCTAAGCGAAAAACTTCTTACGCAAATCATCTTCGATACAGTCCTAGATGGACTGTATCGAAGATGGTATGCGTAAGAAAGGATTGAGTGAAGTCATGACGGCTAATAGAGGTGAATGGAAGAGGAAGACATGCTATAACGGCACCAAATAACGTATATATGTAGCATATATATTTCGACGTCATAATTAATGATTAAGATTGTTGCTTACTATCGAACTACAAGACTGCGAAATAGATAATTTATATCACAAAATTGCAGTACTGGAAACATCCGCTGAGACTAGATTCGAGTGTACTACCCGCATGCGTTTCGGATGTGAATGTTAAAGATAACTGCATGTTCGTCGGATGGGGTGGATACGATCAAGGTATGTTAGAATTTTAAAAGCACAATATTTTATATAAGAGGGGGCAAACGAACACGCGGCTTACCTGATGCTAAATGACTAATGCTATTGCCCATGAACAACTGCAACACCATTTACAGATTCTTTTCCGACATTTTAAAAACGAGTAGGCTTTTTTAAAGGCTAAATGTTTTTATCGCTTATCAGTTATAATCAATTCCACTACTGAACCTCCTCCCCAATAAGTTGCCTCATAGAGCTGATATTATCCATGACTGGCAAGCTTGACAGGCGGGTTGGCGATAGCAGTTTTTTTTAATTTTTATTGAGCTGTTTTAAGGAAGATGCTGCTGTCCAACTGTTTCAATTTCCCTCTGTCAGCGCTTAATACACCCACGGGATACTTATACCCCCACTACATATCTTATATAATCATAGAAATTAGCTTTATTTTTTGTAATTGAAATATTAATTTTTCTTATTGCAATTTTATAGCCATATGTCCACATCCACGTTGGCAACGTGCCTCCATTTTGTCTCCTCGAAGTTGCGTTGATCGAATTTCTATAGACCATGGATATGATCTTCCAATCGACGCGTTCTGTGCTTCTGTTGAATTCAACACCACTGTTGTGAGTTTTAAATATATAAGTATAATTTAATTACTAAAAGACTAATAACGAAAGACATTGAAAAAGTCTAAATATTCCGTCGTGCTATATTATTAGCATGGAGAAATGTTAGACTTCCTAAAATGGGACATTGATTGATCACATTTGATCAATAAGTAAATGTCCCATTTTAGGAATTCGCCAATTTTCAAAATGTCTCTACATTTCTTATCTAGCATAGATTCCTAATTTAATATATTTACATTATACAATTATACTTACCTAATATTCTTTGTATATGTTACCTTTTAACTACTAAAGAGCAGTCTCCCAACAGTCTCCTATAAGCATAGACAATATTATAATCAGTTGGGACAAGTTATTATTATTAGCACCTAAGTCTTTTCAGGTAAATTCTTTAAAACTATTATTTTGTGACAATATAAAAAAAAATACGAAAACAAAGTACCCAATCAAACCTACACTAAAACAAGCCTATACTAAAAAAAGCAAACCTACGTTTGCAAGAATGTGCTATGTTGTTTTTGCGAGCGCGTATTTGTAATCACTATAAAATGTAAGCGATGCGAACAATTCTTACCAAATCTTGCCCTTCAAATGTCGTCAAGCCGTCTAGGCATACATTATTTTTTTATTGATGATTATACAACTTCTTTAACTTACTTTCAACAGTCATAGAAGAAGAAACAAACATTGCCAGGCATTCTTAATACCAATCGGTTAAAAATGCTTGAAACTGAATGAAGTTATCTGTGACAACATTACAGTATTTTTGTGATACTACTTATTATACGTGGTAGAGCCATGCTGCAGCTATATTAGTAGTATAGTTGTAGCACGAATGGGTCGGCTCGACCGGGGAAGGACCCTGCTCTCACAGAATACCAGGGTAAAGTGGCAGCTTGACACTGTTGTATTTCGAATGGTGAGTGTAGAGAACCGGAGACCCATTTTATTGGAAAAGAGGCATTCCATCTTGGTCCTCACGGGTGACGACGCTTCTGCTTTTTGATTGATATTGAGGATAAATGTAGATGTCTATGGGTCACAGCAACCACTTACCTTTACCTTACGTTTATCACCCTATCCTATAAAAAAATACTATTCTTATATTTCAGACTGGTCTAGGTGGACCCCTAATGTGTACAGCTGGTGACGTATTCTCAGTGGTAGGTGTTGCTGTTTGGCGCGATGATGTAATCGTACTGATGCAAGTACGGGAATGGGTGACAAAGGCCTTATTACCTTTTACGATGGATTGACTGCGCGAAGGTATTCACTAGTTATAACATTATTATTCAGTTTTCGTATAAATTTATCCTTTCCACATTATTGACCTGTAGAAAACGATCGGCAGATCGTTATATAATATTCCAAAAGGAGACGGTACTCAATTCGACTGTATGTTTTTTTTTATGTGTTACCTCATAACTCTTTACTGAGTGAATCGATTTCGATGATTCTTTTTTTATTTGAAGGCTGATACTTCTCGTGTGGTCCTATATGAATTTGATCAAGGTCAGACCAATAGTTTTTGAGTTATTCTTAATAACTTAAATTAAAGTCAAAAAAAATTTTAATTTTAGTTTATAGTATTAGACCTTGCCGCTGCTCCCCGTCAGTTTATTGAAACCTCCTTATTATACGTACTTTTTCGTATTATGTCTGCAGCCCTATCAGGCTGGCTCGACCGGGGACCAGACGGACATAACAATGTCGTGTTCCGAATGTTAGTAAATTTCAAAAACCGCAGATCGTTTTACTGACAGCGAAGCATCCTAGCTTCCAGTCCCCAAGAATGACGAAAAGCATTTGAATTTTGATTCTTAATCGACGATAGATATAGGTTGTTTCTAATGAGCATAATCACTTATTATCAACTATTATTATTTATTTTACTCAATTATGTTCAACAGTAACATTGCTTTTTTTATAATTGAAGATGTCTTAAATATCATTACTTCAACAATTTTACATTTAAAGAAAAAAATTTTGCATACTGTACAATAAAAAAGACAGCTAACTTTATTAACCGAACTGGCAATTTCACAATAAAAAGACAACCCTATCCAATCCGAAATGGGCACATAGGTGGTGGTACCGTGATGACATTAACAAAAAAATCATTATTATTGAATGTAAAAAATGTTACAGTTATTCAAAATATGTCTTTACTACATACAAATTGCTTAATTTTTTTAAAATATGGCAACACTGTCGTTAGCGACAGTATCGTCACAGTTTGAAGACCTTCTAAATCTTCCTTCTAAGGTCTTAAAACTGTGGTATCGTTTAGCTTGTGGCGGTATAGTTACCCGAACCCGCCCACGTCTGCGTTTCTCCCATTTAATTTAAAAAAATCTAGGCTATTTTTCTATATAATCTCTGCAAATAATTACATTACAACAGAATCCTATGACGGTACATAAAAGCACCCTCACAGATAGGACTGATTATTTTTTCACATTTGTACAATGTAAGATTTGTTGTTTCTCATTTTAATTGTATGCCACCACGAAATATAGAATAATCAGGTTGAATAGAATAATAATTCAACAATAAAACAAGACTTAATTTTATTTATAATGTATTTAATTCGTTCATTATGTTTATAACTTTTAAACCTGTGACCAGCCTCAGTATGAGCTTAATATAATATCATAAGTTAAACATAATTTAGTAACGCTTGGTACTTCACGTAAATATTATATATCATAATTGAATACTATCCCGAATCACGGCTTATATTTAAAATACAAATCTCTAAAATAAAACATAAGAAAGGACGCAGCACTACATTTTTATAGGAACTAAACAACTGAAACAAAAAGCTATTTACTACAATGGGAATGTCGAGATCTACAGGGGACAATAATTTCTATCAATAACAGTTCAACACATTACATTTAGCATAAATTAACTAACATTGTACTTTAGGGTGTACATAAAGATCTTTGGTGTCGAACTTGATTATTACAAGATGAGATAGCTACGGTCACACAAACTTATAATATTTCTTCCTTCCTATAAGAACAAAACGTAAATAAACATATGTCTTTACAGTTACACAATTAAAAAGTCTTACAATTTACAGCCCGTTTACGTTAGCTTACATTTCACTCGAAAATATTCATATATATGAATATATTCGAATATTTTCACACCTAATATAAAATACAGTTAATTTTTAAATGAATAGAGTTTTAAAGAAGATTTAGTTTAAATATTTGTCAATAATTTTTGCTACAGCAAGTGTACGGACCATTGAAATCTTAATTACACAATAATACTCTAAAATAACTGACTAAATTAACTTGGTTGTCACTTCTTGCAACTACATACCTTAATTTAAAAAAAGATATAATTGGCTCAATATTTCGTATCTTTTAAAAATCAATATATTAGTAACTTAAAACTTTAAAAAACTTTTGTAGCATAAAATGAGCTTAGCAATTCTGCATATAGATAACATCTCAAACGATTATCATTTAAAAATAATAGCCACGACTTATGTCATTATCGACCGAATTTTCAACCGTCAGGTTAAAGTAATCCATCGAATAAATTATAACCTGACTGAATATAAAAGTGAACCAATTGAACTATTTTATTAGCACAACTGTAATTTTTAATTTATTGTATTTTTACACTATGAATAAATTTTCATTGAAGATTGAAAAATCGGCCCTAACTACAAAAACCTCTTTCACTTGTCACTAAAATTTATAGGCTGCAGCCACAGTCATATAATTAAATTTAAATCGACAACCTTATCGAAGATTGAAAATGTTTAAATTTTTATAAACAGATTTAACATAAATAAATATAAAAATACTATAAATGACAAGATTTCGTTACATCACAATGTTGCAGGTTCACGCGATAACAAGGGGCTCGTCGTCGGAGAAGCCTTGTATTGGAGGCACGTCGTCGTCATCTGCAATAAGCGTACACTACTTATAAGACTTACACGAATAATTTAATACAAATTATACTAAGTTTATGTACAAACATTTTGTGTTATTTACTCTTTCATACTATCACCAGCAATTTCTCACAAACTGTTTCAGTATCAGCGTCTTACAAAAATTAACCATCTCAAATAAGCCCGACTGGTGAGAGACAAAAAGTTAGTAACGTTTAAGACAGCCTGTGCTATTCCGACCGCTTATTTTGTTATAAGAACCGGCGAAGTGAGAGTCGGACTCGCGCGTGAACGGTTCCGTACCATCTTAATACACGTTTCTAGTAAGGGAGCCCCTTTTAATTTTTAATTTATTTGAATTTTTATTATTTGTTATTATAGCAGCAATAGAAATACACATTCTGTGAAAATTGCAACTGTCTACCTATTACGGATCGTGAGATTATGAGATACAGCCCGATGATAGGCAGACGGACGGACGGACAGTGAAGGCTTAGTAATAGGGTTACGTTGGATACCCTTTGGGTACGGAACCCTAAAAAAAATAAGTTACAACCTACATACTAGTCCCACTGCTGGGTACAGGCCAACTCATTTAAACAACACTAAAAAGTTTTTCGGTCACTAGTGTATGTATATACACAAAAAAATGCCTCATTGGTGCGTTTAATTTTTTACACATTTTTCAACTAACTTTATACCGGAGACCCTTTTTACTGGAGAGGAGGCATTCCATCTTAGTCCTCACGGGTGACAACGCATCTGCATTTTGATTCGCAAACGAGGATAAATGTAGATGTCTATGGGCCGCAGCAACCACTTACCATCAGGTGGACTGTGTGCTCGTTTGTCACCCTATCCTATATAAAAAAAAACTGTTAGCAATATCCGTAGTTTAAGCAGACACGTGTAGCAAGCACTGTGCTGCGCCGCGCATTTGCGCCAACTCAGTTCACAGCACCGGATGTGTTAACTCACTGTCATTTCAAAATGTGTTTGGCGCACAGCGCAGGGCCGGCAAATTCGAGAGGTGTTAAGGTGTTAAATTGCCCGCAGAATGCAGAAGAGTGTTATTAAACATTCGTGCTATTGCACTATTCTTATTTTATACTAGCTGGTACCCGGCGCATTGCTACCGCAAAAAAAAATAATTGTGGAAATAACGTTTTAAATTTGGAAGATTTATATAAATAGGAATGATAATACATTCCATGAAATTGAATATTATAACAAATAAATTCGTCGGTACTGCTGTAAATTAATTGTACTATGCCTATAACCTTCGCGCAAGTGCAAGGAATAAGTTGACAAAGTTTTAGCGCAATCTGATGAACGGTATGGCTGCGCATAAAATACGAATAAACAAACATAAAATTTTATATTATATTACATTATTTTTACAAACTGTAACTCTGTGAAATGTAAAAAGAGTGGTAGCTAATCTTTCTATTATACAATTTAATTTTACATAAACTGGCCACAAGGTTTTATTTAGACAAATGGCTGAGTTGACAACTGTTAGTAAGTACTAACGTAACCTATCTAAATAAATTATTAAAATAATATGTATTATCAATAAAAAAAACAAAACAAACCTAGAGAATACCTGTTTGAATAAATATAATCAAGTGTCAATACGTCCGATATCATTCATCCTCTCTCTCTCTCTCTCTCTCACAGTTGCTGAGTATTAAGATCCTGTGCGCGCAATGTGCAGATGGCGCACGTTACGTTGTTTACTCGGTGTGTGCCATTTGTGCGCCTGAGTTATTGAGTTAAGGCAAGAATTTCGACGAGTTACCCGTGTCTAGAAGGTACACTAAAGTAAGGTGTACGGATTGCAGTACAGTTCAGTTAAACAGAGTGAGTGTTCGGATCGCAAAATCTAGTGCCTACTACATAATATACAGGGTTATTTTTCAAAGAGTAGCCAAATTTTAAATTTAAGTTCAAATATATAAATAATGATATACCGTTATAGCATTTTCTGAAAATACGAGTAAATAAGGCTTTTAGTTTTATTTGAAATTATACCAAATTGAATGTGATTTATGGGTGGGTAACTACGTCGTATGCGTGCTCCACTGTGAGATTCAATTCACAACATTTTTTCCGATTGGATTACCTTTACGAATGTGTGCGTGTGTAGTAAAATTTTTTCTTTAGATGTTTATGAATGACAATCTGTTAAAATAATACATTACTACGTGTTTCTGAATTTAAAAGATAAAAAATTATTGAATGTTTGAGATTTTTTTATTAATTTTTCTGGACCCTCTTTGTTAAGTTAGGCGTATACTGCAATATGACACTGGCATAAAGCGCTTCTTTTGAAGCTTCCTTTCTATGGGCTTCCCGAGAAATTGTGCAGATAGATCATCAGTTTTCTGTTGATCGGAGCATCAAAGTCGTAGTAGACGGTGCATGCCCTGATTTCAAACCTATCAACGCTGGTGTTCCACAAGGTTGCGTGCTATCACCAACGCTGTTTCTCCTGCATATCAATATGTTGGAAACTGGTAACATTCATTGCTATGCAGACGACAGCACGGGTGATGCCTTATATATTGGCCGTGCCAATATTTCTGGGGAAAACATCGCCGAGTAACCGGGACAAACTTGTGTCTGAAGTAGAGTCTTTGCTGAGCAAAGTCTCGGATTAGGGGCGACTAAATCTAGTCCAGTTCAATTCCCAGAAGACACAAGTTTGCGGGTTACCGCTAAGAAGAACCCTTTTGTCATATCTCATATTCATGGTCCATAACATATATGCATGAAGGTGTTCGTGTGTGTGTGTGTGTGTGCGGTGCGTACCGTGGTCGCCGATGGTGGCCTGTCCGCGGCGGCTGTCGTAGCGCGGCGTGTGCGCGGCGCGGGGGAGGGGGCGCGGCGCGCGGCGGCGCAGCGCGGCGTGCAGCAGCGCGGCGGCCAGCGCCAGCGCCGCCGCCAGCGCCGCGCCGCACCCCCACCACAGCGCACTGGCGCCCGCGCGACGACTAGACGCCTCCGCGCCTGCGCAGCCAATTAACAAATTACTCATCGTTTTTGCAACGAACTTCCTTATCGAACGGTACAAATTTGGCGGATGGGATCTAGGCGAGAAAAAGTGTAAACTTTTTCCGTCACGACCCTTCTGACGTAGTGTTGGCAGACTTAGCAACTATAAGAAAGTGAAAAGGAATAATATCCATCTCCCTCGCACTTTTTTTTATCTTGCCATGATAGAAATATTATTTTATATTAAATGACGCTTCATTTTAATAGACGATCAGTAATAATATACTACGAAAAAAACTTCGTTCTAACCGAGTGTTCCATAACTTCACGCATGTCTTTTTTTATTTTTACCACGTTTTTTATCATAGTCTTGCATTGTCATTCGAATTTGAGCTATATTCAAAATTTCAAGTTTCGAGCTCATCATGAAGTTAGTTTAAAATAAATTACTAAATTCCACCCGAAACGACCGACAAAGAAGGAAGTAACATTTAAGACAGCGCGTGCAAAGTGAATTAATAAAAACGTGGTAAAGTAAACGAATAGTGGCCAAATACTCAAACGCTACTCAATTTTACCCCATATCATTCCGTGGTTATCAAGAGATTGGCAGCGGCGTCTTCCTAATAACAAGTAAAAATAAAAAGAAACTGCAACCAACCTGATTGCCAAGCGTGGCAGCTATGGCAAATATTCCCCCTACAAAGCAATCTATGGAAGAAACCTATATTCGGTAGTGGACTTTAAAGGGGATACTCCGATACCCTCGCCATACATTTTTGTTTTGACATATACGTTAAACACAGACACTATTTGTTTAAACCTAATCATTTTACCACTTTGCCCACGATTAACCTTATTAGGAAATAACTTATAGTATTTATTAAGAAAAACAATACATAGTGAAATCTAGGAAAATTTTGACACTTCTTTAGTAGTGTGAGTGAATTTTGACAACTTGACAAGCAAAAGCGCCAAAAACATAATTTAAACATTGGCACGCTACATGGCGTGCAGACGATATTGTTGTGCAACAAATACCATTATTCGTAAGTAAATATTATGCAACATTGCCGTACTTCCTAACCTTGAACTAGATGCACTACATTGAAAGAACTTCGTTCTCTTGTTTGACTGTAATAAAATTTAAACATTCTAAAGTAATTCTCGATTTTCAAGGGATAGGATTTGCGCGCGGAATTTCTTGTGATTTATATTATATTTTTGTATGATTTTCATTGATTCAATTTGCAATATTTCTAGTATGTACAGTGGATTTCATTTATTACGACCTTGGTTGTAGCGACCATTTGCCTATAGCGACGTTAAATCTAAGTCCCTTGAATTTAAAGCATATTTTAGTACGAAATTCATGTGGCTATAGCCGACATTAGAACTCATAAAAGTAGCAAATTCAAATTATATGATGTAACAATTAATTAATAATGACGTCACCGCCCCAATTTTTTATCAATAATCACTCATACAAAAACCTAAAAGTTGAAAAATAATTAGCAATATAAAGTAGAAAAATAAAATTCTACAAATTTTTCAACATTTATGTATTTCATTCTTTTTTACGTGATAGAGCCATGCTGCAGCTGTATTATGGTTGTAGCACGAATGGGTCGGCTCGGCCGGGGTAGGACCACACTCTTACAGAATACCAGTGTAAAGTAATAGTTAAATGCTGCTGTTTTTTGTATGGTGAGAGTGTAGAGAACCAGAGACCCCTTTTTATTCGAAACGAAGCATTCCACCTTAGCCCTTAGACATAAAAACGCATCTGCATTTTGATTCTTATTCGAGGTTGGATGTAATGTTTATGGGTCACAGCATCTTACCATCAGGCAGACACTGTACTCTTTTGTCACCCTTAATCTATAAAAAAATCTACATACTAATAACTAAATACGTACCCTCCATAGTCAAAGTGTTCACTTCACTCAAATCGCTATAGTACCCGTCGAGCGTAATCGCACGTACGCTCACGTACAACGGACCGGACGTGCCACTCGGGACAGTCATCAGCAAAGGTGACCTTTCTGCTTCTTCCACCTTCATATCTTCCGTTGGATGGAGCAAGTCCTCTGGAATCTCCTTTTCCGACACTATTATTTGGTATTTATGCCTGTAAATATTTCCAAAAATTAACTAGGTCTTTGACGTAGTGTCAAATAAATTGAATTCGTAAGAAACCATACTTTGCTGTCTGAGCAAACCTTGTTTTTTTCTAAATTTATACCCTTATGATCTAGTCTTGGGTAGTTCGCGAACGACCTAGGTGGGAAGATCGCTCGTTTAGGTGAACTATGCGAACTAGTTAGTCGACAATCTCGCTCTTATTTCTTTAAATATTTATTTTGCGCTGCATGGCTAACCGACTGATTTATTTTTACTCTTACCGTTCTTACCAGTTCCTTATTAAAGTATATAATTTATAATCTATAGTAAAAGTTTAATTAGTGCACAATTCACAACAAATAATAAATATTGCTGGCTCACAATATTAATATGAAAGTGATAGTAAACAGTACATAAATACCGTATAGTTCTCAACGATTTAACGGTAAGTTTATTCAAAATTAAAATTTTACTTTTCTATTTCTACTAATTTTAATAAATACTCGAATAGAGTGCAACCTCAATATAACGAAACTGAATGTAATTAGAAAGTATTCGTTATTATACCGAGTAATTCGTTATAATGAGGTTTGTTATATAGAGGTTACGTGCCACTACGATTCATTTTAACAAAGTAAGAAAACTTGTCTATTAATCTCAACATTATGTAAATAGTCATCTGCCTGTCGTGTACGTGTATGAACCTATCATGACATGATTTATTGTGGGATTAAGTGGATATGTTATGTCAAGATTTCAAATTAAAAATTAAATAGAGGTAAATAGTACCTTCTACATATATTCTGCAATAATTAAAAAATCGTTATAAAGATGTGTTTGATAAAATCTATTCGTAATGTAGAATTATATTTTGCATTAACTCTTACAGACAGTTCTAGGGGATTTCGAAAAATTCGTTAAATTGAGGAATACGTTATATTGAGGCTTGTTACATCAAGGTTACACTGTATTAGGTAATGACTCCCTTCCTCCTGATTTAAACTTTGAAATGCTTAATCAATACTTTTCCTCAAGTTCTAGTTACGTTAACAGTTGTAAATCTAGGACACTAAATCACCTTCATTCTTTGCCACCTCCCGATTTCCCCGAATTCGTTTTATGTCAGGTTACTGATTGTGACGTTAAAAAGAATATCACAGCTGTAACTTCTAATGCAATTGGTAATGATAATGTCAGCCGAAACATGATTCTCCCGCTATTAGATCTCTTAACTCCTATCATAACTAAAATTTTCAACAATTCTATAAATACAGGAACTTTTCCTACTCTATGGAAAGATGCTCAAATTATTCCACTACCCAAGAAATCAAATCCCAAGTCCTTCTGTGATTATCGTCCTATTTCCATATTACCTTTTCTATCTAAAATTCTTGAGCGTCTTGTCCAACAGCAACTTAATCTATTTCTTAATCAAAATAACCTCTTAAATACATTCCAATCAGGCTTTCGTCCTGGCCATAGCACGGTCACTGCTTTGGTTAAAATCACAGACGACATTCGGGCAGGAATGGAGAATCGGCAAGTTACTATTCTTACTCTTCTTGATTTCAGCAACGCCTTCAACACAGTCGATTTTGATATACTTCTAGCTGTGCTCCGTTCTATTAACGTATCTCCAGCGGCAACTGACTGGTTTCGTAGTTACTTGTTTGGACGCCGTCAATGCATCCGTATTGAAGACACTTATTCCTCGTGGTGTTCTCTGGAAGCAGGCGTACCACAAGGTGGCGTGTTGTCTCCTCTCCTATTTTCAATTTTCATACGCTCTATCACTTCAGGAATAACTTCTCTCTACCATCTTTATGCAGACGATCTCCAAATATATTCTCAAACAAGTATCAATAATCTTCCATCTGCCGTGCTATCCACTAATCGTGATCTCGCTATTATTTCAGAATTTTGCACATCTTATGGAATTAAGGTTAACCCTAGTAAAACGCAGGTAATAGTGATAGGTAGCAATAAACTACTACAAAAAATTACTTGGCATACGCTGCCTTTCGTTTATTTTGAAAACTCTGCTATTCCTTACAGTAAGGTTGTAAAAAATCTAGGTGTTCTAATTGACAGTACAATGTCTTGGGCACCACAAATAGAACAAATAAGTAAGAAAATGTTTGCAGCTTGTGGAAGTCTCAAAAGACTTCGAAATTTCTTACCCATTTCTACCAAAATTGCGTTAGCATATTCCATTTTGTTGCCTATTTTAGACTATGCTGATATATGCTACACTGATATTACCATGGAGCAATTAAACAAGCTTGAGCGTCTTCAAAATCTTTCCATTCGATTCATATTTGGCTTACGCAAATATGACCATGTATCCCAATTTCGAAATCAACTCAAGTGGCTGCCAATTCACCTTCGCCGGAATGTTCATTTACTTTCTTTACTTTTTTGTGTTCTGTTTGATCCGAAATCTCCAAGGTACCTTAAGGAACAATTTCACTATCGATATGAATTTCATGATCGTAGTTTGCGTTCAGTGTATAGCTTGGCTTTGAATACTCCTTGCAGCGCAACTTCTTTTTATAATAAGTCATTTACTTCACAAGCAACCAGACTCTGGAATTCATTACCACTTAACATCCAGCAAGCGCAATCTTTACAGGCTTTTAAAAAACAACTGAAAGAGTATTATTTGAATTTCCCGTCATAATTATAAATTATATGCAATTCCTCTTTTTATTAATACTTGTTTTTTTTTTCTCTATTTATATATATATATAAATGTATGTATGTGTGTATATGTATATATATATGTATGTATATATGTATATATTTATTTTTTATGTTTATTAATTTTATAATATTATATATTATATAATTCATATATTTATATGAATCTTGTTTAATTATAAGTTTATGTCCTCAGTTTTTATTTTATATTGCACGTTGCACCTATCCGTCAAAATATATTACATTGTCCCTTTTACGTTCGGTTAGTCAGGTAGAAATCGCTTAAAGCGATATGACCACCGTTTGTAGTTCTTAAGTTTTCCGTAATTGTAACACTTTGTATAAATGCAATAAAGAGTTATCTATCTATCTATTACTATGTTACATTAGTTAGCGACATGTAATCTATAAATTACAATTGTGTTATTTTTATTAATTCAATACACTTCAAAAATATAAAAACATGTTTAGTTTCGTTTATTATATTTTATTTTAATTTCCATATTATCAATTAGTTCTTGATAAGTATCTTGCATATTATATATTATATAGTATATAACATACTAATTAAATCATTAATATTTTTTAAAGTAAATTCAATTAATTTTTATTTACAGACATTCAATAAACTCATCTTTTTTAATTAGATTTTGTGAAAAATTAAAAAAAGAATACTAAGAAACTAAATGAGCGAACTAGTTCGCTGTAGGACTATGAACTAAATTGAGCGCTGCCAATGGCGACAGACTATGCTCAAGACTAATACGATCGTGATACCTATGTAACTCATTGCCTTTCAACACTAACTTCTAGTAAGTCATGATTTTTTAAATTATGCTCTATAATACTTACTTTGGCACATCGGGTCCCTCAGGGTGTTGCCAGTTTAGGACCAAATGACCATTGGGAGCGAGCCAGGCCACCAAGCCACGTGGAGCTGGCAACTCGCCTGTCCGCACGTTTATACATCGCTTCGACGCATCTTGGACATATGCCTAAAAAAGAAATAATGTTTGAATATTTGTATTATGTACGTATTTTAATAAAATATAAATCAATTTCACATATTATCGAATCTGGTTCAAATTTATGCTAATTATTTCTGTATCTATTATTTTATGCCGCCTCTACACGTTGGCCAACACGCTGGCGAATGTGTTGGCAGAGATATTGGCCAAGAAATTGTGATCGCGTCCACACGTTGGAAGGTCGTTCAGTTTGCTTCGGTTCAGGCCAATGTGCGGACGAATTTATTAAAATGATTATTGAAGCGCTAACGGCTGCTGCGGTTTATTTTTTCACAGCATACCACTATTTTTTTTATTTAATTTTCACTATTTTTAATATTTAATATTTTTAATATAAATTTTTAATATTTCTTTATTATACACTAACGTTATACAGATAAGTAAACTATATAAACATTAACACACCTAGGCATAGGTATAATTAACACTTTTACAACTAAGGCCTGGAAAATATTCAAAGCCTGTCTATAAAACTGTTGTAAAATTTTATTAAACAAAGCCTTTTTAAAAAGTGTTATTCTTATTATATAATTATAGAATAAAACTAAATAATAATAATAATAATAAATAATTTATTTTGTCAAACATTAAAGTTACATTATACGATCAGTGATCGAGGTCACCTAGTAAGCAAAATAATGCCTGTAACAGGTGGCTTCGCTCTTCCATAGCTAAAAATTAAAGTATTATTAACGAAATAAAGAAACTAATAGGGAATAATAAAGACAGTACAAACATGATTTTAGTATCCTACTTTTTAATTTGATTTTAGTATGCTACCTATAATATAGCATTAATACATCAATAAATAAATGAATACATCAATCACTACAACGTGAATGTGTATAAGATAAGGGTGATCAAAAAGAAATGGAAAAAAGTAATTTTATTTCTTGACGGCTCCGTGGCGTAGTGGCTTAGCAATGAGTTGCTGCCCTGGGGGCCGCGGGTTCAAATCCCGCACGGAACAAGTATTTGTATAGCCTGCACATAATTTCTCCGGGTCTGAATGTTTGTCCTTATGCAATTTATGTTTCTAAACTGCCTCCACGATACAGGAGAAAATCCTGTGTATAATAACATTTTCTTTTTAAAAAGACTTGTGTTTTACAAACAATTTTCAGCTTGGTAGGGCTCTATAAAGCGAAAAGTTTATTCATTGGTCATTGTTACTGCCGTTATGTAGACACTAGTTACGATGCGTGCATATAAAATTTAAGCGTGCGTGCGTGGTGCGATCACTCTGAGAGCTCGTAGCAAACTAAACGTGCGCCCAACGTGTGGACGCGGCGGCCAATACTCTGCCACAACCCTTTGATCTTTTGTAAAAAACCGACACCAGACGGATCTCGCGCCAACTTGTGGGCCATCGTCCCAATACGTACCAACGTAGCTTAAACACCCGCTCCACACGATGGCCATCGTTGTTGGCCAACACATTCGCCAGCGTGTTGGCCAACGTGTAGAGGCGGCATTACACTAACACAATAACTTGTTAAAAGCAATTGTAACGCGGGTTTTAAAAAAAAATAAACATGCTTAGTTAGGTTTCGACGTGACTACACCGCTGTGAAGTAAGTCATGGTAACCCCTCCCCCGTCGCCCGCCAGCGTCTTGGCAACGGGGTGAGGTGAGAATTAAGAGAGAGAGAGAGAACCGCGAGCGGTGCATGAGTGAAGATTTTAAATTGTCGATAATTGTGATATCTCAAAGTATAGTTAGTTGTATTATTATAAAATTGTTGTGTTTTATTCACCTATTAAATATTTTTATTTTATTTTATAGGGACTTCTAATCATATTTAGGATTCTACCAAATCGTTTTACTTATTATACTTACATTAACGCAAATGTTATATCGTCCACCCACTGGTACATTTTGGATGACATGTTCGAGAGAGGAGTTTTTCGTGGCGATCAGCTGATATCGACTCACTTTATTACGTGTCTCCTCCGTTAATTCCAACTGAAAACAATATTCATCAATGAAAATATTTCTTATAATATTTAATATTAATATTAAATATTTCTTATTTCACTATACTTCGCGTTACTCTCAAATTTCGTATCTAGTTATTGCAGATGTTATTAGGTAGAAAAGAGTCCATCCGCACACAAAAGTAGCCTTTCACATACATCAGAAACAATTCCATTATTTATTTGCCAATCAACGGTGCGGTGACGCAATTTATAAATAAATGTATTTATTAGTTGATGATGAGCGCAAAGCTCAAAAGCCCTCGATCTAGTGATTGTATTCGTCTAGGACCTTGACCTACATTCACTAGGGCTCTTTTTCTGCCTAGGAGTCTGCCTGAGTAGGAGCCACCCTATTACCTATTTCTTTCCATTTTTTTTTCTAGTTATTGTAATAAAATACAATTTTAATGAAAAATATGAAGTAGGTAGGACACTGACTATTATTTGTTTACATATTTTACAAAAGGCCCGTCTTTGTTTTTCGTTCACTCAAAATTTCATCTTGAGTCACTTCACCTTCCTTCCAAGGACGAAAAAACATTTTCTGTACGAGTATATTCACTTCGTTTTAAAATGCCAAATTCTCCTGCAGGTGTACACCACACGGCGACCTTTGATGTCGCGGCGGCGCCTTTGACAAGAAGCGGAACGTGCCAAGGCGGCGCGATACACAGGCGACCGTATCTAAGCGAACAGACGTTACCTATCTTCTAGATGGCCTTCTAGGCATAAAAGGGGTCCTACAGCCTAGTAAAATTTAATTTAGTTATTTATTTATTAATTTCATGTATACAATATCAAAAATGCAGGTTATACCTTATTGTTTATTTAGTAATAAATAATTACTTAAATATATGATACTGAAGAATATGAAGCACAAAATCTACTCACCATGTATGCCACTGGCTCGGTGAGCGCATTGCAATTCACGTGCCAATAAATTCTAAGTTCAGATTTCTTTTCGTCGTAAACAAAGTCCAGATCTTTTATAGGTGCCCTAGAAAAAAATTAAATAGGTAGTTAAACAAAGTTACTTCGAGGACGATCTTTATAAATATAATCTTTGATGGGTCTGTTTGTGATCATGTAACTTCTGAACAACTGACCAATTGAGGTCCCAAGTCATCATCAATATAATTCCTTTTTGTGAATATCAATAAATTATGTCAATTTTTTAAGTCAAAAAACATTATATTTATATAAACTTTAACAATAATTAAGTTAATATGGAAAACAGACCATTAAATGGAACAATGCAATTAGCAGAAAATTCACATTATATGATTTTGTAATTTGCTATGATGTCAACTACTCAATTTTCGCCAATTATAAGTTTTATAACTTTGTGTCTACCCGCACTTATCAATTCTTTTATGAATAAATTAAATATTTATGTTATACCGGCAACTCTACACTATTGAGGAAGTTGTCACTCGTCTTTAGACAGGTGATAGACCTTGCAAATTGACTCGCGATTTCCAATAAGGGCTCGCAAAGCAATTTAACACCTAGAGCTAGATCACCACTTATTACAGGTGGGATTGTAATCGAACACCGGCTTAAATTAGGTAAAAAAAAACATTTCGAAGCATCAACACAACAATATGTATCACATATACACTTGGCTGAATAAAAGGCTTACTTTGGATTTTCTCTGGTTACAATCTCTTGATACTTAGCAAGTGGTCCACCAACAAGGCCAACAGTAAACACGTAACTTTCGCAGGCATGGAGACCTTCTATCAACATGCTCGTATTTTTCGTAAGTATACGCTTCTCTGTAAAATAAATTTTTACGTGTAAATTTTATTTCACCTAAATGTTTTTTCACTTATTGTGGCATTAGCTACAAGACCTTCAAATAAAAAGAATACATCAAACAGTAATAGATAATATGTACTTTTTACAAACTATAAATATGTTAATAAATGTCTTTACAATATGTTCATCCGTCACATTGCGATATTCTTAGAAGATATTAACGACATCTTAAACCAGCAGATAGTCGATAGTGGTAGCATTCCAAGTTATCAAGGCGCCTAAAAGGATTAAAAACCTTAAGGTTTATATAAACATCGGAGCATCTTTTATCGCTCGCACTAATAGTATATATAATATATTTAATAAACAAAATCGTATCACATTTAAAAATCAAAATCCACTTCAAACGATGAAACATGAACAGCAATCTGCAAGCCGTTAAGTTCCCGCCAAAACCTAGGAGTTTATATTCTTTTTTTTTTGTTTCTTTTTATAGGATTAGGGTGACAAGCGAGCACACAGTCCACCTGATTGAGTGGTTGCTATGGCCCATAGATCTACATCTTTCTTCGTTTACGAATCAAAATGCAAATGAGTTATCAGGCGTGAGGACTAAGATGGAATGCCTCTATTGCAGTAAAATGGGTCTCCGCTTATCTACACTCACCATAAGAAACACAGCAGAATTAAGCTACTATTTTACGCTGGTATTCCTTCTTATATTCTTAGTTTTATTAGTTTAATTTAAGCATTTATATAAGGAATATAAGGTGATAATAAAAATTAACGAACGGGGTTCTGGTGACCGAATAACAGTATTCATTCGAAAATTCCAAAGTCTACATACTGGCGATGAGGAAAAACATACGTACGGGTACAAGTGTTTCGGTTCTTCGCTCACCAGCCCGCCTAACGAACGTGGTGATTATGGCCAAATCTTTCTTTGTCCTGATTGTAGATATTGATCATGCACAAAATGATATTGATCATTCAATGAAAAATTAAGAAACAGTCACCAACATATCGCTTGGTCCTTCGAACCGGATATATACACATATATTTTTTTTAAATCATAAATTATTGAGTAATCTTAAAATTATAGTCTTATTATCGTTTTTAATAATTAGGCCTCCTTTACGACACCTTATCTCATAACTCTTTATTTATATACTGCATAATGCTATCGTTTTTATAACAAAAAAAAGACAAACGAGTCGGTAACATCTGATAGTAAAAGTAAAAAATGCACTATCACGCCTGAGAACTACAATGGAATGATTCATAGTATGTTATACTGACACGGCTGCTTAAAAAAATAGCTACGTTGATAATACCTACTCAGATAAACTATAACTCGGAAAAGAAACCCTAACACCTAGAAAATATCATTACATAGGTTGACACTACCACAAAATCATTAAGTAGTCTGATCTGGAGAGTTCAAGATTTCTCTGTCATACAATAAATAAGCAGACCAGGGTGTTACTACTAACTTATATAGATTTACTAATAGATTCGATTTATTGCATAAATATTGGTTTTGTTATACCCACAGATAGGTTAACTAAATATTTTGACATACCGTGAGTTCCTTCCAACTCCCCAGGTATCCTCCAATGTGCCGCATCAGTATATATCACTTCATATTCGAGCTCTTTGCCCTTATAACGTTCACCAAGTGGCGGCGACCATAACAACTGGACAGAAGTGCGTTTTTCCTTTAACAATATCGCGGTTAAGTTCAAAACTTCGTGGGGTTCGCCTTCGGTCCGCAACGTTATTGTGAAAGGTTCGCCCACCATTGAACCTTTATACGCCATTATGTGAATGTATAATTTCACTCCCGGTGGAAGATTCTTCACTGAAAAGAAATATCAATTTTATATTGCCAATGTATGCATAAAGCTATAGATATTATATGAAAAAAATTGTTTATGATTCATTTTATTTCATGTATTCCTTTGATAACCAAAATGCCCACTTTATCTCAGAAGATTCAGGATTCCAAAAGTTCTAAGCAAAGATTATATCGTAATTATTAAGTGATTAATTAATTACATCTAATACTAAAGACGAGTTTGAATGTTTGAAAAATTAAAATTAAAAAAACCGGCAAAGTGCGAGTCGGACTCGCGCACCGGGGGTTCCGAACAAATCTGTAGGTATGTAAGTTTAAAATTATTAAAAATATTTTTATTATATGATGTAACTAAAAATTTATGCTTTTCGCAACTTTTCCTTTATCTGTGCTAAAAAACGTTGCTTCGTACCAAATTTCAAGATTCTGAGTTCACGGGAAGTACCCTGTAGGTTTTGATTCCCTTGCGAATGTTAAAAATTTACGGCATAAACGGCTGTATCTTTTGATTGCGTTGGCTTAGAAGATTGATTTTTTCACAGCTCTAAGGGACAGTAGACTTGAGTATTTGATATGAATTTCAACTTGATACCTCTACGCGTTCCTGAGAAAAAGGGTCTTGACAGATAGACGGACAACAAAGTGATCCTATAAGGGTTTCGTTTTTTCCTTTTGAGGTACGGAACCCTTAAAACAAGCTCGAGAAGTGGTTTAAGAGAATCGAGATACTAGTAATGTGAAGTGTTACTAGTATAGCCTAGCCTAAGTCAAATTGGACAATCTGTCACATTCACCTCTCTTGCAGGGAAACTGGAACAAGATACTGCCAAGCACGGCTGCCAAGGGGAGGTCTATGTTGAGCAGGAGACTTTTATAGGCTGTAATGGTAACGGGATTTTGGCCAAACTTAAACCTATTGTAGATAAAAAGACCTACTTACAAGTAGCATTGTTCGTCTTGGTCTGGATCGGTTTTACCCTGGCGTACTTGAGCGGCAACTGAACGCGTACTATGTAGCCTTCGACGCCGCGTATCTTATTCCACTGTAACGCCACCGAAGTGTTGTCCGGTCTCGACATACTGACGTTTGTGAGGTCGTCTACGTCGCCCACTTCATCAAACGTTATGTACATGACTTTTGATGATTCGGAAGTGAAGGCATTGTTTGTTGCTGTTACCTATTAACGGAAAATATTATTGTTACGGACGGCGAGGGGAGCCGCCGCCCCGTCGCCCCTTCATACCCCGTTGCGCCCCGCGCACCCCGCGCATCCCGCACACCGCCTGAATATCACGTGATGCCGTCGACGAATCAGCGCGCCATACCTTACGACGCTACTCACATGCCGAGACACTTCCGAAAAATAAGAAGGGCGTTTTGGTCTGTGAGCTGTTCATTTCGGCAGCGGCACTACGAGATACTACATCAAGAAAGAAGATCTCAAGAGAGAAAACTGCAAGAAAGAATACTCCATTGAAGACTTCCCTCTGTATATATAGTTTAGTGAAAAGCCGCTTGTAAATAGTTTAAATATATAATCGTCTACAGTACCATCTCTTTTTCAACAGTCCCTAGTATAGTTCACCCTACATAACATCAGTCGTCACACAGTTAGTCAATCAGTTAGTTAAAATCATACAGTCCACTACGGTCCCCTACAATTATAATCGTTATAATCAGTCATCTCGAGAACTTCACCGCAAAAACATATTACGCCTATCTGTCGTAAAATATTTAAAAGGTATTTTGATATATAAAATTAATGTCATAGAATATAAAAGTACTTTAAGTTAGCAATTATTGTATATTATGTAAGTAATTTCTCTTACGAAACTGCTCTAAAGCGGCGACTTGGAATTATGTGATTAGATAATGTTTTACTTTCCCAATTTATCTAGATGGGTTTCATCCCTCAGAAAATTAAATTTTTGTTCATGCCGAGCAAACCTTGGTCGCTCTGGTACTGTAAACATTTAGTAAACATTAACTGTGGTCATTTAAAAACTCGAGTTGATAAAATCGTCATTGGTTTTTTCTTTAGCTAAAAACTTAGAGAAAAAATACTCCGAGATAGAGATTATTACGTATATATATATATTATATCTGAGATCTTTTCATTGTGTAAAACAAAATAATGTAACAAATTACAAAACTAACATAACAAGGAGACAAAAATATTGTATACTAAATTTAATACTAGATTTACACAATGTGTAAATCTAACATACTCATGTCACTCGTATTTTTGTTTTTTTAACATAATATGTTGTAAAGCGTAGATCATAAAAACCAGTTGCCAAAATATATGTAACATATAAAAGTATAATTGTATGTATGATATAAATATATGATATAATTTGTACTACAATGCGTTACATTAAGAAACTATGCCACCATAGCATATTTACCCAGAAAGAATAATTATTGTTCGGTTTGAAGTATCCATTGACTGTGACAGAGACAGGTCCTTTGATGTCCGACACGAAGACAGTCTTCTCAATTGGAGGTATGGGAGGTGCGTAGTGCAAAGTATAGAAGCGGATTACACCCTTAGGTTCTGCTGGTGGGTCCCAAACAACGTCCACACGACTGCCGATCATTTGTCGCACAGTCACACGTAGTGGTGGCGATGGTACTGCAATCATGTAAAAAGCGTAATTAAACGTTACTTGGTGTGACACTCACGTCGGAAGTGACACTCGCGTTGTCACTTCGGTGTTATATAAAAAAACAATTGCAAATAAAAATACAATAAAACTGTGTTACATTTCCAGGTACAACGCGAGAAAAATCATGTTTATATGAATTAATTTAATTTATTTTCGTATTATCTTAATTCTCGTAATTTAGTAACGATACTAATTATAATAATATTTTTTTAATTTTAATTGTGTAATTCTTTTAAATAATAATATTAACTTACCTCCTTCGCCAGTTGTAGTATTGATGAACTTCATAGATGGATATGTCTTATTCGATTTGCTGTCTTTGATATAAAATGTAACATTATAGTTCGTGTATGGTTCTAGATCTGTAAATCTGTAAGAAATTGATTTAAAAAATTATTTGAAATCAGCACTTCAGGTTTGAATAAATTCAAATAAAAGAAACAATAGTCGTGCCGTGATAGCTCAGTGTCCGACTTAAAATATTGACACCCATCCTAATTAAATAAATAAATAGCAGCTTAAAGTGCGAATTCTTTTCGTAAACATTTGTAAACATGAAGAGGAATTGCCTAGCACTGGAACTGTAGTAAGCTGTAGTTTTACAATACTTATTTTTAATAGAAAATGAAACCAGAAATTACCTATAGACACTGTCGCTGGTCCACGTCATATTATGCCATATGCCATCGCTCACTTTCGATATGGACGGCAGGAAGCTGTAGAGCACCATCTTTTGCTGCGCCATCCAGCACGAGATGAGAAAACTTGTCGAGTTTATTGAGGATTGATCCACACCAATGCTAAGGTACTGATGAAATAAACGAAATAACGTGTAAATATTGGGAAACTAGTATTCAAATAAAATGTTAGTGCTATTCGGTGTTCCCTATCAACTTCCTACTTTGATTAAGCCTCGGTCACACACAGCGAATACTCGCTGCGATTGGGCACTCGCAGCGAGAATTTGTTGTGTATGACAGGCTATTCGCTGCGAATAGATTCATTCGCCCGATTTGAATTAAACATGTTCAATTTCACTCTCTGCGAATAAGCACTAGCTGCGAGAATTCGCTGTGTGTGACAGGGTACTCGCCGCGATTAGCCTTTCCTCTCAACGCGCCGCTCCAGACTACACGCCCGTTATAGGTAGTTCCGTTGCTGCATAGATACGGGTTTGTAGATTAATCAACAAAAAAAGATTCTCTAAAGTGGGGAAATTACAATAAAATTCGTTTCTTGGGTGTGTATAGATAAAATGGGAAGCTGTGGGATACAAATAACAGAAATTTAAAATAAAACGCAAAGGTAGACACACATTCATAAAGTTGTTTAACATATTGATTGAGTTGGGATTTTGCAGTGCTTCAATTGAAAAGAAAAATTAAAGAGTATAAAAGATACATAATATTATAGATAATTCTCGTGTACTATTCACTGTGTCACATGCAGGCAGCGAATTGTCGTTACGTGTGTGTGTATTCGGCGCGAATACAGACATTCGCAGCGAAAATTTGCTGTATGACCCAAGTTTTTGTTTTTATAAATACTGACTCGATTTTAATAAAAACTTACGGGTCAAATAATATTAGTTGGCTGACCAACTAATTTTATTGTTTTTTCCCACTGACCTCTATTTAAACAAGTACGCTGGACTGGCTATATCATACAAAATGATTCTGACGATTTAAAGCGCCCTCATTGTCCGTACCGGGAACTAAAATTGACATAATATACCAAAGTCTGTTGTGTTATTTAAATAGTATCTCTGTATTTTGAACTTTTAAACTAAAAATGAAAGTATTTTATGTGGTTTGATTATGTTTGATTTTAGTTACATAATAAGAATTATATTTAGTAATAGTAAATGTGCGTAATATATAAAACTCGTTACCAAAACGAAAGTGGGATAACATTCCACAAGTAAGTTAATTTACAGTTAATATCGTAATTACCAACATGTTTGGCTTTATATCACTGAGTTTTGATAAACAATAAAATTCAATAAGGTTGTCGAGTTCCTTTTTTATAATACTTATCGATGTTCTTTTCTACCCATATCTGTTAACAACCAAAGTCGCAGACTACAGATAATTATCAAATATTTATTAATTAACAGGTTTCCAACTTAACCTAGACTAAAGTTGTGGTTAAAAGCATAAAAATTGTGAATTGGCGTCCGAAAATGATTATCTTTGTTCTAAACACTTCACAGACGACTGTTTTATTAGACATGAAAAACGCACCACTTTGGAAAATTGCAGTATACCCACAATATTTGATGGTAGTGCCAGTACCAGTAAGTATAAAAGTATTGGATTATAATTTCGAATGTTTTGTTTTATTTCTTCTCTCCTTATTTGCCCCCAGACTGAAGGGCCATAGCCAAGTGTAGGAAGGTCGCCCGATGATGACTTTTGTGTTTACAGGACGTAAATTTGTTAAATCTGTTTAAATATGACCAATTTATTATATCAAGGGAATAATTTTATAATGGGACTGCAAAATTATTAATGTCCTTAGTGAGCTTGCGTGAGTTAAGGTGAGAAATAGCTTCTCTCTAAACGGGTTCCCGCATTGCCGTAGCAGGAGGGGGGTTAGTAGCCGTGACTTAGTAACCCATGGTAAACGTAGGGCGACTCACATGGCTGGCCCGAAGTGAAGGGCTGACTCAATTTGGCCACTATTATTGGACTTGTCGAGTCCTTGGATATGTGTTAGTGGGCTGCGGCTATAGGAGAGTCCTCTCCCTATATCGCTGCAGCGATGCGCCACTCGACTATTCTCCGCGACTTTGGCGGGGCTACACCACTTGGTGCTTGGGGGAGTCTATTGTGCAGGTGGAGTTGGAGGCCGCGAAGGGCAGTGTGCCTTATCTGAGAAGGAAAGGGGGAGGAGAAGTCCTCAACAAAGGAGGGGCTGCTATTGGGCGGCTGGCGCTGGTGGGGCCGCGGATATGTTTGAAAGCGTTTCCGTAGCTCTGCCAATGTGCGGCGTAGGTGGAACACAATGGGGTTTTAGTAGGTGCGAGTCCGACATAATCCGTTCTTGCTCCCGCGAAGCGTTTCCTTTCCTCATTTGAAACCCGGAACAAAATCCGTTCTGTAGTTACGAATAAAAACGTAGATAGACCAACGCAGCGTCGATCTTGATTTTATATGAGGTATAAAGCTTGCGTCTAAGGCCTAAGGTATTAATTGATACATTTATTTATTGTATGGTATTATATTAACATGATACATAAATAGAATGGACTTTACGGGTAGGCCTGGGTATAGAATTTTTATCGATATGTTTTGTCACACTGTCTGATCTCTATTATTAGTTCCTTGGACGTTCACTTCTGCTGTCAGCGCCAAAGTGGCGAAAATCAAATCGCCTCATTATACCAAAGTGTACAGCCAGTCAATATATAGAGGTCAGTGGTTTTTCCTGAGTAGAATAGAATAGAATCATATTTATTCAATATAGCGATCCACCCCAGCTTCGCACGCGTGATTTCCGGATTTCGATAACAGCGTCACTTACGTAACACCGGATCCAATTGTAAATCTAAACCATCCAGGGACCCAACATATATAAAAAATTTCATCAAACACGGTCGAACCATTTTCGAGTTTTAACGAGCCTAACGGACAGTAATTGATTTTTATATATATAGAGATAGATTACATAAATAATTATTGAATGTCATTGAAGCTTTACCACTGGTTCGGAAAAAATATCTGTCCTGGGAAGAACCAGGAAGAAACCCAACGGGACTTTTTTTAAAAGCAAAATTTACAATATAATATTTCATACAATTAGTATGAAAACATTTAGAAACGGCATAGTAGCGATCACCCCATTCCCAGGGATTATTATCGATCGTGTAGTCTTTAATAGTATCACAGAATAAATAATAGTTACGTAGTATAATAATTTTTTTTGTAAATTTTGATTGATAAGGCTTGCAAATTTTCTGAGACATTGTTGTAAAAGTTGTACAACTTGTGTTTGTTCCTAGTATTTACAGTATATGTACATCACTGTTTTTAATAAAGCTAATTTTGTTTATATGTACATAAGACATGTGGCCAAAGTTAATATATTTATTTCCTTAAAAAAATTCTAAGTGATTCCGTCGGACCTAGGTTATAGGCTCTCTGCTGCAAAACAAAGACAGTTTCAATGTCAGTCCCATTGCCCCAGAGCAAGGTTCCATATGGCATTATGCTATTCAAATAACTAAAATAAACTAATCTAGCTGTTTCAACACATGTCAGGCGTCTTTTTTACAGCATATGCTGCAGAACTAAGTTTGGTAGCTAGCTAGCTAGCTAGTAGTAACGAAACGAAAAACTAAAAGACACTTTAATAAACAGTACAATCAGTTTTAAGGGATCTCAAGACGTGGAGTTATGTAAGTCAAATTTAGACGAACAAAAATTTACCTATCTAAACCACATAAATGGAAAGTTAATAATCGAATATTATAACCACATTACTATTTGGTAACATGCCTGGTGGTTAAAATTCTGTGTAATAAAATATTATTTAAGTGTTTAGGAGAAAATTAAACTTATAATAAAAACTAAAAACCGACTACAAATAACTTAACAACAAATAATTTCCCTATAATATGTTCTCGGGGGTCGGGGTTTTAATTCTTTAGATACTTTTGAGTGGAAAAAGAGTATCATAAACTCAAGGTAACACATAGAATATCGTTTAAATGTTTACATTACTGAAACTACATCCCCTATTTTTAGCAATTTGATATTGTAGGGAATTCCTTACAATACAAATTGGAAAAAATTTTTACTTTATACGTGGTAGAGCCATCCTATAGCTATATTAATAGTATATTTGTAGCACGAACGGGTCGGCCCGACCGGGGAAGGACCACGAGCTCACAGAAAACCAGCGTAAAAAAGCAGCTTAATGCTGCTGTTTCGTATAGTGAGTCTAGAGAACCGGAAACCCTTTTACTGGAAAAGATTTATTCTATCTTAGTCTTTACGGCTGAGAACGCATCTGCATTTTAATTCGCAAACCAACAAAAGAGAGGGAGATTTCTATGGTCCACAGCAACCACTTACCATCAGGTGGACTGTGTGCTCGTTTGTCATCCTTTTTCTATAAAAAATAATTGTTTACCTGGTAATTATGGCCAGTTTCATCAGCACTGGAGCAATTAGCTTCATCCGATCCGTCGTAACAATCCTGATGACCATTACACACCATGACCTGCCACAGACACTGTGTACCGTCGTCGCACATGAACTGCTGCGACGGACAATGCCCGTCCGGCTTGTGTACCTGTACAGGTTAACATGCATATTAAAATTTAACTAAATTCGAAATTATTGAAGGAAATTAAATTCATAAGTCAATAATTTAAAAAATATGCGAATTACGAATGAAACGTGTGAAGCTGCTTTTGCGATAAATAATCGTTATTGACTTCTTATATTAGGCAAATGACTAACTCGAGACTTCATCGTAATTGGTCGTATGCGCGGCATCTATAATCTGTTTTACATTCCGAGACGATTTCATTCAAGTATAAGTTCAATGTTGTTGTTAGATATAAGCCTCTCCCTTGCAGGAAGGCTTTGCCATAAACTTCACGCTTGGCAGCTGGATTTGGAACTGCAGTACCTAATGTCACGCACCCTTTATTAATTACCTAAAAATAGTGCTATTTGTTGGTAGCCGGCTCAAATTGGGGACATGGTTTTTCATAAGCCGGCTTCAACGGCACGTTCTGTCAGTATATTGTTATATCGTTACTCGTGATTCTTAGTCTATAACTGCTCCTAACAGTTAAGGACCAATTTGTTAAGACGAGCTTTGTTGAGCAATATGCTTAACGACGAGCCAGTATGAGGCGCTTTGTATCATTTCTTTTTTTTCTGTTATTACTTTTTGTATTTCGTACTGTATGATGTAACTGTCATAATTGCTTCAAATGGCTTTTTTTCAATGTCCGAATAGACTGACATTTTTGTCAATCAAATATTATGCAGTACATGTGCGTACTGCATAATATTTGATTGACAAAAATGCAGGTAATCACGCAGACAAGCGTGCCCAGCGCCGAACGCCGCCTCGTCGCACGTAGCACACACGCACACACGCGCGCACACATGCACACACGCACACACGCACACACAGGCGGGCACTCACGTGTGCGCAGTGCGCCTCGTCGCTGCGGTCCGCGCAGTCGGGCGTGCCGTCGCAGAGCCGCGCCGTGCGCACGCAGCCGCGCCCGTCGCCGCACGCCGTCTCGTCGCACGCAGCGCACACGCACACACACGCGCACACAAGCACACACAGGCGGGCACTCACGTGTGCGCAGTGCGCCTCGTCGCTGCGGTCCGCGCAGTCGGGCGTGCCGTCGCAGAGCCGCGCCGTGCGCACGCAGCCGCGCCCGTCGCCGCACGCCGTCTCGTCGCACGCAGCGCACACGCACACACACGCGCACACAAGCACACACAGGCGGGCACTCACGTGTGCGCAGTGCGCCTCGTCGCTGCGGTCCGCGCAGTCGGGCGTGCCGTCGCAGAGCCGCGCCGTGCGCACGCAGCCGCGCCCGTCGCCGCACGCCGTCTCGTCGGCCGCGCACGTGGGCTGGGCCGCCGTCGACCGCACTTCGCACCCGCGCTCGTCCGATCCGTCGATGCAATCCTCTTGCGAATCGCACACCCAGGAGAGGGGGATGCACACACCTGACCATAAAGAGATCGTATAAACATATTTTTATTTACATTATTTGAGTTTAATGAATAGTCCGTGTCAGCTATGATGACTAAAATGTCCGACGCTAGCCCTCTCTCGAAATACCCGAGCAACCTGAGCTTAATACCCGTTAGCACCAATAAAATTTTCAATAGCAAGTAGTCAACTATGGCAATATACCCCACATGGCAAGAGTTACAAAGATACGGCCTCCAGTCGCCGACTACCCCGCTAATCCTGGCCACGGTGACGAATATGGTAACAGTGGGGCAGAGGGTGCTAAAAATCTCCACTGAAGGGTCGGTTGCCACCTAAGGCGACTCTACCTGGCAACATTTAACACACGCACCCTGAGGACTGTCAAGGGAATCCTGGAGCTGAAAAAAGAGATAGACCAACTATACGAGGATATTACAGGATTATCTGAGGTCTGTCGAGACAAGGTAATCCACGAATCTGGCAACTTGTTCTATCACCGTGAAGACGACCATCTGTCCCAAGCAGGTGTCGGATTTATAGTCCACAAGTCTCTGGTTAACAACGTTGTAAAAATTGGGAATATGTCGACGGGCGTTGCATACCTTATACTCGCAATCACTAAACTGTATTCGTTGAAAGTCATACAGGTTTACTCACCAACATCGGAACATCCCGATGAGGAGGAGTAAGAAATGTCTCAGGATGTCTCTAGAGCCATGCATTCCTTCAGAACCCATTAGACGTTGTTAATTGGAGACTTCAACGCAAAACTAGGCACAAGTGAGACCAGCGAGCTAAAAATTTGAAGAACGGGAAATTTGGGATAGGGCAACGGAACCCAAAGGACCAGCAGATGGCATGGAGAAGGAGGGAATCTTTATGATAAACTCTTTCTTTCAGAAGCGGCCCTACAGAAAGTAGACCTAGTCGAGCGATTCAACAAAAAATGATATTGACTTCATTATGACGGCTAGATCGCAACTGTTCAGTGATGTCTCAGAAATCACAAGGATGAAAACTGGCAGCGATACAACGAAACAGGTGAGAGGCACACTGCACCTAAATGTTAAGTTGGAGAGGTTACGTCTAATGAAGTCAACGCTCCGTCCCACTCGTGCTCTAATCCAAAGCCCCGAAAACATTCAGCTTCAGTTACAAAATTGTTTTTAGTGCCTAGGAAACTGCAATACAGTGGACGATATGAATGACAAGCTCGTGGAAATCGGTCCATGCGGTCGGAGCTAAGTTCTGCAAGACCCCTCGCAGAAGAACTCAAAAACACTCCGATACTCTTAATCTCATGGCTGTTAGACGGTAAATAAAACTACAGTCTTCAAGAAATATGACAGTATACACGAAACTAAACAGACAGATCACCAAAAGCATGCGGCGGGACTAACAGCTCGGGAATACAGCTTGTATTAAAGAATCAATCGAGCAGAAACAACGCTTCAATCCTTGCCAGAGATCTGCCTGTCTGTAAAGAGTTAACTGTCGAAGCTGAAGACCGAATATGGTAGCATCGTTTCTGGGACGCCTGAGATTTTGAGTGGGATTGAGAAGTTCTACGGACAGCTGTACAAGTTATCGTTGGAGCCACACGCAAGTGTGAGTATCGATCCAAGAGCAAGTATTATCCGACACTATTGCGATGATATCCCGGACGTCATTCTGAGCGAGATTAGAATGGCTCTCCAGCACCTATAAACGACAAGGCCCCGGAGGAGGATGGAATTACAGCGCAGCTTCTGATAGTGAGTGAAAAACTTTTATTTGAAGTTCTTTAATTCCGTCCTCCATGGTTGTACTCCGGAGGCGTGTAGCAGAACCACGGTTGTACTGTTATTCAAGAAAGGCGACAACGCTTTGTTGAAAAACTATCGACTATAATTTCCCTTCTGAGCCACGTCTACGTGTTTTTTTCGAGAGTCATTACGTCGTATTGTCTCGCGCGCATGTAAAAAGCCGGATTCCGAAAAGGCTTTAGTACCGTAGACCACATACATATCCTTCAGCAAATTGTACAGAAGACCGAGGAGTACAATCTGCCACTTTGTCTTACGTATGTGGACAGGGTGACGTATATCCCCGAAACTCTTCATCGCTGTATTAGAAGACGTTTTCAAGTTACTGGACTGGAAAGAATACAGTATTAATATCAATGTCGAATACATCACTTACCTTCGATTCGTCGACGATATAGTCCTTATGGCAGAATCGTTAGGGTAGCACTTAAGCACTATGATCAATCACCAACGGTATTGTCTCCCAACGGATAGATTTTATGATGAACATTAACATATTAAAAATCATGTGTAGCGTCCATGACATATGCCGGTATCCAACTTCGAACGAAACGTCAACTCAATCGACAACGTTCGAGAGATTATGACACATCTTCCTGTCAGGTATACCTAATACTTCAAAACAAGATTGTGCAACCAGTGCGTGTTGCCAGTGATGACTTATGGATTTCAGACATGGTCCTCCACTGCTGGCCGTGTAAGGAAGCTTAAAGTCGCTTACCGAGCTATGGACAGGGGTATTGCTTGGGGTTTATCTGCGTGATTGACTTAAAAATGAGCATATCCGCAGTAAAACCAGAGTAACTGACATAGCCCAACGGATTTCTATTTTCTATTTTTCTAACCTGCCCGGCCATGTAAATCGAAGAACCGACAACCTATGGTATTTAAAGTTTCTCGAGTAGCAGCCTTGTACCGGTAAACGAAGTGTAGGGCGTCCCCCCACTAGTTGGAATTGGGAGTGACGACCTGTTGAGACATGCAGAAAGTTGATGGATGCAGGTAGCCTAGGACCGTGCTTTGTTGCATTCCTTGTGGGAGGCCTATGTTCAGCAATGAACTTGTGAAAGGCTGTAATGATGATAATGATGATGTTATACAGTGCGTGTGTATTTTTACACCAAAGTTTTTATATGTATGTTAAGTCATTAAGAAACGGTTGATTCAAATGAAACAGATGGTTGATAAAACTCTTCAACTTTTTTTAACTCATAAACACAAAATGTTTTAAAATAAGTCCCGCTGCGTTTCTTGCTGGTTATTTCCAGGACAGAGGTTTTATTCGTGTAATGTTTGTTGAATAAAAAGTATCGTATTCTATTATTAATCTATTAAATCAAAATCACCAGCTACCCACCAACTTATCTGTGAACTGACAGCTGCGGCAAAATTATGAACTACAGCCGCCATTTAATCAAATGTCACTCGATACGTCATTGTTTTGAGAGTTTATAGAAAAATAAAAATCGCCGAAAACCATTAAAAGTGATGCCCGAAACATTATTTTAAAAGTATTAAACTTTTGTGAGCAAGAAGCTCGAGGGCAAGCACTGATAATGCCTTTCAATTAGGTCTATAATACAGTATCAGCTGCTACAGGTCAGTATTGCTATGTTTTGTTCCTTCCTTTCGTATTTCCGATAAATAGATTGGTTAATGCAATTCATTTCTTTTTCAGATGTTAGTCAAGGATTCATTTCCAAAATAGTTAAAGAACCGGAAACCGCATAAACCACAGGAACGCAAATTACAACGCCCGGTAAAAAAGGCATAAAGGCATATTATTTAATTAAAGTTTAATTTGTTCAATTATGATATTTTTGTTTCTTCTTGTTCTTGGACATATATTCCGTGACTAATTTATTACCTTCGCATGTGGACTCTATCTAGGAATATAAGACCCTTAGATGGGAATATTCCCGAACTGGCAACACTCCACCGCAGAAGCGCCAAGCTGTCAGTTCACAGATAAGTTGGTGGCACTATATATGTAAAGTATTTTCAATGTAAGGTGGAAGAGTAACAAACATTCGTTTAATATAATACTTTTGATCCAAGTTTTTATATTTATTTGCTACCATTTTATAATGTATTACATAAAATACTCACCAGGAGCACATGTGAATCTATTCTTTCCACATTTCTGTCTCACACTGTCGTGCCGATTTATGGGTTTAGGTTCGAAGGAAGGCACACCACAGGCGATCTCGTCGGAATTGTCTCCGCAATCGTCAATGCCGTCACAACGCCACCAATACGGCATACAGTTTCCATTGTCACATTTCATCATCCAGTCTAAACACGAACTATTGGTCGGAAAGTCGAACGGCTTCTCAGTTGTCGGGCGAGGGATCAGTTTAGAGTGGCCGATGTAGGTACAATTTTTTTCGTCTGATGCTTCTACGTCGCTGCAGTCATGTTCACCATCGCATACCTAAGTAATTTTTTTATAAAACTGAAATGACACACTAACTTCCACCAACGTCCACCTGATAGTAAGCTAATGCAGTGCAGGGACACCTGCAGTCGACTTCAAACAAAGAAAGCTTGAGATATGTTGTCACTTCCCTGGGCGAATGCCTCATAGCCAAACCTAAACGCAGCAATGCAAGGTTGGTAGTAACATTCAGATGGACTCTTAAGCAATAAAAGAATCCTATTACCTAGAAAATATATACTATTATCTTCTTTATCAACACCCTAAAAGTCCGCTACTGCGTATGGGTACGGTAGGAAGAATTAGCTGAAATCGACGCAGCTGGCAGGCAGATTGGCGATTAGAAGACTTGCTTGCACTTTTGACGCTGCTCCCCTTGGCAGGTCTGAGTATTTCATCTCAAGTGCAAAACAGATGGTTCACCGCCACCTATCAATAATTGAAATAGAGGATAGATGTAGATGTCTATGGGCCGCAGCAACCACTTACCATCAGGTGGACTGTGTGCTCGTTTGTCACCCTTATCCTATAAAAAAAAATAGTCATAAGATCTTTCTACAATTTTCCTTAGAAATGGAGTTACCAATTCTTTAACGCCATCATTACATTACTAAATAAGTTTTACATTACTAAATAGTTTTAGTATTTTTTCATTTGATTCTGTATTTATGGAAAAAGTTGTCATGAAAAGAAATCTAGCACAAGGGATTCAGCAACATTTTTAATAAGAAATTACATATTCAATAAGGCATTACGTCTAAAACTCACCCAAGTCTTAAATATGCATTTTCCACTCGGGCATCTGAACATGTACGGCGCACAGGTGGAGTTCTTACATCGTTCAGCCTTCTCATCCTCACCTCCAGGACAATCGGTTTCACCGTCGCACACCCACGAATTAGGGATGCATAGGCCGTTATTATCGTTGCCACATGAAAAACCATTCGCTGAACAATTCAGTATATTTGGCCTTCTTACTATAACCTAGAAAGAGAAAAAAAACATGTTTTTTTTTAATATTTGGTATGTCAGTGACGTTCAAATATTCTTACACATAGGTCATTTCCAAAAAAAATACTTTTCTCCCATGGTAGGGGACAGGATTTGCCTAAATTACAATGCTTAGTAAGCGAATTGACAAACTTCTTTAAATACCCTGATCATTGACGGGACGTCTCATGGTCATACTTACAAAAATCGACATAAACTTAAAAACTGCTTGAAGTTGCTCCCTGTCAGGTAAAGAGATAATTAATACATAAGTTAAATAAGCGATAGTAAACGATTATAAGAGGCCGTGAGTATTTAACATCCTAAAATTACAAGATGATTACACCATCACTATAAAAATATAATTTATAAAGATTGATATAATTAATTAATATACAAATATACAATGCTTTTTGATAACTTAAAAGTCTAAGATTTGTTAATGTAGGTATAACATTTTGAAAACTAAAAACACAATATTTTCTTCATGTGAATGTTTTGGTTAAACTATATACAATCAGGTAGTTAATTACTGCATCGAATACAATGAACTAGCCACACTACTCTGCCGTCATACAGTTTTTTACTAGTACGGGGGGTAGACGACTAATTTATTGTTGCAAAAAATAGCCAATATATTACAAATATCTACACAAATCTTGAGTACGAATCCACGCATATTATTGTAATTGTAGGCTAAGTCTTGTGAATAAAGAATTATTATTATTATATAGTTACCGTGCAATTGCTTTCATCAGAGCCATCTTTGCAATCATTGTCTCCGTCACATAACCACCTTTTATCGACACAATTTCCATTTTTGCATTGGAACTCATTTTCAGTGCAGTTATGTTTGCCACAATCTAAAATAAATAAAAATACACGATTTAAATCAAAAAGTAATTTTTATGGAAATATAGAGATAAGTTTGAAGAGGCAGATTCTTTTTAACTATGGTCTCTTACTTTATGTACAATAGTTAAACCCATTAAAATGCAGTACATCGCACTCTGAGCGCTTCATACTCACATGTCTCCAAATTTTATATTTTCCATAAGACTAATGATAAAAGAGTTAAGTTATATGACAGGCCTGTTACCTATTACAGTGATATACGCCGTTGCCATGGTCGCCACCGTAGTCAGGAATAGCGGGGCTGCCGGGAATGCTTTTTTTTTAGATCATTACCTTTTTCGTCGCTCCTGTCAGCACAATCAATATCGCCGTCGCATCGCCATTGTGGTAGGTAACAGCTGCCGTCGTCACAAGCTACCCTCGGCGGCGTACATGAGCAATCTGCTTCGTCGGAGCCATCGCCGCAATCGTCGTTACCGTCGCATCTCCAAGATGAAGCTATGCACATGTCGTTTTTGCACGAAAACTGATCCTGTTAGCAAAACAACATGGTAACAGATTCCACAACCAAACGACACACGCATGGATTACACAACATCGTCGAATGTAATCCATCATCCATTTCGTGGGTGGGGTAGAATATGAGACATCTATGGAAAATGTCCAGAAATTCTCAAGGTCGCCGATAGATGACAGTGCTCAGACCTAGTATATGTTATGCTGCGTACAGACTTACGCAACGTAACATGGAATGTAATATGAAACAAGAAATTAAAGAATTTGCCGTGCACATTAGTGTAATGTATCATGCAACGCCTTGCGCACGCGAACTGTGCATTTCATGCGCACGCTACGACCATTTCAAGTCACACGCGGAGAGATCTTGATGTGATTTGTCGGTTTTTGAAAGGAACGAATAGCGGCGCGCAGTGTGCTCTGAGCGCCGTGGCAGTGGCGGTGTAAGAATATCCACTACTCCATATCATCCCTTCAGTGTCGTAAGAGGCGACAGAGAGAAACAAATGTGATGGGCAGTAGCTTCTTCCTAATAAGTACTTAAAAATAAAAATAAATGCGATATCGTTATATACTAATGATTCTACGCATTTTATACGTGTAGAACAATTATTCATTTACAATAACAAAAGAATAATTCTTACCACCATTTGCAATTAGTTTGCACACTATTTACAAATAAATATGTTTTAAAATTGGAACGATTTTTTTTTGTTTTGATGATCGTGAACATCGATTAGGAGTCTACAATGTGCAAATTTGCTCAGTCTGTCAACAAAGTTATAAATTACTTCTCTTTCTTTTTAGAAAGAGACGGTCTGTAAAGATTTGCTGTGAATCCGTTGTTATTGCCTTGGAATAAAGTTTGATTTTATGTAATATATAAATGCGTTTGTAACATTTACTTATTGAAATTTGAATTATCAATGAGCGAATTGATCTAGTGGTGATAATACGACGTAACCGCTTGTATGTGTGCTCCCGGCGACACCAGTTCTCGTACAAAATAAAGTTGGCAAACATTCTGTTGGGTATTATAGTATTCTATAGCAAATATCCCTCCTATGAGGTAATCTATTGGGAAGGCCTATATTTGGCATTTCACTTTAATTCATTTGAGTTTAATAGGCTGTAACGGTAACGGTAAGTATAAGACTGGCAATCGACATATAAGACCGGCAACCGACAAATTGCGGTATGATCCTTCGTAAAGACCATAGTAGATTAAAATAAAATAATGAAAAGAGGAAAAGAATTGAACCTAGATAACATAGTAATGTGATTCTATTTTTTGGGAGGTTTGAAAGATTTGCCCATACTCACAACGCTGGGCAGACAAGTTGATAAATATAAGGCGAGGCAACGCTCGTTCTGTAAATGCGTGTACAAATGACCAATCTGTAAATTATGATTTCGGAATTTTCAAATGGCTATTTCAACATCGCTATAATCTCGTCCGTCGACCGGCAGGAAGCAAGGCGTGCAAGTTTAGTTGGCATTTGAGAATGGGAATAAGTTGATCATCTCCCTAAGAACCCTATTTACAAGTACTTCCCATTTTCCTGAATTTCTGAGTTTAATTCCATATATCAAGTAAAATATATTACACTTATGTTATATTAATGAATGTACTATAAAGATATTATATTATATATGTTCAATATACTTACAGCAGCGCATGTAGCACCCGGTTTTTTGGGACATGTAAAATTGGCATACGGTTCGACAAAATTTGGGCACATACATTTTCCATTATTTTTCACAAAGCCATCAGGGCATAAACAACTGAAGGTGTTGCCAGGGCCACCCAAACATAAAGCATCACAACTGGTGTTTTTCAAAGAACACGCATTACTTCCGTGTTGAATGAAATGTGCAAATACCTTCAGACCCATTAAGCCAGAGAAGGAACCGTTAATTGTGATAACATCCTGTCCATTGTCTTTATCCGCTATGAAAATAGATTTGGCCTTCCAATCGTCCCAGTACATCTTGTCCTTTAACACTGCAACCGCAAACGGATGAGAGACTTTCTCATCGTTCCACAAAATTTTCTTAAAATACTGTCCATTCAAATTTGCACTAGCAATGTAATCCTCCATAGCATCCACCCAGTATATTCTTTCAGACATTTGATCTATTGTTATCCCATTAGGCCATTGCACTATTGGTTTTCCGAACAGCCGCTTAATTTCTGTTCCATCAAGGTTCGAACGGGAAACGGAAGGATTATTTCTGTCCCAGTCAGTCCAGAACAAATAGCCTGCCCTAGGGTGAACAGCTATACCTCTAGGTTTCGATAGTACATTGGAGTCTAAGATTGTTACTCGCATTCTACCCTCGCTGTTCAAATCAGTCCTTACGGCTTCGATTTTTTTCCTCATACCATCGACAAAGAACAAAACGTTTGAAATCCAATCCAGAGCCATGCCTTCTATACTAGCTAGGTCGGTATCAACAACAACTTCCTGAGTAAATCCGGAGTCAAAACACTGCCGACTGATTTTATCCACCTCAATGTCGGCCCAGTAAATACAATTATTTTTCATGTCAAATTCAATAGCAACGATGTTTTGTTGGTCCTTTATTGGAAATATGGTCGAATTGTCGGACAAATCAATGCGAGCTATTTTATCTCTTAAAGCAACTAAGAGGAATTCCGTTGGTTCTTCTAGTGGACAAGGTATCATATCTGGAACGTAGGGAAGATATCCAGAGGTTGTGCACACATCTCCATCAATTTTTCTATAGCCTTTAGTACGTTTATAGAAATGACCTGGACGACAATTCGATGGCATGGCATACGGATCGTATTTGGAGGTTTTGTTACGTTCGCAAATGTTACGCGACAAAACGAATCCAAAGTCGCATTCAAAATCTCTCCTACTACACTCACACACTTCTTTCTTTATGGGTCCATCATAATCAATGCCATTGTAGCAATTTGTGTGGGCTAGACGACGTTGGAAAATGTCCCTTTTGCCTAATACACATGATACAGACGAGTTGGGCGGAGAAGGTGACCAGAATTTGTAATCATCGGGCGTACAATTGCGAGGGAAAGCGTTTTGCAAATCAATAGTTATAATTATCCACTGATGTTGTTCATTTGCCGAACCGAACATTGTAAACACAGTTGTATTTTCCCCTGGCTCTGTCATAAGTCCATAAATGCGAAGATCGTCTTCATTAAATCTATAACATATACAATATTCATTAGCAAATAATGGAATTGGTATAATAGCAAAAGTTGTTGTATGTTTTTTTTAGATAGATAGAGTGGTAGAGCCATGCTGCAGCTATATTAATAGTATAGTTGTAGCACGAATGGGTCGGCTCGACCGGGGAAGGACCACGCTCTCACAGAATACCAGCATGAAATAGCAGCTTGACGCTGCTGTGTTTCGTATGGTGAGTGTAGAGAAACGGAGACCCTTTTTACGGGAAATGAGGCATCCCATCTTAGTCCTCACGGGTGACAACGCATCTGCATTTTGATTTGTAATAGAGGATAGATGTAGATATCTATGGGCCGCAGCAACCACTTACCATCAGGTGGACTGTGTGATCGTTTGTCACCCTTTACTATAAAAAAGAGATATCGTCATCGGTCAAGCCCGGTAACAAAGTTCTAGTCAAAACTAGTTTTAACGAAGTCTGCAGTTAAAAGCAGTTGTGACTCCAACATATACATAGATATCAATTTATAAAAAAAAAGGACTCTCCAATATGTTCATGTTTAAATTTACAGAATCGTACTTACTGGTAAGAGTTCCATTCGATCCCCTCGTTTGTGGAATAGAGTATCTCCCTTGTTTCACCGAGTAGTTTAAAATATTTCACGGCAACCAACACGCCACCGTGATCTCCATAATTGAAGAAGTAATAGTCCTTAAGAATTCGCTTCCAGGTGAGACCTGCGTCGCGGCTTAAATATACACCTGGGATTCCTTTCAACGAACGTCCAACCACACCCGTTGCCATTATAATGCCAGGAGCCGATTTAGAGCTCATTATACTCGCTGACCTGTGAAATGTGAAATTAATTTATAATTGACAACAAAAGGGGGCCGCCGCCGTGGCAGGTTTAGTAACTAGCAACAACTCTATCATACATTAACCATACGAAAACATGAAACCAAATGTCAGCAGGATGAAACTTTCAATCTAACGATTCTAAAATCTAAATACATGAAGTAACCACAAAATAGTGCAAATACATAAATAGTTTATGTCACAACCCCACCCCATTCAATACGGCAATCTGTGTACACTGTAAATCCCACCCATCGAGCATAATGAAATATGAATCGAACCCGAGATGAATTAACACCGTGCATTGTGCAAATTAATTTACAAGCAAAATGTTATAATTCCATGACACATACTCCGCTATACTAAGTGTTTACCTCATTGCATTGCTTAATACATTTCCAGGGGGGCTGTAAATAAATATATAATGTAAGAAAGAGAGTACTTTTTGTGTGGTAGCAGCATATGACAATTCGTCACGATTTTAGATGATAGCTACAGTGTATTATTGTTGCAACAGGAATGGTTCGTATAGACCTGGGAAGGACCACGTTAGCGCAGAATATCAGCGTGTAAGAGTAGCATAATGCTGATGTGTTACGTACGGTGAGTGACGTAAACCAGAGTCTATTTTATTGGTAACGAGGTATTCCATAGAGGCAGTCTTCACATGTGACAACGTAACCAGTGGTAGTTAAACAAAAAAATGACTTTCAATAAGTATTATTTATAATCTATATTGTATAAAAAAAGTTTCTGTTTCTGCATTTTGATTCTTAATTGATGATAGATATATCACAGAATACCAGCGTAAAATAGCAGCTTAACACTGCTGTGTTCCGTATGGTGAGTGTAGAGAACCGGAGACCGTTTTACTGGAAACGATGCATTACATCTTAGTCTTCACGGGTGACAACGCATCTGCATTTTGATTCGCAAATGAGGATAGATGTACATGTCTATGGGCCACAGCAACCACTGACCATCAGGTGGGCTGTGTACTCGTTTGTCACTCTATCCTATAAAAATATATAAGTGTCTCTAGTGGTAAGTGGACTGTATACCCTTTTGTCACTCTTACCTATAATAAAAATTCAACCACACAAAGGCAGTCATCGAGCCGTTTAGGCTACAGACTGCCTCATTGGTCTAGCGGTCGTAAAACGCGGTTTCTGATCATGAGGTGCCGGGTTCGAACCCGGGTCGGGCCATAAAATCAGTTATTGGGTTTTTCTGTTAAGAAATTAGTTCAGCAGCAGCCCGGAGTCAGGAAGTTGATTTACGTGCTTTCCGCCCGGAGTCAGAAAGTACGTAAGGCCGTTGATCCTACGCCTGATCTCTCCGGTCGTGTCCGATTACCTTTCCATCGGACTATGAAAGTGAGAGAATAGAGAGTGCACCTGTGTTTGCGCTGACTGCCCGCCGTGACCGAAATTCGGTCTGTAGGTCGTTATAGGCTACAGAGCATTCCAAAGAACTAGATATGCATATTATATACATACATGCATACGTTCATATATACATATGCACATATAAGGAGGGAACGTTTATCGAGTGAATGTATTTGTATATACATACATATAAGTGTACATACACTCGAAGAACAAAGAACCCTCCTACAGGGGTAGTCGAGTAAAAATTACAGATCATTAGCGCTTTTGTACAAATAGCGATCATTGTTGATTTAAAGCAATACAAATTCTAAGTACAACCCTATCAGTGAGTAATGATTTAAAGTATTTCAACCAGGAATATTTTAAACGGAAAGTCAATAAATTGATAATATGTATATTATACATATCATGTCAAGTTCAAGGCGATAACATTGCTTTGTAAGAATTGAATTACTACTATACAGTGTAAATAAGACGAGTTCGTTGGCCGCCTCCCTCACAACTACAATAATAATATATTTTATCTCCCATCTATTCATCATTTACCAATTCTATTAGTCATATTTACTGTTAAAATAGTTCTAATCAATACTAAATGCTCCTAACGTCTGGAACATTTAGGGTGACCTGATTACAACTTTTATCAATTTTCTGTATATTCATATAACTTAATTTAAATGCATATCTCTGAATATTAAAAGAAGAATCACAAGTCTCGACCTCCCTTTCACTGACCCTGTATTTTAGGTGAGATGCTCATTCCGCTATTTCACGGTAAACAAGGATTTATTGGCATTTTGGCGAATTTCACAACATTGCGAATTGTGATGCAAAAATAGAAACATAAAAATTAAGGTGTAGTAGTGCAAAAGAAAAAAAAACTAGAACGCCTCGTCTATATATAATATAGTATTTTAAATATGAGTATTTTTCTTAGCCTTTAAATTTCATATCTTAAAAATATGTACTTAGCAGAAGTACTATGTTATCGCTATCTTTCTACGATAATCGAAATCATTAATGTAATTCGCTACACAAATAAGTGATTTATGGCAAAATACTCAAACGCTACTCAATTTTAAGATTCCGTCAAGTCGCGTGATGTCACAGTCACTTTGACTTTAAGTGATAGAGACAGCACGAGAATTAATAGCATCTTAAAATTGAGCCGTAACCGTTACAGCCTATTAAAGTCCACTGTTGAACACAGGCCTCCCCCACAGTTGCGTCATAAGTGGGATATTCGTCATAGTTGCCACGCTTCGCAAGCGGGTTGCCAACCGCAGTTTTGGAACGAAGTTCTTTATCGAACGGTACGGATTTGGCGGATGGGGGTTAGGCAACAAATGTGTAAGATTTTTCCATCACGAAACCTGACGTAGTGTCACGACCTTGGCGGCTATAAGAAAGCGAGATGGAATAATATTCATCTCTCTCGCAATTTGCAATGAAAGAAATATTATTGGAGCGAAGTTCTTTATCGGACGGTACGGGTTTGACGGATGGGAGCTAGGTGACAAAAAGTGGAAGATTTTTTCGTCCCTACCCCTTGTGTCATAATGTAGACAGCCTTAGCGGCGAAATAAGGAAGTGTGATGGAATAATATCCATCTCCCTCGCACTTTTTCTTATCTTGCCATGAAAGAAATATTATTTTATTTCAAATGACTCTCCATTTTAATAGACGCTAGTAATTCATTTATTTGTATTTGTTAATCAATAAAATAATACCTACGTTTATCAATAATAATATAACACAAGGAACTTCGTTCCCACCCAGTCTTCCACGACACTCACGCATTTTTTTATTTTAAATGACGCTTCATTTTAATAGACGCTAGTAATTCATTAATTTGTATTTTTTGAGCTATTTATATATATTTTACGCTAAAATCAGGTTTATGTAATAATAATTTAAACATTATAATGCGACGTTTGTTTGCCTTTTCTGACATTAACCGTATTAGTAAAAACCATTTAACAAATCTTAAAAAGAGTGTTAAAACCGTCACGCTACTACTGAAGTGGCAAAACTTTAAAAAGCAATACCTAACAATGTGCTGGATGAAAAAACCATATGCGTCGCCATAATGCACTTACCTTGTGACCGGATAGAGCTGGCTAAACTTCTGGCACAAATGCAAACTGCAAGATTTTTCACTATCGTTCGGATCGAAGCAACTCAGAGGTTTTCCTGTAAAAAATCAAATAAAAGATAGCTTAGCCAATGAGGGCTAATAATTTTCTACTTAACAGGTGTCGCTAGTTGACACTGAGGTAAAGTTTTTTGTTACCTTCACCGCTACGAAATTTGTCAAATATTATACCTCAATTTTAAGTGTCGCCGCCCTGGTGGCAGAAAAAGTCGTGGATGCCCTCATTTTTAAAATGTAACAGTAGAAATGTATCACTACAATGTGATTAATTTTTCGCCAACGTGTCTCTATTTACCATCCTTTTCTATCTCTGTCGCTTTACTGTAGTGCGCCTATTCTTCTGTTCAGATTTTATACTTTTGAAGTGTCAATAGATGTGTGTATTAGGGTCAGGTAAAATATGCAGGCAGACGATGTATGCAGATGGCTCAGGACCGTTCTTTGTGGCATTCCTTGAGGGAGATCTATGATCAGCATTGGACTTATGAAGGGCTGTAATGATAATGATGCTGATGATGACATGTCAATAAGGTGCAATAGTCACTTACCAACTAAATGTTGATGTCGATGGTGACAGCTTCCGGTTTGTTTAATGGAAGGAAATAATAGTGCAGCAAATATGCAAAAACAGAGCCAATCACTCTTCCTAACCTTATATAATACAACAGTACGCAAGTAGTATGCTAGGTTAAAAGAGGTTACCTTAAAATAATGTGATAAATGATGAAATGTCAATTATAAACAAGGTACGAAAAATGCATCAAGATTTACGCATTTGAGATATACCTGGGAAAACGAGAATGCGGCTCAGCTGATGGTAAGTGACTACCGCCGCCAATGTACAACTGCAACATCAGGGGAATTGCTGGTCGGCCTTTTAAAAAAGAGTAGCCTCTTTACAGCTTCATCTGACTCAGAACAATGATGTTGATGTTGATGATGATGATGATGATGATGCTGAGTTGGTTCATAACCAATCATCAGATCACCTGGGCGTTTATGAATTTAACTGTCGTCCAAGCGTGTCGCCTGTACTAAGTTCATTGGAACAATGTCCTCCAGGCCGAATTTCGGTCACGGCGGCCAGTCTTAACAGGGACAAGTCATTTACGCATGACAAAATTGTAATGTACAAGTTTATATGCACACTTTGTTCCTAACAATAATAATCTGATATATAAGAACGGCAAACCGACACGACCGGAAAAGGATCAGGCGCAGAACCAACGGTATTAAGTGCTTTTCAAGGCAAGGGAGTAAAACACCGCAACTTCCTGACTGTGGGCAACTACTGAAAATCATTCGACAGAAAAAGAAACATAAAAGAAAATAATTAAAAATTTTGTACAACCCGACTTCAATATAAATTATTAAGAATAACTCAAAAACTATTGGTCAGACCTTGATCAAATTTATATGGGACCACATGGGAAGCACAAGCTTTCAAATAAAAAAGAATCATCGAAATCGGTTCACCCAGTAAGAAGTTATGAGGTAACACACATAATAAAAACATACAGTCAAATTGAGTATCGGCTCCTTTTTGAAGTCGGTAGAAAAGGAACATAAAACCCAAAAACTGATTTTGTCCCTACCCGGGATTCGTACCCAGGATCACATAATCAGCTGTCGCGCTAGGGTTCTAAAAGTTCGTTACCTATAAAAAAATCATTTTATAGTCAAATTACTCGACTAAAACAAAAGAACTACACGACCTTAATACACAGAGTAGAAATGAAGGTTAGGTGAAGTAACTTCGTGTTGTAAAAATGCCAAAGCCATTACATATACAATGACAAACAATTACTCCCCAACGTACAATGGGGGCGTATCGCACGCGTTAACTCGTTATAGATAAGAGGAATAATGTAATGCACAATTCCTTCAAGCATTACCAATAACAACTGAAAGGTTTTCGAAATACACTTTCATTAATGACTGAAGTATAAGCCACTACGTAGCATCTTATAGTCTACTAGGATTTTCATAGTAGGCAGAGTTGTCACGAGAAGTATATTATGGAAGTTATATTTAGATGTTTCAAAAATAAAAAATCGATAAAAAAATTCTCCTAATGTCCAATGGTTTGAGATAAAGTATAATGTTCATCATACAGCCTTCCAAAGTACACTGCTGAAATAGGTTTTTTTTTTATATAGGATTAACAGTGGTAGAGCCACGCGGCAGCTTTTGCTGTCGCACGGATGGGCCGGCTCGAACCGGGGTGGTACCACGACCTCACAGAAAACCAGCGTGAACTAGAGGTTTACCTCTGCGTTTCGCTTGGTGAGTGCAGGTGGCCGGAGGCCCTTTTTACTGGAAATGAGGCATCCCATCTTAGTCCTCACGGGTGACAACGCATCTGCATTTTGATTTGTAATAGAGGATAGATGTAGATGTCTATGGGCCGCAGCAACCACTTACCATCAGGTGGGCTGTGTGCTCGTTTGTCACCCTAATCCTATATATAGGTCTCTTGCATAGATTTCCTCATAGGTGATATTTGCCATAGTTGCTAAGATTGTAGAGCGGTTTGACAACTGGAGTTTTTTAAATATTTTTAGTTGTAACCAGAAGATGCTGCATCAGTTGCCCTCTGCCTCTCACGACACCCACGGAATGATATACCACTACACGACGAGATATGGTATCAATTATCCATTATATATATTATAATTATATATATTTTCTAACAGTAGTAGAGCCACGCAGCAGCTTTTGCTGTCGCACGGATGGGCCGGCTCGAACCGGGGTGGTACCACGACCTCACAGAATACCAGCGTGAAGTAGAGGTTTACCTCTGCGTTTCGCTTGGTGAGTGCAGGTGGCCGGAGGCCCTTTTTACTGGAAATGAGGCATTCCATCTTAGTCCTTACGGGTGACAACGCATCTGCATTTTGATTCGCAAACGAGGATAGATGTAGATGTCTATGGGCCGCAGCAACCACTTACCATCGGGTGGACTGTGTGCTCGTTTGACACCCTTATCCTATAAAAAAAAATTTTTTTTCTTCTTTATGTGTCCGTAAAATCCACTACTGGACTTGAATCGCTTCCATAGCAAGGAGTTGTCATAATTACTATGGTAAAAATTGGCGAATGTAGTACCAGATGTGTCCATAGTCGCTTCTTAACACACTCACGACACAAAATATGATGACTCTCTTACATCGCCATAAGCTAGTGACACCAGTTTCTCGACTCTGCAGAGTCAGTAATTCATACTTGGGGCAATGTATAGGCTATTACAACAAAGACCCAGAAAATATACACGGTCTCTCTCTCTCTTTCTATTACCAAGTTTAAATATTTTATGAAACAAAAACTGTATAAAACGGGTAATTATAATATAAATGAATACATGATTGATAATAACCCCTGGGAATGAGATTGCGCATCCAAGCTGTTTCTAAAATAAATTTTAGTAAATAGTTTGTACAACCTTTCTTATTGCAAATATACTTTAAAAAAAAGTCCCGCTAGATTTCTTGCTGGTACTTCTCAGGACATAAGTTTTTTTCCGAACTAGTGGTAAAGTAAAAAAGTAACTTTCAATAAATTTCACGATTTCACGAAATTTCAGAATTTATATTGTAATCTATATTGAATAAAAAAATATTCTATTCTATTATATTCTATTCACACTGAATTTTTTTAACTATATTTCTTAAATACACAGAAAAAAGTTCATACTTACCTACTAAAATATTCGAAACATCTATATGGAATTCGCTAAAGAATGTGGTTAGAATTATATCAGATATACGTTTATTTCGATTACCTTTAATGCTACTGCTAGGTACTACATTTACTGCAAATATTTATTATTTATTTATTTATTATTTATTTATTTATAAAGTATTTATTTACAAAGCGTATAAATGCGTAAAACATAATTTTTTATGATAAGTATAATTCAACATCGCACTCACACACACTAGATATCTATTTTATATTAAAATTTATTTTTCCTTTATAACAGGATACTCATATAATTTAATGCAGCAATCATACATTCATCACGAAACAATTATTACCTGTCGCTTATTGGTAGTTGGTATATAGGTACTTTAACAGACAAGAATTCGCGTATTGATATTTTAGAAATTAAGGAACTTATAAATGGAAATTGGAAAGTTTAAATTAATTATTTATTTCTATTTTATTAGATTAAATTAATTATTTCTATATTACCATTGTCGTCCTCTGCTGGAGGTTTGATAGGAGACCACGTGACTCCATGGTCGAAAGTGATAAGCGACACCAAATGTTCTGGTTCGATGTTAGCAACCAGTGACTTTGCGTTTACTTTCGACGCTATGTAAATCCCCTTTAACCCCTCCACGCGGTACAAATCCGTAAACGCGTCCTCTGTTACGTCCCTAAAAGAAAAATGTGTATTAGAATTTTTAATAGGTAGTTTTATGTCGGAAATCCGATTTTTAGTTGAATTTAATTTTAGTTGAGAACTAACTGAATTTTGTACGAGTAAAAACCAAATTTATACAAAAGGAATCCTATTTCAATACCCTATTTCAAATTTTTATTTAAAAGTAGGGTATACGAACCTTCCGTTCGTGTTCTGTTGTTTTTTTTTTGTTACCTTACACACAAATATTAAAAGTATAGACATAATATGATATTTCTTGAAAACGACGAATATTATCTTGATGTTTATTATATTAATTAACCTTTTATTGACCTCATACCTCAAACGAATGAGCAACAAGATGATTAAACAATAATCAAGCGGAAAATGAAAATTCGAAATATGTAAACAATTCATAAGCGAGTTTTGTATAGAATCATCATTATCATCGTCATTACAGTCATTACAGCCATTTACAAGTTAAGTAATATACCCTTTAATCCTTCCTAGTAAGCTTAAAATGCTTAGTAGTGGTTCATAACACCTAAACTATATATCCTTCTACGGATAGAACCTCAATTGATCTTTGTTGTCACAGTATTTAATTTTAGATAAATTATATGCATAAAGTTAAAGATACACCAAATGATATTTCAGCAAAATATTATAACATCACAGTCTTAGTAAACACTTACTCGAGCCAGCTATCCTTCCAGTTTCCTTGTGGGAAGTAGCACAAAATCTGTTCCAGGCTGAGCACAAAGTTGTACTGCGTGAAATTGCTGCTTATTTCGGACACGTACAAATTTGCTAGATTCTCTGTATGCATAACAGAAATGAAAATACGTTTGTCTGTCACATCAGCTATATGGAACTTCCTTCTGTCCAGCTCAGTTTGAAATTCAGCTTTATAGAACGGACCTCTTTGGTGCGAGATGTAAAGATCAAGTGTGTTGTTCTGTAAGAGAAAGTGAAGTGAGTATGCTAATAGATTTTTTTTAATCAAGAAGAGTGTGCAAGTTTCTTCGCATGTATATAAAAATATCCCATCCAATCTAATCCAATACAGCCTATAATAATCCACTGCTGTACATAGGCTTCCCTCGTAGATTGCCTCATAGGGGGCTTTGCCATAGTTGCCACGCTTGGCAAGCGGGTTGAAAACCACAGTTTTATTATTTTGAGTTGAGGAAGATGCTGCTGGCCATCTCCTGTTTCATATTCTCTCTGTCGCTTCTTACGACACCCACGGGACGACATGGGGTAGTGCATATTATTATTTATTACACTGCCGTTACAAGAAGGATACAAGGCCTACTAAGTAAAGTTATTTTAGTTTAAACTAAAACAATTTTGCCTACTGAACAGTTTATGAACGAATTTTATTACAATTACAAAATGTTATAACCCCCTTCAGTTTTCTATTTAAATAGACCATACTAAAACCACGGCAAATTACCACTACCAAATATAGTCTTTAGGCTATTCACCACAGCTTTGATATCTCCTACCCCCCCCCCCCCTCCCTTATTCTTCACTCTTTCATAATAACATAGTATACATTAAAGTTAGAAATTCAAACAAAACAGAATACGCTAAGATATTACAACGAAGATTGTGACCTTTCTCCATATTCAAGATACTTTCGCAATTATTCGTTGCATAATACATAACAAATACATAAAGAAATATATCGCGGAATAGTCTTTAGTAACATTTATAGCATTAGATTTTATATTTAACTGGCTGGTGCCCAGCGCGCTGCTGCCGCAGAAGGAATAACTGTGAAAATGTGGTTTTAAATTTAGAAGAGTTACCTACATTGTTTAATTAGGAACGATGATAATACTACATTCATTGAATGATATATAACTTTTAAATAAATTTGGCTGTACGATACACGCACCATCTAGTGTAAGTTAATCCTACTATGCCTATAACCCTCGTGCAAGTACAAGCAATAAGTTGGACAAAGTTTTACCGTAATATGATGAACGGTATCGCAGCGCATAAAATACGAACAAACAAACATTAACTTTTATAGATTTTTTCAAAAATAAATTTTCAATTAATATAATTATTGTTATACCTATTATTGTAATTGACATATTGCGTATTTAGATACCTAATAGATATATTAGGATTTCATGCATCCTAGTTTTTCACTTTTAATATGTTGTGGTAATTATTTTTACGAGGGAAGGAAACAAACCAGAAATTTACCAGTGGTAGAGCCACGCGGCAGCTTTTGCTGTCGCACGGATGGGCCGGCTCGAACCGGGGTGGTACCACGACCTCACGGAATACCAGCGTGAAGTAGAGGTTTACCTCTGCGTTTCGCTTGGTAAGTGCAGGTGGCCGGAAGCCCTTTTTACTGGAAATTAGGCATTCCATCTTAGTCCTCACGGGTGACAACGCATCTGCATTTTGATTCGCAAACGAGGATAGATGTAGATGTCTATGGGCGGCAGCAACCACTTACCATCAGGTGGACTGTGTGCTCGTTTGTCACCCTTATCCTATAAAAAAAACCAGGAGATGATGGGCAGAAGCGTCTTCCGACGTCTAACGACTTTAAAAAAAGTGCGGTTTCCAACCCGCCTGACGAGCGTGGCAATTATGGCAAATATCGCCTTAATGAGGCAATCTATGGAGAGGCCTATGACCAGCAGCGGACTTTGATAGACTGTAATGAAGATGATAATTTTGATGATAAGTCAGTGATGATAAGTTCGACTATACGTCAAATAATGTAAAATGTTATAAAAAATATACTGGCAAATGTGTACGCATATTTATTTACTCACAAAAAATCTGTCTACCTTAATGGTACGCGAAGCGACGCTTATGCAATAAGATCGAGAACAGTTGTCAGACAAAAGTTGGCTGTTCGTTTGTTTAAATTTACAATTTAAATTTGTGATCTACATTAATTAATATAAATTGATTGCATCGGATATCATTAAGATCTGACACTTTAGTCAGTCAATACTTTATAAAATGTTTAAAAAAAAAGATATCTAAGCGTTATAAAATTAGCCGAGTTACGTCATTATTATTCATTCTGTGGCCAAGTTTAGGAGAAAGCTGATTTGAACTAGACGAAGTTGTGATCGAATTTCGCGGATATCAAGTTTATTAGACGATTTTGCGTAATTGATTGAATAATGAAGTAAATATGTAATGATAAACATAACACGAATATAGATAAATGCGAAAATATTGATACAAACACAAACTTACTGTTTATTACCAAGAACCTTAGTGGAAATAATTAAACGTTTAATAATAAGTAAAAACAAACTTAAAACGAAAAAAATGTCAATATAATAACTTTTTATTTTTATTTTTATTAGGTATAATTCTAAGGTAATATCACAAGTTCAAGGTAACAACTAGAAGGTCGTTAAAATGGGTACATTAAACTCTTCATCCCCTATTTTCCGCGTATTTAAGGATGGATTTTTCTTTAAATTTATATGGAACCAAACCTGAAGTATAAACTATTTATAAATAAAATAAAATAAACATTTTATTCGTTTAAGCCGTTTCCGAGAAATCGGTGAACATACACATAACAAAACCATAGGAGTGAAATATAGAACCTAATCGTTTTTTAACTCGGTTAAAAATACAGTATGTACCATCTTTCAATAGTTCACATACCAACAAAAATCATTTTTATATTTAAAAAAAATAATTACGCCTACATAAACATAAAACAGAAACATTGACGCTTGGCACCCATAGGGTGCATGAAAGCCCACCCATGAAAAAGCATACTGTAGGTACCTAATTAATTTACAATAATTGATTTCGATGGCCCCAGAATAATTGAACATTTATGTAAATTTGCGGCGAGAAAAGCCGAAAAACTGATGGCGTAAGCGTCAATCGTCTTCCATTTATAGAATTTACCATAACCGCCAAACTTGGCAGTCTAGTACTTTGGACTCTGCTTCCCTTCACCGGTCGAGGTGTTATAAATCTCGGTCAGTGGGATGATTACACCGCCATCTATTGGTATTTCCGATATTCACCACTTAGGACACCCATGGGATAAGGTGATGGATACTCTTGCAACACATGGCATCCTTAAGGGTTTCTGAGGTACATATTCCACCAATGAACGGTTCTTGAACCTTATTGTATCTATCAGCATGTCCTGGTAACATATTCGTTTTGAAGAAAACGTTGAGCATTATCCTTGGGTTCTTTATACTGCTAACACTATAAATTATACTACTATAGCGACTCCCTGTTGTTATTGTCTAGAAAAATTCCTTTAAATAAGGTCATCATCATTAACGAAACTATATTCTACCTTTGACAATAAATAAAAATATAAAAACAATATTACATTACTGAAACTACGGATACATCACGCGAACTAGTAGAATAGAAAGTCTACAGAATCTTGAATGAAGATATCATTAACGCAAAGAAAGTAATAATGGACGTCACAATATTCTTAACCACTGTCTTTAATTTTTACTTTCTCTCATAGCTTTTTCCTTTCACACGATACGAACAAACCTAACAAACCTAATGCATATTGTAAGTCAACCTTTATCAACAAATTTTATAAGAATTCTATCAAAAATCCATCCCAACGTTCTTATAAAAAGTAAATACGTGCAATTTTTTGATATATTAAAAACAACTCTATGAGTAAAAATTTTAAAACATGATATACTGACACTACATCATAATACGATTGTAATTCATTAAAATAATTATGACGAAATCCGTTTTTTAAACAGGGATATATTAAGGTTTTCTCGTTTTTATTCTTAATAACCGGCTACAACAGTAAATGGTATCACAACACAACCAGATCCGAAAATCAAAAATATGTTTTTGCACTAATATTGTTTGCGGCTGAAATACGAATTCAAGAACTGAGATGAAGTATTCAAACCATAAAACCACGAAATCGTCACGCGTGATTCATAAGTATATAATGTATCCCTGACATCCCGTTACGCTAACTGGAAAAGATTACAGTAAGTTTAGCATGCCGTTTCCGGATACGCTGGAACATAATCGAGAAACACACATAATTGGTGTTTTCGCACAAAACTGCCATCACTAACACAAACCAGCGCTCAATATAAGCACTATGCTCCATGCTATACGCTTTGTAAAATAGAATAATAGTCGCCTTTATAAAAAAAAAAACAACAAAAAATGTCTTAACTGGTTAAAAATAAATAAAAAACAATTGCGTGAAGTGGAACTATATTAAATATATAAATTATGACGAAATTCATCAATTAACGGCGCTACACATCCTATCAAACCCATAAAACACGAATCCATTACGTGTAACAGATAACGAAGACCCAACAAAGTAAACGGTAAGATAGATTATGAAATAATAGTATGTAGTCCAATTCCAAATTTTGCAACAGATTGCATTAGCTATGAATAAAGTGAAGTTATCGAAGATTTTTCAAAGTCTCGAAAAAATATGTTACAAAAGGTCAATTTGCGGCATAATAGTCTAAAAGTAAACGTTGGCATTTTTGACTATGAGGCATTTCATCCTTGTTAGGCACAAATATGCCATACACAAGACACAATAAATAAATATTGTGCAATAAAATTTAAGAAGTCCTCAATCTTCTACTCAATCATTGCGCAATCTTCATTACTACCCCTATATGTTCAATATTGTGCAATCATCAACATTGCGCAATATTATTGTAGGTGTATGGCTCCTCTTAGGGCTTAGGGTGATAACGGATTTTAAGTTGGTTGGTTGCATTGGTTGTGAAGTTTATTGAATTGGTTGCAATTTTACGGACGCTAGAGTTTTTAATCTATTTGAAATGCCCATTATGTGAGCTTCGCAGCACATGGTTACGTGGTAGAGCCATCCTGCAGCTATATTAGTAGTATAGCTGTAGCACAAATGGGTCGGCTCGACCGGGGAAGGACCAGGCTCTCACAGAATACCAGCGCAAAATAGCAGCTTAACGCTGCTGTGTTTCGTATGGTGAGTGTATAGAACCGGAGACCTTTTTTACTGGAAACGAGGCATTACATCTTAGTCCTCACGGGTGACAACGCATCTGCATTTTGATTCGTAATCGAGAATAGGTGTAGATGTCTATGGGCCGCAGCAACCACTTACCATCAGGTGGACTGTGTGCTAGTTTGTCACCCTTATCCTATAAAAAAAAAACGTGTTCTGGTACTTTATGTCTTTCAGGTCTCAGGTTCTGAAATTTTGCAGTGGTACGATTTATGAATTACAAAGTTTCAAGACCCAGCTGTATTCTCTATTGAAATTAGATGATTTTGGAGTTTACTCCCTAAAGAATCGTTACATAAGGTCTTTAAAACTGTCGTAGCCTCGTACTACGTTATGAAAAATAGATGTTGTGTAGTAAAATCAAGCGTTAACAAAAAGTGTCGTTATAGTTTTTCTCAATGCAACATACTCGCGCATCACATAGCGCGAAATGAATTACGTAAATATAAGTCATATATTTTTATGTAATGTTTTATCAAATCAATATTAATAAATGTATGGGTTCATTTACTATTGTATACTTTTTCACATTGTATATATTTAAAGACAATCGTTTTCAGGAGTAAACTCCAGTTACGCGTCGAAGCCTTTTTGATATTTTTTTTTTATTTTAACATTCGCTCTATCTTCTTGACAGGATCTTAACCCGTTACACCACAGGTGGGGGACCTAGCTCCCCCACCGCACATATTTCCAAAAATATTTTAACTGTTTTAAGCGTAACGCGGTCGAGCGTCCAAGTATTCAAAGTTCCTCTCGAGGTCTCCCGGGTATGGAACGTGCACCAAGCTAACATGCTTAATTCAACAGGTACGAATCGATACGGGAGTAAGGTCCCCCACAAGTGTAGTTACGTAAGTATTTATTTTTTTCAATTTCCTTATTTATTTGTTTTTTTGTAGGTTTGTGACGTAATATGGATAAAAATTTGAATCCTCAGTAGAAACAAAATTTGTTAAATGACTTCAAGTGAGAAGAAAATGGAATTGAGGATATTTTTCCTACAGCATATCGAATTTGAGTGACGCGAACTATGAAGTCAGTGATCACGACACTGAAAGTGAAAAAGAAACGAAGAGTAACTCAGAAAACGAAGAAATAGAAAACAATCAACAAGAAGACCGAAATAGTTATGCATTTTATTGAAGAAATAGATATAAATAGTCGAAAATACCACCATTGAGATCACGCGTTCAGCACATAACATCATGTATATTTGCCTGGACTAAGGGGTCCTGCTCAAGCCAAAAACGAAATGTCTCCATTTGATGCATGTTCTTTTCTATTTTCTGAAGATATGATTGACTTGATTTTACAACATTTCAATGAAGAGATCACAAATTACTCCGAAAATCATATATCTGACTCAGCCTATGTGTGTGCTCCAAATGTATGAAAACGTGTGTCGTGTTCATTCTATAGACGTTAAAATATGTACAAAATGTCAGAAAAACTGATAGTTAGGTTATAAGCATCATTTTGATACTACAGATCGAGATTGAAAATAGGTGCCTACTTTTGACTGAAATTTCAATATTCGCAAAGTGTTATGTGCATTCCACAAGTGATTTTAGATGTTTTAGTATTTTCATAGATCTTTATACCTATTTTGTAGTTTTTATGATAAGAATAATTAGAAGAACAACTTGATTTATTTTTTGATGCGAAATTTTATTTCATATTTGATCACTAATATTAACTCTAAAAATACGTGTTTTTTGTATCTTTTTTGTTTGATGCTAGAAGTGGCAATTTTTAAGTTTAAAATTATAAATAAATATTCTTATTATATTCATAAAATGTATTTAATTTATTTCGTATAAAATAATCCTGACTTATGATAAAAATAGTACTGCTATACGGTTTATCTTTAAGGGGGATATAGGTCCCCCACGTGTGTAGATGTGTGGCTAGAAGTAGCGTGTGGTGCTAAGGGTTAAATATGACGTTACTGTGGAAACGAACGAGCGAGCTTTAACGTAATTACAGATAGAATTCTGCAGTAAAAATATAAAGTACTTAAATACTATATAGAGATAATGATAACATTAAAACGACAACAATACAAATCATTTTTATACCTTACATTATTACATATTGCCCGACTAGGTAAGTCGAACTTCGACCGAGAGGTCAATCGACGGCTGAGCGGGCGTTCGGGAGATTACGATGCACTATTTTCGTCACGATATTCTCAAAACTTAAAAAGGAGTATACAACTAGTGCGTATCGCCAGTGATGACATATTGATCTAGGAAGTGGTCCTTCACCGATGGCCGTATGAGAAAGCTCTCAACAAGCAACGGACAAAAAGAAATGCGTATAGACTATAGAACAAGAGTAACCAAGATAACTCAACGGTTATGTAAGTTGAAGTGGCAATTGGCCTACAGTATAGCTAGAACAACTGGCAAACAAGATTCTCAACAACAACAACAAGAAAAAAGGTTGTCAAGTGACAAGTATCAAGAATAGGGCGGCCCTCTAATAGGAGTGACAACCTGGTAAAATATGCAGGAAGTTGATAGATGCAGGAGGCTCAGGACCGTGGCTTGTGGCATTCCTTGGCTGAGGCCTACGATCAGCAGTGGAATTGTGAAAGAATGTAACGATGATAATAATTAATACAAAGCACACTTACCAATACATACTATATATTACTAATTTACTCATTTATGCAAAAACTTTGCAGACATTTAATATAATATGTTATAGCTTTTCAACCCGCGGATAGCGTCCAATTTGTAACGTCCAGACTAATGACTAATGACCAACGCTTATTATGAGATCGCATAATACGAAGATATAAGAAGACCTTATATCTTCGTATTATGCGAATGCCACCATTTTTCCTCGCAAACTTTGTACACTCGTTTTAACACTTTATGGTTAGATTTCGGAAAATTTAAAACTTCGTAGGTACTTATTTCATTATTTTAATACAAATGTTATTGTACCAATTATCAAGATACAATAATTATTTAATAATTTTTATCACACAAATATGAAACCATCCCGTAAAATAAAAAGTGCCGTACACACTGTAACGCCCTATTTCTCCCACAAAGGGTTTGAATTTTCCAAAATACTTCCTTAGTGGATCCCTACGTAATAAAAGGAAGCTATTGCCTCAATTTCACGCTTCTTCCAGTGGTTTGGGCGGTGCATCTAAATATAATATTTATATTTCACATACATTAATATTTTTATTACAAACACATCACATTAATATTTTTCTTACAAATTTTGCACAATCGATATAAAAAATATTAAAAAATGGATATTTCATTATTTTAATTCAAATTAAAAAAAATTAAATAAAAAAAATATTTTTATTCTCAAGAAAATTTGAGCTACGTCTGTCCCCAAAAGGGGTTGTTTTGAATAATCGCTAAATCCGAATTCTTTATTTGCAGAGTACCTTTAGTAAGTTTCGAGACAGATTAGAGTAAAATAAAAAAGTTTCATACATACTGGTAACACCCTCTTTCACCCTCTAAAGGATTGGAATTTTTCCAAATCTTTTCTTAGTGGATGCCTACGACATAAAAGGCAGCTACTGTCTAAACTCTAAATTTTAGAATTCTACGTCTAGTGGTTTGGGATGTGAAGAGTCAGTCATTCAGGACACTCTCTTTTATATGTATGTACAGGGTTATTTTGCAATAACCGGCCATGTTTGAAAAATAACCCTGTATCTATACTATCTATACTAATCTATACTAATATAATAAAGCGGAAGTTTTTTTTGTTTGTTTAAACGCGCTAATCTCTGGAACTACCAGTCCGATTTGAAAAATGTATATTGTAAATGTAAATTTTGTATATAACAGCCAGATTCATGAGCAATAGTATAGGCTATCTAGCATTGGCCTACAACTCTCAGCTAGCCTTAAATATTGATTTTTGTTAAGCAAGTTGGAAGAAAAGGCGCTCTCTAAATGCTTTATCCGAGTGCGCTGGCGTAACGTTTAGTATTACATAAATACAATGTTCTACAAAAAAATTGGTCTTTCCACTCCTCCTAAAAAAAAGTCCGTGCTACCATATACCTATTTCTTATACATACAATAAGGTATTTTGTGACAAAAAATTATTGAAAATTAAAGTGATTTATGAGCATTATTATTAGGCATGGCATATTAATCATTACGAACGAAAGTTACTTCATCATCAAGGCAATTTTATGAAAATAAACTTTGCTCTTTATAGTATGTTATTCGGACGCATAGTTTAAGAGATAATGAAAAATTAATATAATAAACACTGCTCGGAGCGCGAACGATCGCATAAACCCTAGCCGCCCGATGAGACCCGTAAAATACCAGCAGTGAACGCCTATATAAGCGAGCTGTCATTTCGCACGGCTTAGATGCATGAACGGCCCTTTTTGTTACAGACTTCGCTTGGACATTGTAATAATACGCGGGTGAAACCGCGGGGCACAACTAGTATAAGATAATATCAGATAGGATAAAACCAGCTAACTCGGTATAATACCTAATTTTCAGTTCGCAGTACTGCCAGTACTGCTAACAAAGGCATTTTAATTCCCTATCTCATATTACAAGCAACATCGCTGATTCACACTTTTTCATATGAGTCACAAATAGGTAGGTACCGTGATAAAATGAACGTATTATTGAATTTAAGCTTTATATTAAATATGTACCTACATCATTGCCTTTAATAAATCTTTACGATTTTAAACGTTACTATCAAATGCACAAATAATAGAGCTAATCTTATTTTATACTTATTATGTCGAAAAATTTCTCGCAAACACAAAGACACTCGTCCTAACCTAAAAACCTGCCATACTTCTTGGCACACCGAGACAAGTCCCGGTTTGAAACGTTACGTCCCAATCCGTAGTATCCCGTAGTAAGGTTTAACCCATTCGTTGCGGTGCACGCACAACGGCGTAATTAAAATTGTCATTCTTAGGCGAATGACACCGATCGGCGTAAATAATATTTTAGCCATAACTTGGCCAATTTCTATTCTAAAGGGATATACTTTTTATATGTGCATGTTTTACATACATACAACATCATTATAGTTTCCGTTTCTGTAAATAATGATTTTAGAAAAATAACAAAACTATCCTCAGGCGCGGATAACACCGAACGGCGTCTTCCAGAAGTTATCAACATTGAAAAAATTTGGATTAAATATTTATATATTATTTATTTTAGCTAGGTATTTTATTTTATAGACTTAGAGAACAGTAATAGGTTCATACTACGAGCAATCTTCATTTCATAGTTGATAGTTAAACATTTTGCTGTGTTGATATTATTCACTAGTTGTTTTTTTTTTATATATTGTTCATCATCTCTAGTGTAAAAAGGAAAAAAGAGCAGCCAGAAAATTAAAACGAAAACGGCTTATTAATTTGGATTGTTAAAACCGTTCATATTGGTAATCATTGTTTCGCATACTTGTGAGAGTAGGTACTTAAACAAAACTACAACTACGAAAGTGTTCATAATACTTATTTAATAATATCAACAATCATCAAACAACATGTAGGCTCACAGCGTACCTATGCCACAAACATTATTCCGAGTCTTCTTAGTTGGGTAAACTTATGTCGTCCACATCCTATTGGTGACGTACTTTCCTCACAAGATTTATTATATTAACATAATATGTTACAGATCTTTTTTTCATTGGAACAAGATCTAATTTGTAAGCGATCAGTTGAGCAAACGCTTTGTTTCGGTGGTCAGTTGGTTCCCCGTTTTCAAAATTTAAAATCGGGTAATTGTGATACGTCACATTTATACTCATTAGAATCGATAATGTTGCGTTTATATAAATTTGCATCCTGAATGTCCTGTGACGATACCTGTGTCTCTTTATTTTGTCTAGATGTGACTTTTTTCGCATCAACATTATCAAGATGATAATGTTGATCATCACATGGCTTTCTTTTTAGCGAACCAAATTGTCTCACACTGTCACTCAATAAACTCGGTGACGATGGTCGAGCCTCACCTTCCAAGACCACCAAGAGAAAGTCATTATTAATTATTAAGCGAAACAAATTACGCTGCACTAGAAATAGTATGTAACTTAAAACCCCTCTCTTCCTCTCAACTACTAATTAAAAACACTACTTATTATACTTAATACATTTAAAATAGTAGACTAAATACTATTATTAAAAGTATTTTTAACCTTAAAAAATCAGAAAAAAGGTTTACAATCCCTGGTCATATTTAAAATTCTGTCTAAACAAGCAAGAATCTTTTTCATGTGCGGGAAACGCCGATCGGTGTCAAAGTGTTTAAATATGAGATGCGTCCGACGCCTATCGGAGTTAGCTATTTGAACCGCCCGCCCCTGCGTAATAAAGGCGATTTTTCGAGCCGCATTGAATGGGTTAAAGAAGCTATGTATATGTATACTGTTACCACGCTAAGGGATATAAAATATATTTTTGTTTCGTACTTTCTATACGCTAAACTATAACGACAAGTTATCTATACAAATAAATAAAATTGAAGTGCCTGTTTGTAATGTCGAAGTAACTACTTTTTATTATATCGACGGTGGAAAGGAAAAAAATACCAAGCGACATATAGGCAACTTTACAGGAGAGCTGATTAAAGTTTGAAATTTTGGAAAAAAATTCATATTAATTGTACTATTTACCCTATTGTAATAATTCTTACATGATTAAAAAGCTGTTTGGACACTTTATTACCTACTTTAAGTAAGTTCCCCATTTGCTTACCATTTCCGAAATTAGTATCGCTTAGTAAAAAAAAATCAAAAAATCACGAACGGGAAAAATCGACCTAGCGACAACTGACTTTAGAAGTCAAAACCGAAAAAAATTCATAATCAGACAGTTTCGAAGAATTTGAGCATGGAAAAAATATCTATATAATAAAAAGAACATTTCTATGATCTGGTGAAAGTTACTTACTACTTCATGGTTAATCAATTTCTGTTTGTGATATTTTTACCAGAGAACAAATTAAAGTAAGGTTTGGCCCCTAATAATTCAATGTGGATTTTAGGTTTAAAAAGGAAAAAACACCAGTATTTGTTTATTAAACATGAATTTTTTTAATAAATATATATTCAATTACGTGATTCAAAATCACGTTCCCGAAAGAAATCAGTCAATCAAAAAGAAAACACCCTTCTAAACTAAAATTAAAAGTACCTCCACAAGATACAAATATCGTCAGAGATCTTCGACTTTATAAAAATAAAAAGAATTCACAAGTAAATTGTAACGCTAATTACTTAGAATTATTTAACGAACTATATACTTTTTTTTTACATAGAAGAGAGGACAAACGTGCATGCGGCTCGCCTAATGGTTAGTGTCAACCGCCACGCACGAGCATTCAAACACCAGGGGAATTGAAGGCCGGCATTTTAAAGAGGAGTAAGCTCGTTTCTTGTAAGTCCCTAAGTCATATTGGTTCGGGAAAACCACCGGTTGTAAACAATTGCACAAAAAAATTTGTGGCAAGAAAAGAAACTCCAAGTAAATCGCATAGTGATGGACCCCAAGCATTCAGATGGTAAGGATGGTATTGTGAGTTTTGTCACGATGTGCTTTGGTGAAACTTGGTGGCTGGAATTAATCCAAATAATTCTAAAAAGTCTCTTTGCAGCACTAATGAATCGAGCTGATCAGAAAGAACTTGATAATCAACTATTCGAGACGCACTTTGCTGGATGTAAACAAGTGGAATGAGCTGGCAATGAGGTGTCACAGCCTGGAGATGAGAACAGTATTCCATGTGAGGCCAAACCTGCGTTTTGTAATGTTACAAGCGGTGTGCCGACATGAAATACTGTACCGCTATGCTGAGCACGCCAAGACTTTTTAGAAGCCAATTCTGCCTTCTCTTCCAAGTGACCGCGGAACTGTATATCATTCGATAAATGGACGATGAAAAAGTCCTGAAATTGAAGGGATACAACAAAGTGGTTCTTTTTAGCGGTGAACATTGGGTGTTCACTCACCTATGCATTCAGAGACCAATCCGAGACTTTATTTAACAAAGATTTGACTTCAGGCACAAGTTTGTTCCGGTACTCGACAACGTGTTCTTGAGAAACATTGGTACGGCCGATGTAAAATACATCACCTGTGCTGTCATCCGTATACCAATGAAAGTTACTGGTATGCAACATATAATTTATATTCAACATAAACAGTGGAGGTGTTAGCACGCAACCTTGTGGAACTCTACCATAAATGGGCCTGCAGTCGGAGCATGCAAGAAAACTGGTGATCCCATTGCACAATTTCTTGGGAACCAAATAGGAAGAAAGCTTTGCAAGAACTTGATCGAAGGCCTTTGATATGTCAAAACTAACGGCCAAGGTCTTCTTCTTGGTCTCTCCTGCATCCATCATCTTGGGGGTCAGGTACACTAGACGATCACCAGCTGAGTGACCGCGGCGAAATCAGTAATGGTGGTTACTAATGAGCTGATGGACCTCAAGGTACGTAATCAGCTGGCAGTTTATAATGGTTTCCATGATTTTGGAGTACAAGGAGGTAATAGGCCTGGAGCTGAACCGTCGCTATTTTAGGTATCGGGTGCACTATAGCTATCTCCAAGAGTTCAGGACTACTCCTACACCTAGTAGGACATATTTTCAGCACAATATGAAGAACTTCATCAGGTTTACCCGACTTGTTAACATTCAGGGAGAGGAGAGCTTTGCGCACTGAGCACTCTCACTGCAGAATGGTCAGCAGTGTGTTCCTCCCGTCACCGAGAGCCGAGTTGGATGCAAAAAGAGAGCCTAACAGATCGGCTTTCTCCTTTGCGGCATGGACCAGTGAGTTGTTTTCACTGTGCAGAGATGAAAGACATGGCTGACAGAAGTTCCGTTGGACTGCCTTGGCGAGAGATTAGAATTCTCTACGAGACGAGACTAATATCTCGCAAATTCTGCAGATTTACACATAAATCAGTGCACTGCTTTGCGTTAGCAATGGCTCTTTTGTAGGAGCTAGAAGCGGAACTTTCTTAATTTTATTATATTTCTTTTCTTCTTGATGTTTGGTGTGACACCGACGCGTTATTCCAGGCCCGGTAGCACTCCTGCTTATGGCAAGATGCAATTTTAAATAAGCTATCAATTCATAGCTGGGATCTACCTCCGAGGGGGCACTACAGATGATGGAATAAAAAGGTCCATTCCCTGAAGTTCCATATTAGCGATAAAATCAGCAACAACGTTGGAATCATCCGACGAGAAACAACTTTGAAATACTTCAAAATAATCAAATATTTTTCTTAGAATGAGACGACATTATAATCTTCAGAAACATTTTGTATGGGTAAGGAGTCTTGCAAAGAAAAACAAAATTATGTTATCATCAAAATAAAAGTTAATTACATTAACTAATCCTTGGTATAATATCTTCTAACGAGGTAATTGGGACTAATACCTGCATTAATTAAAGCTAGGTCTATTAATTTCGAAAAACGCAGGTCTTTTCGCAGTTGTAAAATGTGAGTAAGTCAAACATTAGCACCCAACTAAAGAATATTATCTAATACTTAAATGAAAATAATTACCGCTTTTCTAGACCAACCGGCTTATCATTGGGACGCGCAGTCACACACTTATGCACCAAGCGCCAGCTTGTAACACGGTGATTAAATTTTTTGTTCCTAACGACCACTTCAATATTAAATCACAACCTAGTTACACGACAATTCAAGATCAACGCGGAAGGCTCAACTGACTTTTTATTAAATAAATATTTCTGGAAGAGATATCTTAACGCCAAAATATTTTAGAAAACGTTAGGTCACATTCATCTAAGCGACAAAATTACAGGAAGGAAAAATATCACTAAACGACATCTTTTTTGTTAATCAGACCTAGTAAAAAATATCTAAATGACAAATAGCTAATATTAAGGACAGGTAAAAAGGTAAGAGGTTGCAAAAAAATAAAATTTTTACGTAGGAAAAGACATCCAAATAAATTTTTAATTTTTCATAAGTTCAGGAAAAAGTAACTTAAAACCAAAATAATTTATATCAGAAACAGGATAAATTTACTAAGTAGAAATACGGTAAACTGAAAATAGTCCTAAACGCAATATTTTTTAAATGACGAAAATTATCGTCGGTTGGTCGCCGAAAACTTCAAAAAATCCTCAAATTTTGAAATAACTAAACGACATTAAATTCATCGTAGAAGCACGAAAGTAGGACCAATCGACGCAGAAAAAAAAGCTGATTCCAATGATATATATAACTCAATATAGACCAAAGTGTCGCTTAGTAATTTTTTCCTTTCCAGCGTCGATATATGCATATGAAAGTATATACAGTACATATAACAAAAATATGATTTTTAAAATGTTTGTCTGTCTGTCTGTTTGTTCCGGCTAATCTCCAAAACGGCTGGGCCGATTTTGACCGGACTTTCACTGGCAGATGCAGATAGCTGATGTTATAAGAAGTAACTTAGACTACTTTTATTTTAGAAAAAGAATTAGGGTTCCGTGCAAAAAATTAAAACCCATGAAATTCAATCATAATAAATTACGCGCGGGCGAAGTCGCGGGGAACAGCTAGTTATTCACACATTTATTTCTGTTCAGATATACCCTTAAACACTATTCTGGGATCTGACAAACTTTAGTAATCTTTTTATTATAACTTTGTACATACATACTTACACATCTATATACATATACATATGTACACGTTTTAAACAACAGACTAGTTACTGAAATCGTACTCAGAACTTACCATATGATTTTTTTTAAATTTGCCAGTTTCAATTCTAGAATGTGCTACACTATCGAGTTTTTGTTTATAGAAGGGGGGGCAAACGAGCATGCGGCCTCACCTGGTGGTAAGTGACTACCACCGCTCATGAACAACTGCAACACCAGGGAGGGAATTGCAGATGCGTTGCCGGCCTTTTAAAAAGAAGTACGCTCTTTTCTTGAAGGTCCCTGAGTCGTATCAGTCCGGAAAAATCGCTGATGGTAATCGATTCCACAAGGAAGTCGTGCGAGGAAGAAAACATCTTCTAAATCGCACAGTGGTGGACCGGCAGTCATCCAGATGGTGTGGATGGTATCGGGAGTTCAGCCGCGATGTGCGTTCGTGAAATTTGGCGGCTGGGATTAATCCGAACAATTCCTCAGAGCACTCCCTATGATAGATGCGAAAGAAAATGCAAAGGGATGCAACATCTCTTCGCAGTGCTAATGAATCGAGCCGATCGGAAAGGGCTCGGTCGTCGACGATTCGAGCCGCTCTGCGCTGGATGCGGTCAAGTGGAAGGAGCTGGCACTGGGGAGCCCCTGCCCAGAGATGGGAACAGTATTCCATGTGAGGCCGAACCTGCGCCTTGTAAAGTTGCAGGCGGTGTCAGTTTGTGGTAAATTAGCACTTGAAATTACAATTAACAATTTCATTGGTGCCGCCTGATATGTCGCGAACTATTACATTTTAAGAAGTGCGTACATCCTCCGAGCTACTACGACTGCTACTTTCTATTCAATATAGAAGAAATATGTAATATTTTTCCCGGTTTTATGAAATGGAGACCTTTCTTACGTTACAAAGTTAAGTTCCCGCTTTGGTCAAAAACTTACGAACTTACGAAGCTAAGACTGGAAATAAAGTACCTATGTAGATGAAGTAATAGATAGAGATTCGGTAGCCAACTGAACCGTAACCTTAAAATTATAAAATTTTGGTTAAAAAACCAACATCCTAGAAATGTTCCGGTAGGATAAGATTGTTAGGTTATGGTTGTTCTAAAAGTTCTACATTAAAATGAATCGAGAAAACGGCTCGAACATAATAAGGCTCAGCTAGTAGCAAACAAACACGAACTAAAGAAAAAGGTTTTGGTACTAATTCCAATCGTACCATAAGGATAATTCAATAATTGTTAGGATCATTTGATACCTACAGACATTTCTGTATAAAATGGTTAATCACCATGCTCTGACCACGGTCATCAAGTCAAGACGATCGTCATTACTAACCAACCAGTTTTTAGATAAAGGTACAAACAAACTTGACCAGCAGGCCGCTTATCTATCTCTATAAATAACATGATAGAGGTTCGCAGTTGTGCGCGCATCACGGAAAAACTACTGGATAGATTTCTAGCCTGACACTACCATGTAGGTGATGTAGGTATAAAAAGTCATATAATCAACAAATTTAATTTCGATCTAAACATATAAAACAATTAATATCATATATATGTTGTTAGAACGTAAACAAAGTTACATATCTATTTTTTTTATTTTTAGCCAAGTACCTACGTTCCGAAGCCGAAGACAAACAAGGTCAAAGGAGAGAACGCTAATTACAGTTTCGACAGAAATTAGTAAATGATGTATACAATATAAATATTTGATAACATTAACCGATTCGTTGCAGCACCGATTTTCCACAACTTTTAGCTGTGGCGGCGAACACGCCTGGCGTGTCAAGCGCCACAGACACCGAACATACATTGATGACACGCCTATTGTACCATCAGCCATGTGTAAAAGTAATGTTCTTTTTTATGCTTTTTTTACTTGTTTAGACCTAATTAAGTTTATTTGACATCAAACATAAATTACAAATGGAAGGATACTTATTTTTAGTGGGTAACTACGTGTTTTTCTACGTGTTTTCTTTGAAATTGAGAGTGACTTTTTTTATGAAGAGATTACAAACTTTTGTACTATTTTTTGTTTTATAAAAAATCGTTTATATAAGTAGGTACAGCTAAATCACCCTGGAAACCTTGGTTTTTATTAAATTAAATTTTCACCTAATAATTTGTAAATATCAAACAATGAAGAACCTTAATTTGGAAAAAAATAAGGTTTATGATTCATTAATATTTACAAATGTTAAATTTATTTAATGTTATACAAATGTAAAAGTAAAGTCGATTCGAAAACGTCTAATTAGTAAGAATAGCAAAACAAGTGTTTTCAAAAGGAAACAAACGGCGGCGGATTGGCAAAAGACTATTTATTAGCGAATTTTTTTTATGAATGAACGGTTTCGAACTGTTTCAAGCAAAAATAAACCTTATACCATATCACAAGAGCACGTGGTATTTCGTAGGTCTATTCGGCCATATAGTGGTAATAAGACGGCAGTTCAACCATTTTAACCAAATTAAACAATAAGACCTCCTCACAGTGGTAGAGCCACGCGGCAGCTTTTGCTGTCGTACGGATGGGCCGGCTCGAACCGGGGTGGTACCACGACCTTACAGAAAACCAGCGTGAAGTAGAGGTTAAACCTCTACTTCACGCTGGTTTTCTGTAAGGTCTTTCTGTAAGGTCTTTTCTGTAAGGTCTGTAAGGTCTTTTCTGTAAGGTTCACCAAGCGAAACGCAGAGGTAACCTCTGCGTTTCGCTTGGTGAGTGCAGGTGGCCGGAGGCCCTTTTTACTGGAAATGAGGCATTCCATCTTAGTCCTCACGGGTGACAACGCATCTATATTTTGATTTGTAATAGAGGATAGATGTAGATGTCTATGGGCCGCAGCAACCACTTACCATCAGGTGGACTGTGTGCTCGTTTGTCACCCTTATCCTATAAAAAAAAAGACAAACGCATTGGTTTTTTTTTACAGGACACTTGTTTTCCAGAAATTTATTTGCAACTTGAGTTTGTGAGCGATCGCAATGAGTGCTATTATTTGTTACTTATTAGACTATTTTTCGACAACATGATTGAAAACCCACAAAGTAAATAGAGTACCATGTACAAGTTAAAAAAAGGTTGTCAACCCCTGAAAATTCCTTATTTTCAAAATATCCAGAAACGAAGCCGCAGGAATGAACTACTTGCAAAATAATGAATATTTTGTTATGGATAAATTTTCCAAAAACGCAATTTGAGCGAGTTATAACGATTTTTAAAGACAGGACTCGTGTGTCATACGCCACACGCAAAAGTAATCGATGGCACGTCTGGCGTGCCATTCGTACTGAACCGGTTAAAAGGAAGATAAGAATTAAATTCAAAAAATCATCAAACTTCAATTATTATAAGATCTATCATAGGTTGAAATATACTATATCGGGCCAATGTGAAAGTAAGGTAGTTTATTGGTAAAAAAAAAATAGTTAATCGGTAAAAAAGGTTTTACCAACATTAAAAAAGTACAATAGTTTTGGTAACCTCTTCCTTTTTTTAAATGTCAAAATGACTGACCAATGACCATTTATTTCACTAGTACAAAAACAAAACGATTCAAAGAATCACTTATTAGTTCTACATATTATTATTATAGATAGAGGTATCTGCTAAGATATTATTCACATTGTATTCAACAAGGCTTCCCAACCTGCTTCCAACGTCAGCGAGAATGTTTTAAAGTAGGTTAGGTAGATTAGTCTAGTTAACACTGAACGAAAAATAAGCATTATTTTTTCCTTAATTGTCTATACATATAAATAAAATTGTAGTATCTTTTCTTTTCTTCTTATAAGCCACTGCTTGACCACAATCCCACCTGGTGGTAAGTGGTGATGCAGCCTTAGATAGTAAATCGCACTGTCTTAGAGTAACTAAAGCCTATTCACTGTTGCCTTGAAGACGCCCAGATTGTATTCGGACGGAAAGGTGATGGATGGATAATGGAGGCAAATTATTCCACACCTTTGCTGTACGCATTACAAAAGACGAAGCAAACCATTTGGTTCTAATGCGTGGAATATCGACAACAAAGAGATGAAGACCCGCCGACCGCCTGGTTGTCCGATGGTGGAAAGGAGAGTGAGGAATTAAAGCGTGCAATTCCTGCGCACACTCACCGAAATGCATCCTATAGAATACCGAAGAACTGGCTACTCTGCGCCTGTGCTCGAGTCTGACAAGATTGGTTTCAACCAAATCAAGGTCACCAATGAACATCTTAGCAGGTCTCTCCACTGAGTCCAACGCTGCCAGGTGACATTTTGCAGCTCCAGCCCATATGTGACAGCAATACTCTCCTCCATGCACAACCGGACTTGCGCTTTATATAAGGTAAGAAGTTGCCCCGGCGTGAAGTACCGTCGCACCCTTGCAAGGATACCAAATTTCCTTGCGGCTGCTGTGGCTTTGGACTTAATGAACCGCCTATAGTTTAGGTTCGATGAAAATTCCACTCCTAACAACTGAAGGCGGTCAGTATATCTGTCTGTAATATCTAAATAATTGCCTTATCGGGCTAAGTTAACTAATAACTATTTTAAATTTGTGTGTCTGTTCTGGCCAATATTTAGAATGGCTAAACCGGTTGTAATGAATTTTCACGAATCGATACAGAGAAATTCCAGGAGTTACCTAATACCTAAGTTGTTATGTCCAAAACTTGAAGTTTTTTTTGAAAACGAAAAATTGGTAAAAAACGATCTTTAGTTATTTTAAATCTTAATAAACGCAAAGCCGGGCCGGGTAACTACTTTTAAATAATATATATATAAAATATTTACTGCGGCTTGCAAAAAATCGATAGGTAGCCTAGAATGCTAAACAAATCCCGTCATCTTGTCATTCTGTAAAATTTCCAATCAACATTCAATAAAAACGATAAATTAATATCACATCATATCATGTGACTTATTTTAATTATTTCTGACCAGTTATAAATTGTTTTTGGAACTGTTTTAGGAGCATGTGATGAAATTATTGTAATCAACAAATCTACTACTTATTCGCTTTAATAAAATAATACTGATTCAAAGCAATATTTAAATATAAATGTTTATCGTTGTAGGGTGGATGCCCTTAATACCAGCCTTGCTCCTAGTAGCCACCTTTTCCTCTTTTACCTTCATAAATCAAGTTTCTAGTGGTCTTATTGTAAACATAGTCAATTAAAAAATTATTCGTCACAAGAGGAAAGTATATTTTAAATATTACCAAACAGTTATAAATCTATCAGTATTCAATTTAATATTAAAATACCCATGCAACGGAAAACGGTCACTTTCCTATTTTTTGATAAGTTATGCTCCCCATAAAATTAGGCTTATTTTACATGATCTCGTCCTTAAACTTTGTGAGTTACATGAATATATATATATGGACGTAGCAATGCAGTTATTTTTAAATAAATTTATAAGCTTATTATTTAATTTTAGTGGGAATTAATGAGGCTGTAATTAGATATACGATATGTATGGAGTGCAAAATGTCAGCCGTCAGGCTATTATATTTGATTTGAGGTACTAAATAAGAAGTACCTAATTTCAGTCGCGAAATATAAATAAGGATTGTCATAAACTGGAATAAATATCATTAATTACGACAACTTATTTTGAGGCGAAGTTAAAATCAATTCGTCTATGATATAAACAAGATTTTTTAAAAATTAAACTTTAGCTAATGTTGTATTTGATAATTTTTATCAAACATTATTTGTTATATAGTAAGAATACCATATATTTTAATTATTTTTTGAGGAAGTCATAATAAGCAAATAATTATAATTTAGTACATAAACGAAATACTCATGAAAAGCAAATTAGTGCAGGCCCGTGCTTTGCAGCAACCAGTCATGTTCAGCAGTTGACTTGTGGTGTGCTTTAATGATGATGTCGAAACATCATCATGTGCTTTTAAGCACACCACACAAACTTGAATAATTAATTTATAAGAAATTGACGTGCAACATAAATTTTTATCACAATTTGTTTCGATTAATTGTTCAATGTCATAAGAAAAAATGTACTTCTTAAAACAAAAAAAATTCAGTAACGTAGCTAAGTGTACGTAGAAAAAAAATTAAAACAAAACAATTATTGTTTTATATTACATGCTCATGAACAAAAGACGAATATGGAAAATCTTCCTTACAACATAGAAATATTAGGCTTACTCTATGTGTCACAACGGAAAAAGTCCATGACATTCGTATATAATCAAAGCTCCATCAGTAGACCGCGGTCCGCGTTATGGACTGATAATGAAGCTGTCATACAATATGGAAATTCCTTACGTTTATAATATGTATGTCGCATTAGTTTGACAGCTGCAATTATCATATATCTATACGTTCGCATATTTGTATTCAAAACTAGCTGTCGCGGGGGACTTCGTCCGCGTGTTATTTAGGGTTTTAATTTTTTTGCGAGGAGCCCTAATTATTGTTCTAAAATAAAAATAGCCTAAGTTACTCCTTATGACATCAGCTATCTGTCAGTAAATGTCCCGTCTAAATCGGTCCTGCCGTTTCGGAGATTAGCCGGAACAAACAGACAGACAAAAATTTTAAAGTGCATTTTTGTTATAAGTACCGTTTATACTTGCATGCGCATTTAGTAAAATGCTGTAATTTTGACATTACAAACCGACTGTTCAATTTTATTTCATCATCATCATTATCATCATTACAGCCCTTCACAAGTCCACTGCTGAACATAGGCCTCCACCAAGGAATGCCACATGGTTCTGAGCCACCTGCATACATCGACTTCCTGCATGTCTTACCAGGTCATCACTGGAGTGATTAGTGATGACGGCGGACGAAGTGTAGGGCGTCCCCCCACTAGATCCATCCATCTAGTGGGGGGACGCCCTACACTTCGTCCGCCGGTACGAGGCCGTCACTCGAGAACCTTTTGTCCCCATCGGTTGTCGGTTCTTCGAGCTATATGGCCAGCCCATTGCCACTTCTGCTTACTAATCCGTTGGGCTATGTCGGTCACTCTGGTTCTACTGCGGATATCCTCATTTCTAAGTTTATCACGCAGAGAAACTCCGAGCATAGCCCTCTCCATAGCTTGCTGAGCAACCTTGAACTTCCTCATCCGGCATTCAATTTTATTTATTTGTGTAGATTTAACTTTACAAAGCACTTTTAGAAATTCGAAAAAACAACGCCATTGCACGTCCTTGCATTTATTGCATTGCATTTAACACGTCCCTACTACGGGAAGCCGTGTGAGAAGAAGCGACAAGAAACTCACAAGTAGTTTTTTCTTCTCGGTTACAATTTAGTGTCGGCCGTCACTCTATTGCGGCCCTGTACCTCATATGTTTTTTCTGTGAACGACTAAGTGTTCAATTTAGTATAACATCAAGCTTCTTCAAATCAAAACAATAACAAGGCATAACAGTATTCAATCACGTCCCTCAGTCACATGTACCTTGTTATCGGGCATTGAATTTCTAGATAACGCAAAAGACTTTCCTTTCCGAACTTAGACCCAAACGTCAGCAACAAACAATATGATAACGTAATCAGATTACCAGTGTTTGTTTTTGCGTCTATTTTTATGGCTTCATGGTAAATAGAATTATTTATTACCAGATAGCAGAATTGAATAGTGATCATAGAATTTATTTAGATTTCTGAGGCAGTGAACCAACCTGTGATTACGGATTCAAGTCCCGCAAAGTTCAAATATTGTTATGATGATCATCCATGTTTGTATCTTGTTTAAATTAATATCTTTGAATAATCTAATTTTAACTCAGGTACATACTTATTGCGGCCTCACAGTATTATATATCGGATACGGGTAGTTAGTTAAGGTGAGACATTGTCGCTGGTTGTTGTCACATGTATGGCACTTTTTGTCTTTATAGCTACCGATACTAGCCGAAGTTGTTACTAAATCTGACAGGAAAAATTCTTTATTTGAAATCTTATTTTAAAATTAGATCCGTGTGTGTATTAATGGCATAAATTATAAATAGTATTACTTGAATTTTGTTCGGCTTTAGAAAAAAATATAATATTCTTAGGTATAACACAAGTAAAACAGTTCATTCAAATAATTACAGCCGTATCTGGCAAACCAGCCAGTTCCAAACAAATTATCATATATTTTTTCTTTTATATTTTAATTATTCAAAAAAGTATTTAATAGATTTGGTTGTATATCGATAAAACAATTCTGTAAGAATACTGTCATCGATAATTTCAACCAAAGCTTAGACCAAAGTAAGCATAGCGCCATAACAATATACGAATTCCGCCAACAAATTAATCATTTTATTAGTTTATAGTAATTTATATTTTCCCAGCTGCAGTGTGGGCTAGAATTAAAATACAAGAAATTAAAAGAAATTAAAAATGAAAATTAAAAACCTAAACATATTGCAGGGTTTGAACTCGTGCACTCTAGCGTGGTAGCCCTACGCTCCTTCCTTTCCTGTGGCGAAATTACCAATCAAATTGCGGTAAACTCACACTTGTTGCTTTATACGTAAAAACACGAAGAAAACAGCTTTTTGAAAAAATAACACCTAATCAGACCGATTTTTCGCCCCCTTAAACTCCCACACTGGAAATTTCATCGAAATCGTTAGAGGCGTTTCCAAGAACGCGATTACAAACAAATATAAGTAAGTACATTATACATGTATTTATATTGCTGGTATAGGTATAGCTTTTTTTAGGCCTTTTGTTTACATTACAATGTTTACATTAAATAAATCTCAGGTATCACGATACTTCGACCGTAGACTAAACATAGCATTCAATTATACAACTTAAGCACATTATAAGTGTTTCATACACAGTAAGTACTTATTTATTCTGTGAAGTAAGTCATTAACTTGAGGTTTCATAGTTTAAACAATGAGTGGGCTTTGTTTGCAGAAATACATTCGATACTGTTACAAAATTAATATCAAATAACAAAAGCACCCTTACATGGTGTAATGTAGTGTTGACAAAAAATATCTTAAGGAATCTGCTGCTTATATTTTAAATGAAGTATCTATGTTTTCCAGATAACTAATAATTAAAAGAAAAATACCTTAGTTTGTTTATTTAAACACTTTGCTCATCTTTTTATTTCGTTTTAATGCTTGCAATTGCGACTATTTTACTTTATAGTTTTATATAAATTTTTCGTAAATTTATACCTAAGATATGGACTAGAAACGATGACTTATCATATTCATACAGACAGGATTGTGTTGCATAGTCCTTTCCGAAACCACTTGCAGTGAGGAAGTGCTTTATCAAGTGAATAATACGGAGCGAAATTGCTCTACATTTGGCGTCTAGAGCGTTCTTTTATAAATGCCTCAATTCTATAGTGACTTTTATTATAGACTTTTATTACAAATTGTTTAATGTGTTCTGTATATCAATATCACACAAATAAAGAAAGCTGATACTTCCATTCATTGCAATAGAAACTCTCTGTCATTATAAACAACATTTTTATTGATATCAGAAAATACCTATATACTGATAATGGGTTTTATCCAAAAAATCAATTAAATCACACAAATGTATGCATGCACAAAATCACACTTGGCTTCAGATATATTTTGATTGCCCTCATATGTCAGAGAGTGCATCTGAGGGTAGGTACCTCTGATCTTAATCACACAAGGAGTTACAGCTTTACTTTTATTCAATATAAGGATTTCTTTACGTGCGTTGAGTAGGTACCCACTAGGTTTGTAGAACTTCACTACCATTTTAAAAAGAGGTTTCTCATATCAGGAAACACGGCCAAAGAAACTTAACAGTTATCATCTTTCTTTGTCTTTTTTTAAAGGTCATATTCAATAATAGGTTTTATAGAAAAAACAACAGATCCATTAATAACTTAATGCAAGCTATTCAAAGATAAAAAAGATGTAAACTGCATTCTATGATAAAAAAGACGTAAGCCACAATAGCTATAGGAATGTGTGAACATTTTTTAATTTATGTAAAATAAAATTTGTTACATGCCTCGATATTGAATATAAAACTTAAAAAGGGTGGATATACAACGTGTCCCAAAATTCAACGATAAGCCAACACCGGAGGATAGACCTGCCCCGGACTAATCGGGGAAAAAAAGAAAAAAATATATATACCAATTATATTTTAAGTTATATAAAAAAAACGAAATTCTTCAGAAATTGAGACCGTTTATGATATTTTTCACTACCATGACCACAATTTTTTAAATATTTTTTTCTTTTTTTTTTTTTTTATAGGCAACCTGAATAGTACTGCTATCTACCACAATTCTTAAAAACTCCAGAATAACTCTTGTTTTATCACGAAAATTAATGAAACTTAGGTATTTTATTCCCTAAATTTTTTGAAGACTTTTACTTTTAACCAAATTTAACTTATCGTGGTGTAAAAAAAAAGTATGAACACTAGTATGGCAAGTTTTTTAAAAATTGACGCAACTAACCAACATTCCAAAGTGGTATAATACTTTAGGAAAACAAGTTAGAAAAAAATATGGGCCTATTATTTCTTAACAGGGGCCAAATGACGGTCGGGTGTAATAAAAGTATTAGTTCTTGAAAAATGTTTAATATTTCAAAACAAATGGTACAAACAGTTTCACGTGTAATTTATTAAGTTATTAACATTATAGCAAATGTTCGAACTGTTTGCCATCAGCATTAATACATGCACGACAACGCCTTAAAAATGATCGTTTTATTTGTCTTGCATATCTTCTGCTATTAACGTAATCAGCAGCTTGAGTGATATTTCGACGAAGCTCGTCCAATGTCACAATGGGTTTTGAATAGACCCTGTTTTTAAGACAACCCCAATAGAAGAAGTCCAGGGGGTTCAAATCGGGTGAACGGGGTGGCCATAAGATAGGACCAAGTCGCCCGATCCAACGCCCTGGATACGCTTGATTTAAATATTCTCGCACAGGACGGGCATAATGTGCTGGGCAACCATCATTTTGGAACCACATGTTTTGAAGATCACTTAAGGGCACGTCGTTTAACAATTCTTGCAAGTCATTTTGTAAAAAGTTTAAATAACTATTGCCATCTAAGTTTCCTTGTCTCAACTCAAAGGGCCCAATTACTTTTCCATTTAATATGCCGGTCCATAGGTTAACCTTGAATTAATCCTCCTCAAGTGTGGATTTTCATTACTCCAACTATGTAGGTTGTGAAGATTTAAATACCCATCTTTCTTGCACGTTGTTTCATCCGACCATAGAATTTTGTCTAGGAAGTTTGGATCTTCACAGCATTACACGGCAAAATGTGACCCGTAGCGGATAGTCCCGCGGTAATAACGTCTGCACACGCCTGTAGTGATATGGGTGAAGCTTGTGACGTTTTAATATTCGATGTGCAGAACTTTTCGGGATTCCTGTAGCTTCTTCTATGGCACGTACCGAAGTAGTCGAGTCATTTTCTATCTCATTGAGAACTTCTTCATCACTATCCAATCTAGGTCTTCCAACGCTTCTCCTATTGGACGGCATACGACCCTCCGAAAACGCTTGATGCACATTAATAAACACTCGATAATCAGGATATTTTTGAGCATTTGGGTATCTTTCTCGATACAGTCTGCTAGCAGCGTTAGCATTACATCGGCATTCTCCATAGATTAAATGCATATTAGCGTATTCCTGTGGTGTGTACGGTTGCGGCATGTTAAACGCCAAACAGTCCAAAATGCGCCAGAACTCTAAATCACAAAACACACAATCGTAGTCCAAGATAATGCCAGGTCAGTTCAGTTTGCAGATCACTTCCAGTCCAAATAATGCCAGGTCAGTTAAGTTTGCAGGTCGATTCCAGTCCAAAAAGCCAAGCCAAAAGTCGATAGTATGTACGAAGGCCACGTAAGTTGAATTGGGAACGGTGCGCAGTAAACAAAGGAGCAGAGCGTACTGAACCGACTTGCTGAGAATAATAACAGCTTCTCTACCTGCCCTGTTGTTGTCTCTTTTTAACGTAAATATCTCTATCTATCTATCTCTCTCTAACATCTAAGGTATTAATGCCCCATTCGAATTCCTAGAAATTGTAACAGGAACCCATTTTGGGCATGTAGTAAAAGTGATTACTGACAATTACAATTTAAGGAATTTGGCCCCTGTTTAGAAATAATATGCCCATATTTTTTTATAACTTGTTTTCCTAGAGTATTATACCATTTTGGAATGTTGGTTAGTTGCGTCAATTTTTAAAAAACTCGCCATACTAGTGTTCATACTTTTTTTTTTACACCACGATAAGTTATATTTGGTTAAAAGTAAAAGTCTTCAAAAAATTTAGGGAATAAAATAAGTTTCATTAATTTTCGTGATAAAACAAGAGTTATTCTGGAGTTTTTAAGAATTGTGGTAGATAGCAGTACTATTCAGGTTGCCTATAAAAAAAAAAAGAAAAAAATGTTTAAAAAATTGTGGTCATGGTAGTGAAAAATATCATAAACGGTCTCAATTTCTGAAGAATTTCGTTTTTTTTATGTAACTTAAAATATAATTGGGATATATTTTTTTTTCTTTTTTTCCCCGATTAGTCCGGGGCAGGTCTATCCTCCGGTGTTCGCTTATCGTTGAATTTTGGGACACGTTGTATATGTATGGATAAGGATTTTTAATACCCTATCAAAAGTTTGTGGAATTTGGATTTGACATCATCAGATGGATATTCCACCACAATTCGGTCACTAGACATTGTTTATTTTAGACATTTACATTACATAGACATTTTGATCAGCAGGAATTACATACCGTGTACAGCCTGTATTGCAATACCAATAATTTATGTTTATCTTGATGACATTTTAAAAGTTTAAAATTTAATCCACTTAATATCTAATTCATAGAAAAGATGACCCTAGAGTTTCTTATGGGTTCTCTGAAGATGGTGTCTCTGTAAGTGATAAATTTTTATGCTAAGACCTAAGATGTTTTTACTTGTATAGGTACGTCATACTCCCTCTAAAATGGCAATACGAAAGTAAGGTAATTGCCCGACTCGCATTCAGTCGGGCTCGCACTGGCGTCGCGGCTGTACCTTCTCTACAGCGCGTAAATCTTCTATTTATTCATGGCAAAAATGCCTTCATGTGTTTTAAGTGGTGCACAAATTACACGGCAACTGTTAGAGACAAGAAAAACGTCTCACTAATATTTTGAATATAGATGTTTTGTTCATAATTGTCTTTATTATTTTAACACTAACCACTAGTGTAAACTTTGACGCTAGAAGTATGCCCCTATTATTTGTCTCTTTTTGTTAGCGCAACATGTCATAATAAATAACTGTACGTAGATATAGTACCACCTGAGCCAGTTTAAAATACAATAATGTTAGTGTGAAACCTGTCTATCTTTTTAATACGTCTTTGGCTAAGACCATATAAAAATAACCGAAATTACATTAAGGAATTATCATTATAGCCCTCCATCCGTCTAATTCTAAACATAAAAAGGCATATTAGACTTCATCTTAGAAATTGCCAAAATTGACAAAGTATGTACATCATTACTCATCAGCTCATCATTATTAAAATAGTGCATTTATGTAAAGAAATATATCACTTACATCTTTTTTCTTGGTGGCGAACATATAATCTCCTTTAATCTGGAATTCTCTTGCCTCTGAAAACAGTACTTCTGCGTTTGTCATATTCTCTGGATCGTTAACGCTAAGCACTGTACTGCTACCATTGGGTTCCCAGCGTTCTACATAAAAAACTTTCGAAAATCCTGGTCCTGATGACCAGAAGAAAGTTTTCACATAGCTTTGTATAAGCGTGAATGTCTTGCCTCCATTGAAAGTCATGTAGAGCTACAAGAAAAAATATATAATAAAACCAAAAATATACATTTAAAAACAATATATGTGCAGGGTAAAATTTAAATAAGTGTTAAATATTTTATTTCATCTTCACTATTTTAAAAGACATAATATTTGACAAGCTAAAGTTAGCAATGACATGGAAGGGTTCATGTAGATATCACACTCACAATTAATAAAATTTGAAATTAATTTTTAAAAAGGTTAAATTATAAAAAAATATATCTGATTACAACTTTTATAGGTAAAATCAATCTTCAGCTTTGTATTATGTAACTATTATGATTTATAATTAATTATATCTATTACACTTTATATAGATAGGTACAAACCATTCTGTTACGTCCAATTTTGTCCAAAACAACAAATTTTTTGGGGTTTTCTTCATCAAAAGCCAGCTCACTGGGTTGAAAATTAAGATCTGATCTGTGTATATTTTGACCATTGTCATCCGTATAGTATAAACGTTTGTTTGTTGAATCCACAAAAACACACTTAAAAAAGAAAAACAAAATTTGCATCCAATTTTATTATACAATGAACCTTTACAGTGATAGTAACTACAAGGTTAAATTAAAAACATATTGTCTTCAAGACCAAATTTTGGTCACAGCAGCCAGTCCACGAAAACTCGCTATATGCACAGGACAGGATTATAGTACACAATTATGTGCACTATCACAGGTGTACTCTCTATTCCCTCACTCTTATAGTCTGATGGGATGGCAATCCAACACAATCAGAGATAGATTAGGCACAGATTGACATCTTAATGAGCTTTCCAAGGCACAGGGGTGGAACACTGCCAACTATTTGACATTGGGCTGCTACTGAGTTGTTGCCCGAAAATTGTAATACAGTGGTCCCCCAGTAATCCGACAAACATTTTGCAGGGCAGTGTCGGACTATCGAATTTGTCAGATTATAGAGTACTGCCTAAGATCCCCTATAGTCCGGAATTTTTTATAAAAGAGTACCTTGTAATCCGACAAATTCCAGATCCAATGATAAGATTCTATATGTTATATATGTCAAATTTAGTAAATTAAACAACACAATAGGAAGCTTACATTTTATTATAAAATTAATGTCATTAATGCTATAGAACTTAGAAAAAATATGCAATAACTTTACATTAGGAAATAATTGTGTACAAACAAATGTACATGCAAAATAGTCAAAAATTATGATTCAAGTAATAACTTGTTGCAAGCATTTACGAAGATTGTCAAAAAATATCTAATAATACATAATATACCATGTCGGATTACAGGGGGTGCCGGATTAGACAGGGGCCGGATTACCGGGGATCCACTGTAATTAATATTAGCCCAATGCTGGTTTTAAAACATGGGATCACATGATCAGCAGCATCCATGGCATCATATAAATAAAATTTGTTCCATTCTCTTAAGACCAATTTTTACTTTTTTCTTCCTATAACAATTGCTGCTGGTTTTACATTTCTGTTTTTAGCTAGACTAGCCCAAGTAGAACATTACCCGTGAATATTTTGAACAAGAAAAGTGGTAATTTTCTGTTATCTTGTATTATTATTTACTGAATAATAATACAAGAAAACAGAATATACTAATTACAAAAAGAAAAATGTTACTTTGTTTGAGTTACTAAAATAAACATTGAATAAAAACCTCTGCTATAGTTTCACTTGTATTCCTTTATGGTTTATAATTGTTCACACAACTATGACAAAAAAGAAAAATTACAAGAGTAAAATTTTTAACATTTAGTATCCTGCTTGCAGCTCTAGCCTTATGTCAGCTGTTTGAAGGTAAGGTTTTAAGGTTTAAAATATGTTGAACACCTCATATACAAAACAGAGGTTGGACTTTATTGTCAACTTGTCAAGATTAAGCTACCTGCTTACATTAAATTAGATTTATTATCTTTTATACTGCACTAACATGTGAAGAATTTTTAATTTATTATTTATTGAGGGTAATATAATACTTACAAACTCGGGATGTTTTGGGTGGTTGAAGAATTTATCAAGTTGAGCATATCCACTGTCAGGGGTATCATCCAACCTAAAGCTTTCAGTTCTATTGACAAAGGTTCTTCCATAGTCATAAGAAATGAAAAGAGCTGATGGTGATAGGGTTTCTTTGCCCCTAGGACTAGAGTCTCTTGCCAAGCAAATTATGACCTTCGATCCTTCACCTACCCAATGCACCATCAATTGCTGATGACCATCATTAAGTTGTGTTGTCTAAAACAAACAAGTGTAAACAATTAAATAGATTCGATAAGCTCTTTGTCTCTTATTACGAAAGTTGAAAAATATTTAACCTTAAGTTGATCAAAGACACAACAAAAATTAAAATTAATAAAATATATTCTGGTTGACAAAATATTTTTGAAAAATATAAATCTGGTAATGTACCGAAAAAATGTTTACGTTACTGTAAACAAGCTTCTTTGTGTCATATACTTTCATTTAATGCATGATCATCTTAAACTAAAAATAGACCAAAGTGAATAAAACATACTTGCGTAAATATCGTTTAAATCGAAATAAATCACTGATATGGGCGGTCAGAAGACAACAAAAATCGAAATAACAAAAGGGGGAACGATTGTGTATAGTTAATAAGGAAACAAAACATTACCCATGTACTTATATTTTTCTGTGGTGCCGGCGTCGTTAAAGTCGTCAACGCATCGCGTTTTTTCCTTTCGATACGTGTACCATGCTCTTCTGTATTAAATTTATTTATTATAGTTAATTTTCCAGAACTCTGAAATGGTTCTTCTGCCACGTATAATGTTTTCCCCGACGTTTCATATTGGTCTAAAGAAACAGCGCACGAAATAAAACTATTCAAACACAAAAATGATATAAAACTAATTCGACGTCCTAGAACCGTAAACATTTTGTCATCACTGCGATTTCAAATCCATCCAATCGTATACGTAAATTGAACAAAACTGCGCTGTAATAAAAACACAATGATCATTGACAGTTGACACTGAGATTGAGACAAAATTATTTGACAGCTTGACAGCTTTGCTTGACATTGACAAATTCAAAAGAGTATATTTTTTTTATTAAGATTTTTGGCTTGAAGGCTTTAAGCCACATCCTCGGTTTTTATAGATTTTCAGTATCAAATGATAATAATCCTCTACAATAAAACTGTTTCACAATGTGTTGATATGTCACATTGCGTAGTTTTTGGGAGATTTTGAAGACATTTTAGCCAGCAGACAGTTAGAGATAGTATTTCGAGACGCCTAAGCAGACAAGCACTTTATCTTGAGATTCACATTACCATCGGAGCCATAGACTTAGAATATACTGGCGTATAGACCAACATAGTGTGCGAGGGAGAAGGAAATTCCTTATGGCAAAAATGCAAGATAGAAAAGGATACCAAATCTCATTACTCTGTAACCTGTAACCGATTTTGAATGACAGATCGGCTCAATTTGGCCCGTAAGAATTAGCTCCTAAATATTTCGTAATTTTTTAAAGTGTAATCGTGGTTATTTTTAGAAAGTAACTTTTTTCCAAAATGCTTTCTTGTTTAGTGAGTGATTGTGATGTTAATAATAGAAATAATCCTGATAATTGCACATTTCACAGGTAAATTCTCAAGATGTCGTGAATGTTATGAAGCGTTTATTTTTGGTTAAAATTTATGTTATATACTGTTTAAAATATAGAACGTTTTCAATTATTTTGTTTATTTTGATATTTTACAAAGAAAAAAGTCACGTTGTTGATTGAAAAGTCATGATTTTGATAAATACATTTTTATACAAAATATTTTACATGTACGGTAGGGATTGACTCAACTATATCAAAATTAATGTTGATATTTATCTTGAATGTTTATAATGAATCGATAGACTTGCCTACACAACAAGAAAATAAATCTTCGGCTTGCGTTCTAAAATGTAATTTTATTTTGCCGTTTTTCAAACAGATTCCCTCCGGATTCTATAATTAGAAAAAATGGTTAAAGTTAATTGGACGGGTTGGTTGTAATGCAAAGAAGAACTCAACAATTTGCAGCAAACATTTTCTTGAGAAGTATAAAAGAAAAAGTAGATTAATTTTATTAAAATTTTAATTTTAATAAAACTAATCAATTTTATTAAGAGAAGTCATTTCTACATTATTTGTACTAGTAAGTAAAATATTGTTATAATAAGACTTCAAAATTTAACTTTCAAAACTTTAGATAAATATAGATAAAGGTTGAAATTTAGAATCGTTTGGCAGGAGGGGAACAGGCTGTGAGGGGGGGGGGGGGGTTTGAGCGTCCCCTTACTCCCGACACCACTCCCATTAAAAGGTAAAATACACTGTTCTCGAGAAAAATCAAAAGGAAAATCCCATAGACCTACCCTCAAAATGATAACATTTATCGTTTCCGGCACGAGCGGGAAAGAGGGGAGCAGGAGTGTGCCCTATCAGGGAAAGCCTATCTACCCTTCCTCCTTGCGGAAAAGTATAGTTTATGAGTAATGGGCATGCGCACGCGCACGCACACGCGCACGCACACGCACACGCACACGCACACGCACACGCGCACGCGCACGCGCACACGCACGCTCGCACGCGCGCACGCGCGCACGCGAACACGCGCACACACGCGCACACGCGCACACGCGCACACGCGCACATGCGCACACGCGCACACGCACACACGCACACACGCACACACGCGCACACGCGCACAAGCGCACACGCACACACGCACACACGCTAACACGCACACACGCACACACGCACACACACACACACACACACACACACACACACACACACACACACACACACACACACACACACACACCGCGTGCTGCGTGGCTCTACCGTGGAAGAAGGAATTAAAGAGCTTCTGAAAGACTTCAAGTTACGTTTTCCCACCCGATTTCAGAAGCTCCCTTGTAATTCCTTCCTCGCCTGAGGCCTTGCCGTTTTTAAGGTGCTGGAGAGCCATTCTAATCTCGCTCAGATTGGCGTTCGGAATATCATCGGAATAGTGTCGGCTAAGACTTAAGACCTAATTAAGTTTACTTGACATCAAACATCGATTACAAACGGAAGGATACTTGTTTTTAGTGGGTAACTACGTGTTTTCTTTGAAAATGAGAGTAAGTGACTTTTTTATGCAGAGATTACAAACATTTTGTACTATTTTTTGTTTTATAAAAAAATCATTTATATAAGTAGGTACAGCTAAATCAACCTGGAAAGCCTTGGTTTTTATTGAATTAAATTTTCACCTAATAATAATATTTGTAAATATCATACAATCAAGAACCTTAATTTGGAAAAAATAAGGTTTATGATTAATTAATATTTACAAATGTTAAATATATTCTTTAATGTTATACAAATGTAAAAGTAAAGTCGATTTGAAAACGTCTAATTAGTAAGAATAGCGAAACAAGAGTTTTCAAAAGGAAACAAACGGCGGCGGATTGGCAAAAGACTATTTATTAGCGAATTTTTTTTTATGAATGAACGGTTTCGAACTGTTTCAAGCAAAAATAAACCTTATACCATATCACAAGAGCACGTGGTACTTCGTAGGTCTATTCGGCCATATAGTGGTAATAAGACGGCAGTTCAACCATTTTAACCAAATTAAACAATAACACAAACGCATTGGTTTTTTTTAACAGGACACTTGTTTTCCAGAAATTTATTTGCAACTTGAGTTTGTGAGCGATCGCAATGAGAGCTATTATTTGTTACTTATTAGCCTATTTTTCGACAACATGATTGAAAACCCACAAAGTAAATAGAGTACCATGTACAAGTTAAAAAAAGATTGTCAACCCCTAAAAATTCCTTATTTTCAAAATATCCAGAAACGAAGCCGCAGGAATGAACTACTTGCAAAATAATGAATATTTTGTTATGGATAAATTTTCCAAAAACGCAATTTGAGCGAGTTATAACGATTTTTAAAGACAGGACTCGTGTGTCATACGCCACACAAGTAATCCATGACACGCCTGGCGTGCCATCCGCACTGAACCGGTTAAAATTACATGATTCCCAACAGTTAGCAATATTTAGTTCAATATATACTATATACATATATAATAATTCAATAGTTATAGTCCGTTCGCGTTAAGAAAATAGGGAGTCATCAGTGCAACTACAGGGTAAAGGTGTATTCACAGTGGAGTAAAAATTCTTTTTTTTTCCAACATTTAATTAAGTTTAATGGAAACAAATTTTACAAACAAATTTTAACAAATTTTATAGTTCTGCACCGTGTTGTAATGAGTATAGAGCCAGTATCTGGGGGCACGACAGTGCCCCCACCAAGTCGAGCAAAAAAGCGGCACGGCCGTACCATCCTTTTCCGAAGCAGTTCAGGCCATTTTAGAAACCCTATAACTTCGTTATGGATAAAAGTAAAAGCCTGAATTTTCAGTAACCAAGTAGGCATTGTAAAAACTCAGTATATTTCAAATTTTATTAAATTTGAACCAGTTGTTTAAGAATTATAACCAGTCAAAGTTTCTTAATTTTGTCACTCACTGACTGACCGATCATCAAAACTCTAAGGCACTTCTAGCATACATAGAAGCTTCAAACTTGGAATACAATTTTGCAATTTCGGTCCAGTTTTCAAGATACATTAACTGCATAAATAACTTTGTAATCCCATACAAATATATAGGATTACAAAGTTACATTTGCAGTGAATGAATCAGTGTACCTATATATGTATAATATAATTATAATGGAATAATAGGTGTAGATAGGTACCCAGATATAACTTTCTACAAAAATAAATGAGATGCCATCAAAAACATAACATACAAAAAACATTCCGCCTGTGGCACCACTCTCGAGCGGTCGTGTCCAGGTAGTCCGCGCTCTCGTCCCCGTACGGTAGTGCTATCTCGCTCTCGCGCCTCCGTTGTCCTGTTCGCGCTGTACAGCGTCGAAGCATTGGTGAGTCATTTACGCTAACAGTTCTTGCCCCCCTGTCTTCGGGCGGGGAGGTTTAACTGACCTCCACTTGTTACTGTTATTTTTATTGTTATTGTTTTATTGTTGATTTTTGTTATTTATTAGTACCCGTAGTAAGTCTCGTGTTCAAGTCCCTGTTCTTCTGAGAACAGGGACCCGTCCCGTCCTTACTGTTTCGTAGAATACTGCCCCCCAACATATCCACTGTTAGTCAAATAAAGTCCTTAGTCGCTGCCCTAAACCAAACTCTTGGTCTGGACCTAAACCTCGATGAGACGGCCCTCGCCGCCATCGCCGCCCATGTTACTCCCCCTGCCACTCAGGCACTCCAACCGCCGCCTATAATCGCGGCATACCTAAATACTAAGAACCAAACTCTTGGTCTGGGCCTAAACCTCGATGAGACGGCCCTTGCCGCCATCGCCGCCCATATTACTCCCGCTGCCCCTCAGGCACTCCAACCGCCGCCTGTAATCGCGGCATACCTAGAGACTAAGAACTCTTTTTCCCCCTTAGAGATGGAGTACACATGCTCCGAGTCCTCTGCGTCGGCCTCCCGGAAGAGGCTCGCCACCAATTCTGGCACCGGTTCATCGGAGTCCTGTGACTCCAACGGAACCAGGGATTTTTCATTCACCACGGTGAACTCCAAGCGCAGCGGTAAACGCGCCGCGAAAAACCGCACCCTTCCTGTCTCAGCGGCATCTGCCGCTCCTACAACCTCCGCAGCTCCCGCTACCGCTTCTGCCCCCGCCGCTGCCTCGGCCTCACTTATGTCACTAGACATCCCCGCTCCGATCAAGCCAGCCTCTCGCTGTGCTCCATTCCTTGCCAAGAAGCAAGTCCCGCCCCCTGTCTTCCTAAGAGACAAGGCAAGATTCACCAAATTGTCGAAAACCTGCTACGACGCAGGCATTAGATATGACCACGCAATCAACCTCGGGGAGATTATTAAAATCATCCCCAATTCTATCGATGACTTCCGTCAACTCACCAGGCTATTCACAGCCGAACGAGTTTCTTATCATACGTACGCTCTTCCGGAAGAGCGTAAAGTCAGGGCCATCATCCGAGGCGTCCCCTTCGAATTTTCCAACGAGGAAATCCTTGAGGATCTTAAGTCCCAAGGTTTCCCCGTAGAAGCCGTGCACAAAATGCACAGCAGAACGGGCCAGAGGTTCTCTCTTGGCACTTCTTATTAGTTTGTGCTCTTGCCCTAGTCATTTTAACCAACGTGCCGGAGGCAAAAGCCATCTTCCGGCAGGTACGCATAGTGTGTGGCCTGTCGAAAGAGAGGGTTGAGCCCCCACATAGGCGCGGGTTCCCGGCGCTGTGCCACCGCTGCCAGCTATATGGTTATGCGGCGGCCAACTGCTCCGCCCCACCCAGGTGCGTTAAGTGCCTTGAACCCCACAACACTAAAGAGTGTCCTCGGCCCAAAGACGCCGAATCCCCACCCGCTTGTGTCCTGTGTAAACAAACAGGCCACCCGGCAAACTACAGAGGCTGCCCTTGCGCACCTCATCCTCGCCCCAGTAGGCAAGCTCCACCGCCGGTCAATAACCGCTCACTCCCGGCTCTTTACCAACGGCCCCGTCAGGGCCTTTCTCAGCCCATCCAGGGCTTCTCTCTGCCCTCTCAGGGTCCCCCTAGGCCCCCTCAGGGCATTATTCGGCCCCCTCCGAGCTTCTCTGAACCTATGCAGCCTCCAGTCTTTCCCTGGGGCCCCAAAAATGCAGACCCACCGCGGACAACCTCCGCCCCACAACAATCACATCCCTCAATGGCTGATGACCTTAAAACGGTGTATTCCGCTATTAGGAATATCGACGTTGGGGAAATCGCTGTGTTAGCACGCAAATTGCGCGCTACGAGGTTCCCTCAGGACCGTCTCCTCGCTCTTGCAGAGCATCATAATCTTTTGTGCTCGTTGTAAGTTAACTTAATTAACTTAACTTCACAATGACAGAGCAGTTTGCTCTACCAAAGTCTCACGGTCGTATCAAACCTAAGGGTTTATCGCTTGTATCCTTTAATATTCGCGGTTTGCGAAATAACCTCCCAAAGCTTAAGCTCTTTTCTCTTTCCTCCTCCTACAGGAAACTAATCTCAAAACTAAGGACACTAAAGGCCTATCCATTAAAAACTTTTCTCTTCTTCGTAATGACAGACCAGACTGCCGAGGCGGTGGAACGGCCATCTATTACAAGAAGACACTTCACTGCTCGCCCATTTCTACTCCGCAGCTTACCAACATGGAAGCCACGGGATGCAGGCTAGCTATGACTGGACATCAGTCCATCCTCATAGCCTCCTGTTACATCCCTTCAGGAACCCATCCCCTCAAAAAAGATTTTGAGGCTATTTTATCTTTAGGCAATTCAGTCATTATGTTTGGAGATTTTAACTCCAAGCATACTGAATGGACATGCCGTACTACCTCCCCTAGTGGCAAGATACTGCTCCATATCACGCAGTCTCTTTATCTTACCGTTCACAGTCCCCTCGGTGCTACTCACTATCCCGATGTCATCGACCACGCTCCCGACGTGCTAGATTTTGCACTATTCAAAAGTGTTTCCCTCAACCTCAGGGCAACCAAGACACTAGACGATCTAGGATCCGACCACCGACCGATCTCCCTCATTCTTGGCCTTCAGCCACCCCCTCAACACCCTCTACTAAAACCTTCACAAATTGGAAGGGCTTCAAGGAGTCCCTAGCGAATGCTCTGGACTCACAGGACTCTCCCATCTCCCTATCGTCGGACTTAGACAGTCCCGAAAAAATAGACACCGCGGTCGTTTCACTCTCCACCCTTATTAAAACCTCCCTTAAGGAGAATGAAAAGGTAGTCCCGGTTGCTAATAATAGTGAACTTCCCCTACATATTAGCAACCTTTTAAAAGCCAAGAAAGCTGCTTTCCGAAGAGCAGCAAAATATCCCACGCCCGAATATAGGCGCACGGCCAATCGTCTTCAACGAGAACTCCGTTTCCGCCTCTCTGAATTTCGAGACCTCGAGAAGAGTAAACTCATGGAGAATATCTCTCCCTCTCATACAGCGTACTATCGGATGGCAAGAGCCCTCCGCATAGACGCTATCACCCACACTCCCCCTCTCTCCCGTCCCGACGGTACGGTAGCCTTCGAGGACGTGGAAAAGGCTGCTTGCTTTGCAGACAGCATTGCCGCTCAATGCTCTCCAAGCTCTTAACCCGTCGACCCTTTACACGTCCAGGTAGTGGAGGATGAGGGTCCGCCGCCGGAACTCACCCCCTACAGCCTCCGAACCTATCTCTGTGTCCAATGATGAGATTTCATCCCTCATCAAAGGACTTAAGCCCAAAAAGGCTCCGGGCGCGGATGGCATCTCCAACCAAGCCCTAAAACACTTTCCTGAGCAGGTGTTAACCCTTTTATATAGATAGCAGGCGTTGAAGATAATAGTATCTTCAACGCCTGCTTCAACCTTAGTTACTTTCCCACTACGTGGAAAGAGGCAACTGTGATTGGTATTCCCAAGCCAGGCAAGCCACTCAACCTCCCCTCCAGTCATCGCCCCATTAGCCTCCTCAAGGCCATGGGCAAGCTCTTCGAAAGAGTCATCCAAACTCGCATGAGGCGCCATCTGTTTCCCACAGACGGTGACCCTCTTATCATTCCCCATCAATTTCCGAGCGAAACACTCATGTCCCCAACAAGTTCACCGTATTGTGGAATATATCCTCAGCGGTTTTTATCCTCGTCGTCTTAAGACCATCGCGGTCTTTTTCGACATAGCTAAAGCCTTTGATAGAGTCTGGTCATACAGCATGCATACAGGCCTTATCTACAAGTTATACAAAATAGGTCTCCCCAATCGTCTAGTACGTCTCGTCGCTTCTTATCTAAAGCATCGTACCTTTCGTTTTAGACACGAAGGCACGCTATCTTCACAGCGCCCTATCAAAGCTGGTGTCCCTCAGGGCTCAGTACTTGCTCCTCTGTTGTACATCCTGTTCACCAACGACATTCCCATCCCGTCGAAAGGTGTTCAGCTCTCCCTTTTCGCAGACGACACTGCTCTCTACTGTAAAGGTATCTCGCTACCTTTCATACGGCACAAGGTTCAAAAGTCAGTTGATGACCTAGGAGCTTGGTTCAAAAAATGGCGCATCGATGTGAACCCGGAGAAGAGCTCCGCCATTAACTTCGATTATAAACGACGCTGTCTCAAAAACACTCCACCAATACGTATGCTAGGGACCCCTGTCCCCTGGCATACGTCTGCCAAATATTTAGGTGTCACTCTGGACACAAGGCTCACTTTCAGGCCCCACGTCAAAAGAGTAACCCGTCACGCACGTTTTTCCTGAGTAGGCTCAACGGTATGTTGGGCCGACACAGTAAAATGTCCCTCAGAAACAAGCGTACCCTTTATAAGGTCTGTATACGACCAGTCATGTCCTATGCGGGCCCCATTTTTGCCCACGCTGACCCTAAAATTATTAAAGAACTCCAAAAAAAAAAACAACATAAAACCAAGTCTCGCAATTCAGTTCTGCTACCGTAAAAAGTTGTGAGATCCATGTAATACCAAGTGAGTAATTTATTCAGTCCCTACTCTTAAGTACTCCTTAGGCCCTTCTGTCTTAAGTTATTACGTAATTAGCTAACCTTACAACATCTTAGTGACCATATCAATATTAAAAATCTTTTGTTTTAAATAAATAAATTGACGTGGCAATCGCACTAAACAATCTAATTTAATATAATATGTATTACTTGAGAGATACGTGGCGGAGTGGTGGAGTATTGTTTTTATGCGAAATGGTACTAAATTGTTTGGTCCATAAGAGAATGAAATTAAAAACAACTCAGTCATATGTTTTTTAAATTTTATTACTCATAAAATTACAGTACAATCACACTCTGCTTAGCTTGCTGTTTCGCTTTTTGGCGGACTTGTGCGGCGATTCTGTCTAAATCCCGTCTGCCTTGAAATGTGAGGATGCGACCACCATCAGGGACCTTCTCTACCATTTTTAGAGCTTCAAGTGCTTGCAATGCCTTTCGTGCAATGCTTCCTGATGATCTGAAAAAATAAATAATATTATGTGATTGTGTTGTCATGTAAAATTTGAATATATTTTGTGGACAATAAAAAGGCATAATTCAACAGAGATGCTACTCAAAAAAAATCTTTTTCTTCAGCCTGTTATGCTAAGAGTCCAATATGCAGGACGGATCGGACCACAAAGCCGCGCAGAAATTCACCTCCTATAAATTTTGTATGAAACAGAGTCTTATTGGACGCGAGTTGGGCTAATCACACTGAGCGTATTTTTCCTTCACTACAGAGGGTTGGGGATTTCACTTTATATCGCCCAAAAGCATTCGACGCTCGCTCCAACACGCGAGTTTTGTTATGTTGTGCAATGGTGAAATTTAGCGGCTGGGATTAGTCCAAACAATTTCCCTGAGCAATCCTCTTGGTAAATGCGATATAAAATGCAAAAGAACGCAACATCTCTTGCAGCACCAGTGAGACAAGCAGATCAGAATTAACTTGGTCTTCGACGATTCGAGCTGCTATGCGTTGGATGCGTTCAAGTGGAAAGAAGCTAGCACTGGGGTGCCCCAGTAGCAGCTCAGGGATGAGTTCAGTATTCCATGAGAGACCGAACTTGCGTCCCGTTAACTTGCAAGTGGTGTACCGGCATAAAATACTTTTCCACTCTATTAATAAAATACTTTTCCACTCTATTAAGCACGCTAAACATTTTAGAGGCCAATTTGGTCTTCCCTTGCAGATGACTGCAGAACTCGATGTCATTTGATATGTTGACGCCGAAGATTTCAATACTGGTTGAGGCAATAAAGGAGAGTACCCTGAAATGGAGGAGATATGACAAAGGTTTTCTTTTAAGCAACATGCAAACCGCCCCCAATACAATACTTTGTTTAATAAGGCGTACTCCACAACAACAGACACAGGTTTATTCCAGCATTCGATGGCAGCCCAATGTTTAAAGGATAGCTAGTGCTAACTAGCAGTAACTAACAATATATGTTACCGGTTTGCAAAATTTTATATTATTACCATGAAGAAGAAACAAGGTAGGCGATAGCATGCAGCTTTTTAGAAAACACCATTATTAACTGTGATCAGCAAGACAAGTGGTGACCCAATTGTATAATTTCTCAGAAAGCCTTTTGTTACAAACCCAATCAAATGAATTTGCTATATACTTGCACTTGACTGCCTGCATCCATCTATATATTAGGGTAAACAAGAACATCACCAGCGAAGCTCTCTGCAGTCTCAAGGTACTGCATAAGTTGGCAGTTAATAATTGATTCCATTATTTTAGAGAACAAAGAACTGATGGCGACAGGCCTGTAGTTGGACGGATCAGGTGCACGAAAGCTGTGTTCCATGATTTAGGGACAACGCCTGAAGAGTAAGAGAACGAAACATGCAAGAACCGGTGGCAACTACAGAGCACAGGTCCTCAGCACAGAGTATGTAGTCATTTGGACATGGCCAATGAGTTGGTCTGTGTCCTGTGGGATCTATAAATGCACCCATAAATAAAAGGATGTTTTTCATTGTCTATATGCAACCAACAAATGAACAAGACTGCTGATGCATCAAGAACAGATATCCTCTGTGACATATTCGCAAACTGCAGCTCGAGGCACAAGAGTGTTCTGATTTGTACTTACGTTGCCTTCTTTGGATGATAGTAGACAACATTAAGGTTCGAGTGAAGACACCTGCTGTCACAGAAATTCACGCCTAGCATGGCAGGGATCCCCTTGGTATTGTTACTCTGCTTGCCCTGAGCAATATTGCGTGGAATCTCACCGATCCCCTTCAGAATATGAGCAATGATGTTGAGGAAAAATAGGGTAGCTTTAGCTTGGGTTTGAATGCTTATTGAGGGATTCACCATTTCCAGTGCTGGTAATGGAGAAGAGATTAAATAAGAACAACATTAATTCCGCCACCATGTTATGGGGAAGGAAAGGGATTTAGGCCTGCAGCTTCCAGCACCTAATAATGTCCTCCAGACCGAATTTAGGTCACATTGGGCATCTGGGGAGGACATGATTATAGTGCTCAGCACAAGCACAAGTGTACTGTATTCCCTCATTTTCATTCTCAATTTTCATCTGATGGGACAGTAATATGACACGACCAGAGTGTGAAACACCACAAACTTCCTAACCCTGGGCTGCTACTGACAATTTCTTGACAGAAAACCCCAACAGCTGATTTTGACTTGGGATTTGTACCTGGAACCTTATGATCAGCAATCGCGTTTACGACCAATAGACCTACGAGGCAGTCCTGCATTTACTAGGCGAAAAGCAAAAGTAAAGTTTCTACTACGCTGTGACTGTGAAGACTTCCCCAGTTCTAGCAGACCTATCCATGCCACAACAATAACTACTGTGTGGCTCTACCTCTACTACCACTTTTTTAAACAACTAAAAACATAAAATAATTTCAGTATAACAAAAGTGATTAAACAGTGATAGAGCCACTCGGCATTTTTTGCTGTCGCACGGATGGGCCGGCTCGAACCAGGGTGGTACCACAACCTCACAGAATACCAGCGTGAAGTAGAGGTTTAGCTCTGCGTTTCGCTTGTTGAGTGCAGGTGGAGGCCCTTTTTTTTACTGGAAATGAGGCATTCCATCTTAGTCCTCGCGGGTGTCAATGCATCTGCATTTTGATTTGTAATAGAGGATAGATGTAGATGTATCCTCTATTACAATCTATGGGCTGCAGCAACCACCTACCATCAGGTGGACAGTGTGCTCGTTTGTCACCCTTATCCTATAAAAAAAAAGATTGCTAAGACATAGTGTATAGAAGAATTAAAACCCTGATTTTTAAAGTTTTAATGTGGAAATTATATTATTCTTTTTAGAAAAGTAAATACAGCTTTCACTTTTTATTTAGTTGTTTATTTTACCCTTTAGAATGGACTAAGGAATAACAACTAGAATGTCTTCTGAATAATCACATAAAAAAGTACATCCTCCAAATTCATATTTCATGCATATTTCTGGATTTCTTGCTGTTTCTTCCCAGCACAGAGGTTTTTTTTCAAACCAGTGGTAAAATAAAAAATGACTTTCAATAAGAATTACACATGTGATCTATATTGAATAAAAAATTATTCTATTCATCCTATAAATATCTTACCAATATGTCATTCTTTGACAATGGGCTCAAAATTTCAACCAAATCTGATGATAATTGTAGCTATACATTTAAAAATCAACTTTTAGATTATAATATTTAATAAGTGTTTATATTACCTGCAGAAATGTGATGGTGTGACTCCGTTGCGTTTACGGCCTCCAAATATTTTGGTGACAGTTTTCACTCCAACAGGCGAGCGGATATAAATGTGACGTAGAACAGCAGCACAACGAACATAAAACCAATCAGGATCATAAGGTGCCAATTCCTTGAACCGACCAGTCTTCACCAGATCCATGTGTTCTGGCACCTTAACTTTACCGGTCCTTAAAAATATTTATAAAATAGTAAAAACAAAGTTGAAATATAAAATTAAAACAATTACTTTAAATATTACGTTTAAATAAAATAAATTTACTTTTTTAAATGAGCAGCTACGGTCTTCACGACCTTATCTTGTTCAACATCCTTCAGAGTAACAGAACGCATCTGAAATTGATAAACAAAACTGCATTACTACTCTTCTCTAGCATGGCGAAAATAAAAAAGATATGATTAATATTTGATGTGAATTGGTTCTTATAATTTAGTTTTAGGATCTTAAAACAATAAATAAAATTACATTAGGTTAACCGAAGGCGATTTCTTGTTGGCCTAAATTTTATGTTTATTATATGAATATATTGAAAAGGTTTTTAAATGAAAACACCAACTTTACATAAACATTTTAGAAATGTATGTGAATCGTTCACCTCTCCAAAACAAGGTTAGGTTATAGATGTTACAATTCTTAATATAATGAAACTTGCAATAATTGTTATAAAATTATAATGAAAATGATTTTGTGTAATTAATGAAGTAAGTTTTTTGAAACTTAAGTAGTAAAATAATATAGTAGTTTAATATATACGAAAATCATAGTGCTGGGGTTCTAATCCACCAAGCATGGAGGTATCTCTAACATTAAAATATCAAGAATAAAATGCAATACAACTAAATGATAACCAGCTTTTATTACCTTGCTTAACGAATAATACAATTCTTACTCTAATATGAGCGAAAACACCAATTTACTGATCAAAAAACCATGTGGTAAATTCACGACACCTACCTTGCCTTGTGTTGGCAACCGGAAGAAAGAAAGAGAAAAAGAAAATGTGTTTCCATGTCTAAAAAATATTTCCTACTAAATCGATCTACACCTGAAAAAGTTATAAATATTTAAAAAATAAAAGTTTCAAAAAATACTGAATAAAAATAATTTTAAAAACTCAAAAATCACTGCATTATAAACTTATCAATAAATATTTTTATAGAATAAAGCTCCACAAATCACAAATACTATTGTTAGATGACAGGAAACTGTTGGTAGATAACAGAAAATATATAAAAATTTCGTTGTTAGTTCTCACTTGGTTGTTACCTAATTTCAATTTGAAATAGAGGTGGGCGATGCAAACGGTATACTGATACGAAATTTATATATTGGTACAATATCTAAAAACCACTTACTGGTTCGTTCCAAAACTATGTATTACAAAATCTGATATTTGCGTACCGCCGCGATGCCTATATCACTTCGCATCGATCGGTGGGTGGATTCGCCGTGTGCAACAGAGCGCGAACGATATTGGTATTCGATACGTCCCGGTATTTAAAATGGAAGTGAGCGATGCAAACCGTATACTAATACGAAATCTATATAGTGGTACAATATTTAAAAACCGCTTACTGGTTCGTTCCAAAACTATGTATTACAAAATCTGATATTTGCTACCACCGCGATGTCTATATCGCTTCGTATTGGTCGGTTGGTAGATTCGCCGTATGCAACAGAGTGCGAACAATATAGGTATTCGATACGTCCTGCCGAAACAAATACAGTAGTAGGAGGGGTACAGCAATTTCTTGCTTGTCGGGTAACGCAATAGTAATTGATTTAGATCTATCCTAATCGTTATAACTTTAAAAACTATTTTTATGACATCGGTACGTTACAAACTTTTTAACTTTAATCTTATACGTATGAGTTTTTGGGTTTAAAGTTTTGCCTAATAATGATATATTTCAAATCTTATTGTTTCTTAAATCCTAAAATCGAGTAAATTTATTAATATTTTATTTAGAATTTTCAATTTATTTAAAAATTTTGCCAGAATGAATGTAGGTAATGGAAGGAGATATCGTGATTCCAGAAGATGATGAGGAGGAGGAAGATGACATCCAGAAGAGCGCAGCTAAAACTGACGCTAAAAAGCTTTTTAGCAGCTTTTAACATCTCAAAAGAAGTGGAAAAAATCATCAAGAAAGAAATAACGCAGATAGATGATTCCCTTAAATTTCACACTAAAAAACTAGACGGGTTGATGAAATGTATGGAAACATTTAAACAGACTATCAAAAATCTTGAAAAAAAGAACGCCGAACTTACTAGCAAAAATAATAAGCAAGCAAGCAAGAACCTGGTAACATTAATCCTGTATACATTAGAGAAACCGGAGTTTTGGCGGGAACTTGATCGGCGGCGGTTTGCTACTCCTGTATTATAGTTTAAATAATAGTTTGAAGTGGATTTTGATATGTAAAAGTGGTGCGATTTTATGTATTAACTGTCTACGCATGTGAACTATTAGTGGAAACGGTGAAACAAGTGCTTTGATGGTGATGGATTCTCAAGATAAGCTATTTGCATAAACGCCTTTAGATACCATCGCCAACTGTCAGCTGCCTGCTGGCTCAAGTTGCCGTCAAAATCTCCCAAGGGCTGCATAATGTGACGCATCAACATATTGTGAAGCAGTGAACTATGAAGGATAATAATACATAAAGACAAGGCTTGGGGAAATTATAATAAACCGAATAAAAATACTCAAGACTTGGCCTAAAGGTCTAGATACCAGGCCATAAACTCAAAAAAAAACATTAGAGAAACCATGACTAAACTAAACAAACAAATACTGTGGCTTGCAAAACAAGAACTTAAAATAAAGCTGAATTATAAATATGTGTGGTTCAAAAAAGACTTTGTTAAAGCCATTGAAGTATAATGTACTTACGTACTAGAACAGCTATTTCAAACAAAACATGTGCGCTACTCTATGTCGTTGCGCATCAGTCTTACCGCGCATGCGCGGTTTTTTATTATAATAGATTATGCGTAGGTAGAATGATAAGTAGGTATTTAATTATTGTTTATTTAGAGTACATAATATATTGTTAATTAATGTATTAAAACGAATTCAATTTTTAATAATTTGTCTATTATTTTTGCATGATATGAAGTAAATTAATATGATAATATATAATATTATCGCAATAGCATTTTAATTACAATTTTATATAAATATTTTATAAGGTAACTATATAAATTGGAAGGAATCGAAGCTAATGAAATATATTTATTTAAATCTAGAACTGGGTCCCCAAAAGCCCTAACCTAAGTTTGCGTGAGGCATGGACACAGAGCTGATACTATTTATATTATTCCTTATGAATTACTGTGAGAAAACATAGTAAAACTTTAAAAACTTCTACCATTTCTGTTTACATATGAATTATATGTTTTTCTTATAGGATAAGGGTGACATACGAGCACACAGACCACCTGATGGTAAGTGGTTGCTGCGGCCCATAGACATCTACATCTATCCTCTATTACAATTCAAAATGTAGATGCGTTGTCACCCGTGAGGACTAAGATGGAATGCCTCATTTCCAGTAAAAAGGGCCTCCGGCCACCTGCACTCATCAAGCGAAACGCAGAGGTAAACCTCTACTTCACGCTGGTTTTCTGTGAGGTCGTGGTACCACCCCGGTTCGAGCCGGCCCATCCGTGCGACAGCAAAAGCTGCCGCGTGGCTCTACCACTGTTTATATGTATATACACTTATTTGTTGTTTTTTGCTGAAAACTAATTTCAATTAATAAGATGTATAAATGTTATTGTAAAAATATATATTAGGTATTTTAATAAGTGCCTTTAAACAATACAAGTTTTGTTAATTTTTGAATTTTTCGTACTATATTTATCCTCTTCTTTAAAATGCAAGGAACAAATGTATGTATGATTTGTTGGTAACCACATCTCTACGATTATTTTGGACGAATTTAATCCACTTTTCTCGGTTTTCGTGGCTTGGACGTGGAAACCTAAAAATAAAATAAAAGAATAATCAGCAAATATAAACGTAAGAAATTTAGCCTAATTATACTTAGGTATATTTATTTCTAAAAAAAAATTGTACATAATATGATCGTCCTACACTTGCTCACAGAAATGTCGTATCTGAACAAATTAATTTCATAATCTATATCCCATGACACAAGTTGGCGCCAAAGAAATAACTTTTTAATTATTAATCTATAATGTTTTTTTATTATTTAAGTATCTTACTTACCCATGAAAAGTGATTTCTTGGTTTTTACTAACATTTCGTGAATTTTTTCTGCAATATCTAAGAACACACCGTGGCATATTTTATCAAAAGATTTTTTTTAATCAACACAACACGTGAGAACTCTACAAGCGCCTAGCGAGCGACTGATTAAAGTGCGGTGACATTGCCGCAGTTGAATGGAACAGCGTAACATAGTGCAGTGTCGCCTCTAGTACGTAGTACATAATATCTCAATGGTTAAAGCACGTAAAGATGATAAGGACAAAATACATTATCTTAGAACCGTAAACGATGTGCATGTATTAGCTAATCAGAAGCTGTAATTGCTTGTCCCATATTTTTAGTTTGTCTTTCTGCCATTTTGCTAACAAGTAAGCAACACATAGTCTTAGATCCTTTTAATATAATGGAAATATTAAATGATGAAATTACAGAATGTATAGACTGTATAAATATTAACAGCTTCTTAAAGAAAATACCAAACAATATCAATTTATTATGCATGCACGTAAATATTAGGTCTTTTATAAAAAACTTTGTCTCGCTTGAACAAATTGTCTTAACTTCCAATGTTTGTTTCGATCTCATTGTTGTGACCGAGGTTAATATAAAAGAATGGATTAAAAGCCTATTTCACATCCCTGGGTATCAAATGTTAACTTCTCTGCAGTAAACCAGAAGGAGAGGTGGCATTGTACTTTACATACACAACAAACATCAGATTACAACTAAACACATCACTACGGAACATTTTTAAAGTATTTTATGCACAATCACCTCCCATTCGGGTTATTCCGCAGACATATGTGTCGTGTACCGCCCACCGAAAAATAGTAAACACTTATTCATTAGCGAACTAGATAGCACATTACGTAGACACTGCTCCAATGGTGAGTTGATTTTAATAGGAGACATTAACATTGACCTTAACTCGGATAAACCTGTAATACATAGGTACAATAACACGTTGCACTGTATGGGTCTTGTGCGTGGGATCACACACGTATAGAAATATCACCTGGTAAGTTAAACAAGTCCTGCATAGACCATATTTATGGTAGATCCCATACACGGCCTTTACATGGCAGCGATTGATACAACGCTGGCGGATCACGGAGTTATAGTGTTAGCCTGGCCTGCGTTGGGTTGAGTATACAGATGGTTCCAAAAATTAGAACTTGTATAAATAATGTTGCACTTATTCAATCGCTTGGCAAAATAGAATGGGAAAAATCGAGGGAATTTTCTTGTCTGTATAAAATTTACAATTTTCTACATGAACATTTTAATAAATGTTATACAGAATGTAGGTACGAGTCTAAAAGTATCCTTAAACCATAACGTACTAGTTTTGAATGGATTAACAAAAAATTTTTGAAAATATGCCAAAACAGGGACAAATTATTTAATCAGTGGACAAAAGACTATAGAAATATGCTTTTAAAGCAAGCTTGCAACTAGGCACGAAATTATGCAAACACAGTAGGTAATTCGAAAAAGTAAAAATAAGTGTCTTAAATTAGAAATTAATAAGAACAAACAAAAGTCTAGAACTCTATGGCAGATATTAAATAAATTAACAGGCGAATTACAAAATCGATTGATGATGTATTGCTCAATAACTTTGGAAACAGTAGTAACCCTCCGTATAAGATTGCATGTTCATTTGCTGATACTTTCGAGTAGCGTCAAAAAATCAATCCCTAATTGTAATATACCTCTATTGGATAAGTCATTGTATAGTAACAACGCAAATGTCTCCTTACGCTTTGTGCCTGCTAGTGCTTATTGTAGTAGAAAAAATAGTACGCAACCTAAACAGTAATAAAGCACCAGGTATTGACGGGATAAGATCTATAGACATAAAAAAATATGCACATTAGTCAGTGACGTAATTGCAAATCTCATTAATGCCTGTATAAAAAGTGGAAAGTATCCCCATATTTTAAAAACTGGCATAGTTAGACCTATCCATAAGAAGGGTAGCCATAAAGTGCATGACAATAGGGTATTACACTCATTTTCAAAAAGTGTTTTAAATGAATCCCAGAGTGATAATGAACCACTATAATTTTTATATAAATTTTTTAAAACCGAATAGTGACATAAAAATTACTTTTAATCTATCGTTTTAAATTTTAGCGTGAAAACGCTAGCCGCCATACTGTTCAAGTCGTAACGTCACTGTCCTAGAATTTTGACAATTTTGCAAAGGAATAAGACACTTTTGAATGTTTAATAATGAGTTATCATCTACATCATTGTTGTGTTGTACCTGATTGCAAAAAGACGAGCATAAGAACGCCGGGGAAGTTATGGATTAAAGTGCCAACTGATTTAAATATGAGAAATACTTGGTTAAAACTGGCAAGAAGAGACCCGAAGGCATTGTCTATAAAATCTAAACTATACTTCTGTGAAGATCACTCTGATGTAAATATGACTTATATTTAACTATCGATTAAACAAAACAAAACATCATGACATGATAGGTACCTATTGCAAGTCAAATTTTGTAATAGATTAGCTTCATCGCTCGTCTGACCCGCCCTTTGTGGGCCATTTTGATAGCCCTTGCAAGTACAGTGCAGTGTTTTACTTAATTCCTGTTTTCTTCTATTATATGGGAATAAAGACATGATTTGTACTCAGACCAAATAAAAAATTGACTTTTTATTTCGTCTGAGGGTTTGTACAAAAAAATATTACAAAAAGTTTTTCTCACCTAAGCTTATATTATAATATCTATAACATTAGTGCTAAAAGCGAAGTAATAAACTCGCTTTTACGAATCCGTCTTCCATGATGCCTTTTCAATAAAATTTGGAATGAAAGTCAACAATCGTAATGATAACTTGAAAAATTTCGAAATTAACTAGTTAGTACACAGCACATAACCTATTTCTTTGACCTAGTGACGTCACGACGCTATCTAATATGGCGGACATCGTTTTGCAGATTGAGGCACAGGTAAAAAAAAAATATTCTTTAAATTGAAATATAAAATTTATAATGCATTTTTATAAATAGAAATCAATATTTCTCGTTTACTTTTTACAAAATCTATCATAAATATATATTCTTTGACTTATTTTTACATTGTGTAAAATACCCTATTATAAGCCAATTACTATTTTACCCGTAATAGATAAAATTGCTGAAAAATACATTTGCGGACAGGTTTAGGACTTCTATGCTAAAAATAATATAATAACGGAAAAACAATATGGTTTTCAACTGCAGAAAAATACCACCCAACTGTTAACGACCTTCACTAACAGCGTTTACAAGCATTTAGATAATAAGAGACACGTCTTGGTAGTCTTTGTAGACTACACTAAAGCCTTTGATACTCTTAATCATAACAAACTAATAGACAGTCTTAATGATAGTGGTATTAGAGGGCCATTATTTTCATGGTGCAGAGATTACCTTAATGACAGGAAATATGCGGTAAAAGTGGGGGATGCCATTAGTTATTATGTTAACTCTTCAGTAGGCACAGCACAGGGCTCTGTTATTGGACCATTGCATTACATCACTTATGCTAATAGTCTGGCAAACATCATCGGGCGTTGCGAAATATACCAGTATGCCGACGTTACGTGCATGGTTGCAGCCGGCGAAAATATTAACGAAAGTGGCCGCATTATGCCAGAACTTAATATATTAACACAATGGTCTCATGATAAAGGATTAGTTATTAATGCTAGCAAGACCAAGCTAATGTATATTAGTTCTAGTCAAAATAGGAGTAAAGTAATACCTAGCATTATTGTGCATGACCTCCTATGCCTTCACAAAGGACAAATGACATTCAATTGTCATTGTGCATAATTAGAACCGGTAGAAACTCAAACTTACTTAGGACTTGTAATAGATAGTCGACTCAACTGGAAACATCATATTGACGATGTATGTAATGGACTTCGAAGCATGTTAGCAAAATTCTCCATAATTAAGTATAAAGTCCCCTATAGAATTCTGTTACAATTATATAAATCACTGGCCGAATCTAAAATTTCATATGGCTTGTCTAGTTATGGACGAACTTACAAATCACATTTAGATAACATTTATTCATTGCAATTACGCATCTTAAAAACTATAGTTCCAAACAAGGTTAAAAACTTACACAGAGATTCTGATTACAATAACCTATTCGATTACTGCAAAATTATACCGGTGCATGAAAAGCAGAATATACTCTATTTAAATGAAGAATGTTTTAACGAATATTTAAAAAAATATGTTATCTCTAACCATTCTAAAACCCGCAATTCGGCCAAACCAAAATTAGCTAAACCTAATTATAACAATTTATATGGAAAACGTACTTTAGAATACATGGTTCCAAATTTGATTAATCAGTTACCTACCTCTTTCCAAAATGAAATTAATCATAAAAATATTAAATACAAATTAAAAAACTATTATACGAACTGTCTATATCAGACTTCAAACTAAATAAAAAAAACTATAATCCCCACTAACTATATTCCCTACATAAATAAACCTATATGACATATAAATAAATAATTATTATTATACTCGTCCACTATTAAATATTATCACAATTATTACGAGTATCAATATATTTTTATCATCTCCTGTATACGCGACGCAGGAACGACCGGTTTTTGACGCGGCGAAGTAGGCGGTGGCAAGCATAGATAAATAGCAAGCTAGTGGCAAGACTCACGTCTTTTAATTCACTCTATTAGTTAATTATGTATTGCCGATTTACCGCCTGTTGACTGTGCCAATTGCTGTTTAATAGTGTTGCGTTATACATATTTTAAAGATTAAGGTGTAGCTTATCTGTCAAATTTTAAGTCGGCGGCTTGTGGTACACGGTAAAGTTTTCATTAAGTTTATGTTGTACCATAATATATTCTCTGCATTATCTGTAGTTTGTTAAATAAATAAATAAAATACTTTTGTGTTGTAAATAAATAATAAAGACACTGTAAATATCCACTCTTTCAATTGAACTATTTATAACTGTTTAACTGTTGTGTCAAGGTCTATAAATAAGAATCTATAAGGTAATAAAGAATAACCAACAACAACCGCCCTTTTTAAGTTAGTAAAATATGTTTTACAATTGATTTTTTTTAGGATTGAGATAATCGCAAACATACATAATATTCAGATACATACGAGTCAAATACAGAACTTCCTGTTTTTGAAGTCGGTAGGTATCGGTATCAACAGAATCTTTTTAAATCTGTTTTCACGCGGACGAAGTCGTGGGAATCAGCTATTTAATTTATTAACATATAATTTATTCATTTGTACCCACATAAATACGTTATTTACAGCCATAGATATGTGTATTTAATCAATATATACATCTCCATACTGATTGCTATATAAAAATCGTATAATATATATATTGTACGATATATATTATAGTTATATTTCATTACTAGCTGTGCCCCGCGGTTTCACCCGCGTCATCACGTGTTGGAGGTGCGCGACATGACCTAGTTCAAGCATTTTATAATTGCAATTAAATATTTTCTGCCGACTTCCAAAAAGGAGACGGTACTCAATTCGAGTGTATGTTTTTTTTTTTTTTTTTATGTGTGTTACCTCATAACTTTGTACTGGGCGAACCGATTTCGATGATTCTTTTTTTATATGAAAGCTGATAGTTCTCGTGTGGTCCCATATGAATTTGATCAAGGTCAGACCAATGGTTATTGAGTTATTCTTAAATAACCTGTCTTGAAGTCGCTTATATTGAAGTCGGCTGTACAAAATTTTTAATTTTTAATTATATTTGATAGCAATGGATGGAAAATTGACATAATTAATGGAGTATAGTCCCACCAACTTATCTGTGAACTGACAGCTTGGCGCTTTTGCGCTGAAGTGTTGCCAGTTCGGGAATATTCCCATCTAAGGGTCTTATATTCCTACATAGAGTCCACATACTAGAGTAATTAATTAGTCACGGAATAAAAATACTAGAACACAGATTTAACAGATATATGTCCAAGAACCAGAAGAAACAAAAATATCATAATTGAACAATTTAAACTTTAATTAAATATTATGCCTTTATGCCTTTTTTACCGGGCGTTGTAATTTGCGTTCCTGTGTTTTATGCGGTTTCCGGTTCTTTAACTATTTTGGAAATGAATCCTTGACTAACATCTGAAAAAGAAATGAATTGCATTAACCAATCCATTTATCGGAAATACGAAAGGAAGGATCAAACCATAGCAATACTGACCTGTAGCAGCTGATACTCTTTTATAGACCTGATTGAAAGGCATTATCGGTGCTTGCCCTCGAGCTTCTTGCTCACAAAGTTTAATAGTTTTAAAATAATGTTTCGGGCGTCACTTTTAATGGTTTTCGGCATTTTTTATTTTTCTATAAACTGTCAAACAATGACGTATCTAGTGACATTTGATTAAATGGCGGCTATAGTTCACAATTTTGCCGCAGCTGTCAGTTCACAGATAAGTTGGTGGGACTATACTCTTATCTGTCGGCATATTACGTATGATGTAGAGCGAAGTTACGTTTTATCCACTTTCCCCCCCCCCCCCCCTCCCGGTTGAGCAGTTCTCGCAGTTCTCACCGGGCGAGTAAGGTTTATGTGTCGTTCGCGCGCCCAGCCAAGTATTGAATTATTTTAATTTTACATTATCTCTTAAACTATGCGTCCAAATAACATGGTAACAAAGTTTATCTTCATAAAATTGTCTTATGATGAAGTAACTTTCGTTCGTAAGGCTAAATAGGCCATGCCTAATAATAACGCTCATAAATCACTTTATTAATTTTTAATATTTTTTTGTCATAAAATACCTAATTATGGCTTATGTATAAGAAATAGACATATGGTATCGCGGACTTTTTTTTAGACGGAGTAAAGATTTCTAGAACATTGTATTTACGTATCCCTGACGATAACACCAGCGTACGCGGATAAATCATTTCGGGAGTGCTTTTTCTTCTGACTTGCTTAACAAATATCCATATTTTAGGCTAGCTGAGTGATATAGCTTAATGATAGATAGCCTATACTGTTCCACATGAATCTGGCTATAATATACAAAAATCATTTTTCAAATCAATGTTATCAGATTAGCGCGTTTAAACAAAGAAAAAAATAAAAAAAACTCTTCCGCTTTATTATATTAGTATAGATAGATAGAACATTTTGCTACAGGTTAGAAAGGGAGCGATCGTCTTCTCGAAAGCCCGGTAAAAAGCCCACGCGTGCGAGAGAGACGACTAATCGCTCAAATGCGTGTTCGCTTTGAGACAGTCAGTTTATTTATTTAAAACATAAAAGATTTTTAATATTGATATGGTCACTATAAGATGTCCTTAGGTTAGCTAATTATGTAATAACTTAAGACAGAAGGAGCCTTAAGTAGGGACTGAATAAATTGACCGACTTGGTATTACAGAGATCTCACAACTTTTTACGGTAGAAGAACTGAGTTGCGAGACTTGGTTTTTTAAAAGTTATGTTTTTGATGGCATCTCATTTCTTTTTGTAGAAAGTTATATCTGGGTACCTATCTACATCTATTATTCCATTATATTATACATATATAGGTACACTGATTCATTCACTGCATATGTAACTTTGTAATCTCACATAAATATATAGGATTACAAAGTTACATATGCAGTAGGTGTATCTCGAAAACTGGACTGAAATAGCAAAATATTTTAGTTTTTTCTTGATTATTATACTAAACAATAATTGTATTCCAAATTTGAAGCTTCTATATCTACTAGAAGTGCCTTAGAGTTTTGATGATCGGTCAGTGAATGAGTGACAAAATTTAGAAAATTTGATTAGTTGTTATTCTTAAACTACTGGTTTAAATTTAACTAAATTTGAAATTTACTGAGTTTATACAATGCCTACTTGGTTACTGAAAATTCAGGCTTCTACTTTTATCCACAACGAAGTCATAGAGTTTCGAAAATGGCCTGAACTGCTTCGAGAAAAGGATGGTACGGCCGTGCCGCTTTTATGCTTGACTTGACGGGGCCACTGCCGTGCCCCTAGATACACTAAATGTCGAGACAGCCTTGTAGGTATTTTGCGGTATATCAAAGGAGTTGACCCACTACTTGTATTTATTACACACGTATATGATACTGTCATTATCTTTATTGTTAGTTCCGTAGACGTTCAACTCTGCTGTCAGCGCCAAAATAACGAAAATCAAATCGCGTCATTGTGTCACGTTGTATAGGCCAGTTCATATAATATAGAAGTGCACAGTACACCATTAAGGCTGTCGCGAACGTAGATATGATATTATATATATTTTTTATTTTATTATATTTTAATATTATAAAATATGGCGCGCTTAATTATAATATATTATATCAAAACACCGCAGGCAGTAAAGATGCTTAAATATATATTACTAGCCTCATATTCACAGATTCGTATTTTCGTACATAGAACAGTAGATCTCATAGCACAGGTGGTCGTCCTGGCAAGTGCACTTTTTTTCTACACGATTACTATAAAATTGTTCCGCGTTCAAAACACTACTGAAGTAGCAATCTATGAAGCATATTATTATTATTGAAACAACTTCGATTCTTAATTTGATGTGCATGTTTCCAGGAAGAAATAAAAGAACTCTCTGGATTTAATCCCATATAAAGAATAAAAACGTGTCAGGTTTTAAATATTATTAAAAATTTTACTCCTAGTGTGTTGTTATACTACTCTTGGCTGTACTGTCGTCGTAGATAAATCATCATTTTGAAATTTAATGCGAATAACTTTAAATTCATTTCCACCGCTACTAGTAAAATTTTATAGCAATTTTAAGCACCGATTCTCCACTCGCTTTCTGACGTAAGCAAATGTTGTGATGCTGCCTAATTTTGATTATACTCACGTGAAGTCATGCAAATGCAAACATGCAATGTTCTAGATTTTAAGTGGTGCTTAATGCACGGTGGATTCATTCTTGCATCAAAACCCTCTTAGGATTCAACAGGTTGAGAAACAGTTTACGTAAAACGTCTTGCAAGTCTGCAAAACAGTTTTTTAATATCCTTTCTGTAACAGTTGCATAATGTTAACTTTTATCAGGTTATTAGTATTACAATTTTATATTGTTTAATTGACCAACCTCTAAGCCAACTTCTATTAATAATTTGGACTCATTCCTGCGGGCCTCTAAAATTAACACCATTGTTACATTTATATCAATAACAACCTGTAACAACTGTCATATCGCCACAAGCGTAAATCGAACCAAAGTCTATATCACACTGTCGAAGTTTTCAAACTAGTTCAATATTAATAAATCAAGAGTACCTTTAACCGACGAGCGTGTATGCGTAGGTATATGGATGTGGAGGAAGCGAGAGAGGTGTGTCAGGATCGTGCCAAATGGAAGTCCATAGTCTCTGCCTACCCCTCTGGGTGACAGGCGTGAGTGTATATATATATATATATATATATATATATATATATATATATATATATATATATATATATATATATATATATATATATATATATATATATATATAATAAAAACTTTCCTACTACTACACAGAGCATTTGTTGCTGAACACCTTAGCTCTCGGGAGATATCTCCTTTTCCTTCTACGGTCAAAGAGGTGATTACTCGACTAGATGTGAATGTCAACCACAAGCAACCTGCAAGCTTCGGAAATAGTCTAGCCACTCTCTGCGCTACAGTGTTTGGCACGCCTTTTTTGAACCCCTACTGATCATTTTTACTTCACGGCACTGTCACTGTTTTTTACCTTCTTCTAGATTCACCGTTTACTACTTAGGTACCTGTACCTGGTACTTATATCTTTTAAATCACACTGTTGAAATTAAAGTTTCTAAGCTACTACCTCGTATATTCGTAAACTCGTACTAGTCGCTCCGCGTACTGAATAACTTGCCTGGCTGGCGATACACTGTCTTATTAAATGTGCATAAGTATATATTTTTTTAGTTTTAAGCTTTCGATTTTACATTTTGACCGTGGACAAAATGCTTTGCTGTGAACTATTAGAATAATTTTATATTTTTGTATCCTGACAGCTGAAACTTGCAAAAAGGGTCAACCAGCCTTTCCATTTTTCGCGTAATATTGTAAAACATTTTTGCTGAGCCATAGGAGAATATTTAATCAAACTAAAACCTAAAGCAGCGTCTCCACCAATGTTTTGTTGTCAACTTTTGTGTTGTCAACACGTGTTGGTGACAAATGTTTCTGTAATTACCTAATGTTGACAACAAAACTTGTAAACAATGTCGGGAACCGTGTCTCCATTTTCGGCGGCAACATCATAGGAATACGCTTTTGCTAACATTTGTTCCCTCTGTGGAGACGCTTGTTCGAAATATTTGTTGGCAACATGTCTGTCACATGGATGAACGAGTTAATCGACACATTAATTAATTTATATCGTTCACAAAATACATTATGGGATGTGTGTAATCAAAATTATATTCTTGTTTATAGGTAGATCTAGATAACTAGATACTTAGTTACTGACGCTATAGTTACAGATTTATTATTTGATTTTTCAATTTTTTCGCGTATAATGCCAATGACCTTAAAAATTCTTCAGTGTTAGTAGACCTCCCAGTACTAGTGACTGCCTACTAATGCAAGATCAGCATATACTGGAATTTAGTTTAATACTTCTCATTGCCACTCTTTCATTAATGATGAAGTCGCGTATCGCATGTTTGTAAATAGCAAAAAATGTGAAACAAACAAGTGACGGCTCCGTGTTGCACTGGTTTAGTAATGAGTTGCAGCGCTAAGGGCCGCGGGTTTGAACCCGGACGGAACAAGTATTTGTATGGCCTACAAATAATTGTTCTCTAGGTCTGTTCTATGTATGTAAGCTGTCCCTGCGATACAGGATCAAATCCTAGTGTGGAGGTAACTTTTTTAAAAAGAGAGGAGGGAGATAACTAATGAAATTAAAAATGTTGCCTATAACTAGGGTTACCATATCTCAGGATTTGTCCTGAGATCTCAGGATTTTTGGACTCTTCTCAGGATTGCGGCTGGATTTTCCAAATCTCATGAAATCTCAGGATTTTTAGAATTTACAATACAATACAGCTTACATTTTAAAGATCTCTTTAATAAAAAGTTAAAATAATAATAATCTTCTTCTTCTTAATTAATAATTGCACAATTAACATCAAAACTTATTTATCCAAGTAGGTACTTAAACAGTTTTATCATATTTAATATGTGAAGATACCTCTTTAAGTAAGGTTTTTTCTTTAAGTATTGATTTATATAATTCCCCACATGTTAAACTCTTCAAATTAGGTATATTGAATTAAAAGTATAGCTCGAACTGAAGACACCGTTAGACGGTTTCTTTCATTCGACCATTGAGCCCCAATAATAGAAAAAATTCTTTCTACGTTTGCATTCTGGGCTGTAATTGCAAATATATATTGACAAATACGCATTATCTCTGGTAATCGTGAAATACCTATTGTCTTGAAAATGGTTAAAGCATGGTATTGAGTATTTCATTTTAAGTTGAGATTGATTGATGATGATTAAGTCTCGGATTGGGGGCGACTAAATCTAGTCCAGTTTAATCCTCAGAAGACACAAGTTTGCGCGTTTACCGCTAAAAAGAACCCCTTTGTCGTATCTCCTCAATTTCAAGGCACTCACCTTGTGGCCTTGTTGCCTCAGCCAGTATCGGAATCCTCGGCGTCGACATATCGAGTGACGTGCAGTTTCGTGGTTACTTGGAAGAGAAGGCCAAATTGGCCTCTAAAAGCTTGGCGTGCTCAGCAGAGCTGGACAGTATTTCATGCCGGCACAACGCCTGCAACTTTACAAGGCGCAGGTTGGACCTCACATGGAATACTGTTACCATCTCTGGGCTGGGACATCCCAGTGCCAGCTCCTTCCACTTGACCGCATCCAACGCAGAGTGGCTCGAATCGTCGACGACCGAGTCTTTTCCAATCGGCTCGATTCATTGGCGCTGCGAAGATATGTTGCATCTCTTTGCATTTTCTTTCGCATTTACCACGGGGAGTGCTCTGAGGAATTGTTCGGATTAATCCCAGCCGCTAAATTTCACGAATGCACATCAACAACAGAACTCCTGATACCATCCACACCATCTGGATGTTTGGCGGTCCACTACTGTGCGATTTAGAAGATGTTTTCTTCCTCGCACAACTTTCTTGTGGAATGGTTTACCACCAGCGATTTTTCCGGACCGGCGTAGGGAACTTCAAGAAAAGAGCCTACTCCTTGTTAAAAGGCCGGCAACGCATCTGCAATTCCCCTGGTTCCCTTGGTGTTGCGGTTGTTCATGGGTGGCGGTAGTCACTTACCATCAGGTGAGCCGCATGCTCGTTTGCCCCCTCTCCTATAAAAAAATGATGATTTACTTGAGTATGGTTAAAGCAGTCCAATCTTCGCAATGGGGTGGAAGTGGAACTGAGTGAGTGTGCGACACTTACGTGATAGGGGCGGTGCCCCATCCCCGCTTTGTGTATGATGTGCAACGCGTGAGCGACATCCATAGTGTATAAAACGATAATATTATGACTTTTTTAAATTGTTAAGTACGTTGGAGAGAAATTTCTCAAATTGTAAAAAATCTCAGGATTTTTCAATGGAAATCAGGCTTTTTCTCCGGACTTTTGATTTTTTCTTGTGGTAATCCTACCTATAACCGACTTCAATATTAATACGCATTATTAAGGATAACTCCAAAACTACTGGTGTTTTTTTTTGCATAGAATTATAAATACTGCGGCTGCCTACATAGTATCGTCACTTGAATACATACTATTGTTGCCTTAGAGTATTAAACTAACAGGAAACGACATTGGAGAGCGTTCCCCGCTGTCAACAGTACGAGAGCGCGGATCATTCCCGTTATATAAAACTAGTTGCGCCGCTTACGGCGTCACTTACCAAGTAGTCGTAAGCGTGAGTTGAGCTCCAGAAAAATGCCGAGTTGCAGTGTGTTTTCTTGTAAAAAAAGATCACAGACCGCAAATTAACAAAAATACGGCGTTACCTTTCATCTTCAAGTATTTATTTTGATTTCAATAATTAATATAAGCATTAAATCACGAAAATTCTGATTAATATAGCTGAGCAGGTAGTGTTGCCAACTTAAAGTATTAATACTATAGTAAGGAATATTGCACTACTATAGTACGGCCGCTGAGTTATTACCGATTTGACAGATTATTCTTAAATTAATCGATATAACCTTGCACGAGCGACACATTTGCCGAATGATTTAGAATACCTCTTTAATATAAAACTTTATGTCAAAATGTCAGAATCAAGTAATTTTCCAATAAACTCTGTTTCAAAACTTAAAGTAGTTTGTAAATAATATGAAAACATTTATTTTTTGTTCTTTGGCGCGCTTGTACAAAGTTACATCGTGCGTCTAGTTTTCATAGTGATGTGCTTGATAGTATTCGGTCCGAATTCATTGGAATAGATATGATATTTATTTTATTTGGATATTTTTATTTTACTTATTCCTTCGAACAACTAGACTATAATGCTACCATTTTTTTGCGTCTCCTAATTGCACTGTGTTGCCAGTATCTCTATGATTTTTAAGATTTATGTGTGATCCAAAGACAGAAATACTGTTTTCTATGATTTAAAAATAAATACAATTAAAATGATTATGTATAATTTTTAACATTCATAATATATAAAACAACATTTAATAAATATAATTTTCTCCCTCAATTAAGTAATGTTATAGGTGTATTTTTTTAAGTAATTGGCGATACTATTCTGGCAACACCCTTACCACCGCTATTTTAATCTGTTTAGTCGTCTTCCGTACTCTCGTGCGCACAGACTACGTTCTCTTGTGTAACCGTTGTTTTTTGACTCGACTTTCTCCTGTTTATCGTTGCGCTTTATTGGACTAATTTTGTTTGTGTTTAGTAATTTTGTTGAAAATGCCGAAACGAGGAAAAACATTGAATAGTCAATGTCGTGAGCTTGTACTAAAGCTACAGGATTACTTTGAGCGTGAGTCACAAAATGGCGGCCCTTTGATTCCTGTCACTCAAGTGAAAGATCGGGTTTCACTAGCTCTTGGAATTGGTGCAAAAACACTATATAATATAAATAAAGAAAAATTTGGTGCTTCTGGAAGTGAAGATAATGTTTTACGCACTCCTAAGAAAAAACGAAGACAAAAGCCCGTGACAGGTGTTGATGTTTTTGATGCAGATGCAATAAGAAACCACATATATGGTTATTATACAGTTATACTAGGAACGAGTTTCCAACTAGACGTTTGCTATTGGTCTCTTTAAAAGAAGCTGGCTTGTTTAAAGGCGGTAAAACGGCGTTGTCAAAACTATTGCACGAAATTGGGTTTGAATATAAAAAAACGAATAAAAGGAAAATATTAATGGAAAGATTTGATTTAATAATTAAAAGGAGCGAGTTTTTAAGAGAAGCCAGAAAAATCGAGTCTTGGGACAACGTCGTTTTTGTTGACGAAACATGGTTAAATGCGAACCACACTGTGTCACGCTCTTGGACTGACGAAACAAAAGCATTAACCTCAAAGGTTCCAATTGGAAAAGGATCGCGACTGATAATTTGTCACGCCGGTTCTGCTGGAAGTGGTTTCTTTGAAAATGGACTGCTGGCTTTCGCGTCAAAAAGTACTTCCGATTACCACGAGGAGATGGATACAGACACTTTTACGAATTGGTTCGAAAATCAATTATTACCCAGCCTGCCAGAGCCTTCTATCATAATAATGGACAACGCTTCATATCACTCGAAACAAGTGAATAAAGCGCCTACTCAGGCCGACAAGAAAGCTGATCTCGTAGCATGGCTACACCAAAATGGAATTGAAACTACTGTCGAAATGCTAAAGTCTGACTTAGTAAAGATGGTACGCGAAAATAAAACATCAAGAGTCCGTTATGAAGTAGATGAGATAGCTCTAGCACATGGACATCGGGTACTTCGAATTCCGCCTTATCACTGCCAGTACAATGCCATTGAGCTAATATGGGCACAAATCAAAGGTATTGTTTTTTATCGCATAAGTTATGAATATGAATAATTTGTACTATTATAACATCCAATATTCAGCATATAAGTAAAAAGATACATAACTAAGAAATAAATATCTCATGTCCCTTACATGTAGGTAATTGTGTAACATTTCGTTTATTTAATGTAATAAATTAACGTTATTTAATGTTTACATTACAGGTTACGCAGCTCGTAATAATACGACTCCGCCATTCAGTACTAATAAAATGATGGGTCTATTAAAAGATGCTTGCAGCAAAATAACGAAAGAAGATTGGGTCAAGGTCGTCGAAAAGACTCGAAAACTAATAACAGAAGATTATGAACGCGATATAAGAGTGGACACCATTATAGACAATGAAATTGTCATACAAGTGACTGATAGCGATGACAGCTCTGGCGAATCTGGTTCAGAGTCTGAATAATTGTTTTAATAAATGATAGGTAGTCATTTATTAAAACATCTTGTACCTACTCTATTCATTAAAATGTGTAACAGTGTTTACAAATTTGTTTTATTTTGATATGTCCTCGACCAATTATCTACGCCCATCAATGATACTCCACCTAATAAAGAACCTGTGTCTTTAACTATTATTGTTTTGATTTTATTTAATTACACACTATACTAAAATATTTAAAAACAAATTGTTCCCAAATGATATTAGGGTTACTGGTTCAGTCACTTCACTAGTATTGTCAATTCGTCATGTGTCAAATCGGTAATAACTCAGCGGCCGGAGTATAGGACATAATTAAATTTTGCTTAATTGTAGACAAATGTCGTTTCTCTTTGTTCTAATTACACAAGACAAAATCGTGTTATTGAATAGTCTTAAATTCATCAATATTAATGTGATCTATTTGCAAAAATTTGTTATTTAAAATTCTTTTTTGTACAATGTTTAAAAAAGATCTTTGGTTCTACAGTTTTCCAAAAGATCCTTACAGGCGCCAAGTTTGGATAAAAGCATGTGGCAATCATATAACCTGGGTACCTAAACGAACAAGCACTATTTGTTCCGAGCATTTTGACCAATCGGTTTTCGTAATCTATTCGTAAGTTTATTATTTTGCTACAGGTTTATTTTACATTATGAAGGATAAAATTTAAAATATGTAACAAATCGAAATGGAAGGTTTAGTGAACGATATTTATTCATTTTAAAATGTTATTTACAAGTTTATCGTCTTAGATGATGTCAACCAAATTGTTGTTTTCAGATGAGATACGAATTATTAGCGCTTAAATAAATAAATAAGGACAAACAAATAATTTCATTGTCATATTTATAATCTATTATTATTAAATATATACAGAGTACTACACTTTTGTACTGTAGAACACAAAATATTACCGCTTTTTACGAAGACATTAATTATTTTTCAATCCTAAGTAAAATGACGAAAATAAGTATTTTTGGTTAAGCGCAAACTTCGACCAAGAGATAGCAAATGTTTATTTTTTTTAATTGCTCCATTATGTTGCTGCGTAAAGGAAGGACAAAAACAAATAAACAAAAAATCACACTTTCACATTTATAATATTATATTAGTATGGATTGTCAAGAATGATATATAAACTTTTGAAACCGGTTTACAATCGGCTTTTTGAGGGTAGAACTATACACTCCCGCTCTCTTTCTCGCTCTAGTAAATAACGGTTCTGAGTGACCAAAAAGGTTAGAAGCACAGGAAAGTGCAATTTCATGCTGCCAGATGTAGTTCAACCCTAACCCTTAAAACGGGTTTAACTCTATAGGTTGGGTAAAATCTGTAAAATTAGACCGTTTAAAACCCCTATACAGATAACCTTTCCGGTTGGTCATGACATTAAAAATGGTAAAAACATTTCATAGACTAGGCATATTATATATTTTTAAGCATACAGGAACATTATTTCGATAATGATTACGTTCCACATAACATTGAATTGGCAAACTTGGTGATGGAAAAATATGCAAGCACAAGAATTAGCTACCTCGCAAAAAAAGAGTGTGCCAAAAAGTGTTTTCGTCACATATACCAAACTTATTCACTTTAAAAACCAGTTAAAATATAATATAATACCTTTTTCAATTTGTTTTAATTTTGGTAATTTTGTATTATTATATTGTACCTTATGTATTTTTTTTTAATTTACTTTGAATGTAATATTACTCATTAAACATTTGTTCATTTTTATTTCATTTAATTTGCTAATGTAACTTGCATAAAATTTCATCGACATATCCATATCGACAAGGCCCTCGCACTAGTTGTTTATGGCTTATGCACTGTAACTATGAGACATTTATAAGAGATTTTCAAGGTTGTGTGCGTTTTGCTTAATCGTGTGCTCATATTATGCTGTATGCGTGCGTAATGACGTGGCCCAATTTTTACGATTTGCTTAGTGTGCGTTACCTCGCCTCCCGCTAGAAGTGACAGACTTTTTTGTTTGGAACATTATGCGCATGGCGTCTCCTGTTAGTTGAATACTCTAAGATTGTTGCCAACAAAACTTTGGTGGAGACAGCAAGCTGTCAAATCTCAAATTATCGACGGCATGACGGCATGTATCAATTCGGTGCGAAAACATCGGAACAAAAGTTGGTAACTTGTCAACATTTTCAGTGGATACGCGGCATAAAGGAGGTTAATAATAAAGAGTTTCAAACGATATTCGAACAGAGAGTTATTCATATTTTGAAACATGGGAAATTTAAAGGACCGTGAATAAAAATACAATGTTTTTTTTTAAATTATTCTGTATGCATTTCTTACCTAATCTAACCTCTCGAGCGCCCAGCCACCGTTTTACGGTGGACTGTTTTACCCCCGATAAGCGCCCATCGACCGTTATACGGTGGTCACGTAGTTGTCCCAAATAATACTTAAATAAAACGCGAAAACAATGTTTATCTCTTTTTAATGTATACTATTTTGAAGGTAATGAAACGTTTAACAGATCTAATACACAAACACGTATAGTTTCGACAATTGTTAAAACAAACAGTCAAATAAACTTATCAGTATGCGAAGTCATATCGCTTTGAACGTTTGGTCAACTTTGAAGTGTGAATTTATTGTGTTGCGATTTGAGTATCGTGAGAACAAAATTTTTGGTAAGTAGCTAATGTTATTCATAATATATGGTTATATTATTTTCATTATAGTTTTGCTACTATGAACTTGTTGTACAATATTTAGATTAGTCCATGTGCCTAGCCAAACAAAACCGTTGCAAAAATCGTTCTAGATTTAAAAAAATAAGAAATATTTCTGCAAAATTTTTTCTTTTACTGGGAAAAAATATCATGAAATATTGTTAACTACAAAAAAAGATATAGAAAGTACTTTAAATAAATCTAAATAACAAAATTATTAGACGATGTGTAGTTTAACCGTGATACGGTGGCGGGACGCCCCGAATTCTGAATTCATAATGGCGGCGAAATATAAATTTAGAAATGAACATAGAAGTCGTGGAAACGCCTAAAAATATTTTTAGTCTAATAAGTTGGTATTTATTTTGTTTTAGTTTTGTTTTAGTTGTATTTATTTTGGTATTTATTTTGTTTGGTTAAGATATATTTTGATTTAATGTTGATATTTGATTTAATGATATATAACTGTTTGCTAATTGTTTGTTTATTAATTTAGGTGTGGTTACAAATTAGGCGTAATAGGCATAATTTTCGACTACACACCTACTGTAAGGATACCTATTTTATGTACCTATATTATTTTATTTTACGTAACGATTAACTACTAAATTTTTTAATTATTTTTCAGATTTTTTAAAAAAGAAAGTGCAACCTCCAATTGACGCATTTATCTTACATGATAGCACCACTTCTTTCTCAGAAGATTATTTTTTACAGCTAACCAAAGAATAGACCAGACCAGACCCAGACTATTCCAGGCCCAGGCGGGAAGTATTGCGCAGGGTTTGCGTTGTATGCCGTAAACCCACGTTTACTGCCCTGGTTGCAACGTGACTCTGTGCCTGTTTGCTTGTTTTGCGCAACATCACGCCACTAAATAATAATTTAAACTTTTTAACCGACTTCTAAAAAAGGAGGAGGTTTTCAATTTTATTATTATTATTATTGTTATTATACAACTAATCCAACTTTTCCATAGTTTCATTTTCTACAAGTCGACCTACAAAAATCATTTTAAAAAAGTTTAAGAAATATTTTTTGCTATTAACAAAATAAATTAAACATAAAAATGTAAAAAAATAAAAACACCGATGAATTTAACATAATATTAGATATACCTTTAAAAATAAATTTAAATTTTCGACGAAAGACGAGTCTATACATTTTTTGTCCTATATTGTCAGTTTGGTTCGAAATTTTGTCAATGTTTTAATTGTTTTTAATAACTCTATCATATTATTAGAAATATGTGTTTATGTTTATTTGTTCCATATTCAGTATAGTATTTGACCAAACAACTCATTTATAAAATTATCAAACAGTTTATTTTTTACAGCCTTATCTTTAGTAGTGGTATTTTTTGTGGATCTTTTTTTGTTTCGTAAGATTCTATAAGATCTGACTACTTTAAACACACGATATATTATAAAAGAAACTCGGTAACAAGTTAAGCCTAATAGGGGACCACAAAAAATATTTTATGTGGAAATTAAGTCCAAAAAGGGCTTTGAACTCAAAGCTGTTGCTAAGATATTATTTTGCTTTAACTACTTCGTTTTCAAATATATTTCTTTGACTAATTTTATGAGAAGAGGGTGATTTTATCTATTTATATTAATAAAATAACTAATATATAATATTATAAGGCCTTTTATCATGCTATTAAGGACTCATATTAATATTTAAATGCATTTTTCTACAATTATGTGTATACATTTACACATTTGTGTGATCAGACCGTTTAAAATATTTCCACTTGCTATAAGAATTAGATAATTTTATATACATAAAAACGCAAATTTCATGTAGATTCTGAATATATGATTATTTATTAGTGCTCATAAATGATTTTACGTCAAAATCAGCATTTAAACGTTGACCGCCAACTTACTTTCATACGCTAAATTTGGGCTGGGCGCTTGTCGATGTTATGACGTTTGACGTTTGGGCGCTCGAGAGGCTAAGTAAAAATGCATCTATTGTCCATGGTTGAGTTTTGGCGGGAACTTGACCGGCGGTGGTTTGTTGCCCCTGTATTATTGTTTAAATAATGGTTTGAAGTGGACTTTGATATGTAACAGTGGTGCGATTTTATGTATTAAGTGTCTGCGTGTCTGCGTGAACTATTAGTGGAAACTGTGTCACAAGTGCTCTGATGGTGATGTGATTCTCATAATAAGGTGTCTGTCTGCTTAGGCACCTTGAGATACCATCGCCAACCGTCAGCTGTCTGCTGGCTTAAGTTGCCGTCAAAATCTCCCAAGGGCGGCACAATGTAACGCATCAATATATTGTAAAGCAGTAGAGTATGAAGAATAATTATAATAATATATTGTAACTTCAGGCTCAGAAGGGCTAATTCCCAGAGCCGTAAAACAAGTTATTAAAAAAAATTGTCCATGGCTCTATGATCTTGCTTTTGCTTGCTGTCAAGTCACAAATTGGAAAATGGCCGCGAAACAAAATTCTATTGTGAACGATGGTAAAGTTTCGTTATAAGTAGTTTACGTTGTGCTATTCTGCACTGATAAATGTCATTTTATTTTCTTAAATTTTATTAATTCTAATCGTACATTAATCAGTGTAATATTTGTTCCTTCAATGAACATTATTTTATTTCAGGGCAAGCAACATCTGAAGATATTCCTTTGACATCCTTGGAAGAAAGTCTCCTTAGCTTAGAAAAGCTCGATCGTGCTTCACCTGAACTTTGGCCAGAGCAAAGTAAGTTTATATTGCCCTTTCTTTAAATCATAAAATTTGTCAAAGCACGAAGTGATGAATTTCAAAATCCCCGCGATTTACGTTTCATTTTTAATGTTGTCATCCCGTCCTCCATTATGTCCATGACCATTCCAGTCGTTTTTGGGGTTTCAGTTATAACGTCCGTATTTCAAACGCATTTAAAATGAGTGACGGCAATAGTAATTTTTCGAATAACGATGAAAGCTCTCAACGCTCAAACGATTCTTTTGTAGTTCCTGGCGTATCGGAGTTTGCAAACCTACAAAACGATGACCAATCGCCGCCGTCTTGGAAAGGACTTACCAAAGATGATTACAGCTACATGCAACGTAAGTTCTGAAAAGTTTTTTATTATTTTTGATATGTCTTATACTTATATTATGTTTATAGATTATTTTATAAGTACAATAATAATTCAAATTTAAGTTTTTTGTTACCTTTTGTCTGATATCATAATGGAAAAGTGTAAGTTTTACAGTTTAAGAAATATTAAATCAATTTTCTTCATAAGCATAATTCTTTGACAGTATTAATTTTCTAATTAGGAAGTGTATGGTAGATTTTGTTTGAAAACAAGTTTATTTTTGCATTTATAGTGATAAAATAAATCTAAATTTAGGTAAAATGTATTTTACAGAACTTGGATCTCTGTCTACCAGTGGCCTCATAATGGAAGTAAAAAGACTTCATGATCTTGCTTATCAACTTGGACTTGAAGAGGCAAAAGAAATGACTAGAGGAAAATATTTAAATATATTCTCATCTAGGCGACAAAGGTAGTCTAGCTATGAATTTAATATGTATAACATTAACTGTGACTGAGTTTTTAAGAACATAGAGAGAGATAATATAAATTTCAAGTTATGCCTAAATGAGTTATTGATTTCCATAGACCTTTATCTTACAAGTTGTGATTATGAATTTCAACAGTATTAGAATTCTAAATTTGTAACTAAACTGAGCACTTTAAAACAGACATTTTTATGTTGTACTTGGATATGAATGTTAATGCCCATTTTCATTAACTATAAGGAACTATTTAGCAGTTAGGATAATAGCATAAATGACAGAGTACTTATAATTTTTATTTGCTTAAATCTACAGTGCTACCATCACATCTATTATTATAGTATTTCATAAATAAGTTGACTATTTTATTGGGACAAAAATTTTAAAAATAATATAGTGAAGTGTAGTATAATTTATAAGCAAGTTTATATAGGAAGTTTTTTGAGTAGGTTTGCAATAACTTCTTTTTCTGTCCATCACATCCTGCCAACCAATTTAACTACGAAAGAACAAACCGAGATCTCTTCTGTTATAATTTTTCATGCAATTCAACTTTATTTTTGTAATATATAATAAGTCCTCCAGACTGAATTTTAGTCACGGCGGCCAATCTCAACAGAGACTAGCCATTTGCACAGGGCAGGATTATAGTTCCTGAGTGTATGTGCAAGCACAGGTGCACTCTATCCCCTCACCCTCATAGTCTGTTGGGACTGTAATCCGACATGATCGGACTATAGATCAGGTGCAGGACCAACAGCTTTCTAAGGTACGGGGATAAAACATCGCTAACTTCTTGCTACTGAGCAAAATCTTAACAGAAGGACCCAATAACTGATTTTTGGTCTGACCTGGGATTCAAACACAGGATCTCATGATTAGCAATCGCATTTACACCACTAGACCAATGAGGCAGTCATGTTTCATGTTTTAATATTAAAAGAAGGAATATTTTGGTTTCCATTGCAAAATATGTAAAATAATTTGGACTTGTACAATATCCTACAATTATAGTTAATTACTTGTTATAGTATCAACTAGTATCTTATATCTAGGATAATATTATCTGTTTAAAATCGGATGTAATAATATATTTTACAATGTATGTGCATAAATATGTAAAACATAAACATTAAAACAAGATATTTTTTTTGTAACATGGATGCTGCAAAATTATGGTGCTATTATTACACAAAACTACATTTACTATTATTTAGTCAACTGCATAATTAATGTTTTATTTTTTAGTGTATATTAATAGATATTATATAAAATTATTGATTTTCTGGTAGTATTAAGGTAATATTTAAAAAAAAATCTTTTTTTAGGTGGAATTAATGCTTAATGTGAATAAACAAAATGTTTATTTAGTTTCATTGTTTTCTTTTCGATTTAAATGTAGACAGTGATTATAATATGCTCTTTCGACTAAGTTAAAATGCTTATGTAAAATAAATATGCTGAATTAGGCAACAGTATATACATAAGTATATTTATACCATTACCATACCATTTAATATTTAAATAAAAATAGCTATGTAATACTGCTGGTTTTAAGTGACAGTTGAAGAGAGAAAGAAACAATTTGGGCAGAAATCAATTAACCTTAGCAATATAAAAATATGAAAAAAAAACTATAAAATATGAGACTCGACATTTTACTTCATAAGTCATGCCACCACAACGTCGTTGTCAAACCACAACGTCGATTTTCAGTACTGACCAAAGCCTTGGAGAATATAGGATAAGGAGGGGATAGGGAGGCATCTGAACCTCCTATTTTGAATTTTTTTTTCCGTTAGAAACCGCTACAAAGCTGATTGTTTCGCCACTTTGCTATGCTGTTAGCTTGCTAGGTTTATTATCATCAAAATCACCAATACAACTCTGTAAGTTCATATTAGCCCTTTGTCATTCAAAGGGTAATATTATGATTTTAATGATAATAATTCTGCATAATCGCTACGGTCGCGAATCATATTTTGTTAAATATACAACCTAACCCTGAGCTACAAAATCCAAAAAACGCAAGAAAATTTTAATTTCACGGGCCACCCTGGAGCTTCCGCCTTAAACGGTACAGTGCGAGTGGCACGCCAGTCGCGCCATAGATTACTTTTGTGTGTGGCGTATGATACGCGTGTCGTGCCTTTTTAAAAATCGTTATAACTCGCTCAAATTGCTTTTTGGAAGAATTATTAAGTGGCGAAGCTTGTAAAGACACTTATTGATTTCACGATGTCTGTCCGTCTGTCCCACGATTATCTCGAGAACGGTTTCGAATTTTCAAATTCTGTTTTCAGCAATCGATTACTGATCACCCAGGCATCTGAACCTCCTATTTTGAAATTGCTTCGCCACTTAGCTATGCTGTTAGCTTGCTAGGTTTATTTTGCGAGTAGTTAATGCATGCAGCTTCGTTTCTGGATATTTTGAAAATTTGAAATTTTTAGGGGTTGACAACCTTTTTTTAACGTGTACATGGTACTATTTTTACTTTATGGGTTTTAAATCATGTTATGGAAACATTGTCTAATAAGTAACAAATAATAGCACTCATTGCGATCGCTCACAAACTCAAGTTGTAAATAAATTTTTTGAAAACAAGTCTCCTGTTAAAAGAAAACAATGCGTTTGTCTTATTGTTTAATTTTGCTTAAAATGGTTGAACTGCCGCCTTATTACTATCATATGACCGAATAGACCTACGAAGTACCATGTGCTCTTGAGATATGGTATAAGGTTTATTTTTGCTTGAAACAGTTCGAAACCGTTCATGTATAAAAAAAAGTTCGCTAATAAATAGTCTTGTGTCAATCCGCCGCCGAATAGCGCTGGCGTTTTTTTCCCTTTGAAAACACTTGTTTTGCTATTCTTACTAATTAGACGTTTTCAGATCGACTTTACTTTTAAATTTGTATAACATTAAATAATATTTAACATTTGTAAATATCAATGAATGATAAACCTTTTTTTTTTCCAAATTAAGGTTCTTCATTGTTTGATATTTATAAATGCTATTATTAGGTGAAAATTTAATTTAATAAAAATTAAAAACCAAGGTTGGACCTGGCAACATATTACGCACGCACCCTGAGGACTGACGAGAAGAATGTGGAGCTGGAAGAAGAGATAGACAAGTTACGCTGGCATATTATAGGATTATCCGAAGTCCGAAGAGAGGGGGAGGACACGGTAATCCTCGAATCCTGCAACTTGCTCTATCACCGGGAGGGCGACCATTTGTCCCAAGGAGGTGTCGGATTTATCGTCCACAAGTCTCTCGCTAACAACGTTGTAAAGATTGAGAGTGTGTCGACGAGGGTTGCGTACCTTATACTCAGAATCACCAAACGGTATTCGCTGAAGGTCATACAGGTTTACGCACCAACCTCGGCACACCCTGATGAGGAGGTGGAGGAAATGTATGAGAGGATATCTTTAGAGCCATGCATTCTTCAAAACCCAATATACGGTGTTAATGGGAGACTTCAATGCAAAACTAGGCACAAGAGAAAACGGTGAGCTAAAAGTAGGGAAATTTGGAATAGGGCAACGGAACCCAAGGGGCCCGCAGCTGGCCGACTTCATGGAGAAAGAGGGACTCTCTATGATGAACTCTTTCTTTCAGAAGCGGCCCCACAGGAAGTGGACCTGGTCGAGCCACGACGGTTCCACAAAAAAATGAGATTGACTTCATTATAACGACCAGACGACAACTGTTCAGTGATGTCTCCGTGATCGCGAGGGTGAAATCTGGTAGCGATCACCGAATGGTTAGAGGCACACTGAACTTGAACGTGAAGTTGGAGAGGTCTCGTCTGATGAAGTCAACGCTCCGTCCCCCTCGTGCTCTGTTCCAAAGTCCCGAAACTTTTCAGCTCGAGTTACAAAACCGTTTTCAGTGCCTAGAAGACTGCAATGAAGTGGACGATATGAATGACAAGCTCGTGGAAACTGTCCATGCGGTCGGAGCTAAGTTCTGCAAGACCCGCCGCAAAAGAACACAAAAACTCTCCGATCACTCTCTTAATCTCATGGCTGTTAGACGGGAGATGAAGCTACATTCTTCAACAGATTTGACAGCATACAGGCAACTGAACAGACAGATCTCCAAATGCATGCGGCGGGACTTACGCAACTTCAATACAGCTCGTATTGAAGAAGCGATCGAGCAGAACCAAGGCTCCAAAGTCTTTGCCAGAGATCTGTCTGCCAGAAAGATCCAACTGTCAAAGCTGGAGACGGAGTGTGGCAGCATCGTTTCCGGGGCACCTGAAATTTTGAGTGAGATTTTGAAACTCTTATATAAAGGCGCGTCTCCACCAAAAATGTTGACAACATTTATGTTTCCGACATGTTGACAAATCAACAAAAGTTGACGACATTTGTTTCAAAATGCTGCAAGAAGCGTCTCCACCGAGGGAACAAATGTCGGCAACAAGCGTATTCCTTTGATATGCAACATTTTGAAACAAATGTCGTCAACTTTTGTTGATTTGTCAACATGTCGGAAACATAAATGTTGTCAACATTTTTGGCGGAGACGCGCCTGACAGAAACATTTGTCGGCAACACGTGTTGACAAATGTTGAAAACTTTGGCGGAGACGCGCCATTATACATACAATTAATTAATTTAAATATGTTGTTGTGCCCATATTGTGAGCTTCAATCCCTGACTGATAATAATGTAACTAAATATTATACGAGACTATTTTATGATATGAATTTGTAAAAGATGTGAATAAATTTATAGCTAAGTTAAGGAATACGTAATTATCATCATCATCATTACAGCCCTTCACAAGTCCATTGATGAACATAGGCCTCCCCAAGGAATGCCATTTTGCCACAAAGCACGACCGTCAGCCACCTGCACCCACCGACTTCCTGCAGACCTAAGTCGGTGGTACCGTTGAAGAGACTTGTAGCACCGCCCAAATTTCGAGGGAACCAATGGCGTTCTCATTCATAGTCCACATACGCAAGGCAAAGTGGCAGATTGTACTCTTCGGTTTTCTATAAAATTTGACGAAGTGTATGTATGTGGTCTATGGTGCTAAAGCCTTTTCGGAAACTGACTTGTTCGGGAGGCTGGAAGTCGTCGAGTCTGCGTGCGATTCGAAATGACAAACTCGTGAAAACTGTCCATGAGTCTGAGCTAAGTTCTGCAAGGCCCCTCCGCAGAAGAACACAAAAACTCCCCGATCACACTAAGTCTCATGGCTGTTAGACGGGAAATAAAGCTACAGTCTTCAGCAGATTTGACAGCATACAGCAGATAGATCTCCAAATGCATGTGGCGGGACTTACACAACTTCCATACATCTCTTATTGAAGAAGCTATCGAGCGAAACCAAGGCTCCAAAGTGTTTGCCAGAAAGAGCCAACTGTCAAAGCTGAAGACCGAGTGTGGCAGCATCGTTTCCGGGAGACCTGAGATTTTTAGTGAGACTGAGAGGTTCTATGGGCATCTTTACACGTCATCGTTGGAGCCACACGCAAGTGTGAGTAACTATCCAAGAGCGAGTCTTATCAGACACTATTCCGATGATATCCCGGACGTCAGTCTGAGCGAGATTAGAATGGCTCTCCAGCACCTTAAAAACGGCAAGACCCCAGGCGATGATGGAATTACAGCGGAGCTTCTGAAAGCGGATGGAAAACCGATACTTGAAGTCCTTCAGAAGCTCTTTAATTCCGTCCTCCATGGTGGCATTACACCGGCGGCGTGGAGCAGAAGTGCGGTGGTCTTGTTCTTCAAGAAAGGCGACAACGCTCTCTTGAAGAACTACAGACCGATTTCCCTTCTGATCCGCATCTACGTGCTGTTTTCGAGATTCATTACGAATCGTCTCGAGCGCAGACTTGACGACTTCCAGCCTCCCGAACAAGCCGGTTTCCGAAAAGGCGTTAGCACCATAGACCACATACACATACCCTTCGGCAAATTGTACAGAAGTCAAAGGAGTACAATTTGCCACTATGTCTGGCGTATGTGGACTATGAGAAAGCCTTTGATTCCGTCGAAATTTGGGCGCTGCTGCAGTCCCTTCAGCGGTGCCAACTTGACTGTCGGTATATCGAAGTGCTGAAGTGCCTGTACAGTAGAGCTACGATGGCTATCCGAGTACAGAACCAGAGTACGAAACCTATCCAATTGCAGAGAGGTGTAAGACAGGGTGACGTCATATCCCCGAAACTCTGCACCGCTGCATTGGAAGACGTTTTCAAGCTTCTGGGCTGAAAAGGATACGGTATCAACATCAATGGCGAGTACATCACTCACCTTCGATTTGCTGACGATATAGTTCTTATGGCAGAATCGCTGGAGGACCTAAGCACTGTGCTCAATGACCTCAATAGTGCTTCCCAACGGATAGGTCTTAAGATGAACATGGACAAAACAAAGATCATGTTTAATGTCCATGTCACACCTATGCTGGTAGTTGTTGGGAGCACTGAGCTCGAAGTTGTTGACGAGTATGTTTACCTGGGACAAATAGTCCGACTAGGTAAGTCCAACTTCGACCGAGAGGTCAATCGACGGATTCAACTCGGTTGGGCAGCGTTCGGGAAATTACGGCACATCTTCTCGTCAGGTATACCTCAAAACTTGAAAGCGAGACTGTACAACCAGTGCGTGTTGCCAGTGATGACATACGGTACTGAGACGTGGTCCTTCACTGCTGGCTGGATGAGGAAGCTCAAGGTCGCTCAGCGAGCTATGGAGAGGGCTATACTCGGAGTTTCTCCGCGTGATAAACTCAGAAATGAGGATATCCGCAGTAGAACCAGAGTGACCGACATAGCCCAACGGATTAGTAAGCTGAAGTGGCAATGGGCCGGCCATATAGCTCGAAGAACCGACAACCGATGGGGAAGAAAGGTTCTCGAGTGGCAGCCTCGTACCGGCAGGCGAAGTGTAGGGCGTCCCCCCACTAGATGGAGTGACGACCTGGTAAGATATGCAGGAAGTCGATGGATGCAGGTGGTTCAGGACCGTGCTTTGTGGCATTCCTTGGGGGAGCCCTATGTTCAGCAGAGGACTTGTGAAGGGCTGTAATGATAATGATGAAGGTTTCCAGGGTGATTTAGCTGTACCTACTTGTATAAATGATTTTTTTATAACAACAAAAAATAGTACAAAAGGTTTGTAATCTCTTCATAAAAAAGTCACTCTCAATTTCAAAGAAAACGCGTAAAAAACACGTAGTTACCCACTAAAAACAAGTATCCTTCCATTTGTAATTTATGTTTGATGTCAAATAAACTACCTACTACCCCTAAAAGTGATTTTGTAAAGCCGTAGGCGCGGAGGGAGAGAAGCCCCCGCCCGCTGTAGCAAATCGCAAGCACCTGTGTGAGCCGTTAACCGATTCGTTGCGGCACCAATTTTCGACAACTTTTAGCTGTGGCGGCGAACAAATATTGCATGACGCCTGGCGTGTCAAGCGCCACAGACTGACTACTTGTTTAGACCTAAATAAGTTTATTTGACATCAAACATAAGTTACAAATGGAAGGATACTTGTTTTTAGTGGGTAACTACGTGTTTTTTACGCGTTTTCTTTGAAATTGAGAGAAAGTGACTTTTTTTATGAAGAGATTACAAACCTTTTGTACTATTTTTTGTTGTTATAAAAAATCATTTATATAAGTAGGTACAGCTAAATCACCCTGGAAACCTTGGTTTTTATTAAATTAAATTTTCACCTAATAATAACATTTGTAAATATCATTCAATGATATTTACAAATGTTAAATATTATTTGTTGTTTAAGTTAACAGTGGTAGAGCCATGCGGCAGCTTTTGCTGTCGCACGGATGGGCCGGCTCGAACCGGGGTAGTACCATGACCTCACAGAATACCAGCGTGTAGTAGAGGTTTACCTCTGCGTTTCGCTCGGTGAGTGCAGGTGGCCGGAGGCCCTTTTTACTGGAAATGAGGCATTCCATCTTAGTCCTCACGGGTGACAACGCATCTGCATTTTGATTCGCAAACGAGGATAGATGTAGATGTCTATGGGCCCCAGCAACCACTTACCATCAGGTGGACTGTGTGCTGGTTTGACACCCTTATCCTATAAAAAAAATGTTATACAAATGTAAAAGTAAAGTCGATCTGAAAACGTCTAATTAGTAAGAAATAAGAATAGCAAAACAAGTGTTTTCAAAAGGAAAAAAAGGCCGGCGCTATACGGCGGCGGATTGACAAAAGACTATTTATTAGCGAACTTTTTTTATGCATGAACGGTTTCGAACTGTTTCAAGCAAAAATAAACCTTATACCATATCACAAAAGCACATGGTACTTCGTAGGTCCATTCGGCCAAATTATAGTAATAAGTCGGCACTTCAACCATTTTAAGCAAAAGAGATAAAAGCATTGTTTTTTTTAACAGGAGAGTTGTTTTCTAGAAACTTGTTTACAACTTGAGTTTGTGAGCGATCGCAATGAGTGCTATTATTTGTTCATTTGTTTCTTATTAGAGTATATTTCCACAACATGTTTTAAAAACCTATAAAGTAAAAACGGTACCATGTACAAGTTAAAAAAGGTCAACTCCTAAAAATTTCAATTTTTTCCAAAATATCCAGAAACGAAGCCGCAGGCATTTACTTGCAAAATAATGAATATTTTATTCTGGATAAATTTTCCAAAAAAGCAATTTGAGCGAGTTATAACGATTTTTAAAAAGACGTAAAAGACGTACGCCTGGCGTGTCACCCGCACTGAACCGGTTAAACAATGTAATGTGAATTGTTATAATTTTTGTTTTCTGAAAAAACCTCTTGACTGTTCTCTATTGCGATTTGCGACTCAATTCGTTGTGTATGAGTCCCATCTTCAGCCACAAATGGATTGTTTGCTTCCGAGTCATTAACTTTTTATAGGTGACCAATTTCATTATATGCAATTTTTTGTCAGTGAAATTTATTTTTATCGTCCTACATTTGAGTCCGTAGACCTCATAAATTACTGGCAGGCGGGTTGGTAACTTGGTAACCGAACTTTTTTTATTAGTTTGCGTTATTATCAGAAAGATGTGCTACTGTCCATCTTGTTTCATTTCCCTCTGTTGATGACTGCCTCTTACGACAACTAGTTGATATAGGGTGGGTAGCTCATAAAAGTAAAATGCGCTTAGATCATAAAAACTACCACTGCCGGACACTGATCTACCGTTGTAGAAACGGTGGACGGTATCAGAGGCTTGCTTATCCTGATACATGCTTGGCAGACGGTATCAGACTTGTCGCACCTTTGACATAACCCTGTCTCTGGTCTGAATATTTTATTTGGTTTGTTCGCTTCTATTCTGGAAGTCTTGATCACAACCAAATTATTACAACGCGCTATGGACGACCGGAGTCTAAAGTCAAAATGAAAGCGGAGGAGTAAGTGACATGAACTGACTGAAGAATAAGAGAAAATACGGTTTAAAGGTTTTTCATCTTTTTTAATTTTCGTACCTATGTCTTGGAAGCCAATCCAAGAGTTGTAGAGCGTTCAAACATGGCTGAAAACTTGGGCTGGTAACATTCCCCGAACGGGTTCCCGCCTGGTCGTGGCAGAGTAAGCCTCTCTGAGACGGACTTGGTGGTGAACATATTTTGTTCACTGTGAACAAAATATATTTCTCATAGATCAGTAACACTGCTAAGTCCCGATCTACCATTTTTAATACACATTATACTATTTTAGCTCATAAAGTTACAATTGACAACTGCTCTGAAAAACACCAGCTTGTTGCGCACACTACGTAGCGATGATATACTATAGACACCACGGTGTAACTGCTAAATAGCATTGCATAATGTTTAAACTGTGCTATCAGTGTGCGCATGCATGTAGCGATGCCGAAGCATCTCTTGCCGTGACTTGCCGCGTTGAGGCTTGTAACCCCAGGTCTAATATATAAGCCAAGTTACGCATTTGGTGATGGATTCTGTACGCTACAACACGGCGAATTTATAACACGTACTTAATTACATATTTTTATTTATAACAAAATAAAATGCTTTACCTTAATAAAATATAATTTATTACAGCATAAGTAACCCGATAGAGAACAAATTATTGAACCTTAAAATATTAAAATAATTCCTCTACATACTTAGTAGGGTAATTAACATAGTCATTAAATTAAATTCTATCAATAAATCTTATTTTCAAAGGTTTGCTTGGTTTCGCGATAAAACTTCTAGTTGGTTCGATATCCCCATAATGGTATTCTAGCTTATATTTTTGTAAAATCTGTAAAAATAAATATACCTATTAATAAAAAAAATCTGTCGGTGGTTTTCAATTTAGCATTTATGAAAGTTATCTTAAATGTTAAATAAAGAAGGCAAAATTTTTGCGTGGTAGCCATGATGCAGCTATATTAGTAGTATAGGTGTAGTACGAATGGGTCGCGGTCGGCTCGACCGGGGAAGGGGACCACAGGACCGCACTCTCAGAATACCAGCGTAAAATAGCAACTTAACGCTGCTGTGATTCCTAATCTAGGATAGATGTAGATGTGTGTGTCGCAGCAATCACTTACCATCATGTGGACTGTGTGCTAGTTTGTCACCCTAATCCTATAAAAAAAAAAAATTTCTTGTCCAACATCACCTAAAAATATAGTAAAAATCCACAGTTGGACATTGGCTTCATCCGTTAAATTCCAACAGATGGCGGAATAACCATCTCTTTTACACCAAGCATAGAATATCCAGGACGGCAACGGGCAGCAATGACAATCGTTCGTAATCAATCCGTTTGTCTTTGACGATAATAGCAAAACATTCCAAATAACGTAATAATACCTTTATTAAACCTATTAGCATAGGACACTTCGTCTAATGTTCGAAAATGCAATAAATTTGATTTTTTTTTAAATATTGTACTTGGCTAGTAGGTGGGTTATTACTTTCTATTGATTTTTTTTTAAAACCTGGCGGATATTTTTGCATCTCCATAAGTTTAAAAATAAAATTTGGGGATACAGCAGCTGCTGTGTAAGTAGGTAAACATGTACATTCTATAAACATCCATCTCTCAATCAATCCAAATCAATCGCTTTTTGCACGCCTCATATCTCATAACTATGGAGTGTAGAGTACAAGGAGAACCATTTTATAAGGGGCGAAAGTTGATAAAGTGTCCTACTATTTACTGAAAATAGAGGTTCCAAAACCTACCACAATAGCGCTGGCGTTTGAAAAACTACGATATGAAGATAGCTGTTGTGAACGGAGTTAAGTCAGCTGAATTCAAATATTTAAAAAAAATCATGACTAGAGTAGTTTGTGAAATGCCAGTATACAATCTCAACTATTTACAAAACAAACAAACAAACAAAACCAAGCGGATTGGTCGGTCCTTGTTTATTTCTCCATCGTATTCTAATTACTTTTGGCGCTTTTTTTAAATTTATCCTATGCTACTGCAGCGCCACCCTTATTGGACACGTTTTTAGGGACACTTTTCATATATAGAGATAGTCCTCCTTCTACTCTACACTCCAAACTCTTATAACGCGAAAAATTTAGAGGCGCTTTCATTTTATCTTTAGCCCTTGGTAGACAAAGGACAAATATACCATACAGCCTATATAGTTTTTATGTGATCTATTTATTTTGGATCTACTACGATCTACTTACATTATTATTTTTTCCCTGTAGGGAACACCAACTTTTAAAATAATAGAGCGCTAAATTTAAGACACGTAAATAATATATTTTAAGTCAGGAATACAATTTATTTTTTCATCAAAATTAAATGAAACGCTCATCAGATGTGCACTTTTGGATTTTCCAAACTATTTTAAAGATTACATCTTATTACAAAATAAATATAATAACTAGCTGTACTAAAAAAATATGCACATTCTTGTGTGTAGTGATTACCGGTAGAGCTCTAATAAAACGATCTAATCACGAACCTAGATAATATTTTCGTGTGTTTTATGTACATTGTTACTTACCTTAATAGTCAGAAGAGTTATCATTGTTTCGGCAATATTTTGGCCCAAACATTTTCTCGCTCCGTAACCAAAAGATATCGAGGCAACAGCATGACTATTAGAATCGATATTTAGCCATCTTTCAGGATAAAATTTAGCGGCGTCGTCGTAATTATTCTCTTTGAATGCAGCATCTTGTATGGCCATTATGATAAGAGTACCCCGAGGGATACTACGCAAATTAAAGTATTATTTTCTGACAAATATACCTTCATAATATTTTTTTTTTAATGGAATCGAAGTGAAAAACGAACTAAGGCCGGCCACATACATTCGGAATTCGGATTCGGGATTCCGTAAATACGAGTACATCACACACGTTTAATTCCGTTCGGAATAACAAGGCTCAGTTGAGAGACGCAAGCACAAACTAATAAGAAGTGTTAGGACGCTTGCTGTGGAGTCTAGACATTCTGGCAGGGGAAAACCTAATGACGATGATTTTCTGATTGCGATTTCATTGTTGCTATATCAATTTTACTGGGTGCATCCCCTGAACACTAAGATTGTAATATTATAGTCAATATTATGTAAAAAGATATATCTATCCATAGATTTTTTTAAATATGGATGTCTATAAATTCTTTCGACGAATTATTAAACAATACAATTATTAAACAATTTTATGCCATGCTGCAGCTAAATTAGTAGTATAGTTGTAGCACGAATGGGTCGGCTCGACCGGGAAAGGACCACGCTCTCATAGAATACCAGCGGCAAATAGCGGCTTAACGCTGCTGTGTTTCGTATGGTGAGTGTAAAGAACCGGAGACCCTTTTTACTGGAAAAGAGGCATTCTATCTTAGTCCTCACGGGAGACAACGCATCTGCATTTTGATTCGCAAACGAGGAATGTCTATGGACCACAGCAACCACTTACCATCAGGTGGACTGTGTGCTCGTTTCTCACACTACCCTATAAAAAAACAAAATAAGATAAAGGTTACATAAAGAGATATACATATAATATTTCATGTAAAAACGTACATAAACACACCTACTCGCTTCGGTCGTGCGACGCGCACTGGGCGCGTTTCGTACAGATTTTACGAATGTGTGTTGCGATTCATACAAAATCTATGGAAGACTTGCCTTCGGAACGGCTTTTCTCCGTGCGGAATTCCAAACGCATAGGCAGACATGAAGAATTTAGAATCGAACTAAATTTCGAACGGAAACTACTGTACGTGTCTCACGGGGGTCCTTGATTTTATACGGACTTGCTGCGTTCGGAATCCCGGATCGGAAATCCGTATGTATGTGGCCGGCCTAACAGTCCACTTTATGGTAAGTGGCTACCTACTGCAGTCCAAGGATACCTGCAACCAACTTTAAGCAACGAAAGTTACAGATCCATTGTTTATACTTTATATGAAAGAATAAACTAAAAGGATCCTTATCATAAGCTTTCTATCAGCAATACTTGCATATAGGTAAGTGGTTTCTCGCAAACGGCTCTATTAATTCAGATGAAATTCTATATTTGGATGTTTACCTACTTTTAACGTTTATTCAGATCAGAGTAAAAGTATAATTCTTTTTTCTAAAGAAGCTGGCATATTATGCAACTAATTTTTTTATAGGATAAGGATGAAAAACGAGCACACAGTCCACCTGATGGTAAGTGGTTGCTGCGGCCCATAGACATCTACATCTATCCTCTGTTACAGATCAAAATGCAGATGCGTTTTCACCCGTGAGGACTAGGATGGAATGCCTCATTTCCAGTAAAAAGGGCCTCCGGCCACCTGCACTCACCAAGCGAAACGCAGAGGTAAACCTCTACGTCACGCTGGTATTCTGTGAGGTCGTGGTACCACCCCGGTTCGAGCCGGCCCATTCATGCGACAGCAAAAGCTGCCGCCTGGCTCTACCACTGTTAATCTACCACTGTCATTTGTGACCTGAGTCCGAATCAATAATAGCTAGTACCTATCAACGTACTCGAGTGTAGGTGAGAACAATATTCAAGTATCTGAAAACAGCCAGTTTACAAACTATAACGATAAATTGGGCTGTCAAAGAGTCTGCTTACTAGTATTTAATCTGTATTAAAATATCTACCCGCGGAAGACGAACAGTCTGTGAAAGAAGGTAAGCTGATTTGGTTGTGAAAACCTACCTAAAATTTGCACTGTGATGCACACATTATTAAACGGAGTGACTTGATTCACTTTGTACATTATAGACAGAGACATTTTAATTTCTAATGTTTTTGTTTTTGGAATGACAGAGATTTTTCTTTGTTATAAAAATAGAAAGGAATCTTAATAAAATCCTGGGTTAATTTATCATTTAACGTCAATGGTGTTGCCAAAAACTTTGAAAATGAGTCAGTGTATACTAAATCCGAGCAGACATACTGCTTGCAACAAGTTGTTGCACCATATTCACTAGTGGTAGTACCTCTTTTGAATTAATAAATACGAATGAGAAGCGCATTGATATATAATAACTAATTCAAAGTGTAGGATTCGTAAATAGCTGCAAGTGGTCGGCCTATTAACGCCAAAGGTTAGCTATAAGTAACCGTAGTCCACAGCAGACGTCGATAAATGGTGGCGAATACCTTTGTATAGCCTGGTAGCCTAGTACGACCAATGATCCAGTCCTAAGCCCAGTTTTCGCCGAAGCAGCAACATCCGGCATTGCGGCATGCCATATGATCGCAATGATTCAAACCCGTTGGTTATCTCATTCGACATTTTGATGCGTCAAAACAGTTTCAAGGTTGTGGTTTCTGTATATATATATATTGTTTAGAATAAAATATTTATTAATATTCCTGGCCATGGATTGGTCGAATGAAAAATATTTAGATTTTATAAAAGAAGTTTTTTCCCGTCAATGTTTCCTCTTCGGTTGTTAAACTGTATTATGGACTAGTAATAAATAAGTCAAGAGACACAAGTAGACCGAATAAATTATAATTCTACAGTACGATGTTGGGGCGACGTAAGTAGACTGTCGCATGCGGCTTATGGCCGTATTTTATAATATAAATATTAATTAAGTACTCACTTATATTTATCTAAAACTATATTTTTCGGGAGAACTCTCGTTAGTAAAGGAATTGGTGGTGCTAATCTGAAAAGAAAGAAAATAAAAAATAAATTTCCTTTTTAGTCAAAAACAAAATATTTAATAATATCGTTTACCTTAATGTCTCTTTTATACATGCTTGAAGATAAGGTGTGGTTCCCCTAAGGTTAGTAATATTACCCGCATTTGATTCGGGGGTTACGTTTTCAACTTCTTGATATAGCAACCTCTGAACTCTTTGGTGCTTCGCAATGAAATAGAGCAGAAACGACATGGCTGAAGTAATCTATAGAAATAATAAAAGTTGGTTGGTAAGAAGTTCAAAGCTATTTAAATATTGGTTTGAAACGAATATCATTTCTTTCAGCTCAATTATTCTAATTTGAGTGTGGATCTGGACTATCTGATACTTTTAATAGATTTCCGTTAGTCTATTGATTATTATAACTCTCAAACAACCTTCGTCCAAAACTGAACTCCTTTGTTCGTTAGAATCTTACTTTTCTCTAACTAGAGGTTAGAACTAAAACCTGATATCTGTATAAATTACGAAAATTAAAATCTTTGTAAAAACGAAGATTAGATTAATTTGAAAAAGAGCGTTACTGTAGTGATAGTGTAACCGATATTATTTCTGTACACTCTGTCTTACGGGAAACGTAATGCTTATATTATATTCTTTTGGATTCTATTCAGATTCTTAACACTTTCACTGTCCGGTTTTCAGATACAATAGTAAGACAATAACATTGACATATTTAGTGCACGGGGCAGCGAAAGGGTTAAGGTAATAACATTCGTTCTTTTTTCATTACAGCCTATTAAAAACCCACTGCTGAACATAGACTTTCCCTATAGTTGCCTAATAAGGCGGATATTTACACTAGTTGCCACGCTTGGTAGACGAATTAGCAACCGCAGTTCTTTATTTTCAAGTTGTTGTTATAGTTGGACGCCTCTGTCCATCTGATTTATTCCTGTGGCCCCTTACGACTACGACACATACGACTAAATTTGTACATCGCCACTACACGGTACTAGAAGTACGGAAATAATAACTATAAAAACCAAATATAATTTGAAAACATGATATACCGTGTTTACACCAATTAGAAGCATATCCATGAGCACCGTTGCAATATCCTCAATACTCATTTTATCTTCTCCCAACAACATTGCGCCAATTAAGGGATTGGCATCTGCGTCATGCATAAATTTAAATGTTTAATAAATACTAACAATTCTTAATAGATGATATTGAAATAAATCGTAATATACCTGTTATTGTATCATTTTCGTAGCTTAATGAAATAGTTTGCTCTACCTCCAAAATATGCTTGCCAATAAGACTGAAACGGGGTTAACAAGAAAATATTTATTTTTATTTCGTTATTTATTTTAATTAGTTATGTTTTTTATATGTATATATTTTTGTACCAGTATATAATTGCTACCTATGACGTTATCTACGAATCTGTGTTTAATATGGCACTTGGCAACCTAGCAGTTAAGTAATGGTAATTTTTTTTAAATATTTTATTTTGTAAAGTTTTTTAACCCCCGGCGATAACAGAGGGGTGTTATATGATTGTTGTGTGTATCTGTGTGTCTCTCTGTAGCATCATAGCTCCTGAAAGGATGAACCGATTTTGATTAGATTTTTTTCGTTTGAAAGGTGTCTTAATCGAGAGTGTTCTTAGCTACGTTTCAAGAAAATCTGTTCAGTAGTTCGAGGATCATCAGTTCTTTTTGATTCGGTTTTTTTTTTTAATTTAAGTTGTATTGAAACTTACTTGTCCAAGGTGTCACAATTTTTAACCAAAGAATACCATGCAGGAGTATTGAACAACTTCCACAAGCGCATTCCAGACTCACACTTGGCTATAGCCTCAGAAGCCTTTTCTAAACTATGATAAAGCCACGACGTATCACACTGACTGCTTATTAATTCTGTGTCTAACATTGCGAACTTCTTAGAAAATATAATAAGGCCTGTAAACATAATCAAAATATTTTTAAAATATTATAAGAGTTATTAATATTTTATGCTAAGCTATGTTATTTCAAACATGCCGTGTTAGCTCAGGCTAAGCGCTAGTCGTATATACGTATACTAGATGTGCCCCGCGACTTCGCCCGCGTGTAATTTAGGGTTTTAAATTTTAATTATGTTGCGCGGAACCCTAACTCTTTCTCTCAAATATAAGTAACCTAAGTTACTCCTTATAACATCAGTAATTTGCCAGTGAAAGTCCCGTCGAAATCGGTCCAGCTGTTTCGGAGATTAGCCGGAACAAACAGATAGACAAAAATTTTGAAATGTGTTATTGTTATAAGTATCGTATATACTTTCATGTGCATTTAATAAAAAGCTGTTATTTTAACATTACAAGCAGACACTTCAATTTTATTTATTTGTATAGATTTCATAGTGCGCGACCTACCCGTGTTCGATCCCCGCCGATGTCAATAAAATTGTTAATTTTGCAATTTTAAGTGCTGATTTACCACCTACTTGGCAAAATTAGAGAAATCCTGTGCCCAGCTGTGAGATGTTTATATAGGCTGAAAATTTAGATATATTTTTAGCTATTTTAAAATGTTATTTTTAGAAACGATTTACTACTAGGGTATAAAATACTGTTATGTGAAAATGAAAAATAACTTTATTAGGCTTGCGCGTTAAAATTTTAATTAATCTTAGGCTAAGACTATGAATATATTTGTTGTGGCTCTTACCCATTACACTTACCCATACAATCAAATGCCCATTTGTTAATTTCTTTTTCTAGATCTTTTTGTACTTCATCCTGATAGTTTCTCAAGTTATATAATTTCTGTGTTAACTTGTTGCTAGATTCACAAATGCCCTGAATATGTTGCGTAATTGCACTTTGTAATGGTATGTCCACCATAGACCTTCGGCGTATCCATTCTGGTCCGTAACTGATATATTTAAATAAAATTTAAAAAATAATTTCTTTATAAGTTAACCGTAGTATTTATGCAGTGATAAAACGTATTATAGTAAATTTATGAGTTTAAATGTATCGAAAGAAATTTATTATTAGCATTCTAGTACTATTATTTATTAGTGGGGTAGTGGATATTCTTACACCGCCAGTACATGGTAATTGCATCCTTACCTATCTCCAATCTCATATCACAAACTATAAACGGTACGCCTAGCACAGGTAGCTATGTACGATTGAATGCTACTATTGAAACTATGATATTTCACACACAGCTTCCGATTAACATGTTACATATCCTATTTTTTGTTAACGCCTGGAGGGACAACGTTAACACCTCGGACCAACTTCTCTATTTTATGTTGACATCAGTAGCAAGGACACCTACCATCGTTTTTTACTAAGAACAAATTATAATATACCTACGTATTCTTTTATGCTTTAACATAACTCCATGTTAACAACAAAACCGTTACTTACACTGTGTATATTCCACCATAAGCGTGGTTCCTATGTTCAGTCCTATATTTCTCTAAAGAATCCAAAGCAGATCTCACTGGATGTTCACCTTCCATAGTGTATACTTTTTGAATGTGGTCTGAACGATTAATCAATACGACGTCTCCTCCTACTGGACTCACAAAACGCACTACAGGACCATATTTATCAAATAGTATCGAGAAACTCTTCGCATTTTTTTTGCTTTGCCAGTACGTGCCTTCAAATTTCAAACAAATTTAATAAACTTCACTCAATTTAAGACATCATCTAGATGTAATAACACTTTTAACAATTTTAAGGCCATGGAATATTATAATGATTCATCAAAGAAAAGTTTAAATATAAGGTTTAAATTATATCATGTACAGATTATTTGCCAAAATTAAAAGGTAACTTTATATTTGTCTCGGTTATTTTTTATAAATTAAGAGTGACGAACAAGGACATACTCCACACTGACTAACTCACACTCACTAACATTGCTTGTGCTTGCATTTAGGCAATGAACTAAGAAAGACGGTTACGCTTTTAAGTTTGGGCTAAGAATCCGGTCTTAAAGGTTTTATACACAATTCGCAGATGATAGAGTTAACGTTTGTATGTAGGTAATACATATTGTGCCACTGCTTCCAAGTAAATACGTTTGTTTATCTTAAAATACAAGGATAGCACACCAATGCTCACCAATATTTAATCCTGCAGTTAAAATACTTGCAATAGTCTGAGTTCCTATCTCAGAAATATACTGTCGAAAAGTAGACATATACTTCAAAGATTTTGGTCCTGGCACATCATCAAACGACAGAACAACAGGTTCCTTAGTAGATAACACCATTGGTACAATACGTGGCGCTGGGAACAGATCGCTAATTAATTCTTCACTTTTCTGAGTAACTACACGTACAGAATTTTCACCATCAGGCTGATCTGTAGTTTTGACTTCTATGGATTTAACTGTTTGTAATCTTTTATTTTTCAACGAAAATAAACGGTTTTGAAAATAAGCCTTTTTAATAAATAATTGACCATATTTTAACTTTCCCAAGATCATTATCGAAAAAATTATTATGAATATGACAATTTGCTATAAAACATAAACTTAAAAATTATGTCACGGTTTTAATCTAAAAAATTTCTTACTATTAGAACGATTTCTTTTTTAATTAGGTATCATGTCCAAAAAGTTGTTATATTTATGTTAAATTATGAAGAAAACTATTTTTGTTTTAAATATGAACACGAGAATTATAAAAATTATATTTTATTAAATAAATTGCAATTTCTCACATATGCAGTGCATTTTTTCGCTGTTCATCACATGTTCTTATAGAAGATTCTTATAAATAATAGGTTTTTACCTATGAAATTGCCGTTCTGCAGTGCTGGCCATTTCAAATAAAAATAATTTTTGTTTGACTAAGAATTCTAATTTCAAATTAATTTTATTTTAAAAACATGGAATTCTTTTTCAAAATTATTAATTTGTTCATTGATTAGCGTTATGTTTTCATCGCATTTCAATCTTTTTCGTCATCATGGATGCGTTAAAAGTTCGAGTAATTATGTAATATAGGTACATACCTTCGTGACAGAAACGCGGCGCAAGCGGCACGCAACATAAATAAAAATAAACCTAGCAAGCTTGCTGTCAGCTTCTTTGTATTATATTGAAAGTTCTAAAAATCTCATGATTTTTAGAACTTTCAATATAATACAGCTTACATTTTAAATATCTCTTTAATAAAAAGTTAAACAAACTAAAAATAATTTTCCTTTGGTAATAATTCCACAATTAAAATCAAAACTTATTTATTCAAGTAGGTACTTAAACAGTTTTATCATACTTAATATGTGAAGATACCTTTTTATGTAAGGGTTTCTTCTCAAACTGTAAAAAATCTCAGGATTTTTAAATGGAAATCAGGCCTCTTCTCCGGACTTTAAATTTTTTCATCTGGTAACTCTACCCGAAAACAGTCCTTCAGCTCTTAGTATTAAATAAACCTAGCAAGCTAACAGCATAGCAAAGTGGCTAAGCAATCAGCTTTGTAGCGGTTTCTAACGGTTGCCGTTGAGCAATCAGTTTCAAAATAGGAGGTTCAGTTGCCTGGGTGATCAGTAATCGATTGCTGAAAACAGAATTTGAAAATTCGAAACCGTTCTCGTGATAATCGTGGGACAGACGAACAGACGGACAGACATCGTGAAATCAATAAGTGTCTTCGCAAGCTTCGCCACTTAATAAAAAACGACGGGTTGCACTCTGGGAGTGCCGGCAGAAGTGAAAACTTGAATATTTATTTATTATTATCTTATTTCATTTATTTTCATTCGAAATTATTTGTTTGGTAAACCTACACCGCACATGTGCTTATTGTGATGTTATGAAAATATAGGTTAATGCTATAAAGTATAAACATATTACAAATATTACATCTATAATGTGTAAGTACATAATATGTATCTATAACACTTTCACTGTCCGGTTTCCAGACACAATAGTAAGACAATAGCAGTGCCCTATATGTAGTGCACGGGACAGCGAAAGGGTTAATAATTTCGTCAAGCAGTACAGTAGACTCGATCGAAACCTAATCTTAATAATAAAATTATATTAATTAATAAATGAAAATTAATTAATCCTAACCTAACCTGAATAATAAAATGAAATTATATTAATTACGAAATGAAAATTAATTAAATTTGGGGTCCACGTGCGGTGAAGTTCCTAAAAGAACTCCATCCGCGGCTGGTCGTTGCTGCTGGTGATAAGAGGGCTGGTTCTTTCCTCGCTCAAAGGCTAAGTATAGCCATTCAGCGGGTAAACGCAGCCAGCGTTCTTGGCACGATACCGCGGGGAGTAGGACTATATTAGGATATTTAAGTTTCTAGTTTTAGTTTTTTTTTAAATTATTATTATAGTTTTTAGTATTGTAGATAAAAATAAGTATTATGTTAATAAATATAATATATTAAATTTTCATCTAGTATATTTATAAAGTACTCAATCATTTTCTTTCGCTATTTCTTCGTCACTTTTTTCATTAAGTGCATTTACACTTTGTTCAATTTCCATATTACAAACACTTTATATACACGAATTTTACGAATACACAGCAGTGTGGCAACTACACAGACGGTCGAGCCATCAGCTGTCACCATCCATGGATGCGCGTGGCACGCTGTAACATAAACATACACGAACGTTCGCGCAAGCGTCCTGCGCCGTCTAAACGAAACAGCAGGCGCAGGCATACATTTTCGCCGCGCCGTAGAAAGAGAGGGGGATATTTCCTCTCCTACGCCGCGCCGGCTGTCTACTCTCCGTCCGTCTTACGAATTTTCGATCAGGTCACGTGTCCTGACGCGAGTTTAACATTTTTTACCCATTACAAAAAAGTGCACAACGCCGCTAAAGAAGTTGTCACTTCCAAAACGACATTTACGTAGCAAATAATACAAACGAACGCACCACCTGTTATTTGTTTACCCGCTTTCGTTTTGGAAATTTCGACCTGATAACTGAATCCCGTGGTCGTCCGAAATCTTTCTACAAGACGAATTAAACGCTATTGTGGAAGCTGATAATACTCGATCTACAGTTGAATTAGCAGTAGCTCTTGATACGTTAGTATCAAAACAATATTGGTCCATTTGCGTGATATTAGCAAGGTAAAAAAAGCTTGACGAATGGGTGCTCCGCGAACTCAATGATTGCCAGCGAGAAGTACGCGTCAAGACGTACCTTGCACTGCTCAAAAGACACACAAACGAAGGTCACTGTTTGGTGGTCTAGCGCCGGCGTGATTAATCACAGCTCCTTATCAAACATAATGAGAATTACTGCAGATGTGTACTGTGAAGAACTAAACACAATGATGGAGAAACTCGCACGTCTCCAACCAGCTTTGGTCAATCACTTGTCCCCGCTGCTCCTGCACGACAACTCGCGACCTCATACTGCACAAGAGACGGTCCCTAAGTTACAAGAGCTGGGGTTGGGAGTTCTCCGTCACTCGGCATATTCACTATACCTGGCACCTACAGACTTCTACTTATTCCAGGATTCGGATAGGTAACTTTTTGGCGAGAAAATATTCAATACCCGAGAGGCAGTACAAAATGACTTTGAAATATTTGTTGCCTCTCGTCCAGCTTATTTCTTCAAGAAAATCAGTAAACTGCCATTGCTTTAGCAAAGATGCATCGATTGTGTGGGTGATTACTTTGATTAATAGAAATTAAAAAAAAAAATTGGTAAATCCAATAGTACATGCATTAAGTGCATTATAAATTACGTATAACATGATTATACCTAAGTTTTTTTTAAAATAGCTTGTAGTGTTATGCTACTTACATATCATTTTACACTATTTTTCCATTCTGTTTTTGATTTTCTGCATTCATATTTTGCATCACCTTTATTTCCATAGGATCCTGTAACGTTTTTACTGGTTTCTGGTTTAAGAAATTTATTTGTCTGCGAAATACAAGATTGACTTAAAATAAATACGTGTGTTTACATCTGAACAAATGCTGGAGCGACATTATTTTATCATTGAGTGATGTGTTATCATTATCGTAAAAGCATTGACAATTACATTTCAAATTCAGATTAACATAAAATAAAAATAAAAATGTGGGTAAGTTGAGAACAATTAATCGACAAATTCAAAACATTGCACACTTTATAATATTGTTAAACATTGAGTATAGCAAACGGCCATGGTCTTATTACATGTCATAAATCGAAGCACATCTATTACTATCATAAATTTCTATCTAGCATATATTAAGTAATTAATGTATGCGTGGAATATTAAGATTTATTTAGTCGCGCATTCAATTTTAGACGATCTTATCTAAAATTAGATTATACTACATTTAAAACTTAATTATTGAATCCTTTTGATTTAGGAGATATATTATTTAGGTATTTAGATTATTCATATTTTATTTAAAATCATTAATTTATGAGCAATACTAAATTTGAAATTATTTTATAGTGCAATATTATTAATTTCTTAGAAAAGAAATTATGAAATGACATTATATTATATCATTACTATTAGATTTGATTATATTATTAATTTGATTATATTATTAATATGTTGTAGTATGCTTTTTTATTCTATCTATATTTATTTGTTAAGCTTATTGAATGTGTAAAGTTAAATATTAATAAATATTTTGCACAGTTTCAGATAATCATAATTAACTAGATTTTGTTATAATTAAATATATTAAATTACCCTGAATATTATGATATTTGATTAAATTATTAATGTATTGTTCAAAAGTTTGTATTATGTATTTAATTTTTTTTTATTTATCTACCTAACTGCTGTAGTGTAGTGTATGTGGATTTAAGGTGTGTTTTATATATAATATATTTATGTAACTGTTTTTAATATATGGTATTTCAATTTCTTCTTGAATAATGATAAGGATTGGATTCCTTTTATATCGTTTGGTAGCTTATTATATAGTTGAGCCCCTTCATATTTGATGTTTTTTCTTCCGTGATTAGTACGTGGTGCCTGTAAGCATATATTGTTAGCACTTCTCATTAAATGTCTTTGAATTTGCGCCTTTTTTGTGAATGTTATTTGTGTATGCATACTTTTTTCAGGATTTTTCTTATAAGAATACACGTATTGTATTTGTACATTTGCGCTAATGTCATTAGGCCAGTTTTATTATATATTATGTTTGTCGGTGTTAGATAGTTGAAGTGGAATAACAGTTTAATTATTCTATTTTGGGATATTTGCAATTGTTTTAAATTTGATTTGGCAGCTGAGCCCCAGAGTTCTATTAGATAGCATAGGTGAGATTTGATCAAGGAGTTATATATAGTGTAGCAGACAGATCTTGGAAAACAACGAACAGTATGCCGAAGCCTACCCATAAGGGCAGAAAGTTTTGATTGGATTTTCTCTATGTGAGGCTTCCAAGTAATTTGACTGTCAAGAATAAGTCCGAGATATTTTTCAGATTCTACCTTCAAAAGCGATTCACTATTTATGTATAGCATTGGGCATTCAGAAATTTTCTTATTCTTGGCGCTAAAAATCATATAATTGGTCTTGGATACGTTTATAGTTAACAGGTTGTACTGAAACCATGTAGTTAGCAAATTTAGGTCGTTCTGAGCTTTTTTTAAATATTGTTTGTATATTATCACCAAAGTAAAAGAGACTAGTATCGTTAGCGTATAATGTCACATCACCAGCTAAACCTAGTTCGTGAATATTGTTTATGTAGATGATAAATAAAAGGGGCCCAAGAATGGAGCCCTGTGGTACCCCGTAAGTGATAAGTTGAGGTGTACTGTGAGTATTGAGAATTTTAACAATCTGGTGCCTATCAGAGAGGTAAGACTGAAGCACACTGAGCGCAGTTCCTTTGATACCGATATTAAATAATTTATTTAGAAGTAATTTATGGCTTATTGTATCAAAAGCTTTTTTCAAATCGATAAAAACTCCAAGAGCTATTTGCTTTTTATCTATATTGCTTTTTAGATTGGTAACTAAGTCTATACAGGCCGAAAGAGTGTTTGATTTGGAGCGAAAGCCGTATTGTTTGGTATTAATGAAGTCAATCGATGTTAAATAGTTATCCAAGCGATTGTATAGAACTTTTTCAAATACTTTTGAGAGTACTGGAAGTATTGCGATGGGGCGATAGTTTCCTGGATCTGTTTTGCTACCTGATTTAAATATTGCGCTAACTTTCGCCAATTTTAAGGAATCAGGAAAGTAACCCCTTTCTAAACAATCATTTATAGAGCATGTTAATTTTTCTAAGATAAGAGGTTTTATAGATTTTAAGGCTTTACATGTTAAACCATCGAGACCAGTACTTGTATTTGAATTTAAATTATCTATGATTTTGTTGACTTCATCTGTTGTAGTAGGGGTATAATGTGTAAGTTCCTTAGTTTTGATATCTATTTGCTTGTTATATAAATTAGTGTAAGTGAAATTATCGTGATACTTATGTGGAATTTTACTGGCAAGAGTGGAGCCTATCTAAGAGAAGAAAGTATTAAAGTGATTACATATATCAGTTAATTCAGTGATAGGACCTAAATGTGTTTCGAGTTTGGACGGAGCGCTGCTAAGTTTTGGTTTATTAGAACATAAAGAGTTAATGAGATTCCACATGTTGAGAGGCTTTTTGTCACAATTTTTAAACGCCTTGTGGTAATATTCACTTTTTGTAGTTTGGATCTTTTTCTTTACATTGTTTTTCACTGATAAAAGATGTTGTTCGTCGACTTGATTTGGTGATGTCTTCAAGTAAGAACACCATAATCGGTTCCTGTTATCGATAGCCGCTAAAATATCATTATTTATCCAGTCTGATCGTGGTGGGTTTTGAATTTTTGTTTTCTTGATCTTGCTACGTTTGAGAGATTCATAAAGTTTTGTATATAGTTCTTCAAATTTCGGTTCATAACAATCGGATAGGCATTGCTTTACAGTTTCGTTTAATTTATTGTAATCAATGGCGTCATACACAGTCTTTTTAGGCTTCTCTTGTTTGTATTTGTGAATTTCTAGGTAAATGTGTTTGTGGTCGGACATGGCTGACTCGACAATAGCAAGATGAAAATTATGGTTTTACAGATTTGTACTAACATGGTCTAGAATGGTTTTTGAATTGGATGTTTCACGCGTGCAGTATTTATGGTCTATTTTGTTAAGTAAGCTATACCCACTTTCTTGTAGCATTCGTTTGTATTTGACAGTTGTTTGGTTATTGTTTAGTAAGTTGAAGTTGTAGTCCCCAAACACAACTGCTCGTTTCCGTTTCAGTAATTGTTGCGAATAAGTTCCTAGAAAGTCAGTGTTGTTCGTTCTTTCGGGTTTATAGATAGCGCCAATATCAATAGAAAATCTGTTTAAATGAACCCATAAGTAGTGGTTGTCGTTTTCACAAAGTTCTTCTATGTGGTTGTGGGTCAGATTATTGTGCACGTAGATGGACACACCTCCTCCTCTTCCTGTTGTTCTAAAGTTGTAGTAGTGTGTATAACCTTGTAAAGTTAGGCTTTCTGCTTCCGATTCACATTTTATCCAGGTTTCAGCCAATATTATTACGTGTATTGTTCGAGGTATGGAATGTATTATGCATTTAAGCTCATCTAATTTGCCTGGTTTAACAATGCTTCGTACATTCGCATACAGGCATTTAAGCGATTTCCCATCATTAATTATATTAGTATGTGTGTTTATTAGTTGGTATGTGATATTGCTACATGTTAAGTTGCTGTCACTGTCTCTTATGCAGGTAGGTTTTTTGGATAATCTTGGACAATTTGCGGCACGCCTCGAATGTACTTAATTGTGAGACCCCGCTCTCCTGCGTCTATACGGCGTTTCAGCTCAGTTCGTCTATCATCCATAAGTTTCTTCTGTATAGGTGTCTGATCGGAATAGCATTTTATGTTAGTTTCTACATTGTATATATTAGATTTGTTACGTAATATTAATTTAGCTGTGTCAGCTGAGGAAAAGCAAGCTTTTATTGGTCGAGATTTGTCACAGATATATTTTCCTAACCTTATGACTTTTATAGGCTCAGGGCAGTCAGGATATGCGAGTTTTGTTATTCGTTGTACTACTTTTTTATCGTGTTCCAATCTCACCAACAAATCTTTGGAATTAATTTCGACGATTCCACTTAGGATTACATTCTTTTCTCTCCGATAACGTTCTTGGATTTCATTGATCATTTTTTCGTATGATGTAAGGTGGTTGATGAAGTTGGCTCAGTGAAGCTCGAAGTATGACCATCAGAATTTGGTTTTTCGATTGCTGCTTTTAGGTCTCCAAGGTCACTTTTGATGTTTTCAATTTTTTGTTCTACGGCTGTTTTGAACTTCTATATATTTACCAGTTCTTGATTAAGTCTATTTTGTTATGTAACTAATTGCGTAGTAGTAGATTTAAGTTGGGCAATCTGGTCTGTTATTAACGATACCTCCTGAGATATTTTATCTAATTTATCAGATTGAACTTGAGACATTGTAGAAAGCATCACCATTATCTTATTTTCAAACTTATCAAACTTTTGAGACAGATCATCATCAGGTTGTTTTCTTTTTCTTAAGGTGACCTGTCTTGTCTCTGTGTGAGATGATGTTAATTGCCGCAAATCAGGTTGGGATTCACTGCGAGATGTATTTGCCTCATTTTTATTGCTATCAGTATTCTTAATAGGTCGCTCAGTTGGTGAACGCTGTACGGACATGTTAATAAGTTAATAGATGGATGGTATGCGTACCTGCTCAGACGGTGTCAATATAGGTTGGTAGCGTGGAGTGAATGAGATGAATTATTTTTTTGAGTCGCAGCCCGTTTCTTTTACTCGAGGGGGTGAAGGGTACCTCGTTCAGGTTTGAATTTTTTATTCAAGACGATTATGTCGTTTGACGCACTTAGTGACGCATTTAACAGTATACACTAGCACACTATAGATTGGGTGTAGTTTACTTTGACTAATCAGTTTAAGTATTCAATTATTTAGTGACGAAATTACAAACACGTCCGCTCCGAGCACTTGTCGCAATGCTCACTGTTTTTACACAATAACAAATCATTTTCACTTCGTATTTTCACGCTATCAGCACTTTCTAAATCGCTGTCAATGGAGTCTTACCTTTTTCGATCTTTTATTTAGTTCTCCGTAACTCTGCAATTTCGCGTTTCGTGCGCGCTGTTGCGCTATTTTTTTTTTCCTATATAAATAATATCTCATTTCTTACATAAAACTTGCCAATTCTTAATAACAAGCCTAAAACGAAAAATTTACATATTTGACAATTGTTATTTATTTGGTTGTCATGGCAATTTTTATTCAAATTCGTTACTGGTCTGATGTTTTATCTCGATATTTCCACATAAATACTCTTTTGCTTTGGGTCATTTACAAAAAATTTCCTTTTAATTTAAATAATTTCCCGTTCTCTCTAAAAAGGTATAAAAGCCGAACCATCGGTGAATACAGGGAGTCTCGCTTCAGTTTTCAAACGAGAAGTATCTACTAAAGGCCTTATCCCGGGGCCGGACTGCCCCGGGATCCTGCAGGCCTCTATCTACATCTGAAGTCGTCGGCGTAGTCTACTTCAAGCGCGGGGCCGCACTACTCCGGGATCCTACAAGCCTATACTTTCATCTGGAGTCGTCGCCTGCGCCTCCACCTGCTAGTGCCCGCGCTACCTTTGGGCGCTGCGACTGCTTGCTCCAAGCGCTGAGTGCACCTACTCCAGGCGCTACGTGTGCCGGCTCCGGACGTTGCGTGTGCCTAGACCAGGCGCTGCGTGCCATCACCGCCAAGAAACTACAAGCTCAGCGTGTGCCTACTCCTACTCCAAGCGCAGCGTGAGTCACTTCGACCTTTAGGCTCCACTACAATATTCTCCTATCTTTATTTTTTTTATCTAATTGTAATTTCACGTCATCCATCACCATCATCATATTTCATTTTTTATATAAAATTGTAAATACCTTTTTAAAAATTTAAATATATTATTTTCTTGTTCTACTTTTGTTGTTTTGTTGTTCTTAGGTTACGTTCTTTTTTTTAATTGTCGCTTCACGACATTTTTTGGCGCCCAACGTAAAAGTTCTCTTTCTCTCTTAATTATTTTTTCTCTTTTCTTCACCTTTACTGCGCCTTGTCCATTCCCTTTTGATTTAATTGCTTTCCCTTTCGTTCTTAACTCATTATTCATCATTCATTTATTCATCCTTTTCATATCTTCCAAATTCTAAAACAAAACTTCATCTAGTTTTTCAACTTATCTGGATTATATTTAGACCTACATATAACACTTCACTTACATTCATCACTTTAATATTTTTATTCTAGATAACTTAAAGAGGTACAATTTTTAATAAAATTATTATTTCTTAAACTTAACTTTGCACTTTGCACTTTATATAAAATTGTTTTTGAAAGATGAAGCGAGACGAATCATAACTTTTCTAAACATTTATTAACTGTTAATTTGTATATATGTATAAATATCACCATTTTCACCTTATTATTTTTATTTCTTTTAATTTGTTTGTTTGTCTAGTGATCCAGTGTTCTTCAACACATCTTGCTTTAAGACCTCGAATTTTGGGAGCGGCTGACTACTTCCTTAATTTTCTTTATCTTTATCTTCACTTGGGAGCGGCTGACTATTCCCTTAATTTTCTTTACCTTTATCTTCACTTGGGAGCGGCTGACTACTCCCTTAATTTTTTTTCTACACGCAGGAGCGGATGACAACTCCTTAAATAAGCCTGAATGTCCTTTCGAAAACACACTTTTAGAGTGGTGTCTCTTCGACTAATTTTTTTTTCTCCACGCAGGAGCGGATTACAACTCCTTAAATAAGCCTGAATGTCCTTTCGAAAACACACTTTTAGAGTGGTGTCCCTTCGACTAATTTTTTTTGCCACGCAGGAGCGGATGACTACTCCTTAAATAAGCCTGAATGTCGTTTTGAAAACACACTTTTAGAGTGGTAGTCATTGAATGTGAACTCCACCCTTGCCGAATGCAGATGATGAATGTAAGAGATAGTATATCTGATTTTGCCTGTTGATGTCTGTTTCTGCAAAGCTGTGTTTTTATGGTTTATTTTAGAATTTACATGTCAAAATTTTTGCTGAGTCAAAAATTTTCCAGGGTCGGGGGGAAAATGTAGTGTTAAGCTACTTACATATAATTTTACACTATTTTTCCATTCTGTTTTTGATTTTCTGCATTCATATTTTGCATCACCTTTATTTCCATAGGATCCTGTAACGTTTTTACACAATAACAAATCATTTTCACTTCGTATTTTCACGCTATCAGCACTTTCTAAATCGCTGTCAATGGAGTCTTACCTTTTTCGATCTTTTATTTAGTTCTTCGTAACTCTGCAATTTCGGGTTTCGTGCGCGCTGTTGCGCTATTTTTTTTTCCTATATAAATAATATCTCATTTCTTACATAAAACTTGCCGTTTCTTAATAACAAACCTAAAACCAAAAATTTACATATTTGACAATCGTTATTTATTTGGTTGTCATGGCAATTTTTATTCAAATTCGTTACCGGTCTGATGTTTTATTTCAATATTTCCACATAAATACTCTTTTGCTCTGGGTCATTTACAAAAAAAATTCCTTTTAATTTAAATAATTTCCCGTTCTCTCTAAAAAGGTATAAAAGCCGAACCATCGGTGAATACGAGGAGTCTCGCTTCAGTTTTCAAACGAGAAGCATCTACTAAAGGCCTTATCCCGGGGCCGCACTGCCCCGGGATCCTGCAGGCTTCTATCTACATCTGAAGTCGTCGGCGTAGTCTACTTCAAGCGCGGGGTCGCACTGCTCCGGGATCCTGCAGGCCTCTATCTACATCTGAAGTCGTCGGCGTAGTCTACTTCAAGCGCGGGGCCGCACTACTCCGGGATCCTACAAGCCTATACTTTCATCTGGAGTCGTCGCCTGCGCCTCCACCTGCTAGTGCCCGCGCTACCTTTGGGCGCTGCGACTGCTTGCCCCAGGGGCTGAGTGCACCTACTCCAGGCGCTACGTGTGCCGGCTCCGGACGCTGCGTGTGCCTAGACCAGGCGCTGCGTGCCATCACCGCCAAGAAACTACAAGCTCAGCGTGTGCCTACTCCTACTCCAAGCGCAGCGTGTGTCACTTCGACCTTTAGGCTCCACTACAATATTCTCCTATCTTTATTTTTTTTATCTAATTGTAATTTCACGTCATCCATCACCATCATCATATTTCATTTTTTATATAAAATTGTAAATACCTTTTTAAAAATTTAAATATATTATTTTCTTGTTCTACTTTTGTTGTTTTGTTGTTCTTAGGTTAGGTTCTTTTTTTTAATTGTCGCTTCACGACAAGCTTAAATACACACAAATTTTAACTAATAACCTTATTACTATACTTCCAATTTTCCGATAATTTTATGTCAAACTTTAATTTAAAAAAAAGTTTGGAAATCCAAAAGTGCACGACTCATAATGCTCATAGCAGAGTGAAAAAATTAAAAAAAAAATGTAAATTGTAGTTTTATTCGTCAAAGAGTTCCATTAGCAGTCACCGAAGTACCTACACCTTTAAGTTACTCCATCAAGTCCGGAGGTAAGGTTTATTCATAACTAACAAAACGAGCCCAAACTCGGTACATCTAGTTCTCCTCGTCAAGGAGTTCCAGTAGCAGTCTTTAAGTCACTCTATCAAGTTCGGAGGTAAGGTCTCATCATAATTAACAAAACGAGCCCAAAATCGGCACATCTATTACTACTCGTCGAGGAGTTCCAGCAGCATTCATCGAAGTACACTTTCAGCTCACTCTATCAAGTCCGGAAGCAGATGCGGATTAAATGTCGACTGCGCCCTAGGTTAGTCTAGCACCTCATTGGCGTCCCGCTGGGGCCATATTATATCTATTATAAATTAAATCTACTCATTTTGCAAATAAAGTGTATTATAATTTATAATATAGTTTAATAATTGCAAAATAATTAGGATACGAGTACCATTAACAGGGGGGGGGGGGGGGCTTAAATGAAAAATGTGATGAAAGAGTAAAAGCGATTTAGCAGTAATCAGATACGACGATTCTTTTAGTTTAAATACTTCCGCGCGTGCCTTTTTAGCCTTGCGCCCTTAGGCACGTGCCTAGTTAGCCTTAAGGATAATCCGCTGTCCGGAGTTAAGGTCTCATCATAACTAACAAAACGAGCCCAAACTCAGTACACCTATTACTATTACTACTCTTCGAGAAGTTCCAGTAGCATTCATCAAAGTACACCTTCAAGTCAGTCCCTCAAGTCCGGGGGTAAGCTCTCATCATAACTAACATAACAAGCACAATCTCGGCACACCTAGTTCTACTTGTCGAGGAGTTCCAATAGCAGATATTGAAGTACATCTTCAGGTCTTCCATAAAGTCCAAGACGTATAAGTATATTTATATATAAATCCTGCGTACTTTTAGCGAAACAAAATATTTTAATAAAAATCTGAGATTGTTAAAATAATAATAATATCTTACCTTGGTCAAGTATGTATTTTTGGTTTTTGGAATATTTTGTATTTCTACAGCGGTCGATATTTTTCAGCACGAACCTCTGTAAACAAACGACCACTCTCGACGGCGGCTGAGCCCGGAGCATAGATTACTAAGGCTGCTCAAAAACGCCGAAAATTTCGCTATTTCTCAGCCGAAAAAATTTATTATAACTAATCAAAACAAAATTAAATGATAAAACACATGATAGACGAAGAGTTTAAAAAATAGATTGAGTTGAACAATTGATATTTTCAAAAGTTATCGTGTTTAGTCCTCCATGCGGACTTAATAAATCTACTCCTTATGCCACTAAATCTGCTTTTTGCCTGCTTTAAAAAAAAGTTAAACAATAATTAATGTTTCTAACAACGTGCTTTTTATATAATTTATATGTTCATTATGATTGTTAGATACGATTTCATGCGACAAAACGTTAGAATCTTGATTTTTAGGTGCTAGTGGGTCATACCTACGCGCTTTGCGCTAAAGGCATGCAATATATAAAAAAATACATTAACTTATTTCACAAAAAACGGAAATTCCATAGGTAAAGACCAAATATTTATCATTGAGCTATTATGTACTACATACTACTTCAATGATATTGTTGCGCACCACTATTAATGTCTTGTAGATGGCAACACTAGTTACACTAGCGCCCTCTAGTGTCGAGTAGCAGAACTAGGAGAGTCAAGATCCTTCCAGAAATTTCGGCACCGATATGTACTCGAACATTCTAGATGTCGCTACAGTTGAAGGTTCTGGAAACTATCTGAGGCCCTATATAAGGCCGGTATAGACCACGACCGAGTCAGTATTGAATTGGCGATAAAAGAGAATACTTCGAAGCGAAATAATTGCGAACCAAAGTGACAATTGTTTTTTATAATTGTGTGGTTTTAGATTGTAATTAGTGTTGTGTAATTAAAGTGTCAATTCTGGTAATTCAATCGGCAGTTTTTAATTGTCTCGAACCCAAAGCTCGTAACAATTGGTGCCAGAAGTGGGATCAACCGAAGTCAACGCCAGCTGGAGGCGGACCAGAGACGATTTGGTAATGCAACGCCGCAAACGTCGGAGGGCCAGATGCTGACCACGGAGGCCAGCCCGTCAGCAGCTCCTGCACCTGCAGCATCAGCATGATGCTGCAGGATCAGGCTCGCCGACACGAGGAACAGGCCCGCCGACAGGAGGAACAGGCTCGCCGGTTAGAAGAGCAGCTGCAGCGCGGACAAGAGGAACAGGTCCGTCGGTTGGAAGAGCAGCTGCAGCGCGGACAAGAGGAACAGGCCCGTTGCTTGGCAAAGCAGCTCAAACGCGATAAGGAAGAGCAGATGACCTTCACGCTAACTTCGGGAAAGAGATAAAGGAGGTGAAGGATAGGGTTGCTCAACATGACAACCACCTGTCGGAAGCTGAAACCCGAATCGACCAAGTGAACAATCGGGTTGACAACGTGATGGTTGACGTGAAGAAATTGCTGAACGATCTCAAAATTGGGGATGGAGTTACAGCTCCCGTGGTAGCTACAACACCTTCGCTATGTGGATTCAAAGTGCCACCGTTCGACGGGACTTCTTCCTGGTCGGCCTACAAAATCCAGTTCGAGGCTGTCATGAAAGCGAACGGCTGGAATAAAAGTCAGGCCATGACTGCTCTCACCCTAGGCCTACGCGACGAGGCTTTAACTGTTCTGGAAGCTCTCGGTAAGGAAGTGACTAACGAGCAGCTCCTTGAAGCATTGGAGGCGAGATATGGCGACGCTCACCTGGAACATGTCTTTCGTGCGCAGCTCAAAATCGCGTGCAACGCGGTAACGAAAATCTGCAGCAGTGGGCCCTTGAGGTGGAGAAGCTGGTTCGAAAAGCGTACCAAGACTGGTACCTGCGCTCATTGTAGGGAACCTGGTGCAGACATTCATCAACGGCATCCGCGACCTTGAAGTCAGAGCTGCTGTGAGGCTCGGGCACCACGAGACGCTTAAGGGCGCCTTGACCCATGCACTGGAGGTGGAAGCCGTGCGGCAGGATCATCGTTCCCACCGCGTCAGGGAGGTTGCAGCAGCTACAGTTCAGGACCGCAATAACGGCTACAGCCCTGGGAGCTACGGCTGTGGGGAAAGGGGCCATCTTCGATCCAGCTGCCCTAAGCAAACTGTAGAAAGGGAAGGTGATCGATCTCGAGAGGGTAGTGCGGCTAATAGCACCGCCCAGCAGCAGCAGGGAAACGAGTAAAAGCCAGGACTGCGGGGCGGGTGCTGGCTGATGTTAAAAGAGCCCCAGGAATTTCGATCTCACAAACCCTTGATGGGAACAGCCTAATCATCAAGGGCGAAGTCAACGGAACGCCGTGTAAACTGACCATAGACACTGGAGCCTCTCGCACGGTTGTCAGTTCCAAACTTATAAGTCGGCTCCTTGGGGACTCCGCATACAACCGCGAACGCATTAATTTGGTGACAGCCACCGGTTAGCGCATACCCGTCCGTGGAGAGAAGGAGATGGAGTTGAAGCTAAGCAACATGATCTACCTGGATAATGTCATCGTGGCTGATATAATGGACGACTGCATCCTGGGCCTAGACTTTATGAGGAAGAATTGTTGTGAGATCGACGTTAAGCAAAGTGTTTTGAAATGTAGACAAGAGGAACTTTTCGTGGAAGGAGCGTTACCAAAGAATGTGTACAGCCTTAAGAAGATTGTTCTTCCGCCGAGATCGGAAACGATTGTGCCGGTTAGACTTCCTCGGAATCCTGGGCAAACTCTTGTTGTGTACTCGTGGAAAGGGTAGACAATGACCTTCCATGGAAAGTGGCTCGAACCTTGGTCAGAACCGTTGACATCTCAGGAGTACGTGTGCTGAACCTTTGTGATCAGGAACAGATTATAGAAAAAGGCACATTGGTTGGTACTAGTGAGGAAGTGGATTGGTTGCGTCGGTACCAATATCTATCGACTGGGACCCCCAGCAAGGATGGACAAACGAGAGTGACCACACTTTTAGAAGACTGTCACAGCGTTGTCTCCCCGAATGAAATGGTCAAGGCGAAGAAGTTATTACTCCAGTACGCCAATGTTTTCTCGTCAAACGAAGCTGACATAGGAAAGACTGACTTAGTTCAACACAAAATAAACACAGGACAAGAATTGCCTATTCGTCAGCGGCCAAGAAGATTGCCTGTAGCACGTGAAAAGGAAGTGGAAACCATGATTGAGGGAATGGTGAAGGATGGTGTTATTGAACCTTCATCTAGTCCATGGTGTTCACCTGTGGTGCTGGTAAAGAAGAAGGACGGCAGCATGCGGTTTTGTGTTGACTACCGCCGTCTGAACGACGTTACGAAGAAGGACAGCTATCCCTTGCCAAGAATTGATGACACGCTGGACATGCTTACAGGCGTAAAGTGGTTTAGTACACTGAACCTGAAAAGTGGCTACTGACAGGTTGAAATTGACCCTAAGAACAAGGAGAAAACTGCATTCTGCACAGGAGAGGGTCTGTGGCAATTTAAAGTCATGCCGTTTGGATTGTGCAATGCTCCAGCAACGTTTGAAAGGTTGATGGAGCTTATACTTACCGAGCTAATTGGAGATGCCTGTCTGGTCTACTTGGATGACATCATCATCGTAGGCCGTACGTTTGAGCAATACCTTCAAAACCTGGAACGCGTGCTCATGAAGATCCAGAGTGCTAACCTCAAGTTGAGTCCGAAGAAGTGCTCACTATTCAAACGGTAAGTTAGCTTTTTGGGGTGTGTAGTGTCGGAAGAAGTTATCCGCACGGACCCAGAGAAAATTTCCGCTGTCAAGGATTGGCCGGTTCCAAAAGACAAGACACAGGTTAGAGCATTTTTGGGTTTGTGCTCCTATTATCGGCGATTTGTGAAGAACTTTGCAGATATAGCCAAACCTCTGCACAGGCTAACCGAGGAGAGGCAACATTTCTGCTGGGATGAAAGTTGCAATATTGCATTCCAGGAGCTCAAGAGCCGTTTGTGCAAAACACCTATCTTGGGGTACCCTGATGCGGGCAAGGAATTTATAGTTGACACAGACGCATGTGATATAGGACTTGGCGGTGTGTTGTCTCAACGGAATGGTGATCAAGAGATTGTGATAGCGTACTTCAGCAAGTCGTTATCACAGCCGGAAAGGAACTATTGTGTCACAAGACAGGAATTGCTTGCTGTGGTAAAGTCCTTGCAGCATTTTAGCAAATATCTTCTGGGGCGGAAATTCCACTTACGAACTGACCATGCTGCACTGAAATGGCTATTGCAGTTCAAAAATCCGGAAGGACAAGTTGCGAGATGGATTGAACTACTGCAGGAATACGACTTTGTGATCGAACATCGCAGCGGGAAATCTCATGGCAATGCAGATGCATTGTCAAGAAGACCTTGCCCTAAAGATTGCAATCATTGTACTAGGCAAGAAGGTAAGAAAGTGGTATCTGTGGGGATACTCAGGACAGACCAGCTCAGCAATGAGTGGAAGGACAGCCTACAACATGCACAGCAGGAAGATTCAGACATTAAGCCGATTCTGGAATGGATGAAGGCCAGTGCTCCTAAGCCCAAGTGGAGCGACGTCTCAGCAATGAGTTCGACCACGAAAAGCTATTGGGCCCAATGGGACAGCTTGCTGATTCATGATGGAGTCCTGTGCCTTAAATGGGAAAATGGTCGGGGTGACAGATGTCATTTACATATGGTTGTCCCTAAGGCTAAAGCACCGGATGTTCTACAGCTGTAACATAGTGGTTGTTGAGGAGGCCACCTGGGAGTTAAACGAACTCTACTGAAGATCCGGGAACGGTTTGCAAATTCCGCAAATGTACAAGTTGTGCGGCTGTAAAGGGACCTCAAATTCGTAGTACAGGCGCATTGAAATTGTACAATGTTGGTGCACCATGGGAGAGGATAGTCACTGACGTTGACATTGACAAGTATTTCATGGTTGTGATGGATTACTTCACTAAGTGGCCAGAAGTCTTCGCCATTCCAAATCAAGAAGCTTCAACAGTTGCAGATAAACTAGTTCATGAAGTCTTCTAACGTTTTGGAGTACCCTTAGAGATTCACAGCGATCAAGGAAGGAATTTTGAGTCTCAAATATTTCAGGAAACTTGCAGAGTTATGGTTACTCATAAAACACGAACAACTTCTTACCACCCACTTAGAACGATTTAATCAGACATTGGCAAGGTACCTGGCAAAAGTTGTGGAAAAACGGCAACGAGACTGGGACAGGCACATACAACCGTTTTTGTTGTCATATCGAAGCGCTGTTCACGAAAGTACATCAGTGACGCCAGCTTTCGCAAACTTTGGGAGAGAGTTACAGCTGCCTGCAGACCTGATCACCGGAATACCACCTGATGCCCCACGCAGTATAACCAATTATGCAAATGACTTGCGGAACAAAATGAATGACATTTATGAGCACGTCCAACAGTCGGGGCAGCAAACGTCTGAGAAGATGAAAACACGGTATGACCGCAAAATGAACAATAAAGGGTTTGACGAAGGTTCACTAGTGTGGTTACACAATCCAGCTCGCAGCAAAGGTAAATCTCCTAAGCTTCAAGCTAAATGGAACGGACCGTACCGAATTGTGACAAGGATCAATAACGTAACCTACCGGATACAGAAAGGTGCCAGAGGTACTCCTAAGATCGTCCATGTGGATCGACTGGCGCGTTATTATGGGGCCAATAATGCTCGGGACGAGCATGTCTTAGGAGGGGGCAGTGTAGCGCGCCACTATTAATGTCATATACATGGCAACACTAGTTACACTAGCGCCCTCTAGTGTCGAGTAGCAGAACTAGGAGAGTCAAGATCCTTCCAGAAATTTCGGGACCCATATGTACTTGAACATTCTAGATATCGCTACAGTAGAAGTTTCTGGAAACTATCTGAGGCCCTGTATAAGGCCGGTATAGACCACGACCGAGTCAGTATTCAATTGGCGATACAAGAGAATAATTCGAAAAGAAATAATTGCGAACCAAAGTGACAATTGTGTTTTATAATTGTGTGGTTTTAGGTTGTAATTAGTGTTGTGTAATTAGTGTCAATTTTGGTAATTCAATCGACAGTTTTTAATTGTCTCGAACCCAAACCTCGTCACAATATGTATATACGAGTATAAGTAGGTCAGTGATCCACAGTAATAATCAAATGGCGGCTGTACACGTTCGTCGAGACACCACAGGACGGCCGAGTACGAGTGTGTACATGGTGTCCTCGTCACGTTGCGTCGCGTCTCACGGTCTTCGTTCTCTCTTAGAAGCGTGCCGGTTTTTGCGCTCCAGTCAAAGGGTCTCGTGAGTTTCGTGATGAAGACAAGAACGCGCCTGTACACACTTGTTCGTTTAGTTTAGTGCAACTAAACAACCAACATCATCACCATCCACCATCTTCATCTTCGCCATGGCTTGTTAATGTTCTTTTCATGACAAATGTGTAAAAATTATAATAACTAACAGCACAAAGGCAAAACACAGCAATAATTTCATCAGGTCGCAGGTCTATCGCAGCGGGCATCCGGAGTTCAAGTAATACAACGAGTGTGTACATGGTGCGTTCTCGTGTCGAGCCTCTACGCGACGAGAAGCACGCGAGGCGACGAGACGAGTGTAGTATTTTTGGATGACGTTTTGATCGCTTCGGATACTATCGAAAACCATATACATACTTTACGTAAAGTGCTAGATAAATTGAAAGAGTACGGTCTTAAATTAAAAAGGGAAAAATGTGATTTTTTTGTAGAAAAAGTGAAATATTTGGGTTATGTAATAATTAAAGAGGGAATCCACCCCGATCCTGACAAGATAGAATCGATTCTGTTGATGTCACCACCTAAAGATATTTCGGAACTTCGGTCATTTTTAGGAATGGTCAATTTTTATAGCCGTTTCGTGACCAATTTTAGTACCATTTTACAGCCACTTTACGAACTACTAAAAAAAACTCGACATGGAAATGGGATAGATTAGAATAGCAGGCTTTCACTGTAGTTAAGAGACGTTTGAGTGACGCGGTCGCGCTGAGACACTACGAGCCGGGCGCGCCGCTAGTGGTGACGTGTGATGCCAGCGGGCTCGGCGCCGTGCTGGTACAGCGCGACGCGGCCGGCCACGAGCACCTGTCATGTATGTGTCGCGCGCGCTCACCGCCGCGGAATGCAACTACAGTCAGATACAAAAAGAGGCGTTAGCTATTGTATTTGCTGTGAAAAAGTTTCACCAGTATATTTACGGGCGACGGTTTACATTGCGGACGGATCATAAACCGTTAGTCACAATATTCGGTCCACACCAAGGTATTCCTAGCATGACGGCCAGTAGGTTACAGAGATGGGCTTTAATATTAACAGCTTACGATTTCGATATCGAATACGTCTCAACTAATGATAATGTGGCGGATGCATTGTCGCGAATGATTTCTACCCATAAAGAGAGTAGGTCGGAGGAAAATCGAGAATTTACGGAACAAACTTATTTACATTTCGCGTCAGAGGCCTTATTAATAGACAATAATAGTTTAAAGCCGGAAACCGCGAGGGACGCTATACTCGGGCGGATCCTCGGTTATATATGGGACGGCTGGCCGCAAGATATCGAAATAAAAGATATCAAACCATACTTTCACAGAAAGAAAGAGTTATACGAGGAATTGGGGTGCGTCATGTGGGGTCACAGAGTAGTGGTACCTTCTAGTTGCAGGGAGAAAGTTCTCGCGGAGTTACATGAGGCTCACATGGGGATCACTAAGACGAAACAGTTCGCCCGCAGCTACGTGTGGTGGCCGGGGATCGACGAGGCGGTGGAGGCCGTGTGCCGCGCCTGCTCGGTGTGCGCGCGCGTGGCGGACGCGCCGGAGCGACACGAGCCGCGCCCGTGGTCGAGACTGCATCTCGATTTTTTAGGGCCGATAGGGGGCGCTACTTACTTAGTCACCGTGGACGCTCATTCTAAATGGGTCGAAGTCACTGCTATGAGTTCCATTTCGGCAAAAAATGTAATAAGCAAATTAAGGGAAATGTGGGCTAGATTCGGTCTGCCAAGACAGATAGTGAGTGACAACGGTCCGCCATTTACTAGTCAGGAATTTCAGTTATTTCTTAAGGATAACGGTATAGAACACATATTTTCAGCACCCTATCACCCGGCTTCGAATGGCGCAGCTGAGAATGCGGTTAGAATTTGCAAGCGGGTTATAAAGAACTCACTGGTACAGGATGTGAATATCGATATCGCGCTTAATAGGTTTCTACTCGTATATCGTAACACCGAACACTGTACTACCGGTGTGAAATTATTACAAGGTCGTTCACTGCGTACACGCCTCGACTGTCTGAAGCCGGAGCTGGGGCCCCGCGTGCGGCGCGAGCAGACGCGGCGGGCGCGCGCCGCGCGCAGTTCGCGCCGGGGAACCGTGTGTGGTACTGCGATTATCATAACTCAGTTGTAAAATGGTTAAAAGGAGAAGTACATTCCAGACTAGGAGAAATGGACTATAATATTCTAGGGGCTGATAAAGTCTTTATTCATAGACATGTCGACCAGATAAGACCACGATCGGGGGAGCCGGATAGGGAAGGGGAAGACCGGGATGTTTCAGGAGGAGGAAGAGGTTCATTATCACGTTCCTATCTAGTGTATCCGAATAGCTCCTCTCCGATGGTGGAGGAAGAGGCCGTTTCGAGTGGCAGAGAGGCCGCGGCCGGGTCCGCGCCCGCCGCGACGTCCCCGCGCCCCCTGCCCGCCCCGCAGCCGGCGCCCGCAGCTCTGAGCCCGGCGAGGGAGCGCCCCAGCCCGCCTAGAACTCGTAGGGCCCCGCGACGTTATGGATTTAATTTTGATTAGTTGTAAGTTAGTTAAGTGATATGTGTTTTATTTTATATTAGTTTAAGTACGTTTAGAATAAGGGTGGAGGTGTAATGTAGGGTAAACTTATTGTTAGTATAAGGAAGGTAGTTTGTGATCTTTCTCTCGCAATAAAAGGTTGAACTGTACGGACGTGTTTTCTTTTGTCTCAACGAAAACAGCCGCCATGAGGGCTTTTATCAAAGTTGTACTTGTATGTATTCACACAATATATTCTCTTTGATTGTGAAAAGTGCAGTAAGATTAAAATCTTACTTAATTAAACATATATACAAATTTTTTTTAAACGTTACCCGCACACTAGGATTTTCTCTTGTATCGTGGAGGTATTTTACAAACACAAATTGCACAAGGAGAAACATCCAGACCCGGAACAATTATTTGTAGGCCATACAAATACTTGTTCTATGCGGGATTCGAACCCGCGGCCTCCAGCGCAACAACTCATTGCTAATTCACTGCGCCATGGAGCCGTCATTTATTATTTACAAATTAATTATTAATAATTTGCGTCAATCGCGATTGATCGCAACACTTTAATTTAATTCAATCCGCACGCGAGATCGAGTCACAAGTTTCAGAAAGATTAGAACACTTTAAATTTTAAGCCATGTCCCTCCATGGTCCATGTCCCTCCATGGTCCATGTCCCGCTCATTCGCTAAAAGGCTTATTACATTACACGATTTCTCGGGCGCTGTCCGCAGGGACAGGGTAGTGTAATAAGAAACAGAGAGACAGGGTCCCTAAACAGGGCGACCGAGTGGTTCCGACCGCCCTGCTTCCCTGCCGCGCTGTGGATCGTGTAGTGTAATAAGAGACAGGGAGGCAGGGAGCTCAGTTGCGCGGCCGCATGCGCAGAGTCTACACGTCTGTTTATTTAAAGTTCTACTGTATCGACCTACTCTCTAAATCATTATTCGTATTTATGTCATGCGCTAAAGAAAAAGATCCTTCTCAATGTCATCGACATCTACAAACATATTATGCCTTATCAAATCTTGATAGGAGTTTCCAGTGGCCAAAATCGTAAAGTGACAACCAATCTCTCTTAAAAAAAGTATTCTTTTGAATTAAACTTCTTTTACGGATTCTATAGAGTTTAATATTTTTTTTATTAATTCCCGGGTAATTTTCGGGTGCTTTACCACCCATGCTCACGGGGGACTGGGTGCTGTAAAGCACCCGAAACGTCAGAAATTAATAAAAAAAATAATTAAACGCGATAGAATCCGTACAAGTAGGTTTATTCAATGTATAGTGTTCGCGTAAATATAATAAATCATTAAATTATTATTTTTTCTATTAAAGGCGTTACTAAACTTAATAACTCGTCGAATTGGTTTTCACCTATTCTTTAAAATAGTTTCCCAACAAACCTGGGTCCAAAGCGCTGACTATATGCATATTCGAAAGTTTTTCTCTGAGGAGCAAATATATTTTCATCCACATTTTCCTTTCCTTCCTTTTTTTAGCTTGGCCTTGCACGGTACCGCCAGCCAAAGTTTTAAATTATAGGATAGGGTGACAAACGAGTACACAGTCCACCTGATGGTAAGTGGTTGCTGTGCTCCATAGACACCTACATTTATCCTCGTATGCGAATCAAAATGCAGTTGCGTTGTCACCCGTGAGGACCGAGATGGAATGCCTCTTTTCCAGTAAAAAGGGTCTCCGGATCTCTACACTCACCATACGAAACACAGCAGCATTAAGCTGCTATTTTACGCTGGTATTCTGGGAGAGCGTGGTCCTTCCCCGGTCGAGCCGACCCATTCGTGCTAATATAGCTGTAAACTATACTACTAATATGGCTGCAGCATGGCTCTACCACGTAAAAAAAACACTAAAGCAATTTTTTGACGTTTAGATAAAGTCTGCGCCATAATGCTAGACGTGCAATCGTTTCCACGTTCGAGTAACAACTGAGGCAGGAAGCGATTTCTAGCGTAGTGTAATAAGCAGCGCCCTGTCTGGTAGGCAGGGCACACGATAGACAGGGCCCGATAAATCGTGTAATGTAATAAGCCTTTAAGCGAGTCTCCGTTCTCCACGTGCTTCACTCCACACTCCTACGCGATCCGTGACCCACGTATGGTGTCTTTTTTACTTTTTTTAGTATGTGTGTGTGTGGGCGTGTTTTATACTATTTGCTGTGAGAAGTAATTCAATGTACATATTTATTATATATTCACAATATATAAATGATATAACAGCGCGCATATTCAACGTTTATAATAATTGTTAAAAACCATGTCCATTAGTAAGAAGCGGTTATAACTGTATTTTACCGCTTACGTATTACTCATATAGAAAATAAGGGATATAGTTCCGTTCTAGGGACACCTCCGATTTGGACAAACATTTTTTTACATGTTTACCAACATAAATGATGAAAAACTCCAAAGGGGTTTTGACGCAAGTGCCCCTTAATTTTTTTACGAGGGTTTGAAGTTTTATATTTTTAAGGCAGTTTTTCATGATAAATCGACTAAACCTCACTTTTTTACACAGGAATATTGATCCAAAGTTACTTACTACTACTTACTAGCGAATAAATGATATTATTATTATTATTACTATTATAATGTACTTACTGTGTTTTATTTCTGAATTGTTTAAAACTGCCCAGAAATACTTGAACATTCAGAAATACTTTCAGTTGTAATAGGTTAGAAGGTTGTGGCGGGAGCGAAGGCAACCTGACTTTATAGATACCTGACTACTACCTAGACCTGATCGAATCTGTACTAATCTTATTCGATATGATCGAATCTTAACTGCGGTTACGTATACAGTCCAGCCCGTTTTTAATGGACGCATAGAGGTGATGCGATGAAGATAAATAGTGTTCTGTCATCTGGTAGTAATTTTCAAACAAAAAAGTGCAGTAGGAATGAGTAGGAAACTCTGGATTGCTTTATGGTAATAAAGAGCTAATGTCAATCACAGTAGTGATAATTTTTTTTTATTCTCTTTGGCTAATATGGTAGATTGGTAGATGGCGGGAGTGATCTCGTGTGATATAATTGTGTTAGCTTAGTTTTAAATTTTTAGTGTTAAATAGTTATTAAAATGACTAGGTATGTATGATCAAACAAGTTATAAATATTTAATTAGTATTTTTACTATACACTACTTAATAAAGAAAGGGTTCGTGTAGTCAGTCGTAAATATTCGACATCACTCAAATTTCTTCATAAAAGAACATCTTTGGTTTTCCAGAGCTAAAATAGAACTCGGCGACGTGACACCACATAATATAAAGCAACTAAAGAAGTTAAACACAGTCGTATTTCCAGTGTCCTATAATGACAAATTCTACAAAGATGTTTTGGAAGCAGGAGAGCTGGCGAAGTTAGCTTATTACAATGATATCGTTGTGGGAGCAGTGTGCTGTAGGATAGACACGTCAGATAATTCGCGAAGACTGTACATAATGACCCTGGGCTGTTTATATCCTTATAGGAGACTGGGCATAGGTACATTGATGGTGGAACATGTGCTCAAATATGTTGAACAGGATGGCAATTTTGACAGCATTTTTTTGTAAGTATATAAGGTATTTTGTACTGTTTGAATTTTTGATTCTTTTAACTTCTTGGATAGAGGATTGTTTACATTTTTATGTATTTATAAACACAATTAGATTCAAAAATAACCTATGTAATTCTTTCTTCAAGCAATTTTAAGCATTGTATATTGTACATCAAATACAAGGCACTTGAAAGAGTGCTTAAAACCAAAATGTTTTTGAATTATCATATGAAATTGATATATATATATTCGCTGAAGGTCATACAGGTTTACGCACCAACCTCGGCACACCCCGATGAGGAGGTGGAGGAAATGTATGAGGATATCTCTAGAGCCATGCATTCCTCCAAAACCCAATATACGGTGTTAATGGGAGACTTCAATGCAAAACTAGGCACAAGAGAGAACGGTGAGCTGAAAGTGGGGAAATTTGGAATAGGGCAACGGAACCCAAGGGGCCAGCAGCTGGCCGACTTCATGGAGAAAGAGGGACTCTTTATGATGAACTCTTTCTTCCAGAAGCGGCCCCACAGGAAGTGGACCTGGTTGAGCCCCGACGGTTCGACAAAAAATGAGATTGACTTCATTATGACGACCAAACGACAACTGTTCAGTGATGTCTCAGTGATCGCGAGGGTGAAAACCGGCAGCGATCACCGAATGGTTAGAAGCACACTGAACCTAAACGTTAAGTTGGAGAGGTCTCGTCTAATGAAGTCAACGCTCCGTCCCCCTCGTGCTCTAATCCAAAGTCCCGAAACCTTTCAGCTCGAGTTACAAAACCGTTTTCAGTGCCTAGAAGACTGCAATGAAGTGGACGATTTGAATGACAAGCTCGTGGAAACTGTCCATGCGGTCGGAGCTAAGTTCTGCAAGATCCGCCGCAGAAGAACACAAAAACTCTCCGATCACACTCTTAATCTCATGGCTGTTAGACGGGAGATGAAGCTACATTCTTCAACAGATTTGGCAGCATACAGGCAACTGAACAGACAGATCTCCAAATGCATGCGGCGGGACTTACGCAACTTCAATACAGCTCGTATTGAAGAAGCGATCAAGCGGAACCAAGGCTCCAAAGTCTTTGCCAGAGATCTGTCTGCCAGAAAGAGCCAACTGTCAAAGCTGAAGACCGAATGTGGCAGCATCGTTTCCGGGGCACCTGAGATTTTGAGTGAGATTGAGAGGTTCTATGAACAGCTGTACACGTCATCGTTGGAGCCACACGCAAGTGTGAGTAACGATCCAAGAGCGAGTCTTATCCGACATTATTCCGATGATATCCCGGACGTCAGTCTGAGCGAGATTAGAATGGCTCTCCAGCACCTTAAAAAACGGCAGGGCCCCAGGCGAGGATGGAATTACAGCGGACCTTCTGAAAGCGGGTGGAAAACCGGTACTTGAAGTCCTTCAGAAGCTCTTTAATTCCGTCCTCCATGGTGGCATTACACCGGAGGCGTGGAGCAGAAGTGCGGTGGTCTTGTTCTTCAAGAAAGGCGACAACGCTCTCTTGAAGAACTACAGACCGATTTCCCTTCTGAGCCGCGTCTACGTGCTGTTTTCGAGAGTCATTACGAATCGTCTCGCGCGCAGACTTGACGACTTCCAGCCTCCCGAACAAGCCGGTTTCCGAAAAGGCTTTAGCACCATAGACCACATACATACCCTACGGCAAATTGTACAGAAGTCCGAGGAGTACAATTTGCCACTATGTCTGGCGTATGTGGACTATGAGAAAGCCTTTGATTCCGTCGAAATTTGGGCGGTGCTGCAGTCCCTTCAGCGGTGCCAAGTTGACTGTCGGTATATCGAAGTGTTGAAGTGCTTGTACAGTAGGGCTACGATGGCTATCCGAGTACAGAACCAGAGTACGAAACCTATCCAATTGCAGAGAGGCGTAAGACAGGGTGACGTCATATCCCCGAAACTCTTCACCGCTGCATTGGAAGACGTTTTCAAGCTTCTGGACTGGAAAGGATACGGTATCAACATCAATGGCGAGTACATCACTCACCTTCGATTTGCCGACGATATAGTCCTTATGGCAGAATCGCTGGAGGACCTAAGCACTATGCTCAATGACCTCAATAGTGTTTCCCAACGGATAGGTCTTAAGATGAACATGGACAAAACAAAGATCATGTTTAATGTCCATGTCACACCTATGCCGGTAGTTGTTGGGAACACTAAGCTCGAAGTTGTTGACGAGTATGTTTACCTGGGACAAATAGTCCGACTAGGTAAGTCCAACTTCGACCGAGAGGTCAATCGACGGATTCAACTTGGCTGGGCAGCGTTCGGGAAGCTACGACACATCTTCTCGTCAGACATACCTCAAAACCTTAAAACGAAATTGTACAACCAGTGCGTGTTGCCAGTGATGACTTACGGAACTGAGACGTGGTCCTTCACTGCTGGCCGTATGAGGAAGCTCAAGGTCGCTCAGCGAGCTATGGAGAGGGCTATGCTCGGAGTTTCTCTGCGTGATAAACTCAGAAATGAGGATATCCGCAGTAGAACCAGAGTGACCGACATAGCCCAACGGATTAGTAAGCTGAAGTGGCAATGGGCCGGCCATATAGCTCGAAGAACCGACAACCGATGGGGAAGAAAGGTTCTCGAGTGGCAGCCTCGTACCGGCAAGCGAAGTGTAGGGCGTCCCCCCACTAGATGGAGTGACGACCTGGTAAGATATGCAGGAAGTCGATGGATGCAGGTGGCTCAGGACCGTGCTTTGTGGCATTCTTTGGGGGAGGCCTATGTTCAGCAGTGGACTTGTGAAGGGCTGTAATGATATATATATAATATTTAAATCTGTGTCCATAGCCCTGATAGCTCAGGGATAAAGAGCTCTCTGTAAATTTCACAGTATGCTAGCTATGTGGGCTAAAAAGTAGTTGAATAATTTGCCGGCATCTATCTTTCCTTCTGAATATAATCTGGGCATCTTCAAGGCAAGAGTGAAATAGGCCTTTGTTATGCTAAGACAGTTTTTTTGATTTACCATCAAAGCCTACATTACTACTTACCACCAGGTGGGATTGTAGTCAAGCGCTGACTTATAATAATTAAAATAAATAATATAAATAAATAAACCAGCTGATACCAATGAAATTGTAAATTGCAATTTTAAGAGCTGATTTAACATGTACTGAGTGGTGAATGAACATAGTGAAACTAACATGTCTCAGATATAGGAAAACGTAATACAAAGACATGTGAAATTAGCTATTAAGCAATGGAGCAGCTCAACAGATATTTCCTTACACTTAATAGTCACACAGTTGCTGTAGGAATTTTGTTTTTATAAAAATTTAAGAAACATTTTTGGTGTTTGTCTGTTTGGTTAACCTTATTTATTGTTTAACAATTTTGATAAACTGTAAAGTGGCGGAGTATGAATATCTACTACACTATATTGTCCTGTGGACTTTGTAAGAGGCTATAGAGAGAAACAAACCAGCTAAAAATATAAACTATTAATAAAAAAATCTGCGGTTGCCAACCCGCCTGTAAAGTGGCAACTATAGCAAATATTCATCCTATGAGGTGATATAAGCGGGAGGCCTATGTTTAGCAGTAGAGTTTTATGTAGTCTGTGATGGTAAACATTTCATTGGGATTCACCAATCTACAAATTAATATTGCACATTGAAATCTACCTATTTTTCCATTTTTAATCATTTTGTATTCCCTGCTCCATTTTAAAGTTGAAAGTACATAAAGTGCATGGAAAATGCTTTTTTTTAAATTACTTATTAAACATCTTATAAATTGGTTAAAGTTATCATAATTTAAGTCACCAAATGAATTGTTTTAATTCTTAATCTTGTTTAATTGAATTACTATTATTGACTTATATATAAGAATCAGGCATAATTAATTAGAACCTGATAGTTTTTTATTTTTATTTTTATTGAAGTAGTATCCAATTGATTATGCCAATCAACATACAACCATGTTACATCCTTAACTCGTTAATAAGAAACTATACAATGTTTGTGTTAACTGTAAAATAAGTTTGTTTTGATGCTGTAAAAATCGGCCTGTTGTAGTGTCTAATCGCATGTATATGGAAAAAACACAATATATTGAAAAACAAGAACAGATTCCCTCCCAGAATATATGTGAAAGAAGATTTCCCTAAAGTAGCACTTGAAAAGCAGAAGCACTTACAAACAAGTGATAAAAAAAAAGAAGAAAGGAAATGTAGCTTTTCTAAAATATATAATATAAGAAACTATAATATAAGAAACCAATAGACAAATCCAGAGACAAAAAGAAGAGAGAGGAATCAGGCTTACCAAACTCGTCAATTCAGAAGAATCTAAACACAAAAGACATTCCAACACCCCCAACTAGCAAAGAGATAACAAAAGAAATTGAAATCCAGTATCCTGAACTATGTTGAAAGAGGTAGATCAGCTTCACTATCCGAAGTTCCAAAAACATATAATGACCACCGGCAAATCAAATCACAACACAAACCACAACTTTACTCAAACCCACTTCCTAAAAATACACCCCACGCCGGTTGGTCACCATGAGGGAAGATGACCACTACCTTCCCGAGAACATAACAACCAAAGAAAAACCATCAAATATTTACATAGCCACTTTAAATACACTTTTCACTAAGAACACCAGAGAAACTTCTTGAACCAGAAATAGCTTTAAAAAATGTTAAACGGGACATCCTTGGTCTAAACAAAGTGAGACAAATAGGAAACCAAATTGAAGAACATAACGTTTACATCCTGTACTACATAGGTGAAACAAAGGGGTTAAACGGAGTAGGATTTATGGTGAAAAAATCTAATAAAAAAAAAACATAGAGTTCAAGACAAGGCCCGGAACCGGTTTGAAAAATAACGGTTAATAAAGGTTAATAACGGTTTTGTGTTAACGTTATGTTCAGAACAAAACCGGAATTCATTTTGTTCTGTAAACAAAATAAACCGGTTTTTTGAATCACGATCTGCGGTGCTTGATATCAACGGAAGAAAAGTAATATAATTGTCTGTGCGACGTGATTTTTGTAGCTATCTGCCGCTGCCACTAGCGTGTGTGGCGCGGCGGCGCGTGGGTTGGTGGATTCCCCTATCGCCGCCTTGCCTTAAATCTAAAGAACGAAAAAATAGTGTTCAATAACGGTTAATGAACACTAACCACAATGGGAACTTTATTTGAAAATACCGGTTAAATTAAGGTTACGTTGGAGCGAAACCTTAATATTTCGTTCACATGTACTTGCAAGCCAAACCGGTTTAAAAATTTTACTGGTTTCCGACCCTTGGTTCAAGAGCATATCCGTAAGAATCGAGATCTCATTCAGAAAAGGAAGGAATTACTTAAAATCAGAAGAGATAAAGCATCATTACAAGAAATAATTAATCTAAGTAAAGAAATTAGTTGCAGCATAAAACAAGATAAATAAAGTAGACAAATCGAACATAATATGTTAGATTCTTAACACTAATAATACCACATAACCAAAACAGGAGGTATAAACAAGGCCTTAAAAGAACTAAAAGAGGAAAAGTTATTGATCCCAAAAATGAAAAACAAGAAACAAGGAGACAGCCAATCTTAAAGATAGCAAACCATACTCTACCGAAAAACTCAAGAAAGCAATATAGACCTCGAAGATAACGCAGAAGTCCTTGAAATTCTAGAAAGTGAAGTTGAACATGCAATAAAAATGCAGAAAAATGACAAACCTGGAACTGATCACATATCCAAGGACATGATGAAAGCAGGATTGCCAGAAACAACCAACTAAACTGACCAATTTATTTAATATGAGAGTCGGAACAAGCGTGTCAACACAGGATACAACTCAGGTGCACAGACCTTTAGAACTATAGCTGGTATACCATCAGGTCCACTAGCTTTGTTCACGTCTAGACTTCGCAAGATTTTAAGAACCTCCTTGTTGGTGGTATGGACCTCTGATATAGTGAGGCAATTGAGATGGTACGCTATTGCTATTGTCCAGATGCGAATTGCAAGCAAAAAGAGAAGCAAATAAGTCCACTTTCTCCTTAGGCGCATGTGCCAGTGAGCCATCTGGTTTTACCAGTGGAGGCAGTGTAGACCGACAGAAGTTTGTCTCGACCGCTTTGGCGAGAGACCAAAAAGCTCTACTGCCAGATGGTTTGTCAGAGAGCTTTGTACCGATCTGTTTAATGCGGTCGAAACTGGCTTGGCGTAATGCCTTTTTGCAAGACTTGGCGGCTTGGTTAAAGGCTCTCTTCTTAAGGCTAACATCCGGAGCTTTGTGGTCTCGAGCATCGACCCAGGATACGTACGCCATATGCTTGTACTTTTCAGCACGAGCACTCGGCGTTGAACCATGGGCGAGCTTTACCACCAATGGGCACGTCAGCAAAGGGGATGAAATACTCCATCGCTTGACGTATCACATCGGTTATGGCATCCGCGCAGCTCGACGGATCTTCAGACGAGAAGCAGACCTGCCGCCAAGGATAGCATGCAAAGAAATGCCGCATCTCATCCCAATCTGCTGACTTGTATCGCCACACTCGTTGCATAACGTGGAAATCATAGTTGGGTGGGGAATATAACGACACAGATTTCACTAGACACAATGGCCTGAAGTTCCCAAGGGTGAGGTAACCTGAACATCGTACCTGTCTGGATCGGTCGTCAGCAGAAGGTCAAGGCAGTTGGCTGTGTGCTCATCCACATCAGGTCCTAGTTGCTTGTTGTACCAGCTGAGAGAGCACCAGCGACTAGGAAAAATTCCACGCCTCTCTCCCAGCGTGGCTGGTCTTCTGGTATGGGAACAGCCAGTCCTGATGAGAGTTGTTAAAGTCCCCCAGAAAAACCACTCCATTTTAACATCTCCAGAACACGCACCTATTTTGTACTTAAGTCGTTTATTAACCGGTTCAGTGCGGATGGCACGCCAGGCGTGTCATCGTTTACTTTTGCGTGTGGTGTATGACACACGAGTCGTGTTTTTTTTTAAATCGTTATAACTCGCTCAAATTGCGTTTTTGGAAAATTTATCCAGAACAAAATATTCATTATTTTGCAAGTAGTTCAGGCATGCGGCTTCGTTTTTGGATATTTTTAATTTGAAATTTTTAGGGGTTGACAATCTTTTTTTAACTTGTACATGGTACTCTTTTTACTTTGTGGGTTTTCAATCATGTTGTGGAAAATATTATAAGTTACAAATAATAGCACTCATTGCGATCGCTCACAAACTCTAGTTGTAAATAAATTTCTGGAAAACAAGTGTCCTGTTAAAAAAAGAACAATGCGTTTGTCTTATTGTTTAATTTTGCTTAAAATGGTTGAACTGCCGTCGTATTACTATCATATGGCCGAATAGACCTACGAAGTACCATGTGCTCTTGTGATATGGTATAAGGTTTATTTTTGCTTGAAATAGTTTGAAACCGTTCATGCATAAAAAAAGTTCGCTAATAAATAGTCTTTTGTCAATCTGCCGCCGTATAGCGCCGGCGTTTGTTTCCTTTTGAAAACACTTGTTTTGCTATTCTTACTAATTAGACGTTTTCGAATCGATTTTACTTTTACATTTGTATAACATTAAATAATATTTAACATTTGTAAATATTAATGAATCATAAACCTTACTTTTTTCCAAATTAAGGTTCTTGATTGTTTGATATTTACAAATATTATTATTAGGTGAAAATTTAATTTAATAAAAACCAAGGTTTTCTAGGGTGATTTAGCTATACCTACTTATATAAATCAATTTTTATAAAACAATAAAATAGTACAAAAGGTTTGTAATCTCTGCATAAAAAAGTCACTTGCTCTCAATTTCAAAGAAAACACATAGAAAAACACGTAGTTACCCACTAAAACAAGTATCCTTCCGTTTGTAACTGATATTTGATGTCAAATAAACTTAATTAGGTCTAAACAAGTGATAAAAGCATAAAAATGAACATTACTTTTACACATGGCTGATGGCACAATAAGCGTGTCATCAAAGTCTCTGAAATATTTGTTCGCCGCCACAGCTAAAAGTTGTCGAAAATCGGTGCCACAACGAATCGGTTAAATAGTGCGTCACTCAGCTGATAACGTAAATCTAAGCCGAAACTTGAGCTATGTTTGTTAATAAAATCATAACGTCAAGTTTATTCTCAAGTGCGTGCACTTGAGCTGGGAAACGTTTAGGGGCATTAATTGCGTGAGGCGATTTTGGCGATTTTTCTACCCTCCCCCTGTTGAGATGTCGTGCAATATGGCTCGACCCCCTCTTCCTCTCTCCCCCTCCCCCCAGTTAATCTTTTTAACTTTCCTACCTATGAGAAGTTTACTATCTAAAATAGACATTATATTCCCCCTGAACTGATACACTCTGGACTTTTTGTTATGGTAATGTTGGAAGGTGTTAATGAGAGACATATTGATCTGTATAGTACTTTAATTGAACTACTACTTTCTTCTAAACTTAACTCCAATATATACAGAAACAAATACAAAACCTAGAATTTTGGTCAAACTGTAACCATTTGTCGGTTATTGTGGTTAATTTTTATTCAATACACGCCCTTCATCTTATTAAAAAAGATCTAGTTATTAGTCGGGCATATCCTCGAGAGTTGATGTCCTCAACAGCTTGAGAAATTAGTTCACGCAGCTCGGCTACGCTGTCAATGGGCTTTGAATAAACGTTTTATTTGAGAACACCTCAATAAAAAAAATCCAGGGGATTTAAATCAGAGGAACGGGCTGGCCACGAGATGCACTTGCACTGCGTAATGCGCTAGGCAGCCATCTTGTTGATACCACATGTGGCGACGATCTGTTAGTGGTACGTCCTCTAAAGTTGGTAAATGTTCTCGTAAAAAATGTAAGTAATTCGTGCCATTCAAGTTCTCAGGCAGCTCAAAAGGCCCAACAATTTTGCCGTTTAAAATTCCGGTCCACAGGTTTACTTTAAAGTGATACTGGGATCTGAATTCTCGCATTAAATGTGGATTCGCCACATGCCACTCGTGAAAATTGTGTAAGTTTATGGAACAATCTTTTTTAAATGTATGGAGGATGAATTAGGGATTTTCATTATGCCTCTGTAGCATTGTTCTACAAAATGAAATCCTTTCAGGATAATCTCGAGGAAGAAGACTTTGAACTCGTTGTACGTGAAACGGATGCATTTCTGCTCTTTTTAAATTACGATGTGACGTCCTTTTGGGTATTATATATATATATATTCAATTTCACGAACGGAAATACTTCTTCCTCGTAAGGAAAGCGAGCTCTACCTCCAGCCCGTGAGTGAACGGTGCACACTTTGATTATATACATATACATGTCTAGATAGAGCGTTGCGCTGCAATCGCAACAAAAACGACCGGCCCGTTTTGAAGCGCTTGTGTGCATATTACGCACACAAGTATGCGTTACTACTATTGTTTAACAAGCGCGCTGCGTCACTCGGGGGCGAGCCGAGTGATACCAGCTCTTGAATATTTCCCATTAGATTAAGTACATACTCATTTGACTTTTTTTTCTATATATACTTATTTGAGTTGTCTAGTTATAAAATAAAATGATGAATTGTAATTTTAATTTAATTTCATTTTAATTATCAGTATTAGTCAATATATGTACATTTTAACTTGCTCACTTATAAAAATAGTGATTTAATATATTATATTAAATCGTTTTCGTATGTGTAATATGTACAACTATTTGTCATCTTTGTGTAGGTACCATGTTTAGCGAATAAATAAGTAATAATTTTTTGGTATTTATATTACTTTTGGTATTTATGTATTTTAGTTATAGTTTTGTAAACATATAAATGAAAATTTTATATCCATAAATATCAATAAAATAAAATACAAAAGTTAATAAATAAAACCCAACCAGATGGGAACCCTCGGCAGGGTAGACGAAACGGCTGAGACTTTGATTATATACTTTGCTTAATAAGGAAATCTGAAACCCAAAATATTAGAAAGAACTAACAAAAATACTACTTAGTGCATAACGTCACGGGTTTCCTTTATTTTTTGTAGGTAAATTATCATGTACTGATCAAATAAATAATGAAATTTTTAAAATAATAATGTTCTCTTGATCGAAAGATGATGTAATGATATTTGTATTTTGTCTCCTATAGTTTCGCCAAATCTCCCTAGTAATAAGCTGACAACACCGGCTAATGAAACAAACCTACAAAATAACGAATTAAAATATCGTGTTTTCTTAATATAATAGCGGTTAAATAACAAAACTTGCTGATGAAAAGTGATCATGGTGTTATTATACGGTTTTCCCACAATTACGATACAATTTGACAGCACAAACCGGCATAATTAATTATTTTTCGTGAGCACGTTATCCTTAAGTGATTCAAATGACACTGACGTAAGGGAGAAGCGAGTCTACCAATTTTAGTAGACTTCAATGTGGCATCTAGACATGTATATAATCAAAGGGTGCACATTAACAAACACGCGGTGATCCGGATAGCGCTCTAAATTAGGAAATCTTTCACGATAAAGTCAGCGGCGGCACTTGCGTTACATCTACATTCCCCATAAATGAAGTGCATGTTCGCATATTCTTGTGAAGTGTAGCGCTTAGGCATGGTAAATAATAAGGATGCCAACACAAAACTCCAATTCCAAAAGAGAGAAGCTAAAGTTGCCGGTATGTAATCAACAAGTCCAATTCACAAAAATCCAAGTCCAAAAAGAGAAGCCAAAGTTGGCAGCAGTGCCGGCCTGAGGCAAGTTTTAGGATGGAGCGAGACCCAATTATGGCGCTTCCCATGCTTACCCCTAATATATATCGGTTGTACGTATACAGGCAAGCATGAAACTGGGAAGATCTCGACAACATCTTAAGTAAAATGAATACCGTCGTGGCAGCAACGCGGCACAAGCGGCACGCAACATCAACGACGTTTACGGAGCGAATACTACAAACTAACGCACCGCCTGTTATTGGTTTGCCCGCTTTCGTTCTGGAAATTTCGACCTGAAAAATTTACTCCGTGATCGTCCGAAAACTTTGGTCGAATTTAAGGACAATGACGAATTAAAGGCAATTCTGGAAGTTGATGATATTCAATGTACGGTTGAATTAGCAGCAGCTTTCCACGTTACCATCAAAACAATATTGGTCCATTTGCGTCAAATTGGCAAGGTAAAAAAGCTTAACATATGGGCGCCCCACGAACTTAATGATCGCTATCGCGAAGTACGCATCGAGACGTGCTTTGCACTGCTTAACAGGCACACAAACGAAGGAATTATGAACCGCATTGTTATATGCAACGAAAAACGAATTGTTTGATAATCGTAAGTACTCAGCAAGCTGGTTGGATCCTGATTCAGCACCTAAATAATGCCCTAAGCGAAAGTTTACCCCTAGAAAAGTGTTGGTCCCTGTATGTTGGTCTAGTGCCGGTGTGATTCATCACAGCCTCTTACCAAACAGGATGAACATTACTGCAGATGTGTACTGTGAATAACTGAACACAATGATGGAGAAGCTCACACGTCTCCAACCAGCTTTGGCCAATCACTCGTCCTTGCTGCTACGGCAACGCTCGACTTCATACTGCAAAACAGATGGTCTCCAAGTTACAAGAGCTGGGTTAGAAGTTCCCGTCATCCACCGTACTCACCAGATCTTGCGCCCACAGACTTCTACTTTTTCCAGAATTTAAATAACTTTTTGGCGGGAATAAAATTCAATACCCGAAAGGCAGTACAAAATACCTTTGAAGAATTTGTTGCCTCCCACGTCCAGCTGATTTTTTCAAGAAGGGCATCAATAAACAATAAAACTGCATTAGCAAAGATGCGTCAATTGCATGGGTGATTACTTTGATTAATGAAAATAAAAAATATAGAAAAATACTTACGTTAACTTATTTCACAAAAAACGGCAATTTCATAGGTAAAGACCTAATATTAGGTAACGTATCTTACTAATTATTAAGTGGCGAAGCTTGCGAAGTCACTTATTGATTTCACGATGTCTGTCCGTCTGTCCCACGATTATCTCGAGAACGGTTTCGAGTTTTCAAATTCTGTTTTCAGCAATCGATTACTGATCACCCAGGCATCTGAACCTCCTATTTTGAAACTGATTGCTCAACGGCAACCGTTAGAAACCGCTACAAAGCTGATTGCTTCGCCACTTTGCTATGCTGTTAGCTTGCTAGGTTTATTTAATACTAAGAGCTGAAGAACTGTTTTCGGGTAGAGTTACCAGATGAAAAAATTTAAAGTCCGGAGAAGAGGCCTGATTTCCATTTAAAAATCCTGAGATTTTTTAGTTTGAGAAGAAACCCTTACATAAAAATGTATCTTCACATATTAAGTATGATAAAACCTACTTGAATAAATAAGTTTTGATTTTAATTGTGGAATTATTACCAAAGGAAAATTATTTTTAGTTTGTTTAACTTTTTATTAAAGAGATATTTAAAATGTAAGCTGTATTATATTGAAAGTTCTAAAAATCATGAGATTTGCAAAATCCAGCTGCAATCCTGAGAAGAGTCTAAAAATCCTGAAATCTCAGGACAAATCCTGAGATATGGTAACCCTACTTTCGGGTGACCTTTATCGATATGTAAAAACTTTTTCAAACACATCCTTTCTCTTGAAAGCTCCAATCGCGGTAAGATCATGCGTTCATTATTCCTCCAACTTTGACCATACTTTATTAAAATTTTCATCGGTCTTATTCAAATCATAGAGGAAACTCTCTATTCTATGCTATAAATCCCAAGTCTCATTAATTGTAAAAAGTCTTGTAAAGCATGTCTCTATTTAAGTTTATGGCGGTGTCTAACATTGGATAGAAAACATTTGTTCTGAATAACATTTCTTGACCGATCAAGAAATGTTATTCAGTTCCCGAGAATATATTTATATTTTTTTTCTTTATATATTTAGAGTCAAAAGTATCCGAATTTGGGATCTTTCAAATCTTTAAAAATTCATAACTCCGAAAATGTTAACTTTATCGTAAAAAGTCATGGGACTTTTTTATTTGTATTTTATCAAAGAATACAAAAAGAATTTGTCCAGTTTAAAAATAACAATTCCTTGCAATTGAAAAAAAAATCGATTTAAACAATATGGCACCGAGTTGTCCCACGGCAACATGCATTTATATCATCAGCAGGACCAAAAAATTGAGGTGGAATAGTTTTGGTACTCATGCGCCGATTTCTCCTGGGCTATAAGAACATTTTCTTCTTTTTTCATTCGCGGATTCTTTCAAACTCAGAGTTTATTTCAGCTTTTTTAGCTGTATCTTAGCTGCAATGAGAGCCTTTGTTAATCTTTCATCTCTAGGTATATTCTTTTTTGTGCATCAGTTTTGTAGCATCTGATAAATTTATGCACTCTGCTTGCATACATGTGTTGACAAGAAAAAAACATTTGAACAGTAAAATGGGTTAGCAAAAATCGGGTTACTCAAGGTTTTTATTTTTTTACTAGTCTTTTTTTAGTATGAAACTAACAAGTAATTGTACCATTTTACAGTCCTGATTAAATGCGCGAACTTTTAATGGCACTGGCCCAAGGCACTATAGTATTTTTTTTTAAATTCGACAAATTTTGAAAATTTTAGATTCATAGTTTAACAAATAGTCTTAATTCTAGAAAACTTGGGGCAGTTGTGTCATTATTTTTGACTGTGAAATGTTATTTAGGGTTACGGTTCCAAAGTTTAAATGAACAAAAATAATAAAAATTAACCACAATCACTGAAAAATGGGGTTACAGTTTGACCAAATTTCTAGGTTTTTCTTAAATGCCCATAATTTCCAAACTGCATGAGATAGATTTTATTTCTGATTTTTCTCATGATGTTTACAATCAATCCTGTCACCCCGTTTCGGCTTGACGTTGAGTTCTGGGACATCCTGTATAATAAACTGTTGTGGGGCTACACTACATCATGTAAATTTAAAATTTATGAATAATTTGATCACAGTGTCACCTATAAGTTCAGTGTTGTGATTTTTTTGGCAATCAACGCACATGCTATATCGCGTATTTAAGTTATTTTGGTCCATAAATAAAGAATTTGGTTGTTACTTAAGGAAACGGGATAGAATCCGTACAATTAGTTTAATTTTTTGCATCATCATTGTTAGCTACCAGCCTTTTAATTGTTCTGAAATTGTAGCTTTGTTATGTTGATGTGCATGTATGTTAGTTTGATGTTATTGGAAATATATATATGCGTAAAATCCATTTGACATTAGACTGACCAGGATATTGTTGGTGTATAAGGTATAGTGACTTTTTTATTGGTGATAGGACTCTTTTACTATCTAGCAGTCCCGGGTAGGAATCACTACCAAATAGCAGAGCTTGCATTGCTATCTTAGTCCCCAAAGGTGACCACACAGCTGTAGCTTTTTTGTTTGAAGTTGGCTACAGGTGTCCATGGACTACACTAATCACTTACCATCAGGTAGATGTGAGTTCATTTGTCTGGGCCTTGTCCCAGAAACCTAGAAGTAATATTTTCGTAACTGCTTTTAGATGTTGAATAATAAATAAAATGGAAAACTTCACCCCTACTCTTAATCACCTCGAAAAGTAAACTGCTTGACTTTTGTCTCATCCGTTTAGGGTAGTTTCGCCTTTATCGCCATGCTTGGCAGTCGTCTCGCACTCGATGCAGCTCCCCGCTTTAAAAAAAAAATATTGTATGCAAAGAACAATGGCCAAATTTATATATGAGCTGGACTTGACTTTTATTTTTCATGTCCCAAAACAAACTATGGCTAGATTGGTTTGTTTTTATGTTGTAAACACCATCCCGTATGAAAATCATATCTAAATGGCCACAATTTTTTATAATAACGTCAACAATACTTTTGAGGTTAGCATCACATATGTAATCTTCTTTAGTGATCTAAAATGAGAATTAGATTTGTATTATGATGTACGATTGTGTCTGATGGTTTATGTTAGTATAATAGAATAAGTAGGTATGTAAAAATGTACTATTATTGAAGAATTCCACTCGCGGATCTTAGAAATTTCTCTAGTATCAAGCTCAAAAACGAGATTGCGGCGAAGTGTATCAATGTATATGTTACAATTAACACATAGCAATCGCAGGGCTAGTTGTCGTTGTTGTGTAGCTGTAGTCTGCATGATGTCTTTCACAAATATGCAACATGCAAAATCGGTGTCCAGAAATCATAAGCACAGAATAATCGTTACAAGTGGTAGTTATCAGTCCGTAAAACAATGCCGAGGTCAACAGAAGGAAATCTAAATTAGTACAATACGTATCACAATCCACAACAACTAGTCAAGTAAATAAGATATATTGATGATTCCCGGGTGACAATCAATGTCGATCGATGACTACAGATTATGTAACTTGACGAGTTGACGATGACAAATGATGTCCCGTTGTACGTAATTGAACAAAATGCTTAGCTTACTATGAAGCTATATAATCATTTTTGCGACATGAATCCAGTACATAATAAATCAGTATAGTAGTTGATTAGATGCCTACATATAAATTGAATTGAATTACAATTAACAACTATTCATAAAAACGTGAATAATTAGTCTTTGAATACAAAGTCTTTTCACACGTGAAATTAATCATCATTAGGTGCGTTCAGAAACCATTATTTTAAATAATTTCGGAACGGTTACAGAAACAAAAATAAAAGGATAACTTTTTTTGTGGCTAAGTTAGAAATGTATTTTTTGTGTTTTTTAAGACCTTAAAAAATAAGGATATTTTTCATAAATATGGCATATAGTGACGCCATCGTTTCATCCTCTAGTACGATTTGGCCAACCTTCTTTATGTGGTTTTATTACCTCTTACTGACACTAGCCCATGCTAAAGTTAAGTAAAGCGGGGTCTGACAATCCTCTTACTCCCCATACAATGCAGAGGCAATAAAACCACATACAATTTGCATACAATTTTTTTTAAAAATAAAATTTAAAAAAAACTGTTTGAGTTTTTAAAAAATAATTATTTCTATACGTTTGAATAATGATCTTGATAACGTACTTAACGGGAACCACAGGGTTTAGGTTACATATTGTATAAATCGTATTAAAGGCATTGTTCTGTATTCTTTTAGAATTCGAATTATTTAGACGAATTTTTATTTTGCTATTGTATATGAAGAAATATATTATTACAAATGTAATTTTTGTATTGCAGACATGTGCAAGTAAATAATGAGGGAGCTATTGACTTTTATAAAAAGTTCGGGTTTGAAATTGTTGAAACAAAAGAGCATTACTACAAGAGAATAGAGCCGGCGGACGCGCATGTACTACAGAAGACCATCAGAGAACCACAGGCCGCAACTCCCTTAGTTAATGGATCTGTGCCACATGCAAAAACAAATGGACATGATTGAACGTCAAACTCTTCCCCTATCCATGTCTAAATGCTGATATCATCGTGAAAAAAAGTGATAAAATAGATGATATAAGGATTGTATTCAAGTCAATGTTTATCTCTACTGAATGGAATTTAAGTTACACTTGTAAAGAACAGGTTTAATATAGGTTGTGGTTGTGGACATATGAGGCCATAAAATAGTTCATAGACTTAAAATTTTCTGACTTCAAGACTTCGTGTTGTATAGATTCTTTCAAAGTGCTCACAACTTGTTGACTGAAGAATACAATGGAGATTTACAGCATGCTTTCAATAGTCTCATTCTACTGATACATAAAATTTGTAACAAATATTTGAGATTTGGATAAATGTAAAATAATGATGACTTTAGCTCTAGGCATTCTTTTAACTACATTTCACTGCATATAAATTATGTTTACTGTACTTGTATACTAAAAATGTAACTGTTTAATTAAAGTCGTTTTATTATCGTTTTTTAAATATAATTTTTGAAGTCTTAAAGATTTTAACAAGGATCACCTCGCATTTAATTGGTATTCTGTTTTAAAATGGTTATTGTAAACTGTTCAAACAACTGAGTAGTTCTTTTTGCGTAAATTCATTGACTTATTGTTGTCTAACACTGAATTATTTATAGATTTTTATTCTTTTTTTATTTATAAGGAGAAATAAAATTTTATTAAACTTATTTAAATCACATTTCAGTTGTCAAAAGATATATCCTGTATATGTGTGTGACAACACTGAAAATTGTTACCAAAAAGTCAATTTGTCAAATATTCTGTAACATAATTTGTTGATTATCATGTTTCCTTGCAACTTTTAGAGTTAGTATAATAAACACGAATTACATTTGATGATGAATTTTCTTAATTTCATCTATACTTAATATAATAAAGTGGAAGAGTTTTTTTTGTTTGTTTAAACGCGCTAATCTCTGGAACTACCGGTCCGATTTGAAAAATTCTTTTTGTATATTATAGCCAGATTCATGTGGAATAGTATAGGCTATCTAGCATTAAGCTATATCACTCAGCTAGCCTTAAATATGGATATTTCTTAAGCAAATCAGAAGGAAAAGCACTCCCGAAATTATTTATCCGCGTACGCTGGTGTTATCGTTAGGGATACGTAAATACAATGTTCTAGAAAAATATAGATCTTAACTCCTAAAAAAAGTCCGCGATACCATATGTCTATTTCTTATACATAAGCCATAATAGGTATTTTGAGACAAAAAATATTGAAAATTAAAAATTAATTTATGAGCGTTAAGGCATGGCCTATTTAGCCTTACGAACGAAAGTAATAATAATAATAATAAATCATATTTATTTCCTCTTCACAAAGGTATAAAATTTCACATTATTACTTAGGTAAATAATACGGTTGCAGACAATTTGTAACCTTTGTGAGAGACTGGTGTCCATACTAGGGTAATCCCTGTGTTATAGATCACCAGGCCCTCACCCTAACGAATTGCACATAATATTTACATTTTCAATTATACCACAAGGAATTGAAAATTGGAAAGTTACTTCATCATCAAGACAATTTTATGAAGATAAACTTTGTTACCATGTTATTTGGACGCATAGTTTAAGAGATAATGTAAAATGAAAATAATTCAATACTTGGCTGGGCGCGCGAACGACGCTTAGCCGCCCGGTGAGAACTGCGAGAAACCAGTATTGAAAGCTTCTATGAGCGAGGTTAGTTCAATCATTATAGCTAAAATAAATTAAAAATTAATTGAGTACTTTTATGACAATGATTAGTTACATCTTTATTTCTGAACTCTTTCATTTCACGTTGCTATGGTATTTTGAAAATTTTATGGATTAATAAGTATAAGAGTTTGATAGCAAATTTATCACGAATCATTTCATGCCTACACACTTTTCATGTATCATGTACGGTTTTTTTTAAAACTGGGAAAAATCGCGCTTCGGGACACTTCCTGGGACGTGGGGGGGGGGGGGGGAACGCTCAACCAGGAGGGGGAGGGAAAGTGGATAAAACTTGATGACGCGGATGAAACCTTGGGGCACAGCTAGTATATTATAAAACTTATTTATTAATTATCATACCGTATAAGAGAATTCAACGGGCTTAGAGCTTTAGTGCATCATTTCTCGAACAAGAGGTCCAACAGAGATCTAGCAGGTCGCAAACGGTTAAGAAAAAGGCACTTATTTAAAAATCCATTTAATTAAAACCGTAACCAATGGAGGCCTCACAACTTTTTCTATTAAGAGGTAAAACATTTAACAGATTTCTTGGCGGGGCCAATTTCAAGTTGAATTGTTATAAAAATGTAGAGATAATGTTTCTTTCTGAAATATTATATTTTATAAGAGTTAGACTCATTGAGTTATATATACTACGTACTAGAGAAGCCATTCCAAACAAAAATTGTGTCCTACTTAGGCATGGGTAATATCACTTTTACCCTATATCAAATCGTATCTATGTATTGGATATGAAAATTGAAAACCCGATTTTGTATCTATATATTTGTTGATATCTTCCGTTTCGTTCTGAATAGAAGTCGGTACTCATATGGTGATATGCGATTTATAAACGAATTTCCATATATAGATTTATAGATATATTGTATTATTTATGTAATATAAATATTCTTAAAGTATCTTATAATATAAAAAGTAACATACATATATCATTAGGATTTATCCTGCGAGATAATGAAATAGCATATTAAATTTAATCGTGTCGTGTTTGTGCCATCTAGCGTATATCGCACGTACCACCTTAAGAGTTAATCAATTTTTGTTCGATAAAATCACTTTACGTATAGAATCTAGTAGGTGGCGCTATTACAAAGTATTTTTTACTCCTTCACTCTAAAGAATATATTAATTTATTACACTTAAATTTAGGCTCTACATGTTTAAAAATAAGGATTGCAACATTTATTTGCTATAAAATTAAACTTTTATATTTTATGCCACACTTGTGGTTATGGTTAGTGGTTTTACCCCTACGCATTGATTTATAACTCAATGCCCCTACGCCAAAAGAAATTATCCCATATTTAGAAAGTGGGTATAATTTTTCAGAATCGGTGAAATAAACTTTCCTTCATAATTTTCTCAGTTTTAATTTACATTCCAAAAATAACATCCTATTAAATACACAATAAGATCTAAAATAGTTAATTTTGAAAACAGTGCAACACAACAGAATAATAATAAAATTATACTACTTAGACTGGATATTGAAAATGATGTGTTCTGTAATAAATCGTATGCCACTACAAATAAGGATTAATATTAAAAATATTAGGCGTAAGCGTATCACCTTTTCGTTGTAAAGTAGTCGTAATATCTGTTTTAGCTATATATTCTATCGCGCTCAAGGTTTGTTCGGTATCCGAATCAATGTATATATTTAGATATTTTACGTTTCGGCGGTTTCGGTTTTGAGTAGATATTAGATATTCTGCGATGACTCATATCAACACGGTATCGTAAAATCGTAATATCTAATACATACTTAGTTTGTCGTCGGATATATACAATGTGTCCGGTTTCCGATGTCCGATACTTTAAGGGGTTAAAATACAATTAATTTTATCGACAAATCAGGGATCAATGATTTTTTTTCGCCATCAATAAAAAAATGGCAGCACTTTAAAAAAAATTGTTGGCGAAGCATAGATGCTTGTATTAATTTAACAATATCTACCCAAGTAGAAGACTTTCAAAAACAAAATTGGTCTCAAATGTTAGTTAATAGTGTAGACAATAAATCTAGATTCAAAATATTATTTTTTAATTTTTCAGTATTAGTAAAAAACATTTTTGAAAAAATAAATTAGACAACAAATTGATGTTGTTTTTCAGATTCTTAGCTTTAAAAAAAAACCATCGTGTTAACCAATTTTTTTTACTTGTTTTTATTATAATACAGGATATTTGCTATAAATGCACATTTAAATCTTAACTCTGAGTTAGATAGTTTAGGAGCTATGATAATTTGAATGTAACTGTTCAAAGTGCCTCTACCCCGATATTAGATAACTAAACACCCATTCCAGTGAATAAGATAAAATTCTTCAATAATTCAAGGAATCGTAAGCAAGCACAATAGCATCCTTTGTGTGAGCAGGTAAAAAACGCTGTGCACAACAGTGCGAGCGAGACAGAATAACGGCTGTCTCCAGGTAAAAAGGGTGCAGTGTGCGCTTGTGCCGTCGAGCAGTCGTCCCTCGCTCTGCGTTGTGATAACATTCTTGGTTTTAAGTAAATCTACTTACTGTACATAATTATTGTTTGTTGTTAGACTTTGTTACGTTTTTGTTTTGTTGTTGAACTGTTACTTTTTGTTTATTACAATGAACGAGTACTCAAGCCAGCATATCGCTGACATCCATTTCGTGTATGGATTGTGTAACGGGAGTGCAAATAGAGCTGTTGTAGAGTATGCACGCAGATTTCCTAACAGACGTACGCCGAATGCTCGCACTTTCGTGAGAATTCATTTGAGACTTGCGGAAAATGGAATAAGAAGGCTCTGTAACGAACGTACTCGTGTTTTGTCGCTCCAAGATGAACATCAAATATTGCAAATGATTACTCAAGACCCTAGCCTGAGCATTAAACGCATAGCTAATCGTCTCAGTCTATCAAAATGGTCGGTGTGGAAAATTTTAAAAAGAGAAGGATTACATCCTTACCATTTTCGAAGGGTGCAAGAAATACTGGAACCGGATTATGTAAGAAGAGCAATATTTTGTTCGTGGATATTGAGAGAAACGCGATATGATCCAAACTTTTTAAAAAGAATTATGTGGACAGACGAAGCTACTTTCACGCGATCAGGGTATACGAACTACCGTAACGAACACCTGTGGCTTCAAGAAAATCCACATGCGATCCGCCCAAGTTCTTTTCAACATAAATTTTCTGTCAACGTTTGGGCCGGAATGATTGACGACATTCTAATTGGACCAATCATTTTACCGGAGACAATGAATAGCCCAAGATTCCTAAATTTCCTGGAAACGAATTTTTTGGATGCTTTATTGAAGTTACCATTGGCCTACAGGGCCAGAATGATTCTGCAATTGGATGGTGCTCCGGCACACTTCGCGCTTCTTGTGCGGAATCATTTAAATGCACACTATTCGTCGTGGATCGGACGCGGAGGAACAATTGCTTGGCCACCGCGGTCGCCGGATTTAACACCTCTCGATTTTTTTTTGTGGGGCACACTCAAACGAAGAGTGTATGTAAATGTGCCAAATACACGAGAGGAGTTAGCAGAAAAAATAATTCAAGCAGCAAACGAATTGCGAGAAGACAAGGCAATGATCCAGCGCTCTACGCAACACGTTGCACTAAGAGCAACAGCATGTCTGCAGAGACAAGGAGGTCACTTTGAGCAGTTTTTGTAATTATTTTTCCAAATTAAATGCAATTGATATAAATTATTTTGTTTTATTTCATTTGCTAGTGTATCCGCGCTTTTCAAGTAAGTATGTTTACACTGTCATAGCTCCTAAACTATCTAACTCAGAGTTAAGATTTAAATGTGCATTTATAGCAAATATCCTGTATTATAATAAAAACAAGTAAAAAAAATTGGTTAACACGGTGGTTTTTTTTTAAAGCTAAGAATCTGAAAAACAACATCAATTTGTTGTCTAATTTATTTTTTCAAAAATGTTTTTTACTAATACTGAAAAATTAAAAAATAATATTTTTAATCTAGATTTATTGTCTACACTATTAACTAACATTTGAGACCAATTTTGTTTTTGAAAGTCTTCTACTTGGGTAGATATTGTTAAATTAATACAAGCATCTATGCTTCGCCAACATTTTTTTTTAAAGTGCTGCCATTTTTTTATTGATGGCGAAAAAAAATCATTGATCCCTGATTTGTCGATAAAATTAATTGTATTTTAACCCCTTAAAGTATCGGACATCGGAAACCGGACAGCCTGTAGATATTGGATATTGTACTGATATATAGATAATGTATCTATATACGATTTGTATCGCCCACTCCTAGTCCTACTCTATGTCTTCGCGCATGCGCGGGAGTAGTAGTCGCGCATGCGCGAAGACTAATTTAATATAAAATAAATATAAGAATTTAATATAAAATATCTTAATTTAATCTAAACAAGCATATTTCTAAATAAAATGTAATAATAACTATCTCATGGAATTCACAAATCTTCAATTTACGCAATATTTAGTTTGTATGGATTGCACTACAGTTCAGTTGAACATAGTCAATGTTCGGAATGGCTTCTCTAGTACGTAGTACATATTATAACTCAATGGTTAGACTAGACATGGAAAAAAGCGAACTACGGATATTCTTTAAAGTTGAATAATTAAAAACAGATTTAAAAATGTGCAAGAATTTAATTTTGTTTATACATATCTCCTCTAGAAACTGAAAAACTTATTTCAAACTCAAGTTTTTAATGATGATGACTCTGTTTCAAATAACTTCACCTCAGTCCCAAGTCCCAACTAGCGACATCTGATATTATTATTTTGTTATTATGATATTTGGTGGTAAGACTTTTTTCTTTTATCGTTGCTAATATAACAAAAATGCCGTGTGGTGCTGGTAAAAGAGAATACATCAACTCATTTCGTCCTATATGGGTGTCGTTATGGTGATTTGCCAAAAACATGCTTTAAAAAGACAAGGTTCACCTAATAAAATAAAAGCATATCAATCACGTTTAGAGCTAAGATCTCAGCATTCCCTGCATTTATTACATAAAAAAGTTTTGTTGTAGATAAATAGGTAAGTACTTGTAATTTTTAGGGTTCCGTACCCAAAGCGTAACCAACGGGGCCGTATTATTAAGCCTCCGCTGTTCGTCTGTCTGTCAGCGGGCTGCATCTCATGATGCGTAATAGGTAGACAGTTAAAATTTTCCCAGAATGTGTTTTTCTGTTGCCGCTATAACAGCTAATAAAAAAATTAAAATAAAAGGGGCTCCCCTACTAGATACGTTTATTGCGATGGTACGGAACCCTTTATGCGCCATTCCGACTCTCACTTGGCCCCTTTTTTACCAAGTACTTTTCATACACAGGCAATATTAAGTATAATCAAAGACGTATTAAAAATATAGGTTACACACTAATATTATTGCATTTTACAGTGGCGCAGGTAGTACTATATCTACGTCCAGTTATTTATTATGACACATTATGCGCTAACAAAAAGAGACAAATGATAGGGCACACCTATCATTAGAAAAAGATGAATATACATCATTAGTTGCGTATTGATTGCTGCCGGGCGCTCAATGGCTTGATGAGAGTTTACGCTAGTGGTTAGTGTTGAAATAATAAAACCAATTATGAACAAAACATCTATATTCAAAATATTAATGAGACGTTTTGCTAGTCTCTAACAGTTGTCGTGTAATTTGTGCACCACCTAAAAACACAGGAAGGCATTTTTGCCACGAATAACTAGGAGATTTAAGCACTGTAACGAAGGTAAGTTGTGTATCGCTAGCAACGCAAAGTCGGGAATTTGCATTTGGAAAAATCCAAAATTAGGGGCTTTTTAGATGCTAATTAGGTGCCAAGTTTAAAAATTAGGTGCTCTATAATTTTCACCGCAACGAACTGTTGAAATTTGCGTTGCTAGCATAACGTCTCGCTAGCAACGCAATGAAGTTATTAGATATACGATAAATATTAATAGCAAGGAATTAAGTGCTAATTAGGTGCTGCAAGTATACGCAATAACAAGGCGCCCCTAATAAAAATAAAGTCGTTATTCAGAACATAGCAGATGCAAAATTCAGATTTCCTGAAAATCAAAATAGAATCAAAATTGCTTTCAGAAAAAGTCCAAATTAGGGGCTTTTTAGGTGCTAATTAAGAACAAAGTTTAAAAGTTTGTTGCTCTAAAATTTTCACCGCAATGAACTGTTGAAATTTGTGTTGATGACAAAACGTATCGCTGGCAACGCAATGAAGTTATTAGATATACGATAAATATTAATAGCAAGGAATTAAGTGCTAATTAGGTGCTGCAAGTATACGCAATGACAAGGCGCCCTTAATAAAAATGAAGTCGTTATTCAGAACAAAGCAGATGCAAAAGTCAGGTTTTCTGAATATCAGAAAAGAATCAAAAATGCTTTTAGGAAAAGCCCAAATTAGGGGCTTTTTAGGTGCTAATTGAGTACCAAGTTTAAAAATTAAGTGCTCTTAAATTTTCACCGCAACGATCGATTAAAATTTTCGTTGCTGGCAAAACGTATCGCTAGCAACGCAATGAAGTTATTAGATATACGATAAATATTAATAGCAAGGAATTAAGTGCTGAACAATTATTGAAACCCGATACAAATTAAGATATTATTTTGGGAATTATGGGGTCCACGACCACAATTACCTTATCATAATGTATGAACGGTATTTTTTGTTCTTTATCAGTGTCTAAAAATTAAGTGCTAATTAGGTGCTGAAAGATTATTGAGGTCGCATGTAGATGACGGTAATATTCTGGAAATTATCGGATTTAAAGCCACCATTACCTTACTATAAGGTATGAACGGCATTTTTTGTTTTTCAGATTTAATATGATTATATTTGAAAATGGCTGAAAATTGGTTGAAAGTTATATTAAATAATATTATAGATTTATAATATTATTTAATATAATTTTCAACCAAATAAATGTTACAATCCTTATTTTTAGACATGTGAAGCCTAAACTTTAGTGTACTAAATCGAAAGGATATTTTCTTTCCAGTAAATTGCTTTGTAATAAATATCGCCATCTACAAAGTTCTTATTCTTATTATTTTCTTATTTATTATAGTTCTAGTCATTTTATCGAATAAAAATCGATGGACTCTCAAGGTGGTAAGTACGATAGAGGCTAGATGGCACAAACACAAAGACCTGATTTCGCATTTGCTTTGCCGAATAATTTTCTGAATAACGACTTTACTTTTATCTGGGGCGCCTTGTCATTGCCTGTACTTGCAGCACCTAATTAGCACTTAATTCCTTGCTATTAATATTTATCGTATATCTAATAAATCCATTGCGTTGCTAGCGATACGTTTTATTTCAAATTTCAACAGCCCGTTGCGGTGAAAATTTTATATTATCTAATTTTTAAACTTGGCAACTAATTAGCACTTAATTTTTAGACACTGATAAAGAACATAAAATGCCGTTCATACCTTATGATAAGGTAATGCTGGTCATGGACCCTATAATTCCCAGAATAATATCTTAATCTGTATCGGGTTTCGATAATCGCTCAGCACTTAATTAGCACTTAATTCCTTGCTATTAATATTTATCGTATATATAATAACTTCATTGCGTTGCTAGCGAGACGTTTTGCTAGGAACGCAAATTTCAACAGTTCGTTGCGGTGAAAATTTTAGAGCACCCAATTTTTAAACTTGGCACCTAATTAGCACCTTAAAATCCCCTAATTTCGGATTTTTCCAAATGCAAATTCCCGACTTTGCGTTGCTAGCGATACACAACTAAGGTACAGCCGCGAGCGTGCCCGACTGAATGCGAGTCGGGCAATTACCTGACTTTCCCATTTTAGAGCGAGTATGACGTATCTATACTTTTAAAAACATCTTAGGGTATAATTAAATAAGCACCAATGAAATTGTTAATTGCAATTTTAAGTGCTGATTTACTACGTGCTCGGCGGCGAAGGAAAACGTCGTGAGGAAACCTACATGTCTGAGAAAAAGGAAAAAAAATATTTCGAAGACGTGAAGATCGCCAACACGCATTGGGGCAGCGCGGCGGACATTTCCTTGCCTTAAAACCCCCTCAGAAATGAGAGGAGGCCTGTGCCCAGCAGTGAGACGAAAATAGGCTGCAACTTTACTTTAACTTTAAGAACCAACACGTCAGTTCGCGACAATGTAAGTGTATATTCAGTGTTTAGTAGGTACATAGGCGCAGTACTGCTGTACTGCCTACTTAACCAAAGAGAATATAATCACTACGTTTAAGAGGCGGGACTTTCATAGTAAAATAAATGCATGATATTACGCCAAGCTACTCTACCAACATCAAGATATGACATTTAGTTTTGAGAAAGAGTGCTGACAACATTGACGAATTACAATAGCGCTGTAAATGTCTATCCTCGAATAATTTTATCGATATAACCTTTATCGATATATTGTTTATCGATATTTTTACATAAGAAAAGTTTGATCTCTATACTGAATTATTTATGAGAAATAAATTTTTTAACGTATGGATTGAGTAAAAATGCCGATGAGGATAAGAAATCAATGTTTTTTACACACAGCAATTTGTAATTATATCTCTACAATTAGATATAAAAATATGTATAAAGAAAATATAAAATAAATAAATGCACTTTTATACTAGTAATTAATTAATTAAAAAATAAATGACGAATCCGTAGCGCAGTGGCTAAGCGTTTGGCTGCGGCACTGCAGGACCGAGGCTTCCTTCCCGCACTGAACAATTGTTGCTATGCTGTAAAATAAATAGTACAATAATAGTATGATGCTTGTATTCAACGTTAGTTTTTTTAAGGGTAAAAATATTGGAGTTTTAACACTGATTGGATTAAATTGCTTTTATGTGTAACAAATACTATGTACAAATCGCTAGGCTTCTTCACAGAGGTACCTATGTACATACTATTCGCAGAGATCGTTTACTAATTGTCGCTTTCAAAATGAGTGCTCATTATAGCTAATGTTTGTAGATGAATCTATAAAAAATATTTATAACCAGGTAATTACAAATAACTTTGAGTTTATTTATATAATCGAATTCTTATCAAAATGTGACTTTAGAGGTATATTATCTTTTGCTACATGTAAATGAAACCTAATTAACATACGCATAATTGTGGAAGTTTAAATTAAGTCCACTGAAGAAATAACAGTTCGTTTTAGTTGGGTTCAAATGCAATGTTTGTCACAAATATGTCTTAACGTGTGAATCTTTTCAATTGGTGCATGTGCCAGCTATTTCACCCATTGCTTGCATCTGAAAAAATAATATAAATAAAATCACATTTATATTGAACAAATAGAATGTTTGCAGTCAGAATTGACTGTGTAGTTTCTAAGTTTAGTTCGTTTCGGATTGCCATACCATCGAACTATCAGATTTAGGAAATAGTGTGTTTATATTTGTGCAAGTTCAAAGTCCTAGTCCAAAAATGTACTCGCGTTAAATATCATATTAATATTAAAGTTGAAATCACCACATACCTTTCATCATCTAAGGGAAATATTGCTACAAATAGTCTTTTCTTGTTATAATTTTTTCCGCTTCTTGCACCATTTAGTTGGAAAGTTTTATAATGCATACTAAATTCTTAACAATTCTGTAAATGAACAACGGCTCCTATAGCAAAATTAAAAGCAATCTTAATTAATAAAATATATACAAATATAATTGTTTGATTTGACATTTGAACCTATTTTTCATTTGACAATGTCGTTAATAGACATATCACGAAAAGCAGAAAGAAGAGATAACCGTCATTAAAATTTGACCCCTGTAGTACATATAATTTTTATTATGGAAGTTGCACCAGCCTGTATGTAGCATTCAGTATATATAAAGGTACTCTGTGGCAAGAACTGTCCTATACAGCAGGCTTCCATAGTAAAAATTATATGTACTACAGGGGTCAAATTTTAATGACGGTTATCTCTTCTTTCTGCTTTTCGTGATATGTCTATTAACGACATTGTCAAATGAAAAATAGGTTCAAATGTCAAATCAAACAATTATATTTGTATATATTTTATTAATTAAGATTGCTTTTAATTTTGCTATAGGAGTCGTTGTTCATTTACAGAATTGTTAAGAATTTAGTATGCATTATAAAACTTTCCAACTAAATGGTGCAAGAAGCGGAAAAAATTATAACAAGAAAAGACTATTTGTAGCAATATTTTCCTTAGATGATGAAAGGTATGTGGTGATTTCAACTTTAATAGTAATATGATATTTAACGCGAGTACATTTTTGGACTAGGACTTTGAACTTGCACAAATATAAACACACTATTTCCTAAATCTGATAGTTCGATGGTATGGCAATCCGAAACGAACTAAACTTAGAAACTACACAGTCAATTCTGACTGCTAACATTCTATTTGTTCAATATAAATGTGATTTTATTTATATTATTTTTTCAGATGCAAGCAATGGGTGAAATAGCTGGCACATGCACCAATTGAAAAGATTCACTCGTTAAGACATATTTGTGACAAACATTGCATTTGAACCCAACTAAAACGAACTGTTATTTCTTCAGTGGACTTAATTTAAACTTCCACAATTATGCGTATGTTAATTAGGTTTCATTTACATGTAGCAAAAGATAATATACCTCTAAAGTCACATTTTGATAAGAATTCGATTATATAAATAAACTCAAAGTTATTTGTAATTACCTGGTTATAAATATTTTTTATAGATTCATCTACAAACATTAGCTATAATGAGCACTCATTTTGAAAGCGACAATTAGTAAACGATCTCTGCGAATAGTATGTACATAGGTACCTCTGTGAAGAAGCCTAGCGATTTGTACATAGTATTTGTTACACATAAAAGCAATTTAATCCAATCAGTGTTAAAACTCCAATATTTTTACCCTTAAAAAAACTAACGTTGAATACAAGCATCATACTATTATTGTACTATTTATTTTACAGCATAGCAACAATTGTTCAGTGCGGGAAGGAAGCCTCGGTCCTGCAGTGCCGCAGCCAAACGCTTAGCCACTGCGCTACGGATTCGTCATTTATTTTTTAATTAATTAATTACTAGTATAAAAGTACATTTATTTATTTTATATTTTCTTTATACATATTTTTATATCTAATTGTAGAGATATAATTACAAATTGCTGTGTGTAAAAAACATTGATTTCTTATCCTGATCGGCATTTTTACTCAATCCACACGTTAAAAAATTTATTTCTCATAAATAATTCAGTATAGAGATCAAACTTTTCTTATGTAAAAATATCGATAAACAATATATCGATAAAGGTTATATCGATAAAATTGTTCGAGGATAGACATTTACAGCGCTATTGTAATTCGTCAATGTTGTCAGCACTCTTTCTCAAAACTAAATGTCATATCTTGATGTTGGTAGAGTAGCTTGGCGTAATATCATGCATTTATTTTTACTATGGAAGTCCCGCCTCTTAAACGTAGTGATTATATTCTCTTTGTACTTAACTATCAGTTGCAGGCTTATATTGCCATAAGCTAACGTATCGCTACTTAATAGATATTTAAGCTTAAATATGCCGTATCATGTAATTTTGGAATGAAAAAATAAATATATTACATGAGTAAGGTGGGTCCGCCTAAAAAGGGCCGGTTACAAATAAGGTCCATCTCTTCAAACTTATCGGAATTAATACTTAAAGTAAAATGGATATCGCGCTGCCACTCCTAGTAACCAATTACAAAAGCTCCGGCGTTCATTGCTTTCGAGGTGACCATTTTTTCAGTGGCTCTGGGTATAACTTCAGGGGCGGTGGACGTCTATACTAAATTTATAAAATATTCTGATTCAATTTTGCGTTGTTTTAGTAATAAAATCCGGTCGATATGTAATAATTCTGCAATAGTAATGTTAAAATACTTTCAGAAGGTGGATTGACGAGGTAAGTTACCAAAATTATTGCTTTTTATCACGATTTTTTTAAGTTTTCTCAGGACATATCTAAGTGCTTAACAAGGTCCACTTTTTGTCTCAAAATAAGGGCCGGACCTAATTAGAGACAAGATGCTTTAAAATAGGCGTGATCAGTTACTTAAATGAATTATATAAGTGTAAATAAGCAGTTGGCCTGGCAAGTGGCACTTTTGTGCGGTGATAACGACAAATCACCACGCTAGACCATGGCTATCGCACAAAAATGCCACATGTCTAGATACCTTTCCTTCCTTGCATTTCAACTAATATTGAAAAAAATAATCCAGACGCTTTCGAATTTTATACTTAGCAACACATTTACCCATTTGTTTTTACGTAGTTTTATAAGATTTTATTTACGCAAATCAACAGCAGCTTTTGAGATAAGTATTGTTCATACAATAAGTATATTGTTTCCAGTAAAGACAAAAATGGAACTTTCGCAGAAAAGAAAACGATATTCAGGATGGTCTCTGACTGATCTTCAGGATGCTCTAGATGATATGAAAAAAACAGACAAATGTCTAAGCGTGCAGCAGCTTTAATACCATATACTATGGTGAACGTTGAAAAATCACATAAAATCTGGAAGCGTGGTGAAAAGGATGAGAGGGAAAGCTGTTTACCGATACACAGGAAAAGGAATTGGTAGATAGAATTAAGAAGTTTTCAAATATTACCTTTGCCTGATACCTTTAACACCAAAGTAAAACGTAAACAAATTTACTTATTTTGTGGAAAAAAACAACATAAAAAACCCTTTGTGACAAAAATCTACTATGATTACAGAAGTGTAATACCTAATAAGGTCCAAGTACTAAGATTGGAAAAAAAATGACTGATTATTATACATACTTAATAAATATAATAATTATAATACATTTTGTGATTTTCTTTACTAGAATTAATAAAAATCTGCACACAACTAAAATTTGTTTCATTTATAACTATAAAATAAATTAGTTATAACTTATATTAATTTCCTAATACTTTATAAGGGCCACGATATTAATTCATATGAATTTCCATTTCATTATGCGAAAGCCACGAATTTAATAGTAGTTTAAAGCCATTGCTTTATAAAGGTGTGATTTTTCTGGTATATAACGCCTAAAATCTTGCAGTTCAATTATGGACCTTATTTAGAGCCCTAGTGTTGTACAGGGACCATAGACAAGCTTTAAAAATCTTATTTTGTAAGTACCTCGACCTTGGTACCCTGTTTATGTATAATATTTTCTCTTCAAATATAAACAGTTTATTTGATCATGATGTTTTACAAACTAAAAGACTTCCCAAAATTGATTTATAAGGATTTTCAAAAACCCGACCCTTATTAGATGCAATTACCTGAGTATATTAATACAATTTCCAATAAATTTCCGTTTACTAATTTTATTTCCATACGTTAATGATTCAACTTCGAAAGTTTGTTTTTGTATTATTTACTACGTCAAGTAGGTAGTTGTAGTTCGAGTAACAGGCTAACAGGTAAAGTATAACAAAGTCAACTTAATGCCGATCAGTTTCTTGTACTCAGCTCAAGTGTCTCCATATTATGGAAAGCGAGAATTACCGTATTGCAAGGGTAAAAATACGGTGTTTCTAGATAAAATTACGGTAGATTAACTATAAGTGTACCGTGTAAATTACCGTGTAACTTTTCGCAGAAAAATACAACTATACAAATATAACTATATAAATATATTTGCTTTTAATTAATTACTAAGATTTTTTTTAAAACATGCTAAAATAAAACAATATTATTCTGAATCTGATTCTTCTAGCAAGACCAAGCAAGACAATATCTTTTTCGTAAATGGATTTATTTATTTTAGTTAACATATCGTTAGTAGCCCTGAAATCAACACAGTTTTTGCTATTTCTTTTCATTGATTGCTGGGTGAAAAATATTTCCTTTTAGTGTTTTGGTTAAAAGTTTATTTCTTTTTCGTTTTTATATCATTAACTTGGCTGAAAATGCGCTTTTTTTGCGCCCAGAAGCAAAAAAGGAAAAAGGGCTACCCCGTTACGCGGGGAGGCGGTAAATTCTTTATGCATACCACGACAGCCGGTCTGTCGTGGTTATGTGGGACTCACTGTGTCTAACCTAAAGGGGAGCCTAGGTGCTACCCACTAAAAACCGCCTGTGGGGACTGGCAATTGGCCGATTAAGCCTCTTTGCCGGATCGGAAGCGACCCTCTTTTGGGAGAAGAGGGCGCAGATCGAAAATGCGCTTGCACCATGAAGCAAATATAAAGAGGAGACGTTGTAATTAAATTTCACTATGTAACAACGCGTGACGATTTGCGGGGTGAGGGGATGCAAAGCCCCGCCCATTTTACACTATCTACATCATAGATATAAGAAAAATAGGGGATATGGCATGTGGTCACTTGACCTGAAGTCAAGTGTTTCTCAAATATGGCGACGACTCCACCCACAACAAATAGCGTTGTTTTTGTCGATATTTTCAATATCGATGCTATATAAATTATGACGTACCATCCATCTCATAGGTATATATTAAATAAACAAATATTAGATCACTACACTATTGAATTGGGTTATTCCTGTAATAATAGTTGTATTGAGATGATAAATAAATAAATCTTACGTTCAACTCAGAATAGGAAAGTATTGAAACTGTAATTGCTTTAAGATATGGTCAAGCAACAGTCAAAAGTGAGCGAAGAGACCAAGGAAAGAGCACTTAATTGGAGCTTTAACTCCTTTCTTTTCAGAAGACGTATACGACGTGCATCAGAATATTATACTGAGTTCGTGCAACGAGCTAACGTTTTTGCGTAACGACGGCAATCTGCACATAAGCACTCCATCCGTGCGTCCCTGGGTCGACGCATGCATTTTTTTCTCCTCTGCAGAGATTAACGAAACCACCACTATAGGCAATGTATTAGGCTTCGTATAATTTTTTTGTCCAGCCCATGCTGTCCCACTACTAGGCAGAAGTCTCCCCTAAGTTTTTTCCCAGTGGTTTTGTCGTGCACCATATCGAACCAGCCCCAACGGTATGCGTCCTATATAGACTTTATAGCGGCTGGGAAGTTAGTTGCGAGCGCAAGTCCTGTACCTTCACACTTCGCTTTACGTACTGTGATCTGAGACACCATCAAGTTTCCTTTCAACTATATCTGCACGGACTAGCGCTCGCTCTTAACTTCCAAGCCGCCATAAAGATTCGACAACACCTTTCTTTCGTGGTAATGGTCGGTTACCAGTTCAAGTCACCATGAACGTGCAGTGGACTGACCTTTATCTTGATTTATTTAAAGTTTGTGAAGCATGTGTTCTTTCATACATAGTTACTAGCCGTCATATCTCTTTTTTTTGATAATAAAGATTATTTATCTATTTATCTCAGTAATCTAATCGAGTTGAGCAGCCCATTTCTAACCATACCACCGTTCACACAATCCATTAATCATTTAACTATCCTAACGTATTCCTCAATCTTCAGCATCCCATGTTCATACCATACGACAACCAATTTCCATGCAACAATTCGATCAATAGGGGTGGCTGCGCCACTTCAGACTTCCACTTCCATACTCATTTCTCATTATATCCCATTTGTGTAACACCACAAAATATCAATTTTATAGTGTTTACAACCTGCAAGTTGTAATGACTTCCACCAGTAGCGTAATAAGTGGTGGATACTGGAGGTAAACGAGAGAATAAGGATTAAAAATAAATAAAATAACAATAATGTATACTGATTAAAATCATTTATTCGTGACGAAATAATATTATTTAGTCAGAAAATTTATTTTAGACATGAACCAAATCACCCTTAAGCCGAACTACATCCAGCTTTCTATTTATACATTCTTTTTCAAAATGCAAGGAGCATATTCTTCTTACTACTGCAGGTTTTATGTTTTCCTGGCCTATATTTTCAATCCACAATTTTTGAAGTCCTTCATTTTTTGCCAACCTAAAATAAATATTACGCATCCTTAAGTACCAATTAAAAATAATCTTAACATCATCAAATATTTTGATGAAAAAAACTATTATAGAAAATTTACGATTTACACTATTTTCAAGTTCTTTTCTTAAACGAAAGGCTCCCAATCGATCGTTTGATTAAATATACAGTTTATGTATTTAAAACGTTATTTGACCATGACTACATTAATATTATTGTTAAACAGGCTCAGAAGGGCTAGAACCCAGAGCCGTAAAGCCAGTTTAATAAAAAAATATTGTTAAAATTTATATCGATAATTTCAAAACATGACAACACGTAAGGACAACACTATGTAAAAATGTAAACAATCAAAATGTTTACTTGTTTAAATTTACATGATAATAGTCATTGGAAATTCTAGATAATAGCGGGAAACACGATTTAGAACCCATAACATGAACACGAAACGCAATTCACACGAAAAAATTTACAATTAAGGAAAAAAGTTACAACTAACCTGAAAAATGACAATCCTTCTTCATTTTTAAGAGAATTTGAATTACATCCATTGATGCAACACTTTGTCATGTTGTTTTTGCTCAATTACCCTTTACTAATGAACAAAAAAGCTCCAAAATAGTCAAAATTCACTGTAACACTGCGAAATAACTCCGAACAAGGCTTAAATGACAGACGAACTACCACAAATAAACGTCACCCTAAAATGGCGTCATGCTTCAAGGTGGAGCTTGGTGACATTTATGAAAACTGGCAACAGAAAATTGAAGTCTAAGATATGTACTTATCTCTTTTTACATTTGAAAATCATAACGTGTGAGAATGAGACAGATATATTTTTGTTGGCAAGGTTCATGTTTGCATGATATTTGTATAACCAAAAAATATATATTTGCGATTTACAGCTTATCCTCTACTTTTCTTATATCAATGATCTACATCTACGGATAAATAGCAAAACTACTCGAATTTTTCCATATCGATGTTGCAATGTAGCTTAGCTATCTTGACGGTAGATGGCGGTCTGTTCACAAAATGACTACAAACTGTAAAAATAATATTTTGGCAAAACAAATTTCAGCACTTTCGTATGATTATTTTACCAATACTGAACTCTACGGACATTTATATTTTTAGTTCACATGACACAAAGTGTCGCCATCTAGTGCCGAATATATTTAACTATATTTGAAAGCCGACGCAAAGAGATTTTTCTAGAACTATTTTAATAAATTAGGTGTAACTTACAAATGAAATGTGATGCCATCCATAGCATCGGAGCGTCTATCTCATGAAGCAAATACATTCAGACAAAGAAATTTTAATCGCCATCATATTATTTTTATAGTTTTCATAATAATTTTGTGAACAGGCCGCCCTCTATCGTCAAGTAAACCTCATAAAATAACAAAAAGCCAGGTCCGTAATTAGAATTCAATTAATTTACCCAGTAACACAACATTCAATATTAAAATGAAGGAAATTGTACTTAGGCTGATTTTTACGAAATATTTAAGTTATATTTAAGTGACAAGCTATATGCAAAGAATCACTTAATATTGGAAGTTGGATTACTGGGAAAAATAAATGAATTCTAATTATAGCCCTGTCTTTTTGTTATTTTTATGAGGTTTACTTGACGATAGAATGCGGCCTGTTCACAAAATTACTACAAACTGTAAAAATAATATTTTGGCAAAACAAATTTCATGATTATTTTACCAGTACTCCTTAGTTCTTTACACAAAAACTTAAAGACTTTCTTGGAAATGCGATATCTATCTTTAAATTGCCTCCCCGTGAGGTGTAAGAAAGGGTTGAAAGATGCACGAGCTCTTGTTTCAACGTTGGCGTTATAATTGCGTTCATCTTGTGCCTTAGCGGCTGCAAACATCCTCCATGCGAAAAATAAACGTCCTGCCATAATTAAATATTGTTCACACAAAACGAAATAAAATTAAACCTTCAACAATCGTTCTCACTGTCAAAATTTAGGTGAAAACTTTTTCGATATCGACGGCGTAAAGTTTATTTATGTGAGATCAAAATTGGAACTCGCACTCGCAAAATCCTTAAAACAACCAATCACGTGCGTTTACGTTCTCACTGTCGAATGCGAGTGAATGCTCGATGGTCGATATCGACGACGTAATAAACTCGCACTCATGAACTGTGATTCCGATTATTGCCACTAGTTGGCGCTGATTTTATTCCATACAAATTGTAGTTAACTTTCTCGGTATCGAGCGCGTAAAAAATCTCGCACTTGGCACACTGAGCTCTACGGACATTTATATTTTTAGTTCACATGACACAAAGTGTCGCCATCTAGTGTCGAATATATTTAACTATATTTGAAAGCCGACGCAAAGAGATTTTTTTAGAACTATTTTTATAAATTAGGTGTAAAATTACTTCCAAATGAAATGTGATACCATCAATAACATCAGAGCGTCTATCTGAGTAGTTTTTACACGATAAAACACAACACTTCATCCTTTTCTTCTTAATACTACGAAAATACACGATTTGCGACTTTCAACACATAAGCGCACAGGACGAATGCTGACAGTATACTAACTAAAGCCACGCCCACTATGATGACGTCAGGACCTACTTAGAATCTCAGTGCACAGTTGCTTATGCCGTCTCCTCTTTGTATTTGCTTCATGGCTTGCACTGGCTTGCAATCGGCATTTGAACACATTATGGTATACAATGGTATTACGGTGACATATGACGCGATAATGCCATATTACCTTGATGGTAGGTTAAGACCAAATTACGGTGCATCTACGGTAATGAGGGCTAATAATCTTCCACTCACCAGTCGTTTTAAATAATACTTTATCATTATCTAGAGTATTATATTAATACACAACACAATGCGTCAGTAATTTTAATTTTTTGCACTTTATAACTCTTTTTAAAAAAATCGGCTTTTAGTATTTGTAGTTTGGTTTATTCATTTCTATAAAATATAAAATATTACTAATAATACAGAAAGAAACCTTAAAGATTACATTTTCCTAAGAAATTATTTTTTGTGTTCGAGGGTCTGTCCATTTGATTGTACGCATAAGATCCTGCAGCTCCCGCGCCGCCGCCGCCACCGCCCCGCTGCCCGCAAGATTCGAGGCAGAGGGCTAACACCGATTCTAATGCCTCCTCTACACTACTCACGAAGTAGATCGAAGTTGGACGAGGCGAATAGTGTAGAGAGGTACTTCGATTCACTTCGTCCAACCTCGCTTCGCCTCGGGCGACTTACGATCGCTGTCGGTTTTTTGCGCCAGAGTCAAAGGACTTCGCGAAGTACCCCGAAGTTACACGAAGCGTCTCACTACACTACTCGGCGTACGCCAGTTATGAATATTTTTGATATATAAATATTAAATATGTAACTTTCTACATAATTATTTATTTAGTTAACGCATTGACGTCGTACTGTTCACATAATTAGGTACCTATAGCAGCTGCCTCTTGAACGTCATTCATATAAACGGTGCGGGAGACTCAAGACGACTGAGCTCTTCGCAAAGTAGCACGTGGTAGCACGAGTGTGTGGTCACGTTCTACGGACTGCGTCGACTTCGACGAGCATTTCGTCGAAGTTACTTCGCGAGTAGTGTAGAGGTAGCATAAAACAAATTACGCGCTTTGTATTTTGCCCGTTTTTAATATTTCGTGGCTGCGCCAAATCGTGGCATGCACGCCCTGCCCAATTAACGCATCCTCTAGTTTTTAATATACGCTGCTATTTTATTTAATATTATTTAAATAAAATAAACTCATAATATGTGTATATATATTTTATTCAGAAAACATAAAACATAAAATCGTCGTTTGACTAGGTTCTACTGTAAATGTATTAAAACACTTTTTTATGTTTCATATGTTATTCCACATTTAAGGTCTTAAATTCCATTCATTTATATATTTCTATATTCTTAAAATGGAATATGAAGCAATACGATTTACCAAACGACGCACATTTTAATATTTTACAATTATATTCTATAAAAATATCAATATTTCATTCGGATTTATCAATGACGCAAAAAATAATTAACAATTACAATAATTAAGACGTATTATAGTTGTTACTTTCATGCATTGTTTGAATACTGCTATGCTTTTAAAAAGCTTGAACCTATCACAGACATACTTTAATTTATTTTACATTTAGATTTAGATGATAATTTAAAAAACAACACTACAATCAATTAGAATTTAGAACAGTGAAGTGACAAACGTACATAAATTTGTTCATAATAAAAAAAGAAGAAGCTCATAAAAGGAACTTGTTCATGAGAAGCCAGTTTTGGTTATAAAGAATTTATAAGAAAACGTATTCAATTAAATTAAAAAATGAAATACATTACGAATTAAGTTTTGCTTTAACCGATAGAATTTCATAAAAATGTTTAATAATGAAATAAATAGTTAAGTACATTCAGTTCCAATTTTGCAAAAGATATTAAATTCAAGGTTACACACGTAAAACAACTTATCAAAAATATAATAAAGTGGTAAATGAGAGTCCGTTCCACTTTTACAAATATTTCAAAGTTAAGAGAAGACGTAGTAATAAATCGGACGTACATATTATATATTTATTTCCATTAATTTCATACAAAAATTTTAACAATCCAATCAATCAAATTTAAAATGAATTTATTTTAAAATTAAATGTAGTAAAGCTCTTTTAATGCTTTAATATCGAATATAATTTTTAACCATAAAAATTATTTACACTCAAAAAGAAAACAAATATTTTAATCAGTGCAAACACACAGAACATAAAAAAAATTGCGTCATATTCGTAGCATTTTATCTTATTTTGTACGCAATTGCGAGTGTTTGAACTAAATACTTAAAGAGATTGTATTTATCTACCTTTGGTGGGTTATATTTATCAATTAAATGTAGTTAAATCCTTTTAATACATACATATAAATGTAATAAAAAACAACATAACACGGTCTGCCCTAAATGCCATCACAGAAAAACTTAGTAATATATTATATATTCAGCCCCATATTTGCTTACTATTTACATTATCACTATAGTAAGAAAAAAAAAGAAAAAATAACTTCTGTTTTTATGTGTGTAGGTAAACACTTGGATTTTAATTTTGATTTTGATTTGCTGTAAAAAGAATGCGCTGCAGGTGTTCATAGGATGTACCTACAACTAGCTACTTACTGTTAAGTGACCTGCACCTCGTTAGTTACTCAAATATAATAAACAAACTAAAGTTACAAATTTACGATAATATTACTACAAGACAGCCTTAATGGTCATATTAAGGCCGTCTTCTAGTAATGTGTATCCTCGCAATTTTTGGGGAAGAATTTTAGAACAAACTACATGCGTCTTACTTCGATGATGTCTCGGCGGTTAATATAGATTATAGAATAACAACTAAAAAAGGTCACTGCAGTGCCAGGTGGTATATAAAAATGTACTCTGTGCGCCACAGGCCGCCCTGAAATATTTTCTCAACATTATTTAAAATGTTAAGTTTTTTAATTCGATATGACTTTTACACGGTTTCAATGTGGAAGTTCTGTAAGGTACAAGTTTAAATAGCGACTTAAGTATCATATTTATGATTTTTTTTGAGCCAACTATTATGATTCGCTTTTCTGTATTCATACAACATGTCCGTATGTTCAAGTTCTATAAGATGTTTTTTTTGGGTTATGAGTACATACATTTCAGTAGATTCACAAAAGTTAAAAATTACTACAATGTCGCTTTAAAACATTAACATTTTAAGCACATCAAATAACAATATTTACTATATAAAATAATATGCTTTGGTATATACCACACATAAATGATGTAATACAGACATTTACAAATTTTAGTGTTTATGTAACATTAAAGTAACGAGAAAGAGATCAGCTCGTGACAAGTATTACAATTTACCTTGAGTGGCAACTACCTGTAATATAATTATTTATACATAATATCTTTTAACAATTTCAAAAATGCTTAGCGAGTATAATTAAGACAAGTTTTGCTTTTACGGTCGTTAACGTATCAAGCAATCCATTAATATTAATAATTGAACTGCCTCCTAAATATTATTATAATGATAAAGATAAAATGGATTAAGTAAATTAATTTCAATTTCATAAACAAAACTTTTTTCACCCCTAAATATATAAAATAATAGGATTTTTTTAATGTAAAGTATATTTACCAAATCTACTTTCATTCAAATACAAAGGATATTATAATATTTTATTACACACGTTGGCAATAAAGACTTATTATGTCTATTAATGAACACATGTTTTCCCATACGATATAAGTATGATTTTCATTTTAACTCACTTATTACTAAGTTTATACGATTTCAATAAAAAGTAGTATTTAATCGCAAGCGAAAATTAAGTAGTGACACTTGTAAGAGTACTCAAAGTGTTGTGTTTAGTTTTACCAGTTGATAAGGCTTTTAAATAATTCAGGAGCTAAAGTTTACTCTACATTATACTGTTTTATCAAATTCTACAAATAAACGGAAACTGCTTTGATTGTGTTTCTAGCTTATTCTAATGTTAAATGAAATCAGAGCAGATACCAAGCACACTGGCAGAAAGGAAACCTACGATGTTTTCTTTCACCGCCTAGCCCGTGGTAAATGAGTTCAAAACATTGCAACTAATAATTTATCACATAACACCACCACACCAGGAAAGACACAACATTTTATTTTATTTTGCGGATATAATCAAATAAATTTTTTAAGATCTTTAATATAATGGATTTCCGCAAAGTAACGCCTGATTCAATTAATTACATTAATTACAGCAAAATTAATGGTCTGAATTTTCATACATCACTGCGAACTACTTTTCTTCTTTTACTTTTCGTTCTGACAGTACTTGATATTGGTTCTCTCTCGTTATAACTACCTCGATTTTGATTTGTGAACTTACGCATACTAGAACAATGTGAATGTGCAACTACACTACAAGTAAAAGCAAGCCGTCATCGTGAGCATAGGAAAAAAGAGGCCAAGTAGGTTATCTGCGGCCCAATCCGCGATATAATTGCCTACTGTCTCAGGGTTGTCACTGTCACCAAATCATTAGTTTAAAGCCCGGCCTTATATATGTATAGGCATCTATAATAAAAAAATTGAATAAAGCGACTAAAATATTGTAAAAAAAACATCGTACAATAACATAAAATTACTAACGCCTACCTCTTAGACTGTAATCAATTTTTTGTTCTGTTGTTATTATTCGAACTTTGCTCTACTTATCTGATTCACAATTAGTCAATTACTTATTTTTAATTACGATTTTATAACCATAAGTAGGTACTTAGTTACTATTCTTCCTCTGTCTGATAGACAACTAATACAACAAAAATAAGTAAGTAGGTATCTCATCATCAAGTAATAATTATATGCTATAATAAGTGACTCGCTTACGTGACGCGCGAACCTCGTGCGGTGTTAGCCTCGACCAGCCTCGACTGGCGCGCTGAGAATACATCGAGATTGTGTTTAAGTGTGCGTGCGGCGCCTTGTAGATACTATGGCGCATACATACAAGACGCGCGCAGTGCGTTTGTATGAAGATAACGTACTTGCCCTGTCTTTATACTATGATCGTGAGATATAAATTACTATGTCAAACTTGGGTTGCTCGTGAATTGTGATATTTACAGTGAGCTTAACCTCTGAACTACCGCAGTAAGTTTATGTGCACACATTACAATTGTCATTTCGTAAAATTCGCAGCACATTTAACTTTTTTTGAATGTGTAATATCTTTCCTCTCGCTTTCCTGCAATCTGTGGGAATGATTTTGTGAAAAGGGACGGAAGTGTGTAACAGGAAGTCGAGGAAGCGCGCGCTATTTGATTTGACTAATGAGCGTGCATGGCAGTGTGCTGTTAGATGTATAAACTAAATTAATAAATGTATTTACTGTTGATACTAAGTTTCTGTAAAAAGTGCAGATAATTGATATAAAATGCAAGTGAGTAATAATGAATAACCATTCGAATAAATATTTCAGTATATAGTTTTTGTAAATTTTGAGGTAAATCTCTATCGCTGCTCAATTGATATTTTTAATTGGTAAAAAAAACAAATAGCATTTCGGGATTTAATGTTAATGTTACTTAATACAAAAGTGAGGTGTCAGATGTTACACACACACGTCATATGCGACTACTGTAAGGCTCACACGTTTTTTTTAAAGAGTTATCATGGAAAGCAGGACACGACGCCGAACTTTCGTTGCGCAACTGTATGATTGAACTGTGCTTTGGTTATTTTGGCTACATATATCACTTAAATATGAAGAAATGAATAATATGTGATTTTTCTAATCTTTCATAGTTTTTTTTATTATATACTAGAGTTTAAATAACTATCAGTATGAATATTGATATATTTTCATTCTAAATTTTTTTGGTTACGTAACATGACTATTTCTAGAAAATAAATAAATTTCAAGGCGTAACAAAAATTTGCAATAAAAAATTTGATATCTAATTTTTTTTATATACTTACTTTACTATTACTAAAAAATTAAACATTACTCCCGTCGAATTTCGACAATATCTAGTCCAAGATACAATAGAGCCAATAATCATCTTGGATCGTAACTTAATTACTCAGATCTGTGATGGATAATATAATTCAAGATGATATTACTCGTTTGGTATTCCGATCAGTAAATATTTTAAACTTAAGAGACTTTATAGTGCCCTTGTATGTGCGATGTCGACGAGTTTAGGCTCCACGGACTTTCATATTATAAGAAAAGTTGGTAGAACCATTCTGCAGCTATGTTGTAGGTGTAGCACGTATGACTCGGCTCGAGCGGGGAACGACGAAATAGCAGCTTAATGCTGTTTGATTTCGTATGGTGAGCGAAGAGAACCAGAGACATTTTTTACTGAAAATGATACATTTCAGCTTAAGTCTTCAGCTGTGACAATGCATTTGCATTTTGATTCTTAATCGGGGATAGACGTAGATGTCTATGGGCTACAGCACCCACTTACTATAGTAAGTGGGTGCTGGTGTGCTTGTCACCCCAATTCTTTAAAAATACTGGTAGGTTTTCCTGTCATCCGTGTCTCTATGTTCCCTCTGTTTAAAAGCTATGTGGAATATTTCGAAACGATAGTAGGAGACCCGACTGTATGACTTTGGTCCTATGGGAGAGAGGCAAAGCCCTGGTGTGGATATATACTTTGACAACCTCTCATCTCAGTCACCTCGTATAGAGCCGGGCGGCATCAGGCAACTTAATTGATTAAGTAAACAGGTTTTTGGCACTATACCGCGAGGAGTAGGATCGTATGATAATTTAAGTGTTTCTTTTTTTTTTATATATATATAATAAAAATATTTTTAATGTCATGTAAATAAAAATTAAGAGAAGCTTTTGTTATGCATATATTAGCTGATGTAAAACAATAAAGCAATCTTAAATAACTATATATTTACTTTAATTTAATATATAATTTTAATATATTTACTTAGTACATTATCACATCATGTAAGTGCTTTCTTAGAGAATTTAGTGCTATGAGATTTACGTAAATAATACAAAAATAAATAATACAAAAAGTTAAAAGGAACTTGTTTAAATGCAAAGCCTCAAAATTTTGGTATCGAAAGATATTATTTAGTAGCGCTATTTATAAATTTAAAAGGTTTCAGTAAATCAATTTTACCTATAATATTTAAGCTATAATAATTTATCTATATGGCAGAAAAATCGAATTAGATTTATAATTAGGTAATGGAGGGCAAGAAAACTTAAGTTCTGATACATCGTTTTGCTCATTACTTTGGTCCTTCGTGATGGTACGAGTTATATGGCTGGAGAAGTTTCCAGTTTCAATTTTGTTTACATTTAACTCAATGAAAATTATCAGACATACATTCAAGTATTTTCACTATAGAATTGAGTCCCCACGAGAAAGCTGTCTTTCGAATATTCTTTAAAGATCATGTATATAAAGAGAGCATTGACACATTAGTCAGTTCATAGATTGTTATGTATATTTGAGAATTCAGTTGTTAAGAAATATAAGTTTATATTCTTTTCATTTACAACTTTACTAGAGGCTAAGAAACTGTGTCCATAGAGCCAATTTCTTTTTTAAAGGATATTAGGCACAGGCACAGCACATTAAAGCCTTACGGTGAATGGCAACAAAGCCCACATATTCATAAGTGATTGTCGCCGTTTGAGGATGTCGTGTCATTCACTAAATCGAGCAATTGTTTGATGCGTTCAACGCAGAGTTTTGAACCTTCGTTTGCTTCTTTGGCCATCTGGAAAATAAAACAATAATGTTATAAGACTGTGTGTAATGAGGGTGTTTCTTCTGAACTTTAATATGGCGATGAATAGTATAGTCATGTCAATATGAATAGGTATACAGCAATTTTTGTAGTTGTGTTCGGTATTCAAGGACTTCATAGTTTTAATAATGTGTTTCGTTTAATTAATTTCTAATTATCTAGATTCTAGACGGTTGAAGCCTCTCAAAAAGGTTTAGGTATGTCACCACCCGTCACCACTAAAATTAGTGTTCCTTTTTACTGTTATGCCCACTCTTATCCTTTTTTGTTTGTTCTACTGAGCACTTAGAATATGAACAAAACTATTATATAACTTATCCATATAAATTTTGTGATATGAATTATTACAAAATTTATCACCACATCTAAAAATTCGTCAGGAAAATGAATATTTTTAAATTTATTATTGCAAATCTCTGTATATAATTTAATTTGATCTAATTGTCTCGTCCCCCATATAACTTTACTATGTAAGTTATTTGCATTGAGCTTTATTATATGTTATTATGCTTATATTATGCAGACGTTATTTATCAAAAGGTTAAAAATATTTATTAAGCAAAAATTGTTTAGAAAGGGTTATATTACTTAATTGATAATAACCCCTGGTAATGAGGTGATCGATACCATGCTATTTTTAAATGTTTTCATAACAATTGTATGTAATAATATATAGTCATTTTTTTTTTAAAATAGTCCCGCTGAGTATATTTGTGGTTTCCCAGGACAGAGATTTTATCCGAACCAGTGGTAAAAATAAAAAATGACTCAATAAGAATTACATGTAATCTATATTGAATAAAAATGATTCTATTAAAAAGTATAAGTACTTTAAATAAGTATAATTTTGCTGTATGTTTGCTTGAAATAAAATAACTATTGAACTTATTTATTCGCTCACCAGGGAGAAATTAAGAAATCCGTGAGGCAGCCCTTCTAATACGTCGATTCCAACCACATTGCCCAACTTCTTTAGCTTCTTGGCGAACATGACGCAGTCGTCTAGGCACGGATCCAAATGTACAGTCTGTAAATAAATAAATGTAATTATGTAATAAATGTAATATTGTTGCTATCTAGCTGTGTAGTGACGGTGTAAGAATATACACTACAGCCTATCCGTCCAATGGGTGGTGTCGTATGAGGCACCAGAGGGAACCTGAAACAGGAGATGGGCAGCCGCGTCTTCCTGATAACTACCGAATTAAAATAACCGGCCAAGTGCGAGTCGGACTAGCGCATGAAGGGGCCCTTTTAATTTTTAATTTATTTTAGTTTTTATTATATGCTGTTATAGCGGCAACAGAAATACACATTCTGTAAAAGTTTCAACTCTCTACCTATTAAGGATCATGAGATACAGCCCACTGACAGACAGACAGACAGACAGACAGACGGACGGACGGACAGTGGGGGCTTAGTAATAGGGTCTCGTTGGTTACCTTTTGGGTACGCAACCCTAAAAAAAACAGCGGCTGCGAACTCGCGTACAATTCGTCGCAACTATTGCAGATATGCTCAGCAGTGGACTTTTATAGCCTGTAATAACGATGATGATTTAAAATAATAAATAGAATAGAATAGAATAATTTTTTATTCAATATAGATCACATGTGTAATTCTTATTGAAAGTAATTTTTTACTTTACCACTGGTTCGAAAAAAAACCTCTGTTCGATAAAAAAGTCAGTGATTGCTCCATAAAACCCGATAGATATGCCCCTCAAGGGATATCCCTATCTAATTTGGCAATCTAAGGGGGGGGGGGGCATGTTCAGCAGTGGACTTTTATAGCCTGTAATAACGATGATGATTTTAAATAATAAATATAATAGAATAGAATAATTTTTTATTCAATATAGATCACATGTGTAATTCTTATTGAAAGTCATTTTTTACTTTACCACTGGTTCGAAAAAAAACCTCTGTTCGATAAAAAAGTCAGTGATTGCTCCATAAAACCCTATGCCTCTCAGGAGATATCCCTATCTAATTTGGCAATCTAAAGGGGGGAGGGCATGTTCAGCAGTGAACTTTTATAGGATGTAATGGTTGGATGGATTGTTGCCATTTAATTGTTGGAAGTTGTATTTCTCTTATCTGATAGTTCTATTAATGTAACTATTATTGCTAATAGTTTTTATTAATATTTTAAAAATAATACTAGTAACGTTATCAACATTGCTAATATCGTCGTTAACCGCTCATTAAATACTTGTGTTGGGAGTTGTTCAGAACAGTGGTCGAATGGCGATAGACTTTCCAAGTTTGTAGTACGCGCCCTCAACTATGAGGCCACTATCGCTTGTTGTTTGGCTATGGTTTTACTGACCTACACACGGAAAACAAATTATCCGGGTATGGGTCCATGTGTATTTAATGTATAATTAACAAAATCGGCCGTTACTTTGCGGAAAATCAATTAGCTAGATGGGTTGTTTTACATAGCCATCTATTATTCTGATAATTCGAAAAATGTGTATGTCGTATTTTCGATGGAGTTTTCTTGTGTAGTTGTGTCGGGTTTTGTGATGCTATTAGATTAGGGTGCACCTGATTTTCACAACTTAAATTCAATTCGCCGTCTTTAAACCGCCTCCACGATAGCGGAGACGTTTCTAATAACTAATATTATTTTAACAAAATTTCAATGTCTATCGTGGCAATAACAAAATAGTACATAGAAAGTTAACAATTTGTTAAAGCATGGTTGTTCGCACCAATTTGCAACTACCGCCTAACGCTTATGAGATTCGTTAACTAGTATCCAATAAGAGTACTGCAAAGCCCATTTACGGGTTTCCTATCTACCGCCTTTTATGCCTAACATGTGCACTCTGATGTTATTGGGATTCTCACAAGCTCGCAAGTCACGTAACCAACTGCATCGTCTATATTATGTGTCATCGCTCCCACCGTGGTGTAATTTAGATATTAAACTATACAAAATTATAGTAAAATATGTAGACATTTGCTATAATACTATATTTAGCGATAATCCATCTGTGAATTTAATATGTGTGAAAACAGCTGGCATTCAACCAACGTGACGGCAGCCCTGGAGACACGAGGCAGATTAGCAGACGTCCAAGTGAGTGCACATGCATTCCTTCACATTCTTCCTGTAGCCCGAATTAGGGGCATTTGCTTCGTATCGTGAAATAATAAATTCGCACCGCCTCATACAGTCCATTAATTTACGTAAAACCATCCTTTTAATAAATCTGATTGATCAGTTGGTAATTTAAATCAACACGCCATTACTGGCTCTTCGCCAGGATCAGAACCATTGCTGGTCACTCCACCCGCGATAAATTAATTTTTATCCAAATCAGGGCCTTCTCGCCGAATTAAATAATTGGCCAATTTCTCATCACTCCAGCCGGGATAATTAAATTTTATCCCCACTATAGTACAAATTAAAAGATGAATAAATTTCGGTATAAAAGAGTTTAAATATGCTATAGGCAGTTGAAGTTGACTACAGATAGTCGAAACTGCTGATTTTTCACTTAATATTACTAAAATAAAATTGCTACTAAAACATAGATTCACTCACCAAAATCCTGACTGGTGGGAATTTTTTCAACAGCTCATCATCAGCCCAATATGGGGATAGCAGTGGATCTCGTGGAACTGAGAATATGAACTCGTCCGATGGGCTTCTAGCTATCAGCGCGTCGAGATTCGTGCGAACTGCCAACCTGTGATGTTTCGAGAACACATTACAATTTATTTCAATGTTCTTCTTTATCAGCTCGTAAACCAGTGCACTGCTAAACAAGGTTTCCATAGTAGGAGGAATTTGTCGTGTTCGCTATCCTTAGTAGGCAGATTGACAATAGCAATAGGTACCGGACGTTTTTCACTTTTAACCCTACAGTGCATGATTTTTTTTTCGGCTTAAAAAATATATATTACCTAGAAAATATAATACTATAGCTCGGAAAAATATTTAAAAAATCGCAACTCCATAGAAACATACTTATGTAAGTTTTTTCGTGTGGCCCACATATGGCACATCGTGCAGTATAATGTAAATCCGTAGTAATGTTTTAGGAATAGTTATGAATGAAATAAACTCATAGTAATCAAACTTTATTCATGAAAATTATGTTTTATAACAACTAATTTAACCTTAGGTTAAGGAGCCTTACAATCAAAGTATTTGTACTTATATATAATTATAAAACTAGGAACTTTTTGTGAAAAATAGAATAAAATATAGAACAAAAACAACAATTTCGAAACTATTTGTGGAATGACAAAAACAGTTCTTGTCCTTGTTGAGACAGAGTGCCTGGTTACATTTCTGGCAAATTACAAAAGATTTCCCCTTACAAGCAGGTAACTTACATCGCTTCCTAATGTTAGACCAAAAAGGAAAGTGTTCCATTCCATCGGTCCTGACATCTTTTGGTGGTACATTGAATTTTGGCTTCCTTTTGATTCTTTCATCAAGCATGTCAGATACAAATGAGGAGGGTCTTCCTCTCTTCTTTATTATTGACGGTCCACACCAACACAATGCTTTGGCCACCTCCAGTCGGAATTCTCGTAACTTCATCATTTTTGTGTTTTCCTTCTGCGTCTCTACTCTTTTATATAAAAGCCAGCTATTTATCAGCATCACATTTAGCAAATGATAGAATATTCTCATGTACCACTTTCTTGTACGCATTTTTATTTTGTGTTTTCCTATGAAAGAGTCAAGGAGATCTACTCCGCCCATATGCCGATTGTAATGTCCAATAATATTTGGGGCGTTGACTTCTGTGTATTGTTTACGTTTCTTACAGAAACGTTTTACTTTATATTTAGGTTGTTCACCGACAAAAGAAGATGCGAGAACAACAGATTTGCTGTCTAGCCACAGCACTGCTGAGACTGGTACTGCATCAACAGTAGCCACCCATCCTTCTGAATAGCCGCGCGCCCTTTTAGCGGCCGTCAATTCTTTTTGAGATGGCATTTTCAAAGTCATCCCCATACGACCCTTGTTCACGGTGCCTAATGTATGAATGCCTTTTTTAGCCAAGTAAGAAATCAATTCAGGAGACGTGTAATAATTATCGAAAAAGATCTTATAATTTTGATTTCTTGGAACACTGCGACATGCGACAGGCGTACAACAATGTTGCTACTCGCTCCTAAATCACATTCGTGGGGCAGCCTCAACTCAGGATCATTTTCTGCGCCGGAGTAGATTTCAATAAAGGTTATACTTCGTAATTTTTCAAAGTTACCGAGTGTCATCGTTTCAATTATAAGTGGTATACCTAATATAGAATTCCACAACATGCGAATATTTGGCTGTGGCACCAGTCCTAACAAGAGACAGATGCCTAAATATTTTTTGAGTTCCGGCTTTGTAACCAAAACTGGCTTTGAGCAATCCTTCTGTATGCTGTATTTAGTAGATTCTTCAGCAATGTGATCCAACAAATCGTCGTCAAAAAAGTGCAAAAAGTACTGCAAAGGTGTTTCAAATGTAGTATATGGTTGTTCCAACACGTCAACGCCAGTAAATATGGTATCAGGTGGCTGAAAGTCCATCTTCCGCCATATGTATTCTCTCTTAGGTTTTGGCCTGGCAGGCCTGACAGGCTGTGGGGAAGGTGAAATGATGCGGGGAGTAGGTACTGCTTGAGGTCGTGATGCTACTCGGCTGGATCTAGGATTTACTTGCCTGGAAGTACTAGGTTGTGATGCAACGTTGGCTGTGTTAGAAGAACTGCTTGTTGGCTGAATCACTAACATACTACTGCTTGACCTTGGACTAGGTATGCTCACGTTCTCATCGAAGAAATCATCCTGTAGTACTTCAGGGCACTTCTCCACTTCGTTCAAAACCAAATCCTGGATTCTGATCAAGTCGTCATCGCTGTCCTCATCAGACAGTTCCAGGTCATCTTCACTACCGGAAGGAATTTCGAGAAACTGTTGAATATCATCAGAATTCAAATTTGTCCTTCGGCTCATCTAGAAACAATACAAATATTTTGAAGACACTTATTGCATCGTGTGCCACATCTGTCACATACAAAAATGTCGTATTTCTATGCACCATTTATTTATGAAATTACAAATACATAACTAAAAAATAACAAATAGATACATAAACTTACCTCTACAAATTATTTCGTATACAAACTATTCAAATTTATCAGTTTTTTGTTTTTTTCTTGCGCAACCTGTCGATCACTTTTAAAATACCGTTGGTTTTGAACAAAATGTAAACAAACATTCATTCAGAGACATCTAACCAAAAATTTTTAGTACTAAATTTGATTGACCATTCCTTTATATTTAGTTTACTTTTGACTAGATGACGCTACTTATTTCGAGTACGGAAATATAGAGGTTTTTTAGGTATGTGCCACATGTGTCCCACTATGCGCTGTAGGGTTAACGCTACTCCTTTGCTCAGTCTGGGGGAATAATTTGATTTTAAAGCCACTACTTAGAGATTTTTTCCTGGAATTTCCTATACTCTTACAATATATCATGTGGTTTTCTGGCTGATCGGAGCGTGAAGGTCATTGTAGACGGTGCATGGTTCGATTACAAGCCTATTAACGCCGGTGTTCCATAAGGCTACGTGATATGACCAACGCTATTTCTTCTGCATATCAATGATATGTTGCAAACCGGTAACATTCAATTGCTATGCAGATGACAGCACTGGTGATGCTCTATACACCGGCCGTCCCAATATTTCTCGGGAAAACGTCGCCGAGTACCGGAATAAACTTGTGTCTCAAGTCGAATCTTTGCTAAGCAGTCTCGGATTGTGGCCGACTAAATATAGTCCAGTTTAAATCCTCAGAAAACCCAAGTTTGCGCGTTTACCACTAAAAAGAACCCCTTTGTCATATCTCCTCAGTTCAAGGCACTCCCCTTGTTGCCACAGCCAGTATCGGAATCCTCGGCGTCGACATATCGATTGACGTGCAGTTTCGTGGTCACTTGGAAGAGAAGGCCAAATTGACCTCTAAAAATCTTAGCGTGCTCACCAGAGCGGGACAGTATTTCACGCTGGCACACCGCCTGCAACTTTACAAGGCGCAGGTTCAGCCTCACATGGAATACTGTTCCCATCTGGGGCTCCTCAGTGTCATCTCCTTCCACTTGACCGCATCCAGTGCAGAGCGGCTCGAATCGTCGACGACCGAGTCCTTTCCGATCGGTTCGATTCACTGGCGCTGCGATGAGATATTGCATCTCTTTGCGTATTTTATCGCATCTGCCACGGGGAGTGCTCTAAGGAATTTTTCGGAATAATTCCAGCCGCTCAATTCACCACCGCACATCGCGACAAAACTCGCGATACCATCCATACCATCTGGATGATTGGCGGTCCACCACTGTGCGATTTAGAAGAAGTTTTCTTCCACACACAACTTCCTTGTGTAATCGATTACCAGCAGCGATTTTTCCGGACTGATAAAACTTAGGGACCTTAAAGAAAATAGCCTACTCCTTTTTAAAAGGCCGACAACGCATCTGCAATTCCCCTGGTGTTGCAGTTGTTCATGGGCGACGGTAGTCACTTACCATCAGGTGAGTCGCATGCACGTTGCCCCCTCTCCTATAAAAAAACTTCTTTTGCATTAGGAATACTCTCTTAAAAATACTTTAATTGCCCCTGATCAAAAGTCCATACCGTAACACGGACGCTACATATCCATGATAGGTTGTGATAGCAGCTTCTTTACTTATTAAATTACTAAGTCTTCTCGAGCGCATAAACGAATTTATTTAACTTATCACATATTAAATTTATGTGATTCCAACTACAGTGAAATTTTATATCAGCAACCTTTTCAATTTCTTGGATATGACTCATTATTTTCATTGTAGGAATTTTTGTGCGGTTTGTGTAAAATGTGATATATTTAGTTTTAAGTAGATTAGGGCATAAATTATTACTTTCGAACCAATTTACTATAGATGTGACAGTACTATTAACTTTGAGTTTGAGAAGAGGAACGTAAGTGATTAATTACACTTTCACTGTCCGGTTTGCAGACACAATAGTAAGACAATAGCAATGACCTATATGTAGTGCACGGGACAGCGAAAGGGTTAAGGAAGGTAATGAATGAGTGAGATGTTAGAACGAATATATATAAAACGAATAAAACCGATCTTCAACTGCGGAGGATAGTGTAAAGTCGAAGATTTTATTAAAAGCAGTGCTATTTTATTTGATCTCCACGTGTATGTTATGTATATACACATTTATAAATCGTTATAAAGCTAATAACACAAAATGGCGAAAATAAATTTCAAAAATTTAAGGTGCGATTAATTGGTGTAATTTATTTACAAACTCTGATGCAGATGTTCTTGTGAAGGTTGACCTAAGGAATGTTTTTAACTCTATCGATAGGGTAACCTTGCTGAAAGAAGTGGCTAATAATACCCCCGAAATTTATCATTACGTTTGGCAATGTTATAGTCAAAATACTAACTTGTTTTACGAAAACCATGTTATCGATTCTGCTGTCGGTGTTCAGCAGGGTGACCCACTTGGACCACCTTTTTTCAGTTTGGGAATTCAACCAATTATTTCAAATTTGAAATCCAAGCTGAATGTCTGGTACCTAGACGACGGTACACTGGGAGGTAGAGCAGATGACGTCCTCAGTGATCTTACTCATATTTTTCAAAATTTTGAAAATATTGGTCTTGAACCAAATAGCAATACATGTGAAATATTTTTTTCAAATAATTTATCTACTTCTCATAGAGACACTTTAATTCAAAATTTTAATCATATTTGTCCAGGAATAAAAACTGTCAGTACGGAATCACTATACCTGCTAGGTGCACCGTTGTTTTTCGATAGTATTAAACCTGTTTTAAAAACAAAATTTGATCAGTTTTTAAACCACGTTGATAAATTGTATAAATTAAACCCCCACATAGCTCTTACTATTTTAAAATATTGTCTTCTTGTACCTAGATTTACATACTTACTCCGCTCGAGTCCAGTCTGGAAATGTTCGGATATTTTACAAGATATTGATAATAATCTTAAAATAGCTATAGAAAAAATTCTAAATTTAACTTTAAATACAACAGCCTGGACTCAAGCTACTTTACCTATAAAATTTGGTGGCATTGATGTGAGAAATCTTTCTAGTGTTGCATTGCCTGCTTTCCTTGCTTCCGTACATAGTGTCAATGACTTATGTAATATAATTTTAAATAATAAAGTAGACCTTTGCTTTGCTACGGAGGCAGGGCAGACATGGCAAACGCTGTGTCCTGGTGAAAATGTTCCACTGGAAGTTAACCAACAAAAACAGTGGGATATTCCGTTGGCACAGGGCGTGCAGAAGGATTTGTTTCATAATTTCCATAGTGACCAAGATAAGGCACGCCTTCTAGCTGTTTCGATTAAGGAATCTAGTCACTGGTTACACGCTTTACCATCAAGTAATCTCGGCACATTACTTGATGCGGAAAGCTTACGCATTGCCGTAGGAATCCGACTAGGAGCGGCGATTTGTCAACCCCATCAGTGTCCCTGTGGTAGCAGCGTCGACAAGTTTGGGCTCCACGGACTTTCATGTAAGAAAAGCGCTGGTAGATTTTCACGACACAGTTCTTTGAACGATGTCATCTGAAGGGCTCTTGTCTCTATAAATGTTCCCTCGGTTTTAGAGCCTTGTGGAATATTTAGAGACGATGGCAAGAGACCCGACGGTATGACATTGGTCCCTTGGGAGAGAGGTAAAGCCCTAGTGTGGGATGCTACTTGCGTAGATACTCTGGCGGTCTCTCATCTCAGGGGTACCTCGTTTAGAGCCGGGGCGGCATCAGAGGCAGCTGAGCTGAGTAAGTGGCGCAAATTTGAGTCTCTGAAATATGACTACATATTTGTGCCATTTGCTGTAGAGACTATCGGTCCGTGGGGTCCACGTGCGGTGAAGTTCCTAAAAGAACTCCATCCGCGGCTGGTCGTTGCTGCTGGTGATAAGAGGGCTGGTTCTTTCCTCACTCAAAGGCTAAGTATAGCCATTCAGCGGGGAAACGCAGCCAGCGTTCTTGGCACGATACCGCGGGGAGTAGGACTATATTATATTTAAGTTTCTAGTTTTAGTTTTTTTTTATTATTATTATAGTATTTAGGTTTGGATATACTTTTTTAATTCAAAGAATTTTCTAAATTATTCTAATATTTATTTATTTTTATTTTATTAATCAGAATTTTAAGTATACATCAAATTAGGAACTTACTCATCCTGGGTAGGCCTAGTTATTGTATTTGATCCAGTAATGTAGGCAAGTCTTGACGACATGGCTCCCATTAATCCGGTGGCCGCTTCACTTATCCTTAAAAAATTTCAAGATATAAAATTAATAATTGTATTAAAAAATGAATTGTTCTAAGTTCATGAAATCTTTTAAACCCAATCACTTCAGTTTTATTTCTTTTAAAACACACAAATACGTTTTATATATAAAATTGCAGTGAGACAAAAACCGGCCGGATCTGGAATTATTATTTCTAAGCCATAAAAAGTACAAACGTGTATCCTGTACAAGAAGTCCCGGGGATCGCAGTGCTGCAAACAAATTCGTCAACTACACTACAGTGCTGTCGGTATAACTTTGTAAAAATTGCTGGTGCGTTTACAAATCGGTACTTTGTATTTTTCCATCCATCCATCTATTAGCCATAGATTGCCTCAAAGGGAGGATTTTGACATAATTGACACGATTAGCAAGCGGGTTGTTAACCGCAGTTCTTTTATTATTTTGAGTTGTTATCAGAAAGATGCTGCTGTCATCGCCTGTTTCGATTTCCCTCTGTCGCCTCTTACGACATTCACATAACGATATGACGTAGTGGATGTTCTTACACTGCCACTACACGGTTACTACACGGTTGTATATTTTATTACTAATTACTCTACTTCAAGTTTCTAGCCCAACAGTAAGTTAGTTTAAAATCAAATGCCAAATTTGCACCAAAGACAAACGAACGAACAGACAGACATGAAAGTGAGTTTAAAATCAAATGCCAAATTTGCACCAAAGCCAACGAACGAACAGACATACATGAAAGTGAGTTTAAAATCAAATGCCAAATTTGCACCAAAGACAAACGAACGAACAGACAGACATGAAAGTGAGTTTAAAATCAAATGCAAAATTTGCACCAAAGACAAACGAACGAACAGACAGACATGAAAGTGAGTTTAAAATCAAATGCAAAATTTGCACCAAAGACAAACGAACGAACAGACAGACATGAAAGTGAGTTTAAAATGAAATGCAAAATTTGCACCAAAGACAAACGAACGAACAGACAGACATGAAAGTGAGTTTAAAATCAAATGCCAAATTTGCACCAAAGCCAACGAACGAACAGACATACATGAAAGTGAGTTTAAAATCAAAGGCCAAATTTGCACCAAAGACAAACGAACGAACAGACAGACATGAAAGTGAGTTTAAAATCAAATGCAAAATTTGCACCAAAGACACACGAACGAACAGACAGACATGAAAGTGAGTTTAAAATCAAATGCAAAATTTGCACCAAAGACAAACGAACGAACAGACAGACATGAAAGTGAGTTTAAAATCAAATGCAAAATTTGCACCAAAGACAAACGAACGAACAGACAGACATGAAAGTGAGTTTAAAATCAAATGCCAAATTTGCACCAAAGACAAACGAACGAACAGACAGACATGAAAGTGAGTTTAAAATCAAATACAAAATTTGCACCAAAGACAAACGAACGGACGGACAGACATGAAAGTAAGTTTAAAATCAAATTCAAAATTTGCACCCAACACAAACGAACGAACAGACAGACATGACATTTTAAATGTAGTAGAGCCATGCTGCAGCTATATTAGTAGTATAGTTGTAGCACGAATGGGTCGGCTCGACCGGGGCAGGACCACGCTCTCACAGAATACCAGCGTAATATAGCAGATTAAAAATGCTGTGTTTCGTATGGTGAGTATAGGGAACCGGAGACCCTTTTTACTGGAAAAGAGGCGTTCCATCTTAGTCCTCACGGGTGACAACGCATCTGCATTTTGATTTGCAAACGAGGATAGATGTTTGCTGTACTGCTTGGCAACAGAAATAGGCAAGAGAGTACTGGACGGATTATTAAGCAGTTACTCTTCATCTTTTACATGGTAGAGCCACGCCACACTGCAGCTGTATTATGGTTGTAGCACTAATGGGTCGGCTCGACCGGAGTAATCATGCTCTCACAGAATACCAGCGTAAAATAGCAGTTTAATGCTGCTGTGCGTATGGTGAGTGTAGAAAACCAGAAACCCGTTTTACTAGAAACGAGGCATTCCATCTTAGTCCTCGCGGGTGACAACGCATCTGCATTTTGGTTTTTAATCGAGGATAAAATAAATGTTTATGGACCACAGCACCCACTTACCATCGTTTATTTTATTACCTTGTTTTAATTCTTTTCTTGCTTTCTTTGGAATCTGGTTCTTCTATCAATGGTGGTTCCCCGACTAATGTATTTGACGCTTCTGATTCTAGTTCTCTGTAAAATAATTTATATCATGGAGAACAATATTAAGTGTTTTGGTGACGTGATGCATTACATTTTTGAAATAAGTTTTGTATATCTTATGCGTATTAGATAATTTTGGCTCAACATTTGGCTACCATCCTACATATTTCTCAACGATCAGAGGTTGTTAATTTTTTTCGAATAAACCGTTTTTAAAAATGGTGGAGAGTGGACTACAATTTATAAAACATTAATATAATATAACAGAATTTCATACGCTAATAAATTTTCATTTCACACGATATCCGACGATAAGTTAAACCTCAAATCAAAATTCAGTTTTATTCATTTTGCGTTTATAATTGGGCCATCTAACTTTCTATCTGCTTCATCATCATTTTAGACTTTTACAAGTAATAAACAACGGTATTGAGCCACCTGCATCTATCGTCTTCCTGTACATCCTACCAGGTCGTTACTGCTTTTGAGGTCGTAATTCCATATTTGCCATAGTTGACATGCTTAGCAATCGGGTTGGAAGTAGCACCGCAGTATATTATTTTTATTCAGCTGTTATCAGAAAGCTCCATTTCTTGCTTCAGTTTCCCTCTGTCGCCGCTTACCACTCCCAGGGGATGATGTGGGCCAAAACTCCATATTCTTACGCTGTTACTTCACGGTTTTGTTAGGATATTAATTTATAACAGTTTTATTCATATGAACACATTTCATAGTAATTGTTGTAACAATAATCATAATTACTTGTTAGAGTCCTCCCGCGTCCTATTGTTCGGTTTGATAATTGGAAAGCGTCGTCCTTCGGAGTCAGTATCACTGTCTAAAACGTAACGTTCTAGGAACTCCGATACATATTGCTGCGATTTGTCTTCTGTTGGTGTTACACCTGTAATTTTTTTAAGTGTTAAGTTCGTCACGCAGACCGCATAGGACTTTTGCTGGGTACTAAGTACTAAGTCTTTATCGAGCTCCAAAGTGAAACATTAATACGAAATCGAATCGCCCATTCTAGCCGTATTTATGGCCCCATATCGATCGGTGGGTGTCGTAAGAGGCGACAGAGAGAAACAAACCAGGAGATAGGCAGCAGCGTCTTACTAATAACAACTAAAAATAAAAACTACGGTTGCCCATCCGCCTGTCACGCCTGTCGTTTGATGGATTTTTTTTAGCTAAAGGCCTTGTAGCCAAAGCCAAAACGAACTTAAAAAAGTACAAGTTCATCTCAATCATTTTCCTCAACTGCTTTCTAATTTTATTACCTGTAGCCGTGTGTTCACTTTGCAAGGAAGCGGCGCTTATTGTTGTGTCTGAGGACTTTCTGCGTTCGCTGCCTGATTTGTGCGCCTGTAATTCCGCCAAGTCGGATGGAGAGACTTCTTCAAATGACGAAGGGCTTTCACTTATTCCTTCTGTGGGATTGAAGGCTAACCTTAAAATATTAGTTATAGCTCACGGCGCGAGCCTCTAGATCTGATCTTTTTTTAAAGATAAGGGTGACAAAGGAGTACACAGTCCACCTGATGGTGAGTGGTTGCTGTGGCACACACTCCTTTTACGTGATGTTAATTTCTCACTTGTGGTTTCTTTAGTTAAACGCAAAACGTGAAGGTGGCTCTTTTTTCAGTAGCCTGTATATCTACTAAAACCGTATTATCTCCTTTCTTCACATTTTTTGATTGGAAACTCCCCTTTTTCTTACGAACTCTAGTTCACGATCTTTATTCATCCTTTCTTCTTTTTTACTAATATTTAACTCGTTCCCCGGAATCACCTTAGACTGTGACTGATTAATTAGTTGAGACTGGACAACGGACTCTCTCCTAGTCGCTGTTTTCGTGGCCGCACGCATCTTTGTTATGCTTTAGTAGTAATTTTTGTTCATCCACATCCATCTCGATTACGAATAAAGGAATGCAGATGCGTTGTCACCCCTGAGGACTAAAATGGAATTCCTCGTTTCCAGTAAAAAGGGTCTCCGGTTCTTTACCCTCACCATATGAAACACAGCAGCATTGAGAAGAGCGTGGTCCTTGCCCGGTCTAGCCGGCCCATTCGTGCTACAACATTACCAGTAATATACATATATACCATAATGTACACATTTTATCGATAAAGAATCAAAATATTGTCATCCCTGACAACTAAAAGTGGCATTCTAAATAGTAGTAGTATTCACGTAAATATATACTTAGTCGGGTCATAAGTTATGTCAAAAACTTTTTATAAAATTAATGATACACTTTTTTATAATTATATAGAAATTATATATGAAATGAAAGGTAATTTAATTTAGAATACAATTTTAATTACATTATTTAAAATATCCTCCTCTATTATGAATACATGTCCGTAATTGACGCGGCCAATCATCAATCACAACACGCACCACATTCATATCTATTTTGCCGTTGCCAAAGATGCTCGGAGAGATTCCAAATTCTGAAGAGGTTTAGCGCAGACTTTCTTCTCCAAATGTTGCGATATCTTGTAATCCAGTGGGTTTAAATCTGGACTAGAAGAGGGGCAGTCTTCATGTCCGATAAAGTCAATTCCACGGGCGGTCAACCAGTATGGCGTGCTTCGTGTCCTGGTGCAGAGTCTTGTTGGAATATCCAATGTCTGTTTTTGAACATTGTTTGAGAAAGAGGTTCCACTATGTTTGTTCGGACGGTATTTTGGTACACCTCGGCACTGGTTTTCACACCTTTTTCACAGAAAAACACCTCAGTTAAGCTTTAACATGAGACTTTAAGTGTGGCTTAAAGTCTCTTATTAAAGCTTCACTAAGCGTGACGAAGGATAATGTCCTAATTGGACCCCCGGAATACGCGTGCTGGGTTCTTCACTACTGTGGGCATACACCTTATCACATTGTTTATTATAACTTTCTTCGATGTTAAAAATTTTTTCATCCGAAAACAAAATTTTGCGGCATTTTTTTCCCGCGTCCAGCCTAATTTTTTCAAACGCTCGTTCAAAAAATGTCCGGTCTTACGATAAGCTCGCAGTCCTAGGTCTTCATTGATCACTCTTTTGACCGTCGTTCTGCTTAGGCCCATCTGAAGAGCTAAGATTTTTTGTTTACGAACAGGATTTCGTTGGATTGGCGCCTTCACTGCTTTGATGATCGCGGGTGTCCTAACTGTACGAGGTCGGCCGGTCCTCTTACGATCTTCGAAGCTTGAATCTTCAGTGAATTGTTTGATAGTACGATAAACAAATCGTAGGATTATTTTCAATTTTTGAAGAATATTGAAAATCTCTTTTGGCGCGTAACCACAGCGGTGCAACGCGGTAACCGCTACTCTATCTTCTTCCTTCGACCACTCCATATTTGAAAATGAATGAAAATTAATGTCTTTTTTATTTTCGGCAAGCTCAAACGTTATATTATTAAAATTGGTGAAGTTCATCTAGCCAGAATTCAAAAATTTTAAATAATTAGGTTTTGACAGAACTCATGACCCAACTAAGTATAAGAAATCACTACACACTGTTCACATGTGTGCATGACATTAATGTACATGTATGTTAATGCACACATGTATCATGTGCACACATGTGTGCGTGACATTAATATTCCATTAAAGCGAAAGTGCACTGTTTGTTTACATAAATAGCCATATTGGCATTGCAAGAGGTATGTTACTGAGATCTACCTTTCAATAGTGGCGATTGCCAAAAACTCAACTAAAGATACCCATGTCCAACAGTGGACTTTTTACGAACTAAAATGATTGTCAGTTTGATTTACTTTTATTTATTCTTTATTGCAAACCTTATCTTACCTATTTACCTTGCCTACATATAAATTCTTATTTAAATTTATCAGTTTTATGATTTTTCAAAAAAAAAGTGTTGCAGAAAATATATAGCCTAGATAACTACTGGTATTACTCTCTATCTGTTAGTCAAGTTTCATTACAATAGCTTCAGTCATTCTGAAGATTAGCCCGTACAGACACACAGACAGGCAGACTTAAAAAAATGATTTTGCATGTATTTTGATGGCATACCAATAACTCCATTCGCTCAATTAAAGGCAGTTATTTTGATATAATAGACAGCCACTTCAATTTTATTAATATGTATGGATTGTAACGAATCAAATCTTACCTTGTGATGGGCTAACTTTGAGAAAACCATTACTGTCTAGCGGACTCGTAGCATTGGATGCAGTTGGCTCTTTGTTATTTCGGTTATCTGGCTTGCCTTTTCCTGCTGAATTAGGACTTGCATATGCTGAAATTAGATATCATATGTTAATTTCAAAATTAATGAGAAAATAAAGGTACATTCAACATTTTTATTTTTAGTATTATTGTACCTTATAAATAACATTTGCTTAAAATAAAGAACTAAATGTTTCTTATGAATATAAGTATATTTTCTCTATCTATATATTTAATATGTGAAGAGAAACTTTGCATGCCTTTTAAAGCATATTGCGCGTACGGAGGCGTGTGATATTTGGCATATTTAAGGTTTTTAAAGAGAAGGGGTGCATAATGGCTGATTTACACAGGGTCAGTAACTGGCTCCAAATTCGAGGAAAGTCTGTGCTGACCCGATACTGACATAGTGTAAATAAATTTGGAGTCAGTACAGCGCTGTCGTGCCAGTGCTGACTTCAATATTCCTGCTTGAACATTTTGAAGTCAGTCCACTCCCTTACAAAAACAAAACGCGTCAACAATCTACTGATAAGCGTCAACGACTGGCGCGATGCGTGTACACGCGTCCTCACGCTGGCGCGGGGGTGGCGGGGCACGCGGGCGGAGTACAATAGTCACTGGCTAGTAAAATAGGCCGCCCGTGCTAGCAGCCTTCATGCAACAATGGCTTCGTCTAAACCTTGCATTAAAGCAAAAGTTCTCACAGAATACCAGCGTATGGTGACCATTAGTATGTATCATCATCCTTACAGCCCTTCACAAGTCCTCTGCTGAACATAGGCCTCCCCCCAAGGAATGCCACAAAGCACGGCCCTGAGCCACCTGCATCCATCGACATCCTGCATGTCTTAGGAGGTTGTCAATCTATCTAGTTGGGGGACGCCCTACACTTCGTCCCCCTTCGGCCCCCACTCGAGAACCTTATTTCCCCATCGGTTGTCTGTTCTTCGAGCAATATGGCCGGCTCATTGCCACTTCAGCTTACTAATCCGTTGAGCGACCTTCCCAGCCGGCCAGCAATGAAGGACTACGTCTAAGTTCCATAGGTCATCACTGGCAACACGCACTGGTTGTACAGTTTCGTTTTCAAGTTTTGAGGTATACCTGACCAGAAGATGTGCCATAATTTCCCGAACGCTGACCAACCGAGTTGAATCCGTCGATTGACCTCTCGGTCGAAGTTGAACTTACCTAGACTTAGACTATTTGTTCCAGGTAGACATACTCGTCAACAACTTCGAGCTTAGTGCTCCCAACAACTACCGGCATAGGTGTGACATGGACATTAAACATGATCTTTGTTTGGTCCACTGTTCATCTTAAGACCTATCCATTGGGAAGCACTATTGAGGTCATTGAGCATAGTGTTTAGGTCCTCCAGCGATTCTGTTATAAGGACTATATCGTCAGCAAATCAAAGATAAGTGATGTATTCGCCGTTGATGTTAATACCGTATCCTTTCCAGTCCAGAAGATTGAAAACGTCTTCCAATGCAACGTTGTAGAGTTTAGGGGATATAACTTCACCCTGTCTTACACCTCTCTGCAATTGGATAGGTTTCGTACTCTGGTTCTGTACTCGGATAGCTATCGTAGCCCTACTGTACAAACACTTCAGCACTTCGATATACCGACAGTCAACTTGGCACCGCTGAAGGGACTGGAGCACCGTTCAAATTCCGACGGAATCAAAGGCTTACTCATGGTCCACATACGCCAGATATAAGTGGCAAATTGTACTCCTCGGACTTCTGTATAATTAGCTAAAGGGTATGTATGTGGTCTATGGTGTTAAAGCCTTTTCGGAAACCGGCTTGTTCGGGAGGCTGGAAGTTGCCGAGTCTGCATGCGAGACGATTCGTAATGACTCTCGAAAACAGCACGTAGACGCGGCTCAGTAGGGAAATCGGTCTGCAGTTCTTCAAGAGAGCGTTGTCGCCTTTCTTGAAGAACAAGACCACCGCATTTTTGCTCCACGCCTCCGGTGTAATGCCGCCATGGAGGACGGAATTAAAGAGCTTTTGAAGGACTTCAAGTACCGGTTTTCCATCCGCTTTCAAAAGCTCCGCTGTAATTCCATCCTCACCTGGGCCCCTGCCGTCTTTAAGGTGTTGGAGAGCCATTCTAATCTCGCTCAGACTGACGTCCGGCATAGTGTCGGATAAGACTCTCTCTTGGATCGTTACTCACACTTGCGTGTGGCTCCAACGATGATGTGTACAACTGCCCATAGGACCTCTCGATCTCACTCAAAATCTCAAGTGTCCCGAAAACGACGCTGCCACACTCGTTCGTAGCTCGTCGAGTGTGGCAATAGTATGTATATTAAATGCTATTTATATTGAAATATATAATTATATTATTAATTTTACCTTTAAGACATCTCATCATAAATCCAAAAGGAAGAAGTGGGTCCATTAAACAAAGTAACCGAGCTGGGCTGGGTATAAAGCTGATAAGAAGCGGAGCGTAAGCCATGAACAATCCTTCTGGAGGTCGAAGTCCAGCCGACAGGATTTTTAACGCACAGCCCGCTATGAGGTTCGCCCCAGCCGAGTCTCCGGCGAAAACAATACGCTTTCCTGCAAACAAAATAATACTATGTACGAATTTAGTCAACCAGAGTTTGCTACTTATGATAATTTGCTCAAGCACTTCGATCAGTGAGGCTCGTACGGGGCGGCAGAGGCCACGAAATTATATGTCTTTACACAACATTTGTAGTGGCAGTGTAAGAATATCCACTACCCCATATCGTCCCGAGGGGTCATGAGAGGTAAATTAGTTCAGTTCTATTTGAGCTACCGAGGTGATATCCTAGCGAACTGCTCGAGCTGTCAACTTGCTTTGTGACTTTGTGTGCATCTTGAGTGGTTACTAACTATAGTTTGTTATTAAGTTTATTGAACGAAAAGTATCGGAATCCTTGGCGTCGACATATCGAATAGTGTGCAGTTTCGTGATCACTTGGAAGGGAAGGCCAAATTGGCCTCTAAAAAGCTTGGCGTGCTCAGCAAAGCTAGACAGTATTTCATGCCAGCACATCGCTTGCAACTTTATAAAGCTTTTAAAGGGAAATTGAAACAGGAGATGGCCAGCAGTATCTTCCTGATAATAACTCATAATAATAAAAAACTGCGGTTGCCAAACGGCTTGCCAAGCGTGGTAACTACGGTAAAACCATGAGGCAATCTATGAGGGAGGCCTATGTTCAGCAGTGAACTTTAATGGGCTCTAATGGATAATGGACCAACATTAATGTACCTACTCTATTGATTTACATGTTTTAATCGAATTTTTAATCTATGGATAGAAAAACTGTCATTTGATGCGAAGTCCACGCATAAGACAATCATCGATTAAACATTGAAATTTTCACATACCTGTAGTACCGATCTCTTTGAAATTATTAAGCATCCAGCAATATGCATAGAACACTTCCTCCAATGCTCGCGGAAAAGGCGCTTGTGGAGCTAAACTATAATCAATCGACAGTATGGGTACGTTTAATTTAGTAGCCCATTCTCGTAGATAAGTTTCATGGGATTTGGAACTTTGGGAAACGAATCCGCCGCCGTGGCAATGGAATAGTACGCCATCTGCTGGTGGAAGAGATGAGGTGCCTTCGCCAACCTACAAAAGACCATTTATTATCTTGTAGCGTATATGATTTATTCATACTTTTTATTACATTGAATACAGTGTACATAATACATGTATATCATATCGATATAACTATATTTTACGTGGTAAAGCCATGCTGCATCTATATTAACTATAGTAATGGAAACAAACTTTTTTTATTCAATATAGATTATAAATAATACTTATTGAAAATCACTCTTTTTTTTAATTACCATTGGTTCGAAAAAAAAACTCTGTCCTGCGAAGAACCAGCAAGAAACCCAGCGGGACTTTTTTTTTAAATAACAGCTTACAATCATGTATGTTACACGAATTAACAACACAACAAATTAGAAATAGCTTCACCTCATTCCCAGGGGTTATTATCATCCCTAAATACCTTAATATTATAATAACCCTTTTTATACAAACTTAGTTTAATAAAGTTTTTGATGAATGAATTCCTGACTCGGTGGAGTCTAGTAACTGGTACTACTAGCTTGTGTCTGTTCCTAGTATTTACAGAATGAATATCACTTATTTTTGTAAAACTACTTTTATTTTTGTGTACGTAAATTACATTTTCATAAATGTATTGAGAGGCCAGAATTAATATATTAATTTCCTTAAATTTTTGTCGCAACGACTCTTTAGGCTTTAAATCATAAATTGCTCTTATGGGCCTCTTCTGTAAAACAAATATAATTTCAGTGTCAGCCGCGTGTCCCCATAGCAAAATACCATACGACATTATGCTATGGAAATAGCCAAAGTAAACTAGTCTAGCTATTTCAACACTGGTAAGATTTCTAGTTTTTTTACAGCATATGCTGCAGAACTAAGTCTCCATTGAAGCTCTTCGCGTGTAGTGTCATTCCAAAAAAAAGTGGTATCGACAAGACTCAGTTCCTAACCATTTTAAATTACCATAGAATTTAATTGTTTGACATTTGGAGTCAGTACATTTCGTTTTAGTGCCATTTAAATGCAAATTAATAACATTAACATTATTTACTTCGTCATATGTTAGTAATTGTCGTCCTAATTTGAAAATTAAAGAAGTGTCATCATCAAATAATACTATATCATGGTTATCCCCTACTATGTAAGGTCATTAATGTATACAAGAAACAAAAAGGGGCCGAGAATAAAGCCTTGAGGCACGCCCATTTGTACCATCTATCTGGAAGAGGTCATACTGTTAATGACAACTATTTGCATTCTTTTACTTAAATATGAAATGATTAATGTATTAAGCATCACTTCTTACACCGTAGTGTTGAAGTTTCCTGATTAATGTTTCATGGTGAACACAATCGAAGGCCTTGGATAGGTCACAAAATATACCCAAAGCATCCTGTGAATTCTCCCATGCATTAAAGATATATTTAATCAGCTCAACACCGGCATCAGTTCTCGAGCGACCCCTTGTGAAACCAAATTGATTTTTTTGAAGTAAATTAAGTATTGGTAGTACAGAAATAGGTCTAAAATTGGCGGGGTCTAATGTACTGCCAGATTTAAATAAAGGTATTACTTCGCTATGCTTCATTAAATCAGGAAACACACCAGATTCGATACTAGTATTAAAAATATTAGCTAGATGAGGCACGATTGTATCTATTATAGACACAATAACTTTAACGGAAATCCCCCACAGATCTGCAGTTTTCTTAATACCAATAGTTTTAAAATATTTTACCATGTCTTTTGATGATATTTTATGAAATGTAAAATTCCTTGTACACGCATTTACATTTTCTTTAAGTAATGATTCGGCGACGGCAGTAGAAGAATTCAGTGACTTAGTGGTTAAGATCGGAATATCAGTACAGTAGAAGTCCATTAGTCCGGCATCCAACAGTCCGGAATGTAAAATATTTCTCAAAAACCATTGCAACGTCCTGATCTGATTCAGTTAATTTGTTGTTAAAACTTAACTGGTAGTTTGAATTGCGAGCGTTGATCTTACCAGTTTCTTTAATTTTATTAGAAGCCGTCTTAATTTTGTTGCTCAAATGCAAAGACTTGGCTGTGTAGCACACTCTTTTAAATATTTTTGAATATTTTTTTACATATTCCCTAAATTCGACGCTAGGATTATATGACCTTTCATGGTAAAAATCATATAATATTTGTCTGCTCTTATGGACTCCTACTGTCGCCCATTCATTGAATGCCTTCCGACTGTTCAATGAGAATATTTTTGAAGTAAAAGTATTATTAAATTTATTGCAAATAAGCTTATACAATGTTCCATACAAAAAATTAGGATCATTTTGGTATGAAAGTCATGGAAGTTTTTGCAATATGTTACTTCTAAATTTCTCCAAGCGACGTGCATTTACTGGAACAAACACAACTTTCTCATCTACTTGCTTTTTGTGAACATAAGGTTACGAAACTAATTGTCCACAGTGATCAGAACTTAATTTTTGAATTATACATTTTTTTTTACTTTTTATAAGCCAGTGATTGACCACAATCCCACCTGGTGGTAAGTGGTGATGTAGCCTTAGATGGTAAATCGCACTGTCTTATCGTAACAAAAGCCTATTCACTCTTGCCTTGAAGACGCCCAAATTGTATTCGGATGGAAAGATAGATAGACAGACGCTTATGATAGACATGTAGGATAAAATTGTTGAATTTCGACACTCTTATATCAGTCTCATAACAGTTATTCATATTTTCCACCTCATTTGAATATAACTTAAGTTTATTAATTAGTTCTTGCTTTTCCTTACATACGTTTATATAATTTTTAACATTAATTTTAGTTTTAATTAAATTTTCAGTGTTCTAATATTATTATTAATTTTTATGTATTTCTTTCATTTTCTTCTAAAGTCGGTAGCCCTTGCTGCTCTTCTTGATGTGACATAATCATCACCAGTCAAATCGATTGTTGTGGAGGGTTGCAATGCTTTAGAAGATTCACATTCTATGAGCTCATTGAACTGACTTTGAGTTTGGGACGCTTTCAAGTTATCTATGTATTGTTTTAATTGCACAATGTGCTCATTAGCCTCCCTTATCTGTAACTGCAATGCAGCAATTAATCTGAGGGATTCCTCATATTCCTTGTTGCATTGGTCAAACCCATCGACAGTTCTCTGAAGCTGATCTCTTTCATTTAAAACAAATGTATATTCTTTATGCAACTTAACCATATCACTTTTTAGCTCAGTATTATTAGCAACTAGCTGTGCCCGCGGCGTAGCTCGCGTATATAGGTTTTACTTAAAGAATTTGTCGTTTAGGTAAGAGAATATCAAACGATTTATATCATTACTGTATCAATAAGTGGTAACAAAATAAATCGTTATCAACAAAATTCCAAGTCGTTTATGATAAAGCTTCTGTGTAAACGATGTTAGAAGTAGACTTTGCCGGGGTGTACACAAAAAGATTACGGGGGCTACTAACGCGGGAAAAAGCAAAATAAAGTTGGTCATGTGCAAAATAGTCAGTACTGAGGTCCACTCCTGCAACGCGTAAAGTTTGACCTTGCGCTTTAATTACGCTCATCGCATTACACACTGACTGGGAACTGAACACGCTTAAAATTGAAAGGAAAGTTATTTGGTATTAGAGGGATTCTAGGTATAAAAACGATATCACAACATTTTGTTGTAATTTTGCTACTTTTAGCGCTATCTATTACGTTCCCTGTGAGAAAACATCCTTTTTTTAATTTAAGGAAAACATATTTTGTTTGTTTACTATCTTTTTAGGTATAAATATATTATAATAGAACATTTTGTTTTACACACGAATCTTTTTATTACTATTTCTGAGATTTTATGGCGCCATTAAACAAATTCGAACCTACATTTCAAAATAATTTGAAATTTTAGCCCTTTGAATGAGTTTTTCCAAAAAATAAGAACTTATGGCTAATATGAACTTACAGGGTTGTATTGGTGATTTTAATGATAATAATTCTGTAAACACATAATCGCTACGGTCGCGAATCATATTTTGTTAAATATACAACCTAACCCTGACCTGCAAATTCCAAAAAACGCAAGAAAATTTGAATTTCGCGGGCCACCCTGAATCTCCACCTTAACCAATGTTAATAAAACAAAGATTAGATGAACTCGAAGATTTTGATTACCTATATTTTCTTAACGATTTCTTTGAAAAAAAAGACGTTTACTCAAAACTTGATGCGTTCATAAACAAACAGACAGACCGAGACAGACAAATCTAAAAATTATAAAAATGTACTTATTAATGATTTTCAGTCCCCATAATGATTTTAGTCGCAAATATACTATACAATGTACAGAAATAGGCATGTTATGACCATTTTTATTGTACCTATGTATAGATTTAAATTGAGATGGCGCTGTTATCATCAATTCCAAAAATAAGAGATTAATTGACGTGATTGATACATTATATAAAACATAAAAGAACTTATAAACCAGTGCCTGCATAGTAAACAAAAAAAGAACTTGATTTACCACATAGAGTACTCGGCGGTAAAGAATAAATGAGTTTGTCAACACGCAGTAGTGCAGCAAGTAATATAAAGATTAACAGGAAATATGAAAACTCATCTACAGGAAAAAACCTCAAATACTACCCTTTTGTACAACACCGCCATCTATCGATAAATTGTTTAACTATTATACTTTAGATTTTTAGATAATATGGTTTTGTAATATATTTATTACGTTCTTTAATACTTTTGTTTACTGCGTTAAAGATATAATTATATCATTATAGAACACTATTTTACATCATTTAATTATGATTTCTAATATAGTATTAGTTTAAAATGTACTTGATGACTCAAACAACGCCACCATTGAACAAATTTGTACCTATACTTCGTACACATACTTCAGAATATTTATCATAACTTTTGATAGAATGAACTGATTTTAATGAAATAAAGACTAAACGTAACCCGAAGATACACTTAATAATTTCCTTGCCGATTCTTATGATATAAATTAGTACTTTATACGTGATACGTTAACAAACAAACAGACAGACAGACGGACAGACAGACAGACAGACAGACAATTCTAAAAATGATAGAAACGTGTTTAATTACTTATTTTTAGTCCATCTTAATAACTTCTGTTATAAGTTTATGAAATGTACAGACATCTGCTATTTACATTTTTATTATATGTATAGATTGTATTTATTATTTCCTATTCATTGTCATCCCTTTCTTTACATAACAGCTCACATTGCTCCTTTGACGCCTTAAATTCTTGAAGCGCTATTTGAAGTTGGTTCTTTAATTGGCGCGTTTTGGCGTTGCGTGTATTAATTTTACTATTAAGTGTAAATAGCAAAAGAAAACAAAGAAAGAAATCCGAAGGAGCAGAGTAAGCAAATGTCTAAATGAATGTATGGGTTTATTTACAGATCTCAAATTAAATTATCATGTAAATAATTCAAAATGAAATCTAGAACAACACTTACTTAAAAGGTAAATTTTAAAATGTTAAAGGGTTAACAAGAATTACACTTAAAGTAAGTTTAAGCGATGTTCGTTAAAGCTATCACTTTTGGTTAGAACACTAAGCACAATGTAATTAAAATAGGTACTTCTGAATTTTACTTATTTCACTAATACAAATAAGTCGTATTTAACAACTGTAACTCAAAATTGAGGTGGATATTATCAATTTACAATATTTAATTTTTAAAAATAGTTGGGAGCAATTATTTTACAACTTGTCACCGGGATTGCCACAGAGCAAACTCCTCCGTTAAAGCACTAATGGGTCATCTTGACAGGAAAGGACTACATTCTCATAGAGTACTAGCTTAAAATAGGAGCTCAACGTGCTGTGTTTCGCATAGCGAGTATATAGAACCAGACAATCTTTTTACTGGAAACGAGGCATTCCATGGACCACAGTAACCACTTACCATCACGTGGACTGTGTGCTCTTTTAGCACCTTTATCCTATAGAAATATTATATGCATATCATATATTCCCACTAGACACCACATCATATCTGTGAAAGGGATGATGTCGAGGAAAGTTAACCATCATTTTGGTACACCGGGTACCAAAGTGGTGCTTAACTTACCTTACTTACGGGACCGTACCAGTGTCTTCGAATATTAATTAATTCTGAATATTATTCTAAATTGGCGTGTGGTGAGGTGACGTCTTGTGGGTGTCGTTAGAAGCGACTAAGTGTAATGCCAGAAAAATCTTATGGTTTCTGATAGACTGCAGTATCTATCTGTTCTTTGTACGACAAACGTAAAATTCCCAGACCGGTGACAGGCAACAAAGAGAATATAATCACTACGTTTAACAGGCAACAACGTCATAGATATAAGACGTCCCAGAAACTACCACCTAGAAACTAAAGATGAGGAAATTTATTTAAAAAAAAAACATGTGTGTGTCGTGGAACACAGAGTTGGAAGGAAGTTCCTTTCGTAGTATATTATTATTGATAAACGTATTATATTACTGATTAACAAATACAAATAAATGTATTACTCTAGCGTCTATTAAAATAAAATAATATTTCTTTCATGGGAACATAAGAAAAAGTACGAGGGAGATGGATATTATTCCATTTCGTTTCTTTATAGCCGCCAAGGCAGTCTACACTATGTCAGAAAGGGTCGTGATCCCCCATCCGCTAAATTCGTACCGTCCGATAAGAAACTTCGTCCCAATAAGAATCTAGTTTTCTTTTTAAATGCAAAAATGTGTATTATTATGCCAGTACAACTCACCATGTCTGCCCTTTTATTGACGCTAATCAATCTGACATTGAGACTCTGAAGACCAATGTGTACAGTAGGTGGTAGCACCGTTGTTTCTTTGCCTTCCATAGTTGTTACTGTGATAGGCTCCGGTGGAATAGTTATCAACTTATTTACAGCCACCGTCGACGACATAAGGCTCGGAACTCGCTTCATTATTTCTTGAAATAAATTAAAATATTATACTCAATTACCTTAACCATGCGGTGGTGGTGTAGATTGCAAAATAATACATCGCCGCATCTTGGGAAGTGTCCCAATAGTGATATCTACTTGGTGTAATGTCATGACTTTTCTTATAAGACTAAAGAAAATACTAGAGAGGAATGAGGAGTAACAAATATTATTAATGAGAATTAGAAAACGTATCTGTGAAGTGATGTTGTAAGAATATTCTCAACCCGTGGTACAGCCATGTACACGTGGTAGAGCCATGCTGCAGCTATATTAGTAGTATAGTTGTAGCACGAATGATTCGAAAGCGATGATAGATGTAGATGTCTATGGGCCACAGCAACCACTTACCATCAGGTGGACTGTGTGCTCGTTTGTCACCCTATCCTATAAAAAAAACCCATATCGGCCCTTGGGTGTTGTATAGGGCGACAGAAGGAAACAAAACTTTTTTTTTAAAGAAGAGGGGGCAAACGAGCATGCGGCTCACCTGATGGTAAGTGACTACCGCTGTCCATGAACAACCGCAACACCAGGGGAATTGCAGATGCGTTGCCGGCCTTTTAGAAAGGTGTAAGCTCTTTTCTTGAAGGTTCCTAAGTCGAAGTCGTGCGAGGAAGAAAACATCTTCTAAATCGCACAGTGGTGGACCGCCAATCATCCAGATAGTGTGGATGGTATCGGGAGTTCTGCCGCGATGTACGTTCGTGAAATTTGGCGGCTGGGATTTATCCGAACAATTCCTCAGAGCACTACCCGTGGTAAATGCGAAAGAAAATGCAAAGAGATGCAACATCTCTTCGCAGCGCCAATGAGTCGAGCCGGTCGGAAAGGACTCGGTCGTCAACGATTCGGACCGCTCTGCGCTGGATGCAGTCAAGTGGAAGGAGCTGGCACTGGGGTGCCCGGCCCAGAGATGAGAACAGTATTCCATGTGAGGCCGAACTTGCGCTTTGTAAAGTTGCAAGCAATGTGCCGGCATGAAATACTGTCTCGCTCTGCTGAGCACACCAAGCTGTTTAGAGGCTAATTTGGTCTTCCCTTCCAAGTGACCACGAAACTGCATACTATTCGATATATCAACGCCGAGGATTCCGATGCTAGCTGAGGCAGCAAGGGGAGTGCCTTGAAACTGAGGAGATACGACAAAGGGGTTCTTTTTAGCGGTAAACGTGCAAACTTGTGTCTTCTGGGATTGAACTGGACTAGATTTAGTCGCCCCCAATCAGAGACTTTGTTCAGCAAAGACTCGACTTCAGACATAAGTTTGTCCCGGTACTCGGCGACGTTTTCCCGAGAAATATTGGCACGGCCGGTATATAAGGCATAACCAGTGCTGTCGTCTGCATAGCAATGACTGTTACCAGATTGCAACATATCATTGATATGCAGGAGAAACAGCGTTGGTGATAGTACGCAGCCTTGTGAAACACCAGCGTTGATAGGCTTGAAGTCAGAGCATGCACCATCTACTACGACCTTGATGCTCCGATCAGCAAGGAAACTGGTGATCCATTTGCACAATTTCTCGGGAAGCCCATAGGTAGGAAGCTTCGAAAGAAGGGCTTTGTGCCAGACCCGGTCGAAACCGTCGCTATGTCCAAACTAACGGCCAATGCCTCCCCCTTGGACTCTACTGCCTTCTCCCATCTATGAGTCAGGTAGACCAGAAGATCACCAGCTGATCGACCCCGACGAAAACCGTACTGGCGTTCACTAATCAGCTGGTTATCCTCAAGGTACCTCATGAGCTGGTGCTCATGAGGTACCTTGAGGATCACCTCTTTCTCCAAAATAATGGAATCCATTATAAACTACCAAGTTTATAATGGACTCCATTATTTTAGAGAACAAGGAGGTGATGGCGATATGCCTGTAGTTGGACGGGTCTGAGCGGTCGCCTTTTTTAGGGATCGGGTGGACCAAAACTGTCTTCCATGAATTCGGGACTACGCCTTGGGAGTAGGAGTACCGGAAAAGACGCGTTAAAATCGGTGCCAACTCCGGAGCACACGTCTTCAGCATAATGGGAGGGACTCCATCGGGCCCACTCGACTTGCTGACGTCCAGGGAGAAGAGTGCTTTGCGAACCGAGCGCTGTGTAAACTGCACATCCGGCAAGGAGCACTCACATCGCGGGATGGTCGGCACTGTGTTCCCCCCGTCATCTAGAGTCGAGTTGGACGCAAAGAGATAGCTCAACAGATCGGCTTTCTCCTTTGCGGCATGTGCCAGTGTCTCGTCCTCTCTATGCAGAGATGGAAGAGATGGCTGACAGAAGTTCCCTTGAACAGCCTTGGCGAGAGACCAGAATGCACGGGTTGTCGAAGGAAGACGAACTAGCTTCTCGCCATTTTTGCCGATGTGCTCAGACCTTGCCTTGACAATGACGCTTTTGAAGGATCTGGAGGCGGAATTATACTTCTATTTAAGAGCGCTGGTATTTACATCCCGAGACGTTGATGCGTCTGCCCAGGCCTGGTAGCACTCCTGCTTATAGCGTGTTGCTATTTTACAGGAGCGACCAAACCATGGCTGGGATCTGCCTCCGATGGGCACCACAGAGGATGGAATAAAAAGTTCCATACCCTAAAGTACCACATCAGCATCAGCTATCGGCAACAACGCTGAGATCTTCCGGCGAGAAGCAAACCCACCCTCAAGGGTAGGATGCAAAAAAAAACCGCATCCCGTCCAAATCGGCCGACCTATAGTGCCAAACACGGCGGCAAGATGCAGATCGCAACTGCGATTGAAGCGTGAGTGGCACCGTACTCAGGATCAGACAATGGTCCGAAGAGCCCAGAGCCCTCTCATCCGGATATCTGTCCGGATGAGAGGTCAGCAGAAAGTCCAACAGGGAAGGTACATGGTCTTCCACATCTGGGATCCGCGTAGGCGAAGTAACCAGTTGTGTTAGACCATATGCAAAGGCAAAGTCATAGACAGACCTACCCGCATGATCGGGTAAACGGGAACCAAGCCATGTAGTTCAAAGTGCAGATGCGTTGTCAGCTGTGAGGACTAAGATGGAATGCCTCTTTTCCAGTAATAAGGGTCTCCGGTACTCACCATACGAAACACATCAGCATAAAGCTGCTATTTTAAGCTGGTATTCTGTGAGAGCGTGGTCCTTCCCCGGTCGAGCCGACCCATTCCTGCTACAGCTAAACATTTAATATAGCTGCAGCATGGCTCTACCACGTATAAAACGAATTAATTAAATATGGCAAAGAAGTCGATTGTGTAGTGGTATAGTACATAGGATACTTTTTACGTCAATTATTTTTATTCATCTTCTTTATCATCAGCTCGTAAAAGTGCACTACTGAACGTGGGTCTCTCTCGTTGTAACGAGGATTTCTCTAATGGTCACGTTTGGCACACGAATTGACGAACGCAATATCAAATGTCTCGTACCTATGACGCTGCTTAACGTCGCCGTTCTGGGTTTTTTAATTTGACATAAATGAGACGTTTACACTACCGCCATCTATTGGAAGCCATACGATCTTTTTGGTATATCCTATAGTTTCCTTTTACGTCACTTACGGAACTTAATGGTGTGATCCCTTATATCTTATATTTTTTTTTCTGTCTCTTACTGCCTTGCCGTAACCTACTACGCTACGGGTCACAGTCAGTCAGCGAGAAATTCAGATTGTTAAAAAAAACGAATTGTTGGTTTCAAGTCTGGTTGTATTGAAATTGTTCTTGTGTCTCAGACACTGCATCCCTATCTTACCTTCGAACTTAAACACGTGTAACATCAGCGTGGGTAGTACAATAGCCATTAATGAACTCTAGTAATAAGGCATTGTGATTTAATCGTGAGAAAGTGAAGTGAGTGTTTTTTTTTATTTGTAAGTGTGGTATGGGAAACGGAATTGATTCACATCACACGCTACCGTAAAGTGGTTCAATGGAACATCATTGTATCAAAAATACAAAAAAGGAACATATTTACAATAAATAGAAATAAAACAAGAAGTTTTTATAGGTTTACTCATAGCATTTATAAAAAACTTTTCCCTTTACTATATACATATTTTAAACATACTTACCACTTTCTGCTAGAAACCAGAACGCCTTGCAGAATTCTACGCTCGCCGATTGAGATATATTGACTATCCTACGGGCTCTCATTTCTGGATCAATTATGTACTGCCCACCCGTCCACACTGAGCTGATCAGGTTGCCGTGACTGTAATATGCCTCTGAGAAACCCGCCATGCATATCGAAATGCCTTTTAAAATTCCACGCATTGAAGGTGTAAACTAAAAGAAAAACAGAGTCAATTCCCAACGGCGATGGTATTTACGCAACAAAGTTTTATTACTTGATTTCCACCACAGTTCATCACCAACTAGTGATGTCATTAACCACAATTAACTTCTTGTCCCAGTAGTTCATAGTGGTCTATCGGTTTAGTGTATGAATTGGTGGTATCGCAATATTTCCGAGATTTTGTGAGACTTAGTGGTAACGTAAATACGTACTACTAAGTCTCACTACGCCACTACTTACGGGTCACTGTTAGTCAGCGAAAAATCATATTTTTTTTAAAGATAAGGGAGCATACGAGAATGCGGCTCAGCTGATGGTAAGTGACTATCGTCGCCCATAAACAACTACAACACCGGTAGAATTACAGATGCATTGCCGGCTTTTTAAAATAGGCTTCTTTCTTAAAGGTCCCCGAGTCGTATCGGTTCGGAAAAATTATTGGTTGCTGTAGATTCCACAAGTTGTGCAAGGAAAAAACTTAAACTTAACTTGGATTGTATAAAAAAAAAACAAATTCTGGTTTCGGGACTGGTTGTATTGAATAATTGGGGGTTTCTACGGTTCCTGCGACGCCACAATTTGAAGAAATTTTTCGATATTTATACTTGGTAGAGCCATGCTGCAGCTATATTAGTAGTATAGTTGTAGCACTAATGGTTCGTCTCGACCGGGGAAGGACCACGCTCTCACAGAATACCAGCGTAAAATAGCAGCTTAAAACTGCTGTGTTTCGTATGGTGAGTGTAGAGAACCAGAGACCCTTTTTACTGGAAAATAGGCATTCTATCTTAGTCCTTACGGGTGACAATGCATCTGCATTTTGATTCGCAAACGAGGATATCTATGGGCCACAGCAACCACTTACCATTAGGTGGAGACTGTGTGCTCGTCTGTCACTCTATCCTATAAAAAAAATATCTCTCTTAGTTTCCGAGATATCAATATTCAAAAATCGAATACTAAAACCGAATCAGCACGCCCCGACTCCATGTAGTCTTGTCTGTCCTACCCCTAGAGTGTTTTGTAAAGCCGTAGGCACGAAGGGAGAGCAGCCACCGTCCGCTGAAACAGGGCTGGGGCTGGTCATGGTGGGCATGGTAAGTAGATGCTGTGGCCCATAGACATCTACATTTATTCTGGTAATTTTTTTTTTATAGGATAAGGGTGAAAAACGAGCACACAGTCCACCTGATGGTAAGTGGTTGCTGCGGCCCATAGACATCTTATATCTATCCTCTGTTACAGATCAAAATGCAGATGCGTTTTCACCCGTGAGGACCAGGATGGAATGCCTCATTTCCAGTAAAAAGGGCCTCCGGCCACCTGCACTCACCAAGCGAAACGCAGAGGTAAACCTCTACTTCACGCTGGTATTCTGTGAGGTCGTGGTACCACCCCAGTTCGAGCCGGCCCATCCATGCGACAGCAAAAGCTGCCGCCTGGCTCTACCACTGTTAAATAGTATGTTAAATAATCAAAATGCAGATGCGTTGTCACTTTTGAGGACTAAGACGGAATGCCTCGAATTTCCAATAAAAAGGGACTCCGGTTCTCTACACTCACGGTACGAAACACAGCTGCTATTTTACACTGGTATTCTGCGAGAGCGTGGTCCTAACCCGATCGAGCCGACCCATTCGAGTTATAACCATAATACGCAATATAAAAATATATAAAAAGTTGGTTTTTACTTAATAACGTTTTTTATCACTATACGGCTACAATTACGGCTTGGTCAGTGGGAAAACAATTGGAAAAAAGGTCGTATATTGCCTATTAAGTCCCATTATGAAATAACATTATAAATAAATACCTGAAAACCGAGACATCTGCCGTAGAAACAATACTGATTAATAGTGTCTGCCTGGGAGAATAATTCTTCTGGCGAGTGTTGCTCTGTAGGGAATAGGTCTCCGGGAGGTGCCCATGACAATAAAGTTTGTAAATGATGTAGACAGGTCCCTAGAGATGCAAGAAGCTGTCCGCAGGATTCTACCTCCCTAAAAGTAAAATACAAATATTTTTTTGAATTGACACAAATTATAGCACAGTCAAGGATACTTTTGGTGGACATTACCATTCCGTATGACGAGAACCTTTCACGAGTCAAAACAGATAAGCAAACAAAATATGTGGGCCTGGGTGACGGACAGAGTAAGAGCTGAGAGTTTATGTATGTATGTATGTATTATGCATAATTTTGGAGTGCTTAAAATACCTTAGAGTTGGTAAAAATTACTTTGCTCATTTAGGTATTTCATTACGCGGAAATGAGCAAAGTAATTTTTACCAACTTTAAGGTACCTAGCAGTAAGGTTGGTTTAGTTGGTAAGGTTGAAGAGCTCTTCAAACTAGGTAACACAAATCATTTTATATCATCACGCGGAAATGAGCAGAGTAATTTTTACCAACTTTAATATTATGGATTTCCGCAAAGTAACGCCTGAGTTTGTTAATTATCTTAAAATACCGTTCTCACATTCGTCAATAAATCTCAGACAACCTTGTTATTATTTAACTAAGATCAAGGCCACTAGAGAGATGCAGGAAGTCGATGGATAAAGTGAAGGTGGCTCGGGAGGTGCTTTGTGGCATTCCTTGAGTTACCTATATTCAGCAGTCGACTTGTGAAGGGTTGTAACGATAATGACGATGATGAAGACAATTGCGTTGCTGATTGCTACATTCTATAAATATAAATCTATGAGCTTAGTCCTAGTGTCAGTATCTAACGCTTGTTTTGTGTTTTAGGACATAGCGTTTAATCAGCTTATAGCAACTTACGTGGTAGAGCCATGCTGCAGCTATATTAGTAGTATAGTTGTAGCACGAATGGGTCGGCTCGACCGGGGAAGGACCACGCTCTCACAGAATACCAGCGTAAAATAGCAGCTTAACGCCGCTGTGTTTCGTATGGTGAGTGCAAAGACCCGGAGACCCTTTTTACTGGAAAAGAGGCATGCCATCTTAGTCCTCACGGATGACAACGCATCTGCATCTTGAGTCTTTGTTGAGGATGGATGTAGGTGTCTATGGGCCACAGTAACCACTTACCATCAGGTGGAATGTGTGCTCGTTTGTTATCCTATCCTATAAAAAAAAAGCAAGGCTTCGCTACTTTACGACACGGTTCGAACATGTTCCTCTTGTTTGGACATACGTTACGAGCTGTGTATTTGTATTTGGAACAATAAAATAGCCCCGATTATATCCCGGATGAAACCACATGTTATCGAACTTTGCATAGATAAAATATTTAATAATAATAGAATTTTAATTTTAGAATAGACATAATATTGTTTTTATTAATTTTGACAACCTTAAGAGTTTACAGTGATAATGATATCTTAGTCCATATCGTAAGTATGGCAATTGGCAAGACACATTATTATTAAGGTAATATTGTTTATTGTTAAAGTAAATTATGTTAATATAATAGGGACTGAATCTCCTTAATACAGGCTATTATAATATAGTCTAGCAAGGAACAGAACGTCACTCTTACTAGTGTTTTTACCAAATTTTTATTATTTCATGTAAGATTTTTTTTTATTTTACCTTTAAAGTTTAATAAATTTTATTATTATTATTGGAATGAAGTTCCTTATCGGGCGGTACGAATTTGACAGATGGGGACTAGGCGAAAAAAAGTGTAAGATTTACCATCCCTTCTGACGTAGTGTAGACGGCCTTGGCGGCTATAAGGAAGCGAAACGGAATAATATTGATCTCCCTCGTACTTTTTCTTATCTTGCTATGGAAGAAATATTGTTTTAAATGATGCTTCATTTTAATAGACGCTAGTAATTAATTTATTTGTAATTGTTAATCAACAATATAATACGTTTATCAATAATAATACACTACGAAAGGAACTTCGTTTCAACCGAGTGTTCCACGACACTCACCCATGTTTTTTTTAATTATTATCTATTACAACTAAGAATGATTTTTTTTTATAGGATAAGGGTGACAAACGAGCACACAGTCCACCTGATGGTAAGTGGTTGCTGCGGCCCATAGACATTTACATCTATCCTCTATTACAAATCAAAATGTAGATGCGTTGTCACCCGTGAGGACTAAGATGGAATGCCTCATTTCCAGTAAAAAGGGCCTCCGGCCACCTGCACTCACCAAGCGAAACGCAGAGGTAAACCTCTACTTCACGCTGGTTTTCTGTGAGGTCGTGGTACCACCCCGGTTCGAGCCGGCCCATCCGTGTGACAGCAAAAGCTGCCGCGTGGCTCTACCACTGTTAAAAACTGATAAAAAAACATTACACATTTCAATTTTCAAGAGATGCCTTTATAAAAAAAAACAATCCATATCTATATTTTTGGGGCTTTAATACTTTATCGAGTGAAGACTGCGTTTAAATCAAAACATCACAAAATATTATTTAAGTACAGAGATGTGACTTATTTTAGATACAATTATTTGAAATACAGATACATGGTTAATAGAATCAGTCGTTACTTTGCGGAAATCCATTATATAAAAGCTTTCGAAAAATTTTCTTCGCAAATATCCGCGTTATAAAATAAAATGATGTGTCTTACCTCCTCACCACGGGACGACACACCTCGTCACGGGGCGTGTACGGGGATAGTGCACGTAATTGAGAGAGGGCGGGAGGTGCTCTTCATACTAGGTAAGACACATCATTTTATTTTATAACGCGGATATTTGTGAAGTAAATTTTTCTAAAGCTTTTACAGATACATGGTATAAAATAAATGAAACCAAAAGCGTATTTTGTATCATGTATCTATATTTCAAATAAACCTAGCAAGCTAACAGCATAGCAAAGTGGCGAAGCAATCAGCTTTGTAGCGGTTTCTGACGGTTGCCGTTGAGCAATCAGTTTCAAAATAGGAGGTTCAGATGCCTGGGTGATCAGTAATCGATTGCTGAAATCAGAATTTGAAAATTCGAAACCGTTCTCGAGATAATCGTGGGACAGACGGACAGACGGACAGACGGACAGACGGACGGACAGACGGACAGACATCGTGAAATCAATAAGTGACTTCGCAAGCTTCGTCACTTAATAATAGCACCAGAGTAAATAGTTTAAATCTTTAAATATTTATCCTACAGTATAAAACACATTTTTAAAATTACCTATTTGACACCTACTTATGTGCTGAGTTACGCCTCTGTATGTCTTCTCTTCTAGGGGGATGATAATGAGACCTCATCGAGGAAAAACGACTGATAAAATGTTTAAAGAACTGGTTTTAATTAAGTCTCAATAAAAACTTTAAAAACATAATATTTTCTCACATTTACGCGTTCATTGTTCATAATTAATGTAATAAGCTAAATAAATGTTAAGTTAAAAGTAATAAAGATATATGTTTCAAATAATATTTTACTTTAAAACAGTATTTAGAAAACACGTATTTTGTATTTCAAATACCATTTTTTAAAGTACCTGTATCTGATATCTCAAATCTAACTTTACATAAAAAAAATTGAATATATCTTCCAGATACTTTTATGAGGTTTCTTGTACATCCCTGTAAGTAAGCTGTTTATATTATTGCGATGCTTATGTGTGTAATGAATCAATGAAACTTATAGAATATGCCGTCATCGCAGATATCTCAAATTAGTTAGATGCTGCCAGCCACCGTTTTGGACCGGGTAGTTTTGGTGCGGTATGTTTGAGATACCTACTGCCACTTTATGCAAGCCACGATATTTTACCGTCTTGAGTGATCATTCAGAGAAGTGTGGCATGCATTAAAATCTATACAAAGAACTAAGCTGTCCTGAATAGTGGCTGAACGAAAATATAATCTAAGAAAGTACCTATAATCCCAGCAAATCAAAAAAGTCCACTGCCAATTTCAAAAATTTTATTAAACAAAGATCGTATGAAAAGGGTTTTAACTTTTAATAATATCAATGAATTCATGGACGATAATAAATAAGTCTCATTCCCGATGAGGTGGTCGCTACTATATGTTATAATAGTTAATTGTGTAAAATATTACATGATTATAAATTATCGTTTTTTCACATGTTCCGTTGGGTTTTTACTATAGTTATTCCCAGGACAGAGGTATTTTCCAAACCAATGAGAAATATTTGAATGACTTTTAATAAGTATTATTTATAATTTTTGAGGTAAAAAAATATTATTTCTATTTTTATTTCGAGTTGTTTCGCTGTTGCTGAAATGATACGGCAAATGTCTATACATTTGTCCATGACCGGGGACAGGGATTAGCGTCGAATATGCGAAACCTCTGTTACTGCGATCGTCAAGCCGCTTGCCAAGTGCCAAGGTCGTGGTTGTGTTAAATCCACATCGTACATAAATGACACTTCAATGTCAAATTTCAATTAGTATATAAGGGTTGCTGAAGGTGAAGATGGTGAAGATGCTGACGATGACGCCATAATAACTAAGTTCGTATTGGAATGTTTTGTTGAAATGGAACAATGCAATGACTCATTAACAATTAGAAATAATTTTGGTACAGATTCAAACCCGATTTCACTACATTATTAAATATTTGTTTGTGATGTTTTAAATACCTATCAAGGTAATTCCCAGACGAAATCAACTAAAATCAACTAAGTACAAAAAATGTTGGGTAATATTTTTAATTTAAAAAAGCGAAATCTAAAAGATATATTCTGTCGAAAACAAGTTGCAGCAGACAATATGTTTCATAAATCAATTGGTGAATTGTTTTACATAGGTTTTTGTTTTTTCAAAAACGGTTTAAAATAATAGTAAATATAAAAAAAGATGGAAAGAATAACCTAACTATACTACACGTATTACTAGATAAATTAAGACGTCATAACCAGTACAACTCTATCTCTATTGTACCGTTGATGATAATAGGCCTCTACAGATTACTCCGCAGTATGGAGTGTAGAGGTAAGAGTCTATCTCTGTGTATGAAAAAGTGTCCTTCGGAATGCCTTAAATTAGGTTGGCGCTACAATAAGCAGCAGGGTAAATTTTAAATTATTTTAATTTAAATTTTTAAATTAATAAGATTTTGTTCAAAATTAGAGAACAAAAGTTCATCAAAAACAAAATGATAAAAAAATCACGTGTCAATTTTTGTATGAAAAAATTATTAGAATAAATGATAAAAACGTTTGTAAATACTTTTACTGGCATAAAAAAAATTGTCTTAAAAATATAAAACTCGGCACACTTGAATCCATCTACATACAACTGCTTCATAATTTCATACCATACCCTGTATCTATGCTAGCGCCACTCTGGAAGGTTTTTGAACTGTTATTTACAGCTTACAAATAGACATTTTTCATCTTGTCTCCCACATGACATAGTCCTCCTTACCTCTACCCTCCACAGTCCGCAGGTTGTCACACTTTTCAACAGTGAGGGGAAGTGCAGTTTTGCTAAACGAAAATCCTCTCTAACGATTAGTTGATCAGACAATCAGTTTGCAGTTTGCAAAAAGCATTTGAATTTTATTGCCAGACCACATCTTATACATATTTTTATAGGATAGGGTGACAAACGAGCACACAGTACACCTGACGGTAAGTGGTTGCTGTGACCCATAGACATCTACATCTATCTTCGATAAAAATCAAAATGCAGATGCGTTGTTACCCGTGAGGACTAAGATGGCCTCTTCCAGTAAAAAGGGTCTCGGGTTCTCTACACACTCACCATACGAAGCACAACAGTGTTAAGCTGCTATTTTACGCTGGTATTCTGTGAGAGCGTAGTGCTTTCCAGTCGAGCCAACCCATTCGTGCTACAAATATACTACTAATATAGCTGCAGCATGGCTCTACTATGTATATACATATATAATCCAGCAAATGATGAATGAAAAAATGGCAGCGAATGTTTTTAGCATGAAGTCCACATTCTGATACTGTTCTCGTAAGTTCCATAAAGGTTAAATAAATAATATAAGTACATATTTCATAAGTTATAATTAATAGATGAATGAAAAGGCTAACTTTTAGTAAAAAATATACTGACTGACTACTTAAAATTTTCTTTCCAATTCGTTACTTATTTGCATAAACAGCAAGTACTTGTTTTAAATAATAGCCTAATATTAGTAATTTAGTCATATTCATATAGGGTTGGATTTAGAATTATTTGGCATGAATTTGGGGGAGTAAGGTGTTTTATTTGCTAGACATTTGCTCCCCGATTATAATAATACCACTCACATTAAAAGGTAATGCACCGTTATCGAAAAAATAAATAAAAACTTTTATAACCTAAAATGCATAAAACATGGAAAAATGTATACAATATTACTGTGAAAGCTGGATAGCATATAGAATTTTGTATAAGTGCGACAAGGACGTAAGACTAATGTCACATTATTCTACTGTCTATACTTTCTGTCAAATGTCAAATCGAATGACATCTAATTTTTATACATTCCGTTGGTTGCTCTTCTTGCGTGAACGTGTGCTCTCCAGTGTATTATTGTAGCTTTTATCGACGACTGTTTTCTCTTTTTTGGATACCGATTGCTTGCCTACACGACGACTTTTCTACCCCGGACTACAATTTTCTGCCTACTTGATTGACCTGTGCGCGTATTTTGATTTCGATTGCTTGCTTACACGACTTACCTTCTTTTCTACGCCGGACGCTACGTGTGTAATATTGAAAATGTCTGATTCGGAGGAACCTCAGCCATCTACGAATCGCGATTTTGACAGTGGCGAACCGCCAGTGAAACGCCATTTATACGTCGAGGAGGTGAAAACAATGTGGAATTTGGTTGCTGTGTACCGAAAACTTGGCACACGGGAACAAGCTATTGCTTGCTTGCTGAGGAAAAAGGTATGTTCCCAGCAACAAAAATTTGTAGCTGCCATAAAAAAGTATGAGTGTAGAATACTCCACTAATAGAACGGTGGGATGATTTGTCAGCAACCGAGGCCCATGCAGATCAAAGTCAAAAGTTAGCCGTGGCAAAGGCACTTGGTTTGAGAATGTCAAATTAACAATGACTCAAGTGTTTACCTAATGTATGCATATGCAAATAAGTGGAGTTATGATATGACTCTAAAAGAAGATTATTCGGAAAGGGAACATTGTTTATCTAGAGCAACTATTAATGATTGGTTTAACTACTGTCGGGAGGCTGTTGTCATTTATGAAATAGAGAAACAAAGTTTCCTGGGAAAAATTGGTGGTCCAGGAAAAATTGTCCAAATAGATGAAAGTAAATTTGGAAAAAGGAAATATAATAAAGGCGAGTTATGGCTAATGCATGCATATAGTTAACGACCTGGAGATGATATAGGCTAAATTTTCAATCAATAAAATTTTAAACTAATATTTACTCTTGTTTTAGGCCGGCACATTGAAGGTCATTGGGTGCTGGGCATGATCGAAAATGACAGTGAAAATTTAAGATTAGAAATTTGCCCCCAAAATGTGCGATCTTCTGAAGTTTTAATGCCCTTGATTCAAAAACATGTGGCTGAAGGCACCATCATCCATACAGATTTTTGGCAGGCTTATGATGGGTTAGAAAATTATGGGTACATACACAAAAAGGTAAATCATAGTGACCCTGAAAACCCTTTTGTGGCAGCAGACGGCACCCACACTCAAAGAATTGGGTCTCAGTGGCGTATGGTGAAAAGGTATTTTGCTAAAGACAATCATAATAATAGAGAAAAATTTAATATTTATGGAGAAGAGAAATTATAAAGAGTAAAATAGATCCTTTTGAGGAATTAATAAAAAATAATAAATTATGTTTACAGAAAATAAAGAAATGATTATAATATACTGTGTTTATTTATGAATTGTTTAAAAAAGCCCAGAAATACTTGAACACCCAGAAATATTGAAATAAAACTAATTTCACGGATTCTATCGCGTATATTAACTTATTTTACATTCCCGACGTTTCAAGCACTTTACAGCACCCATGGTCACGGGGGGACTGAGGTGTATGACGTCCCAATGTCATAGTTAACCACGGCTACCTCCAGATTAAAAATTATTAATTTTTGTTCCGATCTACGCAGTATGAACTTACAGTATCATGAAGTCTTGCAGTTGTATGCTTGGGTTGGGATTTAATTTTATTAATTATGGGATCCCAAGCAGATGGTAGCACGCAGCCATCTTCTCTATTGAAATTAGGATGTTTCTTGATTTCAATAGCCTCGCGATTCATCCTTGGAAGGAATCGGTGTTCTTTAGCGAGGATTTGTGGTCTATCAAATCTAATGTAGTGATGGGGGCGATCCTGTACGTGTTCACAGACTGCAGACTTCCCGGAGCGTCTATTCTTCACATCAGCTATGTGTTCTTTAACACGGGTTTTTATAGATCTTTTAGTTTGTCCTATCTAAGAGAGACCACATTCACAATCAAGCTTGTACACTCCTGCATCTTGCTGAGGAATATTACACTTGACTGATGGTAAAAACTGACTAATCTTCTTCGGCGGCTTGAAATATGTTTTAATGGAAGCACGCTTCAAGATGTAGCCAATCTTGTCAGTGACACCTCTGACATATGGCAGTACAGCAGGCACTCGCTCGACTGTGGCCGGCTTCACTCGTTCACTGTGACGTAGGCGCGGGACCCGAAGCTTATTGTCGTGCAAAACTTGCTTGACGTGTTGGAGCCCGGCGGTCAGATGTTTACTGCCACAGATCCCTCGTGCTCTCTGAAACAAAGATTTACCCACGGTAGCTAACTGTGAAGGATGGTGGTGAGAATCACCGTTTAAATATCTATCTGTATGGGTCTTTTTTCTATACACAGTGTGGCTCAAGGTGTTATCAGGATTCCGAATTACTAATACATCTAGAAAAGCTAAAGAATTGTCCCCCCCGTGACCATGGGTGCTGTAAAGTGCTTGAAACGTCGGGAATGTAAAATAAGTTAATATACGCGATAAAATCCGTAAAATTAGTTTTATTTAAATGTGTAGTGTTCGCGTAAATAAAAGAAATCATTATCTAAAGAATTGTTTGCCTCTAACTCCATTGTGAACTGAAATTTAGAATTTAAGGAGTTAAGATGGTCTAGAAATGCAGTTACTTTATCTAAAGGGAGAATTGTGAAAGTGTCGTCTACGTACCGCTTGTAGAATCTTGGGTTTACGGGAGAAGTACGCAGGGCTTTCTCCTCAAAGTCCTCCATGAATATATCGGCAACAATGGGAGATACAGGCGAGCCTATCGCCACTCCATCTACTTGCTTGTAGAACTCCTCCTTCCACAATAGGTAGCCAGATGTAAGGCAGTGTCTAAGTAATACTGCATATTCTACGGGCATGTTGTTTTGCTCTAGCCTTCTAGTAACAATCGAGATGCAGTCTTCAACAGGTAAGCATGTGAACAGAGACTGCACATCAAAACTGACCATAGTTTCATTGTCTGCCAAATGTAGGTCTTTAATCTCGCTGACAAAATGGTAGGAATCCTTTGTGTGTGCTCTTGTATGTCCCCTGAGCGGTGAGAGTATATTCGCTAAGTGTTGAGCCAATTTGTAAGTTGGGGAATCGATTTGGCTCACTATAGAACGTAGTGGAGCATTGGGCTTGTGTATTTTTGGTAACCCATACAATTTCGGTGGTTTGGCACACGTAGGTATTATCGATTTTACGTCTAGATTTAATCTTTCGGAGTGTTTCTTTATGAGATCACTAGTTGTTTTGAGTGTGTTATTTGTTGGGTCATTTTTAACCTTTTTATAAGTACTTGCATCCGACGAAAGTTCTTGTATTTTAGAATTATAATCCGACGTATCCATGACTACCGTGGCATTTCCCTTATCTGCGCGGAGAATCGTGAGTTCTCGTTTATTGCGTAGGTTATTCAACGCTTTAAATTCGTCTTTAGGTAGATTCGGTTTTGGCGCTGAGCTTCGACGTAACATAGACGAAATGTCTTGACGTATCGCTTCCAAATCTTCCTTTCGCATATTGTTTTTAAATAAACAGTCCTCGACGCTGCAGATAATTTCTTCGTACGGTAATTTTTTTTTTACACACCGAAAGATTAAATCTAGACGTAAAATCGATAATACTTACGTGTGCCAAACCACCGAAATTGTATGGGTTACCAAAAATACACAAGCCCAATGCTCCACTACGTCCTATAGTGAGCCAAATCGATTCACCAACTTACAAATTGGCTCAACACTTAGCAAATATACTCTCACCGATCAGGGGACATACAAGAGCACACACAAAGGATTCCTACCATTTTGTTAGCGAGATTAAAGACCTACATCTGGCAGACAATGAAACTATGGTCAGTTTTGATGTGCAGTCTCTGTTCACATGCTTACCTGTTGAAGACTGCATCTCGATTGTTACTAGATGGCTAGAGCAAAACAACATGCCCGTAGAATATGCAGTATTACTTAGACACTGACTTACATCTGGCTACCTATTGTGGAAGGAGGAGTTCTACAAGCAAGTAGATGGAGTGGCGATGGGCTCACCTGTATCTCCCATTGTTGCCGATATATTCATGGAGGACTTTGAGGAGAAAGCCCTGCGTGCTTCTCCCGTAAACCCAAGTTTCTACAAGCGGTACGTAGACGACACTTTCACAATTCTCCCTTTAGATAAAGTAACTGCATTTCTAGACCATTTTAACTCCTTAAATTCTAAAATTCAGTTCACAGTGGAGTTAGAGGCAAACAATTCTTTAGCTTTTCTAGATGTGTTAGTAATTCGGAATCCTGATAACACCTTGAGCCACACTGTGTATAGAAAAAAGACCCATACAGATAGATATTTAAACGGTGATTCTCACCACCATCCTTCAGAGTTAGCTACCGTGGGTAAATCTTTGTTTCAGAGAGCACGAGGGATCTGTGACAGTAAACATCTGGCCACCGAGCTCCAACACGTCAAGCAAGTTTTGCACGACAATAAGCTTCGGGTCCCGCGCCTACGTCACAGTGAACGAGTGAAGCCGGCCACAGTCGAGCGAGTGCCTGCTGTACTGCCATATGTCAGAGGTGTCACTGACAAGATTGGCTACATCTTGAAGCGTGCTTCCATTAAAACATATTTCAAGTCGCCGAAGAAGATTAGTCAGTTTTTACCATCAGTCAAGTGTAATATTCCTCTGCAAGATGCAGGAGTGTACAAGCTTGATTGTGAATGTGGTCTCTCTTATATCATTCATCATTACAGCCCTTCACAAGTCCACTGCTGAACATAGGCCTCCCCCAAGGAATGCCACAAAGCACGGTCCTGAGCCACCTGCATCCATCGACTTCCTGCATGTCTTACCAGGTCGTCACTCCATCTTGTGGGGGGACGCCCTACACTTCGCCTACCGGTACGAGGCTGCCACTCGAGAACCTTTCTTCCCCATCGGTTGTCGGTTCTTCGAGCTATATGGCCGGCCCACTGCCACTTCAGCTTACTAATCCGTTGGGCTATGTCGGTTACTCTGGTTCTACTGCGGATATCCTTTTTCCTAAGTTTATCACGCAGAGAAACTCCGAGCATAGCCCTCTCCATAGCTCGCTGAGCGACCTTGAGCTTCCTCATACGGACAGCAGTGAAGGACCACGTCTCAGCTCCGTAAGTCATCACTGGCAACACGCACTGGTTGTACAATTTTGTTTTAAGGTTTTGAGGTATTTCTGACGAGAAGATGTGTCGTAGCTTCCCGAACGCTGCCCAGCCGAGTTGAATCCGTCGATTGACCTCTCGGTCGAAGTTGGACTTACCTAGTCGGACTATTTGTCCCAGGTAAACATACTCGTCAACAACTTCGAGCTTAGTGCTCCCAACAACTACCGGCATAGGTGTGACATGGACATTAAACATAATCTTTGTTTTGTCCATGTTCATCTTAAGACCTATCCGTTGGGAGACACTATTGAGGTCATTGAGCATAGTGCTTAGCTCCTCCAGCGATTCTGCCATGAGGACTATATCGTCGGCAAATCGAAGGTGAGTGATGTACTCGCCATTGATGTTAATTCCGTATCCTTTCCAGTCCAGAAGCTTGAAAACGTCTTCCAATGCAGCGGTGAAGAGTTTCGGGGATATAACGTCACCCTGTCTTACACCTCTCTGCAATTGGATAGGTTTCGTACTCTGGTTCTGTACTCGGATAGCCATCGTAGCTCTACTGTACAAACACTTCAGCACTTCGATATACCGACTGTCAACTTGGCACCGCTGAAGGGACTGCAGCACCGCCCAAATTTCGACGGAATCAAAGGCTTTCTCATAGTCCACATACGCCAGACATAGTGGCAAATTGTACTCTTCGGACTTCTGTACAATTTGCCGTAGGGTATGTATGTGGTCTATGGTGCTAAAGCCCTTTCGGAAACCGGCTTGTTCGGGAGGCTGGAAGTCGTCAAGTCTGCACGCGAGACGATTCGTAATGACTCTCGAAAACAGCACGTAGACGCGGCTCAGAAGGGAAATCGGTCTGTAGTTCTTCAAGAGAGCGTTGTCACCTTTCTTGAAGAACAAGACCACCGCACTTCTGCTCCACGCCTCCGGTGTAATGCCACCATGGAGGACGGAATTAAAGAGCTTCTGAAGGACTTCAAGTACCGGTCTTCCACCCGCTTTCAGAAGCTCCGCTGTAATTCCATCCTCGCCTGGGGCCTTGCCGTTTTTAAGGTGCTGGAGAGCCATTCTAATCTCGCTCAGACTGACGTTCGGGATATCTTCGGAATAGTGTCGAATAAGACTCGCTCTTGGATCGTTACTCACACTTGCGTGTGGCTCCAACGCTGACGTGTACAGCTGCCCATAGAACCTCTCAATCTCACTCAAAATCTCAGGTGCTCCGGAAACGATGCTGCCACACTCGGTCTTCAGCTTTGACAGTTGGCTCTTTCTGGCAGACAGATCTCTGGCAAAGACTTTGGAGCCTTGGTTCCGCTCGATCGCTTCTTCAATACGAGCTGTATTGAAGTTGCGTAAGTCTCGCCGCATGAATTTGGAGATCTGTCTGTTCAGTTGCCTGTATGCTGTCAAATCTGTTGAAGAATGTAGCTTCATCTCTCGTCTAACAGCCATGAGATTAAGAGTGTGATCGGAGAGTTTTTGTGTTCTTCTGCGGTGGGTCTTGCAGAACTTAGCTCCGACCGCATGAACAGTTTCCACGAGCTTGTCATTCATATCGTCCACTTCATTGCAGTCTTCTAGGCACTGGAAACGGTTTTGTAACTCGAGCTAAAAGGTTTCGGGACTTTGGATTAGAGCACGAGGGGGACGGAGCGTTGACTTCATCAGACGAGACCTCTCCAACTTAACATTTAGGTTCAGTGTGCCTCTAACCATTCGGTGATCGCTGCCGGTTTTCACCCTCGCGATCACTGAGACATCACTGAACAGTTGTCGTCTGGTCGTCATAATGAAGTCAATCTCATTTTTTGTCGAACCGTCGGGGCTCGACCAGGTCCACTTCCTGTGGGGCCGCTTCTTGAAGAAAGAGTTCATCATAAAGAGTCCCTCTTTCTCCATGAAGTCGGCCAGCTGCTGGCCCCTTGGGTTCCGTTGCCCTATTCCAAAATTCTTTTCTCTTATATAGGACAAACTAAAAGATCTATAAAAACCCGTGTTAAAGAACACATAGCTGATGTGAAGAATAGACGCTCCGGGAAGTCTGCAGTCTGTGAACACGTACAGGATCGCCCCCATCACTACATTAGATTTGGTAGACCACAAATCCTCGCTAAAGAACACCGATTCCTTCCAAGGATGAATCGCGAGGCTATTGAAATCAAGAAACATCCTAATTTCAATAGAGAAGATGGCTGGGTGCTACCATCTGCTTGGGATCCCATAATTAATAACATTAAATCCCAACCCAAGCATACAACTGCAAGACTTCATGATACTGTAAGTTCATACTGCGTAGATCGGAACAAAAATTAATAATTTTTAATCTGGAGGTAGCCGTGGTTAACTATGACATTGGGACGTCATACACCTCAGTCCCACCCGTGACCATGGGTGCTGTAAAGTGCTTGAAACGTTGGGAATGTAAAATAAGTTAATATACGCGATAGAATCCGTGAAATTAGTTTTATTTAAATGTGTAGTGTTCGCGTAAATATAAGAAATCATTATGTCACCCAGAAATACTTTCAGTTGTAATAGGTTAGAAAGTTGTGGCAGGAGCCAAGGCAACCTGACTATAGATAAGATATCTGATCTGATCGAATTTGTACTAAAATTAAACCAGCACGACCCGACTCCACCTAGTCTTGTCTGCCCTACTCCTAGAGTGATTTGTAAAGTCGTAGGCGCGGAGGGAGAGCAGCCCCTGCCCGTCGTAGCAAAACGCAGGCAGTAAGCCGAAGCTGCGGAGGTGAGCATGGGTGCCTGCGATTCGCTACGCAAGGGCGAAGGGGCTGCACTTACCGCAGCGCCGAAGCCGTTGCGGAAGTAACTTTAGGTCAATATTCCTGTGTAAAAAAGTGAGGTTATGATTTTACAAAAAAAAACATTACTCATAAACTATACTTTTCCACAACGAGGGAAAGGTAGAGGGGCTTTCCCTGATAGAGCACACTCCTGCTACCCTCTTCCCCCCTCCTGCCGGAGATGATGTTATTTTGAGGTTAGGTCTATGGGATTTTCTTTTTCATTTTTCTCAAGAACGGTGTATTACCTTTTAATGGGAGTGGTGTCGGGAGTAAGGGGAAGCTCCCCCTCTCCCCCTCCTGCCAATCGATTCTAAATTTCAACCTTCATATATTTATAATAACTTTAGTTAAGCTTGTACAATTAGTGGTTTTGTGGTTTTCCCAATCATTAATTTACATGAAACATTGTTATATCATTTACAAATTAGTAAAGCTATTAAATTATAACTTTTATGACTACGTATTAATAACTAATCAGTTAACCATTAAGTACTAATAAATTATGTAACTACACAAAGATCAAATAAATTGCTATAACATTTTTGGAATATAAGAAGTTAATAGAAGTTTAAATAAATAAATCCAGCAGTTATCGAGATGGAGAACAAAGATTCTCAATTTAATATAAAATATTTAGGCCTATATTTTCAAATGTTTTTGCCATGTAAAAAAAATTAGAATGACTGCTGTTTCGTTGGTTTAGTGGTCGTAAATGCGACTGATGCTCATGTGGTCCCGTGTTCGACTCCTGTCGACTCCGGTCGGGCCAAAATCAGTTACTGGTTTTATCGGCCAAAGAATCTCAGTAGAAGCCCGGAGTCAGGTAGTTGGCGGTGTTTCACTCCTGTGCCTCGGTAAGCACGTAAGGAACTAAGTTTCACCCGAACTGGCCTTCGAATCCGGGTAGGGCCAAACTCATGATCAACAGTTGCGCTTACGACCGCTTAATCAACCTGACAATCAAAAGAAGCCGGTCTCTAACTAACAAGCTTATTTACTTACTTACTTATTAACTTGTGATTAAACTATGAAATATTAATTAACTACATCTTCTTTTTATATGATTTTTTGAACCAGGTTGGTGTCATAAATTCGTCTATTAGTGTATTTTGAGTGTGGAAAATGTTTCCTATTATATTAAAAATAGAAAATAATCTTGTAATCTTACCTCACAAAATAACCTTTGCGAAAAAGTAGGGCATCTCTTCCAGAACAAACTTGTCTGCTCAGTTTTAGTCCATGCAATATACAAGAGTCAACAACTGACACAAAGCTGCGATATCCATTACCTGGACTCTTAGAATCAAAATCATAAAGTGGTGCTACCTGTAAAAGATGAACAAGTGATAAATATTATTTGGCATTCAAAAAGTAGTGGCAGAATTAGATTATGAGCCTTAAAATTTTGTACTATAAAAGAATTAAAATCAATTAAGTGTCAAAATAACTCCAATTATACTAGACATTGGCAGAATGATTGTGAACTAACCACAATATGAAGAACCATATTGAAAGAAAAAAACTCCAATTTATGATGTTGATAAACAGTTATTCAATATTTCAATATGGAATAAAAGTTTTAAAAAAAATCAAACATTTATTGAATAATAAAAATATACTACTAAAAGTACATAGTAAAAGTAAATAATTTTCCTCAGCTGAAGTAGATGCCAAAATATAGAGTATTGAAGAATTAAAGTTTTTTATTTACCCTTTTCAGTAATTTTAATTTTGATCAAATCTAAGGCCTCGTATGGATTATGCGCTCCAAGAAGTCGAACATTGGCGCACGTTCCAGCCACGGGAAATACCGCCTTGGAACGCGCGCCAAATTGTCGTTGGAACGCTCAAATTTGGAGCGGTCCGTTCCATCGTGCGTATCAATGTACATAGTTAAATTTTGGCACGCGCGCCGATTGGGACAGTTGTTTTCATCATTCGTGTGTTCGTTGCATTCTGACCTACGGATAACCAGAGTTGCCGTAAATTGATACAAATACATGGTTCAAAATAATTGCTTTGGAACAGCAACAGTTGTTTTATCATAATAAGAGGCTAAGAGAAGATGCATGGAATTACGAAAGTGGCAACTGTTCGTATATGACCGACATCCATGTTGAATGATCAAACACTGGAGCAGCTGCCGCTCGTGCCAGGTGCGCTTAGTTGATATACGTCGGACATTTGGAACGCATTCCGCGGAACGCACTGGTCGGCGCGGTCATTAATGGCGCGCGCGCCAGGAGTATGTAATCGATATGTGGCTTTACAGTATCTTAAAGTCTTGCAGAGGTATCTTTGGGTTTAATTTAATAATTATAGGATTCTAAGGAGATGGTAGTATCTCTCATGGATGGATTTTTTATAGGTATAATCAATGAATTATAGTCTATCAAATCTGATGTAATGGTTGGGGCAATTCAGAACATGTTCATAGAATGCAGACTTCCCGGCGCGTCGGTGCTACATGTCAGCAATATGTTCTTTTACATGGGTTTTTATCAATGTTTTTATTTGTTTTATGTAAGGGAGACCTCATTCACATTTGAGATTGTATTTTCCTTCATGTCAAATGCCCGAAACATCGGCTATAAAGAAAGTTAAAACTGATTGCGATAAAATCTGGAAAATCAGTTTTATTCCATGAATAGTACTAGTGTAAATATAAGAAATAATTATGTGAAATAGAATGAGTTAGAGATATTGATACTAGGATGCTGTCTAAATTAGTTACAATAAAAACTTTATTCCTTATTTTTTAACCCCAGGAATAATTTAAATGTTTTCAGCCATTTTCGTAAAATTGATTAACATAAACATAAGTTCATAAAAATATAGTTTGAATAAGAACCTTCTCCTTTAAAGTCGGTAAATTTTTTAAAAAGGAGCCTGTATTAGCATCAAAATGCAAAAGCTATAATTTACAGCCAAAAATCATCAAATTAGTTCAGCTGGTCAGCCATGAAAAGGTAATAAACATTCTTTTTTTACATTTATTATGGATTAGCTGTTTTACGCAACTTTTTCCATGTGGAATTTATTATGGTTGGATTTCATGGCTTTTGATTGTTTGACTAAAATAAAAGTCCTTATAACATCAGCTATGTGCCAGTGAAAGTCCTGTCACAATCGACACCGCTGATCGACGGATAGACAAAAATATTTAAAATTGTTTTTTTGTTATAAGTACCATATTATATACATTCATATGCATTTAGTAAAAAGATGTTCTTCTTCTTCTTCTTTACTTTTTGGCTTCTCTTAAAAGAATTCTGCCAATGTCAAGTCAGTCATGGGAGTGATAAGGTAAATAAAATATTTTAACATTACAAACAGACACTTCAAAGTTTTTTTGTATAGATTAGAATAAGGAACTAGGAATTAAAAGTGATATTACAACATTTTATACAATACTGCTCTATAATATCTTCTCATATTATATTATATTCAATATAATATGATTCATTGACAACATAAGGTATAAAGATCAAAGAGAGTTCATCTCACAAGTGTTGTTTATAGTAAAATTCAATTCAATTTCAATTTTTTATGCCAGATACTAACATGACAACTGCAACCTTTTTTTTAATGTTTTCAGACATTTGTATCATAAAGTTTTAAGGAAATTGTGTGTATTAAGAGTAGGGTTTTTTATATATTTACATAGATATTTACATTTACATCGATTTACATATGATATTTTACCTTAAGTATGTGTTCCACCTATTATACCATGCAGAAGTGGTGTAAGAATATCCACTACCCCATATTGTTCCATGCATGTAATAAAAGGCGATAGAGCGAAACAAACCAGGAGATGAGTATCAGCATCTTCCTAATAACAACTAAACAATAAAAATATACATTTGGCAACCCACCTGCCAAGCTTGGCAAGACTGTAGAGGAGGCATATGATTAGCAGCAGATTTTCATAGGCTGTAATGTATTCCACCTACCACTCAAAGTTGAAAAATAAATGATTTACTTGTCCCCTGATAATGGCCATTTTATTTATCTCAAGCACATTGCTTTTCCTATACAACAATTTTTCAGTAATTTTGTAAAATATCTAAAAAGTTTATAAGATTTAATTTGATTTCTTGTAAAACATAAAATGTTGTTTTCATTTCCTTGAATAAAAAATGGAGTTGAGCTTTAGTAACTTTATAATAAACATGTTCTGATAGACAGAACAATTACTATTATTTAACTTCTTAGTTCATTGCTTTTCCTTTACATTAATTATTTAGAATTTTCTTGTAAAATATGCACTTAATAAATTTTATTCTCGTAAAACTTTTTTTTTACTTTTAGATGGCTATTCTGTATTCAGGATCAGCAGAGAAAATTTAGTAACTAGTATGCATATAACTTGAAGATTATATGCATACTAGTTACTAAATTAACTGAATATTAACTAATAAGTGATGCTTAGCTATTTATTTTTATAGGTATTTTTTCATTTTGCTTTTTAAAGTTAATTTGAAATTCTGTTTTGATTGGTTTAATTAAAGTATTAATTAATCATTTTGATATAGGTATAATCTCAAGTATGTCTTAGGTTTTAAGTAAACTTACCTTTCTAACATGGTCCACTAGTGGCCATACAGTATCAATATGATCTATAAGCGTCATGAATCCTTGGTATAATCTTTGGCCATTTTCACTATCATCTGGTTGAAAATATGTTGCGTTGTTTTGGCAAGAATCTTTGAGGGCCTCATACATAGCATATGTCGGTGGTGCATCCTCTTGTGTTTCTTCGCAACATAGCGAAGCTTTGGCGGGTGAATCAGGGAATGACATCATCCTTTTCAGCTTCCCTGTAGCAAGTCTTAACCCCCGTTGAATGAATTTAAACCGCATCTTAAATTACAAACAGTAGTTAAGTTAGGTAAAATTCTCGAAATACGAAGTGAAAAATAATATTAAATGTATTTACAAAATATTCTTGAAGTAAATATCATTGTATCGCTCTTACACTTATACTTATACCACTTGAGATCTCTTACACTTATACCACTTGAGATCTTGACAGTTCAATAAACAAATTAGTCTGACCTAAGGTCAAGCCAAAGAGTATATAATATATAGTACATAGTATGTAGTACATAAGGCCAAAGAATTTTTTTTAAATGAAGGTAAATATAACTTAGAGTCACTACTAAGTTCTTATCCAAATATAAATATTAATATAAAAAATAATAGTAATAATACAATATTATTAGTGAAAAAAGACACATGTTTATAACCTATAACAACAAAGTTATTTTTGCTTTGTCATTTAACAACACCCGTGCAGGGGGGGTACAGTTTCATAGTAATGCATTTGGTCATAGAAAGTAACGCCATCAAGTGTATTATACGGGTCATAATTTCCTCAGTTTAGTTAGTTTAATACTCAATAGATGGCTTTAATATCTTTGTCACCTGTCCATTAAAATTATTTTTACTTGTCTTATAAATTATAAACTATATATTTTGTCATATGTATGCATGACAAATAAAAGTTGTTTAATCCATGATTTATAAAGTATATATAAATTATAGGTTCCGATTATATTTAAGTTCGATTGAAATGATTAGCCTGTACTACAAGCTCTGTAGCCGAAAATATAAATGTATCTGTATCTGTAGTTGCGAAAAAAATAACCTAAATTATTACATGTTTTTAATTTTTATGAAATTAAAAAAGAAAAAGTTTCAAAGTTAATTTTTCATTAATTAGATATTATTTTAAACGGGAATGTATCAAACCATTTTCAAAGTGAATCGAGTTCGTTTTGTTTAACTTTTCTAAGACAAATTCAAAAGTTTGATGTCGATTTAGTTAATTTCGTACTTTCTTAACAATTACTTAAGTGTGGTGTTACTAGCCAGTGAATATTTAGTTTATGGTGATTTATTAGAGTCGTTTTACTTAATGAAAATGTTTTACGAATAATAATGGGTTGCTGAAGACGGTGTGTTCTAAGATGCTTCCATTATCATCTAAAATTGAGTGCCCAAGTTTATTTCTGTGTATCTAATAACTGTTAATAATATATTTAAATCTCTATGAAAATAATTGTTTTATTTCTGTTTGGTCAAATTAACCGTGTGCCATTCCAATTTTCTACTTATGTATGAATGCATAGCTAATTGTTAATTTAATCTTACTCTTAAGCTTTGCGTTATTAAATTTTTATAAATTCCAATATGTACCTATTATATTCATTTATTACTATTTCCATTTCAATTTTTTACGAATGTAGAATGTAATTTCTACATTCGTAGAAAATTGGAATGGAAATAGTAATATATAGAATATTGAATGTGAGTGTAGGCAAAGAGCATTGTACATATACACACACACACATTCACAGAATGCTCTCGTGTGAGTGTATTGGTATATACTCACACACATGTAAATATTATAGTTGGCGTAACAATCATCAGGTGGCGCTGTTTCCAAAGAGCACCAGTTTTTCTCGCAAGAGGTCTCTCTTCTTCCATATATATTACTATACTCTTTGCACCCGTGTCTGCGCAATAACAGCGACATCTATTTTCAATCATCAAAACCACTTTCCACGCTTAAAGACATCGCTAGATTTTTCGATAACTAAATAACTATTGAGTTAACGGAGATATGTATTAATTAGTACTATGGAGTTTCCGTAGAGGGCGTTAGCTGTACGGACGCTGCAGATACAGTTACATACCAGCACTTCGGTTCTATAATATAAACCAAAATGTCAGAAATAGAGAAAGTTGCCATAAAAAAAGACTCTGAATGACTTCTTGTGCAGTTAAACAGTGTTCTAATAATTCAAGAAATAAAAATAGATAAGATAGATAGAATAGAGAGCGAGATTAGATAATACAAACATGTGCGAGAGACACTATACGCGATAAAATAACGCGATTTCGCTCGCACAACTACGACGTTTCCTATCTCTGTCCTTGTCTATCGGTAAATTTCAATGTGTGATAATGATAACAGATGTGTGTGAACATTCCGTTTTCTTCACACTAAGCCGTGTTTCGACGGCTATCTCTCTTTCTGCACATGTTGTACTCTCGAAGTGGGCGGTGTTTTGTAAAAGTAAGCTCTATTACAATACTTATAGATATGAAATATGCATGTCAATATATGTAGCCAGATGTTTGAATTTGCATCATGCCAACAGCATTATTTATTTCTCCATTGAAATGCGCGTTGCATAGTTCAAGTTAAACGTATTTAGTAGTTTTCTAAATTGAGAGGTTAACTGAGATTTAGGCCCGTATTCACAAACGACACATACATAAGTATAGTAGCAACACTATGTTAAGTAAGGTATTTCTCACTAGGAGTGGGCGATACAAATCGTATATAGATACAATATCTATATATCAGTACAATATCCAATATCTATATATCCGACGACAAACTAACTATGTATTAGATATTACGATTTTACGATACCGTGTTGATATGAGTCATCGCAGAATATCTAATATCTAGTCAAAACCGAAACCGCCGAATCGTAAAATATCTAAATATATACATTGATTCGGATACCGAACAAACCTTGAGCGCGATAGAATATATAGCTAAAACAGATATTACGACTACTTTACAACAAAAAGGTGATACGCTAACGCCAAATATTTTTAATATTAATCCTTATTAGTATTATTATACGATCTATTACAGAACACATAATTTTCAATATCCAGTCTAAGTAGTATATAAATGAAATGACATTAGTAGCATCACAGAATACATGTACCCGAAATGACCATAGATCTCTCCTTTGGCTCTTGCCATAGACTAACGGAGAAAACAATGAGGGCTAATAATCTTCCACTCACCAGATGTCGCTAGTTGCGACTGAGGTAAAGTTTTTTGTTACACAATGTCAGTTAATTGAGAAATTAGTTTTATGAAAATAGTTTATCATTATCTGGAATATTATATTAATACACAACACAATGCGTCAGTGGTTTGCTTTTTAATTTTTTGCACTTTATAACGCTTTTTAAAAAAAATCGGCTTTTAGTTATATTTTATAGTTTGGTTTATTCATTTCTAATTTAATTAATATAAAATATAACTAATAATACAGAAAGAAACCTTAAAAATTACATTTTCGTAAGAAATTATCATCCCCGCTATGAAATCTGTCAAATATTTTACCTCACTGTAAAATGGCGCCGCCCTGGTGGTAGAAAAAGTCGTGGATGCCCTCATTGTCGCACTATGCGTAGCGTCAGTGTTGCCGTTTTGTAAATGAAAAAAATGCTAAACTTTGGCGGTGATAATGCTAAAAAAGTGCTAAAACACACTTAAATATGCTAAAAAAAATGTCAGCTGCTAAATCTTGTTTAAAGTAATAAGAAATGAAAATAAATTGCAAGTAGGTAGTGTAACTAAAAATGCAGTGCTATTTTAAAGTTAATTTAATCATCAAGATAAATCAAATAATATTTGTAGATCATCAATATCAGCTTCGCCGTGTGCTTGTGCTTGTGCTTGTGAAGGGCCATCTTCAAAAGCAATAGTCATTGGCATCACAAGCGACTCTTTAATCCCTCTAATGTGTTTTAAAACATGTTCGGGAACGTTATAGGAATGACAACATTTTCCTGATCTTTTAAGGCCATATCTGCTGTGTAGGATCGAGTTTAGTGTATTTAGTGACATACGATTTCTTAATTTTGTTTTTACAATATTCATGTGGCTTTTTTGCAGTGGGGCCCCCATATATCCAAATTAGCAAGCAGACTAAGTTCTGCAGCTTATGCTGTAAAAAAGATTAGAGGTCTCACTAGTGTCGAGACAGCTAGATTAGTTTATTTTAGTTATTTTCATAGCATAATGTCTTATGGGATTTTGCTATGGGGAAATGCGGCTGATTCAGAAACTATTTTTTTTACAGAAGAGGGCCATTAGAGCTATTTACAATCTAAAACCGAGAGAGTCTCTTAGAGATAAATTTAAAGAAATTAATATATTAACTTTGGCCTCTCAGTATATTTACGAAAATTTAATGTATGTTCACAAAAACAAAGATAGTTTTAGTAAAAAAAAAGTGATATACATTCTGTAAACACTAGGAACAAACACAAGCTAGTGATGACAGTTTCTCGACTCCACAGAGTTAGTAATTCATTCTTGGGGCAATGAATACGCTATTACAACAAGGTCCCGGAAAGTGTACAAGTTCTCTCTATTACCAAGTTTAAATGTTTTATTAAGCTGAAACTGTATAAAAAGGGTTATTATAGTATAAATGAATACATGGTTGATAATAACCCCCGGGAATGAGGTGGTCGCTTCCAAGCAGTTTCTAAAATAAATTTTGTAAATAGTTCGTAATCATTTATATTGTAAAATTTATTTAAAAAAAAGTCCCGCTGGGTTTCTTGCTGGTTCTTCCCGGGACAGAGGGTTTTTTTTCGAACCAGTGGTAAAGTAAAAAATGACTTTCAATAAGAATTACATATGTAATGTATATTGAATAAAAATTATCCTATTCTATTCTATTCTATCTCAGCATTCGAGTGTGGCAAAAAATATATATAGATACGGCCAAAGAAGCTAACTCCGAAATTGGATTATTATCCGCCGAGTCTTTATATTCATGAACCTCCGACCGAAATTCGACAGTTGAACATGTATTTTCCCAGTCGGTATGTCGAATATTCCTGTTTTTTAACAGCGCGGACCGCCTAGTGATGTTTTAATTATGCATCGCGTATTACTTTATTTATGACTTTATTGCCCAAATATTCAAACGCTATTCAATTTTATGTTTTTATGATGCCGTTATGTCACATGAGTAAAGAAACCGTCCAGAGGGGAAGCTACATACAAACGGCTCGCTGCGAGTACACCCATACATGGCGCAGCGATGTGTGCGTGAGCTCTCACCGACAGGTTCACCGACGCTCCGTCGGGGTACAAACCGGTTTGCGCCGGCTCAGTCAGAGTATCCATGAAAGGGCTGTTAATCGTGCGCATTTAAATAAATAGACCAACAATATTTCGAAATGTTATACATCAATTAATTTATTAAGTATTTTTGCAATAATTAATAATTAGATTAAAACAAACAAAATCGTCATTTCGCGTCATGTTTGGAGTCATAGTATAACGTAACATTCCTCGGTACGAAATGTAATATCATATTATATCACTTTAAAACGCATTATTTTGCGCATCTCGTTTCATAAATTCGTACCTATGTTTTATTGAGCTAAACCATACCTTATAATTATCGCTTACCTAAAATTTACAAATACTTACATAATCAAATTAATAACTTAAGTATAATAACACATAGGCGTCAATTTTACGCTTGGCATAATGGGCATTGAGCGATACGCACGCTCTATACCTTGCGTACTCTAAGTTCTGAATACTCTTTTTTTATTGTTCTAAAGGGGCCATTAATTAAATTACTTTATTATATACTCTTTGGAGGGGATCATATTACTGTCAACAAAGAAATCCATAGGGATTCGGCGAGCTTTGAAGAGATACTTTCGCTCTTGCCTTAGAAGACAGGAAAAATAATTAATGTAAACACACTCGGCGATTAAAAATTACACTCTCACAGTAGACACGGACTAATTGAAAAATGATGAAATTGAGACATGGAATAACATTTTTTACACTGAGACAGACGATAATGAGATATGAGATTTGTATTCTACAAAGAACACTAGTAATCTCTAATTATTAACATTTAAATATTTGAATAACATTAGTGACAATCAATCAGCTTTTTTTTGGTGTTTAATGTTTATGGCCTGGTATCTAGACCTTTAGGCCAAATTTCCTGTATAGGGTATAGGACAGTTACTATACTCTTTGGGCCAAATCAATCAGCTTTTCAAGAACAGTGTTGCCTTGCAGAAAAAATTATCGCTAGTTATGGTCTGAATTTTCACCATATTTAGGGATATTTTTACTTAAAAAATCCATAGAATTCACCAAATTATTTAAAATCAAATCACATGGTAGGTAATAAAAATACTATTTTAATTGTGGAAATAATTACAATAAATACAACATATAAAATTGAGACGGCCTCCTGGTCACAGTTTCTTCAACGAACAGCAAACGAGTATCACAAGAGCACAATATTTTTAAAGTATTCTCGCCACAATTTACTGTCTCATATATATCTTTGTACTCATCTCAGCGTTCGGGTGAATGTGAGGAGTAATTATTATAAGTTTCTCTAATGAGAAACTCTATATTTCGCGAAAACGTTTGCTCTGACACATGTGAAACAGTGTGAATGAGTGCATGAGTGGCAAACACATCTGAGTAGAATTTAATTGGGTACGCGTACGCCATTATTGAATCCAGTCATGGCAGAGGCATCTACCCGATTCCAATTAAGATTTTTATTAGAAGACCTTACATTTCAATATTCTTATATCAACCTTTCAGTATTCAGCACTCACTAAAACCAACTTTACATATGTATTAGGCCCTCATTATTAGTCGGAAAAATTCTACCTTGGAAAGTCCAACTTAGCATAACCAAACAAAGATGTCTAATTACGATTTGTAATATGAGAAAAGGATAGTGCTATTATGACATAAACTGGGGAATTTACCGACAGGTAAAAAGGGTAGGTATATGTATTTTCTAAATTCTTCAAGATTTGATAAATATCACTAAAAGTCATCAAATAATTTTTTAGTTAATTTTTTTTTCAGAATATCACTATCTATCTCCAAAAATTCACTAAATCTAGTGACAAAATAACTAAAGTGGCAACGCTGTTCAAGAAACTGTACCACAGACTAATTAGTAGATTCAACCCATAGAGATATATACCTATGGAGAGGGCATTTTCCGGCATATTACGCACATCGCGGCAGAACTCCCGATATCATCCACACCATCTGGATGATTGGCGGTCCACCACTGTGCGATTTAGAAGATGTTTTCTTTCTCGCTCGACTTCCTTGTGGAATTGATTACCATCAGCGATTTTTCCGGATTAATACGACTTAGGGACCTTCAAGAAAAAAGCAAACTCCTTTTTAAAAGGCCGGCAACGCATCTACAATTCCCTCCCTGGTGTTGCAGTTGTTCATGGGCGGCGGTAGTCACTTACCATCAGGTGAGCCGCAAGCTCGTTTGCCCCCTCTCCTATAAAAAAAATATTCCACTATAGAAATAATACTTACTTACTTACTTATCTTCACGCACAATCCCTGACGGGGTAGCCAGAGAGAACAGATTGCCAAGTGTCACGATCCTTACATACCTCTTTCGCTTCTTTTAGATTCATTATCTTCTTCATACATGCACGTCTAGGTATCCGAGTACTCTTGACTCTCCCCTCTTCGATTAATTTGCTCAAATGGTATTCGAAAGTTAGTCTCGGTCTACCTCGACACCTTTTAATATTAACTTTCGCGCTACATATTTTCTTCACCATTCGGTCTTCACTCATTCGCTCAACGTGCCCAAACCATCGAAGCACGCCCCTATCAACTTTTGTGATAAGGTCATCTTTCAAACCTGCCATATTGCAAACCTCTTCGTTTTGCTTCCAGTCGGCCATGGTAACGCCGCACATTTTACGAAGAGATCGCATCTCCACTGCATTCAACTTGCTTTTATGCTTCTTCTGGCATACCCAGGTTTCGCTGCCATATAACAAAGTCGGTACCAACACTGCGTTATATATTGCAAGGCGTGCACTCTTCACTACGCCTTGCGTTTTAACTAACACAGTCAGGGCACCATTGACCTTGTTCCCGGCAGCTAAACGCCTGTCCACGTCTAAATCACACCTTCCATCCCGGCTAAAAGCACTCCCCAAGTATACAATTTCATTTACCTGTTCTAGACATTACTGATTTACCCATATTTCACACGTTGTTCTCTCTTCGTCCCTTTCAAATACCAGAACCTTAGTTTTATTAGCATTCAAACGGAGACCTTTAATTTCACATTCCCCTTTCATACACGTGACTAATGCCTGCAGTTCTGCCTCTGATGGTGCAATAAGCACTGCATCATCATCATACAGCAGACAATTTACTTTAATGTCACCCAATTTCACACCCAAACAGCAAACCAAACAGCTTCTGTAAACAGCTGTCGAGATACAGTATGAACAGCCAGGAAGACATGACACAACCCTGTTTTACGTCCGTTTGGACGCTAAACATGGGTGACAGGTCATGCCCTACCCGCACACAGGCTTTACAGTCACAGTAAAGTGACTGCACAGCTCTTAGCAATCAACCATCCACACCATACTCCGGCAACAGTTCCCACATTTTCTTCCTTACAACCTTATCAAATGCTTTCTCAAGATCCACAAAAGTACAGAAAATCCTCTGGTTAGCAGCCAGAAGCTTTTCCGTGATCATGCGGAGAGAAAACATTTGATCCGTGCAACCTCTTCCAGGTCTAAATCCGCATTGTGCCACCCATAGAAATCTTTCCGATTTCCTCGTCATCCTACGTGTCAAAACCTTGGTGTAGACTTTACGTGCTAAACTGGTCAAGCTGATCGCCCGATAGCACCCGCAGTCAAAATGTGAACCTTTACCTTTATATAAAGGCACAATGACTGCGGATCGCCAATCATCCGGGAGATCCCCCGTCTGCCAGCACAAATTGCACAGCAGATGAAAGCTGTCCCAGACGCGAGGCCCACTATACTTGACCATTTCAGCAGTAACTATGTCTAGTCCCGCAGCCTTACCACATTTTAAACTTCGAATCGCACGTTCAATCTCTTTCATACTGATGACCTCAGTGTCATCGAGGTCCGGGTCTGGCGTACCAGTTACGGCGTCACCCCCGGATCCCTCACTAAAATCATCACACGCATACATTTCTCTATAAAATTCGCTCCATCGCTGCATGACGTCCGATTTTCTGAGAGGACGTCATTGGTTCTCGAAAGCACTTTGTTCATTCTTAAGGCCGTCGCATCTTTTCGGGTCCTTCCAACCTCTTTCTAGAAGAGTTTGGAGTTCTCCTTAAAGTTGTGCGACAACCTTTCGTCCGCTTCCATTCTACACCTTTCACGCACTTCCTCAATCAATGCTTTCGTGTGAACTTTCTGCAGCTTATATCTTTCTTTCATCTTCTCTGTCATATCCTTATCATTACTAGAGGCCAAGTAGTCTAACCATGCTTTCTTCTTCTTCTTTACAGCTTCTTTCACTTCATCACTCCACCATGCATCTCTTCACTACTACCTCTTTTAATCGTTCCACACACTTCTTCCACTGCACTTACCATTCCATCCCTAAGGTTCTGCTATGTTCTTTCCACACATTCTTTTCTGCCATCGATGGTGTCAAGCTTTTCGGCTACCCTCGCATGATATTTGTCCCTAGTATCCGCTTCCTGAAGCTTCCAGCTTCGGATGCGACAGACCGACTGTGATTCTTTTACTGCCGTCCGGTAGCGCCAACCCGCGAACAGACCCCTAAATCTAGTAATCACTAGATAGTGATCCGTTCCCAGGACAGCACCCCTGAAGACTCCAAATAATAGTTATACACTTAGAGTAATTACACATAGATTGATAATGTCATTCAAAATTCCGTTCAAAGTTGAAGCAACAACACAATGAATGTGTGCATAAGCAGCCTGTAATTACGTTTGTCCACACGCACACAAGCAAATGAGTAATGTATGCAAGTAATGACATTTTCCCCAAAAAGTGGGGTAAAATGTAATAGTAGACATAGTCACAGAATTAATATTTACGTTGCGTTTATAATTATTTATTAACTATTTGCAAAGAGAAAAATGTAACATTATTTATTTTTGTTAACTTATGTAATAATAAAATTATTAATATACGTAATATCTTGTGTTATGTTCACAAATCTAATTATATTATTCTGTTAGAAGTGGTATATTTATATAAATATCTGTTATTGATCTTCCATAAAATCTTATATTATTTGTAAATATTAATTTTTATATTATACTCAGTAGCCTTATTCTATGATATATAGAGAAGTGAAAGAAATGGAGGAGGCAAATGCCTACGTCCATTTCTTTCAGTTTTTCCAATCCAGCGCCACTTATACATAACAAGTGAATAGTTGTCAGATAATCATTTTAGCTGTCAGATATTTTTTCATTAGTTATTCCTTACTAACTGTGACTGTGGCCCGCGGCTTCACCCGCATATTAAAGCATAGACTGATCTCGATTCTTGCCATTCTAAGAATCTACGTGATATATTTAATTTAAATCGGTCTCAACGTAAAGTTTACAACATACAACTTTCACAGAATGGATATAATATTAGAAGGAATCACGAGACTTAAGAGTGCGGTCAGCTTCAAGTGATTATTATTATTAATTTAATATTTTTTTTGGCAATTTTTTAATAATTTTTTTTTTGTGATTATGTGATGAGTTGTGGCAGCCTTTCACAGTACAGTGTGTCATTTTTTTTGGAAAATAGTGCAAGCTGTTTACACGACTACGTGGACTCTAGTACTAACGCGCCAAAAGCAGTGTTGCCAACTGCTAGCTTTACCCAGTTGCTAGATTTTTTTTGGAGTTTATGGCCTGGTATCTAGACCTTTAGGCCAAGTCTTGAATATTATTATTCGGTTTATATAATTTCCCCAAGCCTTGTCTTTATGTATTATTATCCTTCATAGTTCACTGCTACACAATATGTTGATGCGTCACATTGTGCAGCCCTTGGGAGATTTTGACGGCAACTTGAGCCAGCAGGCAGCTGACAGTTGGCGATGGTATCTAAAGGCGCCTATGCAAACAGCTTATCTTGAGAATCCATCACCATCAGAGCACTTGTTTCACCGTTTCCACTAATAGTTCACATGCGTAGACAGTTAATACATAAAATCGCACCACTTTTACATATCAAAATCCACTTCAAACTATTATTTAAACTATAATACAGGAGCAGCAAACCGCCGCCGATCAAGTTCCCGCCAAAACTCCAACCAGTTGCTAGACATTTTCCAAAATGTTGCTAGATTGCCAGTTTTTTTACCCCAAAAAGTTGCTTGAAGTAGCTAAATGTACTGTTACATTAAATACCGTACGTACGTAATAACCGTAGGTAATAAAATGTCAATTTCTGACAATCATTTTTAATATCAAACAAGAGAGTTAAAAATGTCTTGTGTACAGTTACGAGCAATAATATATAAACAACAGACTATATTATATTTATTGTTGACATTTGTGGCACAAATTTTGTTTCGGAACGCTTAATGTGACAAAGTTCTATGTTATTTACATATTGTTGCTCGTGACTGTACGTTATTGAATAAAAAAAAATAAGTTTGAAATTAATCAATGAAAGAAGAAGATGTCGATGGTTGGGGTTCAGTACCTTTCGTCATTAATTCCGAATATTTTTCAGCGGTTCCTATTTTATGCTGTACATCTTTAGGTAAACACAGTTATAGCAGCATTTACCACTTTTCCTGAGGGAGTATCTAATGCAAAGGATTGAGTTCAGAAATATCTAAATCAACCAACATTTAAATTCATCCATATTTTTCCATATCGGTCTATGTTTCTGTGCGTACGCTTTTTTTCGAAGATAAATCCATTTTCAAATAAAATTAAAACAGATAAACGGATAAAACAAAACAAGGTGAAATACGAGTAGCTCTTATTATTTTGGCTTAGTGAGTAATCTGTCGCAGTACAGCAGGAAACGGGGAATTCCCGGCCAACGCCAACCTAAGCCTACCATAGCATCTATGACCATAGATTTACAAATCTCGATGGACCACATCACAAAATGAAAACTTGCTAGAAAAAGTAGCTAAAAAGTTTAGCTACAAATTTCATGAAATTGTAGCTGTCTGTCACCAAATAATAGCTGTAAAGTTGCTAAGTTGGCATCACTGGCCAAAAGTCGTACTTAGCCTTTAAAGGCTAACTTGAAACAGAAACAGAAACAGAAACTTTTTTATTCAATATAGATTATAAATAATACTTTTTGAAAGTCACTCTTTTGTATGATTACCACTGGTTGGAAAAAAAACCTCTGTCCTGGGAAGAACCAGCAAGAAACCCAGCGGGACTTTTTTTTTAAATAACAGCTTACAATCATGTATTTTTTTTATTGGATAAGGGTGACAAACGAGCACACAGTCCACCTGATAGTAAGTGGTTGCTGCGGCCCATAGACATCTACATCTATCCTATATTACAAATCAAAATGTAGATGCGTTGTCACCCGTGAGGACTAAGATGGAATGCCTCATTTCCAGTAAAAAGGGCCTCCGGCCACCTGCACTCACCAAGCGAAACGCAGAGGTAAACTTCTACTTCACGCTGGTATTCTGTGAGGTCGTGGTACCACCCCGGTTCGAGCCGGCCCATCTGTGCGACAGCAAAAGCTGCCGCGTGGCTCTACCACTGTTAGTGTGTTACACAAATTAACAACACTACAAATTAGAAATAGGTAGGGATCACCTCATTTCCAGGGGTTATAATCATCTATAAACTCTTTAATACTATAATAACCCTTTTTATACAAACTTAGTTTAATAAAGTTTTTGAACTTTGAGCAGGTCAAATTTTGTATATTTTCTGGAATTTTATTGTAAAAGCATCGCCCCAAGAATGAATTACTGACTCGATGGAGTCGAGTAACTGGTACTACTAGCATCTGTCTGTTCCTAGTATTTACAGAATGAATATCACTTATTTTTGTAAAACTACTTTTATTTTTGTGTACGTACATTACATTTTCATAAATGTATTGAGAGGCCAAAGTTAATATATTAATTTCCTTAAATTTTTGTCGCAGCGACTCTTTAGACTTTAAATTATAAATTGCTCTAATGGCCCTCTTCTGTAAAACAAATATAATTTCAGTGTCAGCTGCGTGTCCCCATAACAAAATACCATACGACATTATGCTATGGAAATAGCTAAAGTAAACTAGTCTTGCTGTTTCAACACTAGTTAGACTTCTAATCTTTTTTACGGCATATGCTGCAGAACTAAGTCTGTTTGCTAGTTTTGATATATGGGGGCTCCATTGAAGCTTCACATCTAGTGTGATTCCAAGAAAAATGGTGGTATCTACAAGACTCAGTTCCTCCCCATTTAAAATTACATTAGTATTTAATCGTTTGACATTTGGAGTCATAAATTTCATACATTTCGTTTTAGTGCCATTTAAATGCAAATTATTAACATTGAACCAATTTACTAATTTAGATATAGCATTATTTACTTCGTCATATTTTAGCAATTGTCGACTTAATTTGAAAAGTAAAGAAGTGTAATCTGCAAATAATACTATATCATGGTTAGGTCCTACTATGTAAGGTAAGTCATTAATGTATACAAGAAACAGAAAGGGGCCGAGGATTGAGCCTTGAGGCACGCCCATCTGTACCATCGACCCGGAAGAACTCATACTGTTAATGACAACTTTTTGCGTTCTCTTACTTAAATATGAAATAATTAATTTAAGAGCATCACTTCTTACACCGTAGTGTTGAAGTTCCCTGAAATGGCTTTACTTTGCGTGCGCCCACTACGGTTCTAAGCCTAATACTTCTATGGTTATACAAATATCTATAATAACGGCACACATTGTCAAAAACAGTTTTGTCTCTTTTGAACAAAGCAGTAGCTGCAATAGAAAACAGAGGCAACTACAGTTTGTAAAGTGCTTATTTTGATAATAGTTTCGTGTGACGTCATTAGCTCATCCATGCGTGACTGAGCCGCCATGTTAAGCGCCAAGTATGGAATGTAAAGTAGAAGGAGGACCATCTCTATATGTATATGAAAAGTGTCCCTAAAAACGTGTTCAATAAGGGTGGCCCTACAGTAGCATAGGATAAATTCAAAAAAAAAAAGCGCCAAAAGTAATTAAAATAAAATGGAGAAATAAAAAGGACCGACCACACCGCTTGGTTTTGTACTACGTAAATAGTTGAGATTTTGTATAAGGTCTTGTGGGGTAAGAGGAACTATGGGGGAAGGGAAACAGGTAGTTGTAAATCAAAAACAATAGACTCCAGCTCTACGGTTACTCTGTCGGTAAAACAGAACAATGAATTGATTCCAAATAAAAATCACAGATGTCACTAAGCCTCATGATTGCGCCGCCATGACACAAACAAAAATTTTGTTGTCATACTACGAAAACACGAGTGCGTGGCATATTTGGTGAGTGGTGATCTAATACAGAAAAACAGATTATACAAAGCTGCCAGTGCGAGTAAGTATTGTTTAATACCTAATGTTTGATTGTTTGCATAGAAAAGTTTAGAATAATAATAATAATAATAATAATAATAATACATTTATTTATTTCCCACAATTTGATTGTAAACAGCTTAAAAAAATATACATATGTTGTGCGGGGGACTGGTGTCCAAACTAGGTACAAACCTGTATTATGGATCACCAGGCCTCCACCCCTTGGAAAAATACAATCTTAGTAGTATGGAAATACAAATAAGAGAGAAAGAATGCAATTGCATGTTTGTGTGTGTGGGTGTGTGTGTGTGTGTGTGTGTGTGTGTGTGTGTGTGTGTGTGTGTGTGTGTGTTTTTCTTTGTGTGTTTGTGTGAGTGTGTTCTATGTTTACCCTACGCCAATGACTTGGGATTTATCAGATTATAAGAATCTTAAACCACAAACCGAAAGACTTATATCGTTTAACATTATAAGAATTAGCAATTAACACTTAGCAAGTTTTCTGTCATATCATAATCCAGCGTCTCCAACCATTTGGAAACATTTCTTTTACAGGAATGTTTTGTTTGTGGGAATAGATTTAAAATTTTATTAAGTTTATTATATAAATAACCCCCCAAGAAAATAAAAGATTTTTTTGCGAAGCTCGAATGAGGTTTTATTTTACATATAGCATCCTTACGTCTTTTTCCTTTTAATATTGATGAATCATAAGGTAATAGAGAATGTTGCCTATTTACGGTGTACAAAATATAAAGCTGTCGAATCGTGAGCACTTGACATTTTTTATATAGATCGCGCGTTGGAAATGTGTACGGAAGGGAACGTGATGTTTTGAGTATAGCCCGTTGAGCTCTTTCCAGTTTTATGAGAATAGATTTGGATGTTCCTCCCCAAATTGTGATTCCGTAAATTAATATGGATTGGCATAGTGTTAAATATAACATTCTAATAATGTTCGAATTAGCAACGTTACGTAACCTCTTAAATATATACATTAATTTACGAGTTCTACTAGTAAGCATGTCTATATGACTGTTAAAGCTTAGGTTATTATCTAAGTAAATTCCTAAATATTTAATACTATTAACGGACTGCAATTTTGGACAGTTACAGTTTTCCCTCTCACTTAGGACAGAACAGTTATGAGAAGTAATTGAAAGATTAATAGTTGGCATATTTCCTTTCTTATTAAATATTAGATACTTCGTTTTATCAACATTTAATGTTAGAATATTATCATGTAACCATTGAGTAACTAAGTTAAAACCCTTTTGTCCATATCGGAAGAGTTCTTCATAACTGTCAGCGCTAAAAACTAGAGCAGTGTCATCTGCGAATGATGTAATTTGACCATTTGGTATCTGTAATTTACATAGGTCATTTATGTAGACAAGAAAGAGGGTAGGACCTACAATACTTCCCTGCGGTACACCATAGATAACAGGTAAATCCTTACTTATAATATTTCCTATCTTTATACGTTGAGTGCGGTTTGTTAAATAGTCAGTAAAGAGTTTTAGTTGTGTACCCCTGACTCCAACCTTTTCAAGTTTCTTAATCAGAATTGGGATAGAAACCGTGTCGAATGCCTTGGCTAGATCTAGGAAAATTGCCATACACTTTTTGTTATTGTCAAGTTCTTTGAAAATATAGTTTGTAAGATCATGGACCGCGTCTGTTGTTGATAAACCAGATCTAAATCCGAACTGTGCCTTGGAAAAAAGTAAATTCTTTTCAAGAAAACCGGTTAACCGGTTATTCATGATCTTTTCAAGAATCTTAGACATTGATGGTAAGATAGATACTGGTCGATAATTATTTACGCGGTCCCTAGCTCCATTCTTATAAATAGGAAGGATAACAGATTTCTTAAAAGCAGAAGGAAATATGCCTTTTGTTATTGCTAAATTACAGACATGTGTTAAAGGATGTGCTATTATATGTTTGTATAATTTTAATATGTTAGCACTGATATTATCCCACCCAACAGCATCGCTTTTTAGTGACATAATTAACCTTTCGACTTCTGTTATTTCAGTAGGCATTATTACTAAAGATCGGAGATTATTTACTATTTTGCTAGACGACGAATCCTCGTCTTTTGACCTTCGCGTTTCTTTAAGTATATTCTCGGCAAGATTTTTTCCCACATTTGCAAAGTATTCATTTATCTGTTCAATGTTAACATTTGGAACTGTACAGTTGGATATAAGTTCAGTTGCAGGTGTTTCTACTTTTTGTCTATTTGTTATATCATTAATGGTTTTCCATAATAATTTTGGATTACTTTTGGCCTTAGCTAGCTCTTGTTCTTCGTATTCTCTCTTTATTTTTCTCAATAAGTTATTGCAGAAGTTGCGATAACGGGTGTATGTTAATTTTAGAGTTTCGTTGGTAGGATTATTTTTTAGCTTTTTGTGAAGTTTATCTCTATTTCGCATACATCGTAGTAGACCTGGAGTGATCCACGGCTTTTTAATTCGGTTACGTTTAGAAAGAGTGATAACATAAGAATTGGATTCTATCGCCCGAGAGATGGATTCAATAAGATAGTTTGCAGCATAATTTACATCACTGGATTCAAATAGTGGTTTGAAGTTAATATTACTTAAACTTAATTCAAGACCTTTGTGATTAATACGCTTAACGGAACTTTTAAGATTTTCAGTTTTTGTTTGTAGATCAAGGTAAAATATTACAGTTTCGTGGTCAGTTAAGGTTGTTTGCGCTACATAAGTAAATGCATGTAATTTGGTTTTTAATAAAATGTGGTCGAGGCAATTTTCATTAAAAAAAAAGCGCCAAAAGTAATTAAAATAAAATGGAGAAATAAAAAGGACCGACCACACCGCTTGGTTTTGTACTACGTAAATAGTTGAGATTTTGTATACCTACTGGCATTTTAGTAACTACTCTACTCATGAAATTTTTTAAATATTTGAATTCAGCTGACTTCACTCCGTTCACAACAGCTATCTTCATATCGTAGTTTTTCAGACGCCAGCGCTATTGTGGTAGGTTTTGCAACCTCTATTTTCAGTAAATAGTAGGACACTTTTTCAACTTTCGCCTCTTATAAGATGGTTCTCCTTGTACTCTACACTCCATAGTAGTCACGCTAATTCTGTAGTATGGAGTGTAGAGTAGAAGGAGAACCATCTCTGTTTATGAAAAGTGTTCCTAAAAACACGTCAAATAAGGGTGGCGCTGCAGTAGCATAGGATAAATTTAAAAAGCGCCAAAATTAATTAGAATAAGATGGAGAAATAAACAAGGACAGACCAATCCCCTTGGATCTGTACTATGTAAATAGTTGATGTTTTGTATACTGGCATTTTACTAACTACTCTAGTCATGAAATTTTTAAAAATTGTAATCAGCTGACTTCACTCCGTCTACAACAGCTATGTTCATATCGTAGTTTTTCAGACGCCAGTGCTATTGTGGTAGGCTTTGGAACCTCTATTTTCAGTACAAAGTGGGACACTTTTTCAACTTTTGCACCTTATAAGATGGTTCTCCTTCTACTCTACACTTCATATTCTGTAGGTATGCCCAGTCCATATCATAGATAAATAAATATGTAGCAAGTTCTACCCGAATAACTGCACCACTCAGCTCAGCATTTTTTTATAACTGGCTTTACGGGTCTGGGTTCTTGCCCTTCTGAACCTACTCAACTCAGCACATCAATTTCGTTCCCGGAGTACCTTTATCCACTCAACCGTCAGCCCGCGCGAGTGATTCTCGCCTGACCTATCCACTAATTAAATGTCACAATTTTTTACGAACGCGCGGAACAGTCTATATTTATATCTATAAACCGAAAGTTCTTTTCACAGAGTATCTTTATTTTAACCGGAAATTCCGTTCACACTTATAAAGATGCGCTTTAGGTACGTATCGATATTATCGAATACCGAATATTATTAGTTATTATTAGTTGTTATTATATTATATGATAATAAATATTTATTGTGCTGCAAATAAATATTTATGTTCATCATTCTAAATTCTAGCGTGGTTGTTTTCAGCACGTTGTCTTCTGGCGGCGTCGTGGAGTGAGCGGCTCGTGCAATATGTTAGCAGTTATTAGTTATCACAGTAAGTCGACAACCCCTCCATAAATGAAATTAATCTATGGAGTGTGGAGTAGAAGGAGAACCATCTTATAAGGTGCGAAAGTTGAAAAAGTGTCCCAGTAGATACTGAAAATAGAGTTTCCAAAACCTACCACAATGGCACTGGCGTCTGAAAAACTACGATATGAACATAGCTGTTGTAGACGGAGTGAAGTCAGCTGAATTCAAATATTTATACTCGCGACAATCTAAAAAGCCCGATTTGACGTTTCTCGTTATACATGCCGCAAGAACTTTGTATGAACGTCGACGTAAGAAATAAAAAATCAAATTCACAATCCTAAATAATTACTATGTTATCCATACACTATGACAATGTGTATTATTCGTAAGCACCAAGTTTCACTTTATATTCAAAAATGCTCTCAAAAACACTAATTAATCGTTGATTAACATTCCCACAGGACGTTATTACAATGACATGTCTGTTATATCTTTGAGTTCGTTGCCATAGTGTTGTGACCGTTATAAACCATTTTTGACCAAATAAAATCGATGTTCTGAAAAATCGATACTTTTACATTTGGAAAAGAGAGAAACGTATTATTTAATGTTTAAACATAAAAACAAAATCTGACCACATATATTTCTAGCTTTATTTTGTAATATTATACGTTAATATTGGAAATAGTTTAATTTTGAAAAAAATATATTCACCTCAATTTTTCTCTCTACGTCATTGATTCGTCAATGATTCGCGCGGTTTCTCGCTATCTTTGAAGTTTTGTGTTATTGCTTATTATTATATTTTCTGACTCGACTATCACTCTTGCACTGTTTCTGCTATATTCTTTGACCTTGGCTGGCTAATTCCGGACTTTGATTACGCATTACGTGATTTTGGTGTTATCGTGTGAATTAGACAACATGTATAAAAGAGGACTTACACTTAACAGCCAGTCTCGTGACTTGGTTTTGAAGTTGCACTAGTACTTTGAACGGGAGTCAGCAAATAGAGGGCTTCTTTTAGAAGTTACCCAAGTACAAGAACGAGTCACACAAGTGGTTGGAATTGACATAAAAACTGTCCGAAATATTATAAAGGAAAAGTACTGGCCTTTTGGCTGTGAAGATAATGTACTGCACACATCCAAAACGCGAAAAAAAAAAACAAATAAGCTGTGACAGGTATCGATAATTTTGATGTTGATGCTATTAGATTTAGATCCCATGTTTACGGCTACTACACAAGACAAGAATACCCCACCGTCAGTAAATTACTTGTGTCCCTTAAATCTGCAAACTTATATGATGGCAGTGCAACATATATAAAAACAATTCTGAAAAACATTGGGTTTTCAAACAAAAAAAAAAGAAAAACCGACAGACGGAAAATATTGATGGAAAGGTATGACATAATACTACAAAGAGTATCCTTCTTAAGAGAAGTTAATAAAATAACCAACTGGGACAAGGATATATTTATTGATGAGACATGGTTAAATGCTAATCATACCGTGCCACAATCTTGGAAAGGGTGGACGCCTCATTATTTATCATGCTAGATCTGCCGTGGAAGGCTTTATAAAAAATTGTTTGTTGGCAAATTGTTTATTGGTAAGATAAGAATTGCGAATAAAAATGTTACGAATTCAGTAAATTTATTTATTTACCTTACCCAACCACACTTAATTATTGTTAATTTTATTCTTTACTAGCGACCCACCTCGACTTCGGACGGGTGCATATCAGTGGCGTGCCTACATAATATACAATGTATGTCGGATTTTAATTTACGTCTTGGCTTTGAAACTGGCCCAAATTAAAACTTACTTTGGATTTATGTAATAACTGTTAAATATTACAAACACGTACATGTTGACGGCTCCGTGGCGCAGTGGCTTAGTAATGAGTTGTTGCGCTGGGGCCGCGGGTTCAAATCCCGCACGGAACAAGTATTTATATGGCCTACAAACAATTGTTCCGGGTGTGGATGTTTGTCCTCGTGCAATTTATGTTTGTAAACTGCCTCCACGATACAGGAGAAAATCCTAGAAATGAGAAAACGATATGCCTTGAGAACCATTTTTAAACGATGTAAATACATTGTCCATTACAAACTCTAAATAATCGATATGTTTCGAGAATCGGTTTTTAAAGCAACCAATTTTTTTCCCATCATTACGCAAAGTATTTTTATAGCTGTCAAATTGGGCTTCTTAGATTGTCACGAGCATAAAAAATTTCATGACTAGAGTAGTTAGTAACAACATATTTATTTATCTATGGTTAGTAAAATGCCAGTATACAAAACTTCAACTATTTACGTAGTACAAAACCAAGCGGATTGGTCGGTTCTTGTTTATTTCACCATCTTTTTTTTAATTTATCCTATGCTACTGCAGCGCCATCCTTATTGGACGCGTTTTTAGGGACACTTTTCATATACAGAGATGGTCCTTCTTCTACTCTACACTCCATAAAGAATGGCATTGACGGGATTTTGGCGGAAACTTGACCGGCGGTGGTTTGCTGCTCCTGTATTATTGTTTAAATAATGGTTTGAAGAGGACTTTGATATGTAAGAGTGGTGCGATTTTGTGTACTAAGTGTCTTCGCATGTGAACTATTAGTGGAAACCGTGAAACAAGTGCTCTAATGGTGATGTGATTCTCAATATAAGGTGTCGGTCTGCTTAGGCACCTTGAGATACCATCGCCAACCGTCAGCTGTCTGCTGGCTCAAGTTGCCGTCAAAATCTCTCAAGGGCTACACAATGTGTTGCACCAACATGTTGTGAAGCAGTATACTATGAAGGATAATTATTATAATATATTGTAACTTCAGGCTCAGAAGGGCTAGATCCCAGAGCCGTAAAGCCAGTTTATTAAGAAGTGGCATTGACGGCATATAGACATTTGCCATGCTTTTGCAAATTGTTTATTTTGATTTTACGCAAACAAAACTAAGTTGAATTAATGTTAATTTTGTACTCAATGCAATGGAGGTAGATAAACCAATGAATACCGACTGCCTTGAGGATGATACCGATTGTACTGATAGTGGCTTAGGAATCTCGGTTGATATTACATCAAATGAGAATAGTTTACACGAATTACCAGCGTTGTTCAGCAGTAAAACATTGCTGGAACTTTGCTGTTCATCCTGGTCGCAATCCGCGAATGCTAAGGTTGATGTTCAACCGTATTTGCGTGGTTGTGAGTGGTCCCCAGATGGGACGTGTTGCATGTCAGTAGTTAATAATGACGGGGTACATATTACTGAGCTTCCACGCAATCTCTACTCTGGTTCAGTTGATTCTAGCCGTACTATTGATGTTCTAGACTCGGTTATTCATGTTAAGGAATCTGGACTGATTTACGACTTTTGTTGGTACCCAGGAATGAACAGTAGCATTCCTGAAACATGTTGGTAAGTTTTTGGCATACATTTCATACATGATAGAATGTACCTATTAATACATAAAGTTTATATAGAATGTACTAATTAGTGTATGGTGGAGGTAGAATACATTCCAATCACTTCATTTCTTAGATGATACTCATTAGTCATTTCTGTGATTTATTTTTTCTTTAGACAAGCATCTTCAAGAACACATTTTTCAACTTTTTTGACAATGTCTGATGAAGTTGCCTCAATCGGTTGGCCTGAGCACTGATTGTCTTCAATTGAGTCTCTGTTTTGCTATGCTACTTATAAATCATAGTTTTTCTATGGCAAGAATCCCCATAAACATTACATCTCTTCGATAATGATATGTGGCATTTTTCCTTGCTTAGTGAGGAACTTGATCATTGCACGATACTCAATTTTGTTCATAGTTAGTGTTCACTTCCCGATTGACTGGTTTATCATGGAATATCTTAAAGGTTAATGAACCAATTTTGCTGAAACTTGGTATTTATAATTATATTGAGTCATCAAGTAGTGAAAAAATCGCCCCTCTCCTCTACTATATATACTTAGGGAATCTATGGGAAGCTTCATTTCAGCAGTGGATTTTGAAAGGCTGTAATGAATGATTGAATAAATAAATGAACGAAAAAATGAATGAATGAATGAATGTAGAAGATCAAATAATAATCAAAGATATATGTATAACACTGATTAAAATATCTTGCCATTTCTATTAAATGTGATTAACATATAATATATGGGTAGTGAGGCAACTCAAGCATGCATGGTCAGTTTTATGTAATCATACTTTACCACATTATTATAATGTGGTAAACTTAACTTAAGTGAAGAATGTTATGAGTGTTGATCAGTTTTATTGTAATTTTCAGTTGGCTAACAACCAGACAAAATGCTCCTGTACAAATGTGGGATGCATTTGATGGGTCATTAAGATGTTCTTACAGAGGATTTAATGCAGTGGATGAAATGGAACCAGCCTTATCAGTAACTTTCAATACTGAAGGAACTAGAATAATAGCTGGATACAAAAAGGTGTTAAGAACATTTGATGTAGATAGGTAACAATAATAATCAGGTTACTAGATTAATTTAAAAACATATTAATTTTTATTTTCTTTATTTTTCTTTTTTTGATTTGGATTTTATTAAAAATGTATCAACCTATGACATGTTTTATAAGTGTCCTTAATATGCTTCTAAAAATTTGAAATATATAAAAATGAATGGCAAATGATTTATATAATATAATAATTTTCAACGACAAGTGTGGTGTAATAGAAAAGGATAAAAATTTCATTTTATAACAAATAAATGTAACAATTCTTATTTTTAGACTCGTAGAGCCTAAATTCTAGTGTAATAAATATAATAATTTTTTCTTTCAAGTAAAATTCCTTTGCAATAGCGCCATCTACTTCATTTTATAGGTAAAGTCATTTTATCAAACAAAAATTTATTTACTCTTAAGGCGATACCTAAAATAGACATTAGGTGGCCTAAACACAACTGATTTAATATAATATTCTATCTCATCCTCTTGCAGGCTAAATCCTATAGATGTAAATTTTTGTCTCTTTTAGTGTCGCCTTTAAAGAATTTTTCACTTCAAAAGAAGAATACTGATACCATGAGCCACATATGATACATTGCTATTGTCTTACTGTTGTGCCTGAAACCGGACAGTGTATGTGTTAAGCCTGCTTACCCTAAATCAACATGTTACAACAAGGATGCACATGTTACAGTTAATAATTCCCTTACAGGCCAGGTAGAGATTTTGCTGAACATAAAATTAATTCCCCTGCATCATGTTTTGCTACAAATAGTAATCTCCTTGCTGTTGGTTCTTGGAATACAACTATAAGTCTTTTCAATGTAAATGAGTTGGGAAATTACAAGAGTATAGGGAAAATGCATGGCCACTCAGGTAAAAATGCTTTTCTTAATTTTTTTTACATGTTAAAATATGTGTGAAAAATAAGGTTACAGACCGCCTAACTGCTTACTATACAGCTGGTAAGTGTTTTGCAAGCTACTCTAATTTTAGGAGTCCTACTGGGTAGGTACCGCCTTCTTGCCTATGTTTGCTGCCAAATAGCAGTGCCTTTTTTATAGAATAGGGTGACAAACGAGCACACAGTCCACCTGATGGTAAGTGGTTAATGTGACCCATAGACATCTACATCTATCCTCAATAAAGAATCAGAATGCAGATGCATTGTCACCCGTGAGGACTAAGATGGAATACCTCATTTCCAGTAAAGAAGGTCTCTTGCGCTGCTATGTTCATGTATGGTAGGCATGGAGGGCCAGTATAATTATTACAAGCTGTGAGGCATTCCATCTTAGTCTTCAGACTAGTGGCAATACATTTGTAGCCATGTTTTTGGAGTTGGTTGCAGGTGTCCATGGCCTGTAGTAGCCACTTACCATCAGGTGGATTGTGTCTTCGTTTTACACTTTAGTTTTATAAATAATTAAAAATAAAAATTTTGTACTACCGACTTCCAACATAAATTATTAAGAATAACTCAAAAACTATTGGTCAGACCTTGATCAAATTTATATGGGACCACATGAGAAGCACCAGCTTTCAAATAAAAAAGAATCATCGAAATTGGTTCACGCAGAAAAAAGTTATGAGGTAACACACATAAAAAAAGAACATACAGTTGAAATGACTACCTCCTCTTTTTTGAAGTCAGTACAAAAAAGGGAGTAGCTGTATTATCAATCTGTGTGTCATTGTAACGGCTCTGTTTACCTGTCAAAGCGAAATTTGAATTTATTTACGCTGTACTATTTGAGTTCTGATCAATATCTTAAGTTGTTAAATATAATTCTTCTTTGTACTACGTCTTACCATCAGAAGATATTATGTGAAAAAATTTGTTTTGTTTCTTTCCTCAAAGTCAGTTTTTATTTTCTATTAAAAGTTTTATTTTTGAAGAAAAAGTTTTGTTTTATTTTGCGTGTTGTGTCTTTCTTGGATACAGTGTCATAAGAATCAGCATAAATACTGACTCTTTTCTAACCTCTGTCTATTTTGTAATTAATATACTTTTGCAATAAGGCCTCGGAAGTAAGCAAGCTTGGAATGACTAAACTACGCTCTTGTCAATAATAATCCAACACTTCCTCATTTCAGGTGGAGTCACTCACATGAAATTTACCCCTGATGGAATAAGATTGGTGTCGGGAGCGCGAAAAGATCATAGACTGCTTATTTGGGATATAAGATACTATCGCAGGCCCCTTAACATTTTAAGTAGAGCTGTTGACACTAACCAACGGATATACTTTGATATATCTCCTTGTGGCAAATATCTGGTCTCTGGTGGCACCGATGGTATGCTAAAAGTGTGGGATGCTAACAAAGTAAATTGGCATTCTAGTTTAGATGTCACAGATGTAGATAAAGACAATGTCACATACAAAGTAAGTAAACATTTTGAAGTAATCATATTCGCCGTAGATTGCCTCAGGTGAGTTGGCAACCACAATTTATAATTATTCTGAGTTATCAGGAAGATGTTACTGCTCATCTCCTGTATCATTTGTCTTCTGTAGACTCTTACAACACTCATGAGATGATATGGAGTAGTAACTTGTCTTACACCGCCACTATACAATTTAAAATAATATATTTAATCCATGTGATAGAGAAGAAAAAGCTATATCTGTTTCATCACTATTGAAGATCACTACATGAGCTACTTTCTTTCTTTGGGATTCTTAATTTCTCTAACGATCTACCTCAGCAAACAAACCTTAAAATAAACTTAACAAACATTTAATGGGACCTCCCGTATTTGTTTTCTTATTATAAGTCAGTGCTTGAATCAGGAGGGACCTGATGACAAGTTGTGATGAAGCACTAGATGGTAAATCACACTGTCTCAGTGTAACAAAATCCTATACATTTCTATTTTTCTAACTTTTAAGGTGGGAAACTTCCACTTTTTAGCCATACGCATTATGAAAGACGAAGAAAACCGTTTGATACGAAATGTGGAATATGGACAATAAAGGTGTGAAGGCCCGGTTGTCCGATGATGGTTAGGACTACCCGTGAGGTTAAAGAATGGGATTAAAAGTGGCGTCGCCTCTATTCACCTACCGCTCGTACACTGTTGCTATCTATATTGACAACTGTATAAAAAGACTTCAGTCCAACTTGCCAGATGAATAGATCCCACCAAGGCGAAGACAGAGCGGGTTATAAATGTTATTTTAAAGTTAATGTAGCTACTTGCGTATACAATTATTTTTCAAATTTAACAGCGGTAGAGCCACGCGGCAGCTTTTGCTGTCGCACGGATAGGCCGGCTCGAACCGGGGTGGTACCACGACCTCACAGAAAACCAGCGTGAAGTAGAGATTTACCTCTACGTTTCGCTTGGTGAGTGCAGGTGGTGGCCGGAGGCCCTTTTTACTGGAAATGAGGCATTCCAACTTAGTCCTCACGGGTGACAACGCATCTACATTTTGATTTGTAATAGAGGATAGATGTAGATGTCTATGGGCCGCAGCAACCACTTACCATCAGGTGGACTGTGTGCTCGTTTGTCACCCTTATCCTATAAAAAAAACAAAAAGTATTTTCCCATTAATACAAAATTTCCAATTAACCTAATAATATAACGTTATAACGATTACCCTTATTAACCGATTCAGTGCGGATGGCACGCCAGGCGATTATTTTTTGTGTGGCGTATGACACCCGAGTCGTGTCCTTTTAAAAATCGTTATAACTCGCTCAAATTGCGTTTTTGGAAGATTTATCCAGATCAATATATTCATTATATTGCAAGTAGTTAATGCCTACAGCTTCGTTTCTGCATATTTTGACAATTTGAAATTTTTAGTGGTTGACAACCTTTATTAACGTGTACCTTTTTTAATGTGTACATGGTACTCTTTTTACTGTGTTGGTTTTTTAAATCTAGAAAAATACTCTAATAAGTAACAGATAATAGCACTTATTCCGATCGCTCACAAACTCAAGTTGTAAACATGTTTCTGGAAAACAAGTCTCCTGTTAAAAAAAAAAAAGCAATGCGTTTGTTTTATTGTTTAATTTTGCTTAAAATGGTTGAACTGCTATCTCACGTCTCATTACTAAAAAATAATATAATATTGCCGAATGAACCTACGAAGTACCATGTGCTCTTGTGATATGGTATAAGGTATATTTTTGCTTGAAACAGTTCGAACGCGTTCATGCATAAAAACAGTTTGGTAATAAAAATAGTCTTTTGATCATCCGCCGCCGTACAAAGCCGGGGCATTTGGTTATTGTTTTTTTCCTTTTGAAAACACTAGTTTTGCTATTCTTACTAATTAGACGTTTTCAGATCGACTTTACTTTTACATTTGTATAATATTAAATAATATAATATATAACATTTAAAAATATCAATGAATGATAAACCTTATTTTTCCAAATTAAGATTCTTAGTTGTTTGATATTTACAAACGTTATTATTAGGTGAAAATGTAATTTAACCCATTCAATGCGGCTCGAAAAATCGCCTTTATTACGCAGGGGACAGAATTTTGAATATGACCAGGGATTGCAAACCTTTTTTCTGATTTTTTAAAGTTAAAAATACTTTTAATAATAGTAAATACTACTATTTTAAATGTATTAATTATAATAAGTAGTGTTTTTAATTAGTAGTTGAGAGGAAGAGAGAGGTTTTAACTTACATACTATTTCTAGTGCAACGTAATTTGTTTCCCTTAATAATTAATAACTACTTTCTCTTGGTGGTCTTGGAAGGTGAGGCTCGACCATCGTCACCGAGTTTATTGAGTGACGGTGTGAAACAATTTGGTTCGCTAAAAAGAAAGCCATGTGATTATCAACATTATCATCTTGATAATGTTGATACAAAAAAGTCACATCTAGACAAAATAAAGAGACACAGGTATCGTCACAGGACATTCAGGATGCAAATTTATATAAACGCAACATTTTCTATTCTAATGAGTATAAATGTGACGTATCACAATTACCCCATTTTGAATTTTGAAAACGGGGAACCAACTGACCACCGAAACAAAGTGTTTGCTCAACTGATCGCTTACGAATTAGATCTTGTTTCAATGAAAAAAAGATCTGTAACATATGTTAATATAATAAATCTTGTGAGAAAAGTACGTCACCAATAGGATGTGGACGACATAGAATAGAATAGAACAGAATAATTTTTTATTCAATATTGATTATTACATAATTCTTATTGAAAGTCATTTTTTATTTACCACTGGTTCGGAAAATATCTCTGTCCTGGGAAGAACCAGCAAGAAACCCAGCGGGACTTTTTTTTTCCAAACATATTTCACTTAACAATAATTTCATTTATACAATTTTTAAATGATTTTTAATAGAACCAGCATGGTGGCGATCTCCTTATTCCCAGGGGTTATTTTCATTCATGTATTCCTTGATATTATAATAACCCTTTTTGTACAGTTTTTCTTTAATAAAACTTTTAAACTTGTTTATTGATAAACTTTGAATATGTTAATATGTATATTTCTTTAAATTTTTGTCTGAGGGACTCTTTACAATTTAGGTTATTAATCGCCCGAACGGCTCTCTTTTGCAAAACAAATGTAGCTTCAATATCAGTCGCATTACCCCATAGCAAAATTCTATAAGACATTATGCTATGAAAGTAACTAAAATACACTAATCTAGCTGTCTCAACATCTGTGAGACTTCTAATCTTTCTTACAGCATATGCTGCAGAACTAAGACATTATTAACATAAGTTTACCCAACTAAGAAGACTCGGAAAAATGTTTGTGGCATAGGTACGCTGTTAGCTTACATGTTTTATGATTGTTGATATTATTAAATAAGTATTATGAACACTTTCATAGTTGTAGTTTTGTTTAAGTACCTACTCTCACAAGTATGCGAAACAATGATTACCAATATGAACGGTTTTAACAATCCAAGATGTTGGATTTTATTAATAAGCCGTTTTCGTTTTAATTTTCTGGCTGCTCTTTTTTCCTGTTTACATTAGAGATAATGAAGAATATATAAAAAAAAACTAGCTAATCATATCAACGCAGCAAAATGTTTAACTATCAACTATGAAATGAAGATTGTTCTTAGTATGAACCTATTACTGTTCTCTAATTCTATATAATAAAATACCTAGCTAAAATAAATAATATATAAATATTTAATCCAAATGTTTTATGTTGATAACCTCTGTAAGACGCCGTTCGGTGTTATCCGCGCCTGAGGATAGTTTTGCTATTTTTCTAAAATCATTATTTACAGAAACGGAAACTATAATGATGTTGTATGTATGTAAAACATGCACATAAGAATAGAAATTGGCCGAGTTATGGCTAAAATATAATTTACGCCGATCGGTGTCATCCGCCTAAGAATGACAATTTTAATTACGCCGTTGTGCGTGCACCGCAACGAATGGGTTAATAAAAACCAAGGCTTTTCAGGGAAACCTTATTTTTTCCAAATTAAGGTTCTTGGTTGTTTGATATTTACAAATGTTATTATTAGGTGAAAATGTAATTTAATAAAAACCAAGGTTTTTCAGGGTGATGTAGCTCTACCTACTTATATAAATGATTATTTTTTTATAAAATGATAGTACAAAAGGTTTGTAATCTCTGCATAAAAAAAGTCACTTCCTCTCCATTTCAAGGAAAATACGTAGGAAAACATGTAGTTAGCCACTAAAAACAAGTATCCTTCCGTTTGTAACTGATAATTGATATCAACTAAACTTAATCAAGTCTAAACTAGTGAAAAAAGCATAAAAAGAACATTATTTTTACACATGGCTGATGGCACAATAGGCGTGTTATCAACTTCTATGGCGCTTGACACGACAGGAATATCACGAAATATTTGTTCACCGCCACAGCTAAAAATTGCCGAAAATTGGTGGCGCAACGAATCGTTTAATGGGTTTCCGCTATTGGTCCTGTGCACGTTGACGGTACGGGCTCGATAAGTCGCCATTCCTAATCCCATTCTTTATCCGTACGGACTAGTGTTGGTCGAAAGTGTTTTTATCCCGTAGGTGTCGTAAGTGTCGACTAAGGGAAAGATCTTTTGTCTAAAAAAATGATGATACTATGGCGACACTGAAAGTTTTTAGAACTGACCATTTGTAAAGGATATAATAAAAAAAATTGTTCAAATTTTGAAAATGGAACCCTGCCAATATTATTGTGTGTATATTTATATTTGTGTATTTATTAATTTGTCATTTGTTTACGATTTGGCGGCAAATTGGAAATTGTCTGTTTCACGTCAGCATGAATTTAACGCGAGAAAATTTTCGTACAATGATTTTTTATGACTTTCGATGTCATTTAAGTCAACAAGAAAGTTATAATAGATTTCGATTTGCCTTTCACGATGAAGCCCCATCTCGTGCCACTGTTTATAACTGGTTTAATGAGTTTAAACGTGTTCGCACTAATCTTAGCGATGATCTGCGTGATCCTTCACGCAGATCATGGTGTAAGTATGTGAACACGCTGTGTACGACATACTTACGGGTGACTAAAGCTGGATTTATTGTTATGATCCTAAAGCTAAAAGAGAGTCTGCTGTCTCTTAGTTTTAAGGGTGGGTGTTTCCTTTCGAGGAGTTGCCAACTAAAGTGAAAAGAGGTCGAAGCGTGGGAAAAAAGATGGTGGCCTTGTTCTTCGGAAGGATAGGTCATTACGCAACAATTGTTTTAGAGGATCGGAAAACAGTTGCTACGGTAGAGTGATACACTAACAATTGTTTGCCACTTGTCTTGGAAAAAGTTCGGGAGAAATGACCTCGCAGTAAGATCCTTCTTCACCACAACAACGCCTCGTTTCACACCGCCCAGTAAACAATCGACTATTTGGCGACGTAAGACGTGGAATTACTGGGTCACCCGCCCTATAGCCCCGACCTCGCACCTAGCGATTTTTATTTATTTCCGAAAATAAAAGAAATACTTCGAGGAAAATGTTTTATGGACGCTGAGGAAGCAGTGGCGGCGTTTCAAAATGCCGTCGAAGATACCCCTAAGGACGAGTGGCAAAATGCTTTTCTCAGTGTTTCCATCGGATACAGCTATTTATTGATGTAAATGGACACTATTTTGAAAAGATATAATAAAACTAATAAATTGCTAGTTTGTTCAGTTTTTGATTTTCTAAGAACTTTCAGTGTCACCCTCGTACAACAAGCTCTTTGCTAGGCGTAAATAACCAGACAGATACAAAGAAAGCACGTTCAATTTCTAGAAGATAAAACTAGTGCCGAATCTTTCGTATTGCTTTAATTATAAATATGTTGGTTGGTTGGTCAACACATGTACGCACTCGCAGATCCCTTTCATAGATCATTTTCAGAGTTTTAATTCGAACGACTTTTCTGGACTGAATATTACTCACATTTCCTTCCAGCCTTCGGGGGACATGTTAAAGCGCCTGCAATATTATAGGCGCTTTAGCATGTCCCCCGAAGCAAGCCCGCACTCGTAATAGCACGCTCTCAATAGAATAATATATAATAATGGCTCGTGAAGGGAGCAGCGGCAGCAAATTTTCGTTCCACTGCTGGGCATAGAGCTTCCCTCATATCTGAGGTGATTTTAAGTTAAGGAAAAATCCGTCTCGCTGACCCAAAGCTTGGTATACTTTACATGTACTCGAAATCTTTTTAATTTTTTTACATGCGGGTTTTCTCTAGGAAATTTATGAATTAATCGATTTCCTTCCCACTGAAATGGAGGTAACATGGCGTTTGGTCCAGCTGCTGTATAAAAGGTTGTGGAATGAGATAAAAAAGCTTAATTTCATGATAATGTTTTCTTTCCAGTTTCCGCTCCACAAAGATTGCTGTAACAGCGTATCAATACATCCATGTAGACCAATTTTAGCAACTGGATCGGGCCAGTATCACTTTAAGGATCCAGTATCAACTGTTAGTGATGAAAATGAAACACAAATAGATGCTGATGAAGAAAAATATCGGCAAGATCTAGTCACTGGAGGTGCTGTGATGAACAATTTAGATATGAAATATTCGAGCGAAGCCGAGAACAGTTTAGTATTCTGGTGGATCGGAGAAGTGGGAGATTTGACATAAAAATGTTATTTTGCTAGTAAGAATAAGTTAAACAAATAAAAAAGGTCTTTGGATCTGTTGCTTTTTTATTTCGAAAAAATAAAATATAAAAGGTATATCTTTTTTAGTGAAGTAAAGTGACAAACAAGCATACAGTCTACCTCCATAGTACGAGGATGCTGTGACACCTACATTTACCCTCGAGTAGGAATCTATATACAGATGCATTGTCACTGACGACTAAGATGGAGTGCTTTATTACCAGTAAAAAGGGATTCCGATTTTCGCCACTCACTATACGAAACAGTAGAATTATGCTGTTATTTGCGCTGGCACTCTGTAAGGGCGTGAACCTTCCTCGGTCGTAATATCCTGTAGCGTTGTCGTGCTATGTAAAAACAAAGCTTTTTTATCCAATTATACCTTACAATTCTTTAGCAAAAATGATTAAATATATTGATTTTAGTCCAATTTTTAATACAACAGATGTAAATTTTGCAGCAAATTATTTAATCGATACCTTAAGTAACGTCATAAAAACGAACACCAAAACTATTAAAATTTCTAATCGTAAACGAATCATAAAACCATGGATAACACCAGGACTTTTGAAATGTATGAGAAACAGGGACAATCTACATGAAAAATTTAAAAACAATATGGAAAATGAAGTTTTAAAACTAGCATATAAGAGATATAGGAATTACTGCAATAAGATACTGAAGAGACTTAAAACGGAATTCGAGAAAGCTGAATTGCAAAAGGCAAAAATGAATGATAAAAAATTTATGGGAAACGATCAAAATTATAACAAACACAAAAAAACAAATAGTGCCACCATCTGAGTTAATAAATGTTGCAAATCCAATAGATGCGCTAAACACGGCAAACCAGTTCTTTGTTAATATCGGTAAGACATTAGCTGAAAAAATATCGAATAATGATCCTAACTTAACCTCTACCAGCTATTATAACCCAACTCCTTTATCGTTTGTACTCCTCCCAACTACAGAATCCGAAGTACTAGGTATCATTTCGAAATTAAAAGCCGATTGCGCAGTAGGCCTTGATAATATATCAACAAGTTTTATAAAGACCTTCAAGAATATACTAGTCCCACCCATTACTTACATCTGTAATCTTTCCTTTATAACAGCTGCCTTTCCCACGGCGTTTAAAAAATCGCTGATCCATCCCATCTCCAAAGCTGGCGACAGAAACTGTGTCTGTAACTACAGGCCAATATCCATTCTTCCAGCTTTGTCCAAAATTGTTGAGCGCCTTATGAACACCAGATTGATGAAATACCAAGGAACAAACGAACTAATATCTTTTAACTAATTTGGGTTTAGGACGGGCAAATCCACTGAAGCTGCCATACATAACATAACACACATGCACACACGAATACACGCACGCACGCATGCACGCACGCACGCACACACACACAAACGCACGCACGCACGTACGCACGCACTCACATGCGCACACGCGCACACGCGCCCGCACACACGCACACACGCATGCACGCACTCACTCACGCATGCACACACGAACGCACGCACGCACATGCGCACACGCGCACGCACTCACACACACACACACACACGCACACACACACACACACGCACGCACGCACGCATTATTATTATTATTATACCATCTGGTGACACTGCTGATGATAGATAAATTGCTGTAGTTCCCGTTTACTTGGGAAGATCGAGGATTTCTGGAGATAATATTTAAAATGCCATTTGTCCCATAAACAATTTTGGTGTGACGAATTGTAAAAAAGATCTTGCCTTTTATTTTAGCCATAGAATAGAAAACAATTTGATTGCCTACTATGACGTTGAAATTTGATAAAAGTTTTAAATCAGATGTGATTAGTATACCTTCCTATTCTTTACATGAGCCAGGGCATCAGACATGAGCCTCTTCTACTGTAAGGACATCCTTGACAGGCGAATTGGCGACCGCAGTACGTTTTGCTTCTTTTGACGCTGCCTTTCGTCACCAATCTGGGTCTTAGCGTTAACGAGATTAGATTAGATTGAGTAGATTGGAATGGGAAGCGTGCACGACATTTAACACGAAACCTTTGCGTGTGGAACAGTTGCGCGTTGGGGTTGCATGAGCTCCGAGCAGCGGTGCCGTGACATGATTACTAAATTTCAAGCAGACTCATCATCATCTATCTTGTTATGTTTGGCGACATTTCAGGTGATGAATCTTTAGGTTGACTAAGAAACGAAGCGCCATTCGACAGTTGGACAGTTTCAAAAAATTATCTACCAAAGTAAAGCGATTGAGAAGTGCAGGGAAGATTTTGTTCACAAATTTTCTTGTTTTGACGGGGTACCTTTACAAATTCACAGAAGCATCAATATGGAATGATAAACTACCAAATGCTTGCCAGAATTATTCACTGCTGTGAGCAACAAGCGATGGAACACGGGGCTACGCGGACTACTGTTTCACCATGACAACGTGCTCGTATACTCAGCGCTCAAAACGAGGAATTTTCTGGACAGCACATCGGTTAAGCTTTTGAGTTCTTAGAGCCCTTATTTGACAGTGTGCGGCTTAATTTTATATCTTAAAATAATAAAAATCAGCTAAAAAAGATACAGTTTACATCGCTGGAAGATGCGCTATTTGCGTTCGAGCACGCCGTATAGAAGAGGTGTCTCGGACTGGAGAGTGTTTCGTAAATAAGACTTAATAAAAAGTAAAAGCTGAGTTTCGAAGAACTAAAAAAAATAATAAAATTTCCACATAATAGCTTCTGATGTTGTACTATGGTATAATAAAAAATAGTAATGTCTTCCAAACTGACTTCTAGCGGCAATTCTCAACAGTCTAGCCTAGACTAGCCATCTGCGCAGCACAGGATTATAGTGACAGAAACATAAACTTTTTTATTCAATATAGATTATAAATAATACTTATTGAAAGTCACTCTTTTGTTTAATTACCACTGGTTCGAAAAAAAACCTCTGTCCTGGGAAGAACCAGCAATAAACCCTGCGGGACTTTTTTTTAAATAGCTTACAATCATGTATGTTACACAAATTAACAACACAACAGATTAGGAATAGCTTGGTAGCGATCACCTCATTTCCAGGGGTTATTAACATCCATAAATTCTTTAATATTATAATAACCCTTTTTATACAAACTTCCTTTAATAAGGTTTTTGAACTTTGAGCAGGTCAAATTTTGTATATTTTCTGGAATTTTGTTGTAAAAGCGTATACATCGCCCCAAGAATGAATTACTGACTCGATGGAGTCGAGTGCCCGAGTGTATGTGTGTTCGATGTTAAAAGAAATGAAGTTCGATGGGATGGCAATCCGATAGGAGAGTGATAAAGTGCGGGAACAACGCTTTTACGAGGTACGGGGATGAAACACTCCCGACTTCCTGACTCTGGCTGCTACTGAGAATTACTTGACGGAAAACCCCAACAACTGAGTTTTGGTCGTAGCCCAAAGCCAAGCTCAACGCCCCGTTGAGCCGTCAAATTCTTCACAAATGATTTTAATAAAAAGTAATTTTTTTAAATGACTAATTTTGACCCTTGTGAGCGGACTATCACTAGCGGGTTAGTAAGCTGTAGTGGCAATGCGCCGGCCATATAGCTCGAAGAACCGGCAACCGATGAGGAAAAAAGGTTCTCGAGTGGCGGCCTCGTACCTGTAGGTGAAGTGTTGGGGACCCCACACTAGATGGAGTGACGACCTGGTAAGACATGCAGGAAGTCGATGGATGCAGGTGGCTCAACTCATAACTTATATATAAAAAATCCGGCCAAGTGCGAGTCGGACTCGCGCACCGAGGGTTCCGAACAAATCCGTAGGTATATAAGTTTAAAATTATTAAAATATTTTTATTATATGATGTAATAAAAATTTATACTTCTCGCAATTTTTCCTTTATCCGTGCTATAAAACGTTGCTTCATACCAAATTTCAAGATTCTGAGTTCACGGGAAGTACCCTTTTTTTTTTTTTTTTTTTTTTTTTGCGGATGGAAAATCATCAAATGACGCCTTTCGCTCTGGGTGGAGCGGAAGGGAGTGTCAGACTTTTACTGACTAAAAACCATCCGTGTTCCTTCAGTGCCCTTACGTTCCGGAGCCGCGGTATCTCTTTCGAACAGCCCGCAGCCCCGGCAGGCGTCGGCCCTTGCGGGCCCCTTCACGATGCTGACAGCTCTTTGAGGCGCGCGTGGAACAAAACGCGCCGTCGACACGGCCTGTCGTCGTTAGACGGACGGACGGCGAGCTACCCATTGCTCGCCATCCACAGGCCCGCGCCTACGGTGGCCGGGGGCCACGACGTAGCCCCCGACGCCCGGGGCGTCTCCCGCGGCGGCCGGGAAGGAAAGCTGCTGCTCTCTCCTTCTCCCGCTCCGCCACCTCCTTCGCTAGCATCACTGCTTCGCAGAAGGTGGTGACGGCATCCCATTCCGTCTCGCTCCGGACCATGGCTCCGACCAGGGCCGGACGCGAGAGGTCGCCGCCGCCTATCGCCGCTACGAGGACACGGCGGTGCTCCGCCCAAGCAGGGCACACCTCCACGGTGTGCTCCACCGTGTCCTCCGGTCGCTCCTCGCAGTGGGAGCACCCGGGCGTTTCCTCCCGCCCGATTCGGTGCAGGAACCTCCCGAACACACCGTGTCCGGTGAGGACCTGCGTCAGGCGGAAGGTGACGACGCCGTGGCGTCTCTCAAGCCACTCCTCAAAGAGGGGTCTTATCGCCGCTATAGTGGCGTGCCCAGCACGGGGTTGCGACAGTCGCTCTCTCCATGTCGCCATGAGATCATGCCGGAAGTCTGTCCGCTGCGCGACAACTTGCCGCGGCAGCGGGGTTTCCCCCCGGCATAGTGCCTCCGCGCGCCATTCGTGCAGGCGCGCGAGGACTATCGCCTCCAGATCCCATGGCGGCAATCCGGCAAGGAGGCTCGCCGCCTCGCGGGAGATCGTGCGGTAGCCGCGAACCATCTTTACGGCAACCACCCTTTGGGGCGCGTTTAGGTGGTGGACGGCAAGCCGCGCCAAACCACGCGCCCACACCGGGGCCCCGTAAAGGGCCATGGACCTCACGATCCCCGCGTAGAGCCTCCGGCAGGAGGCGTTTGGCCCCCCCAGGTTCGGCAGGAGCCGCCTGAAGGCAGCCCCGGTCCGTTCCAGTTTGGGAGCCAAACGTCGGAAGTGCTCAACGAAGTTCCATCGGCCGTCGAGGACGAGTCCTAGGTACTTCAACGTCGACTCGACGCCGATGGATACCCCTCCTACCATCACTGAGGATCCCGGTGGTGGCCTGTTCCGAGGACCATGGAAGTGCATGGCCTCGGACTTGTGCAGAGCCACCTCGAGACCCAGTTGCCGGATCCTCTCAACGACTATCGCAACCCCGCGTGTCATAGTTTCCGCCGCCGCCTCGTACGACCCCCCTTGTGCCAGTACCAGCGTGTACGGGAAGTACCCTGTAGGTTTAGATTCCCTTGCGAATGTCGAATATTTGCGGCTTAAACGGCTGTATCTTTTGATTGCGTTGGCTTAGAAGTTTGATTTTTTCACAGCTCTAAGGGACAGTAGACTTGAGTATTTGATATGAATTTCAGCGTGATACCTCCACGCGTTTCTGAAAAAAAGGGTCTTGACAGACAGACACACTGACAACAAAGTGATCCTATAAGGGTTCCGTTTTTTCCTTTTGAGGTACGGAACCCTAAAAAGAACGTACAGTCGAATTAAGAACTTCCTCCTTTTTTTAGGTTGACTAAATTTGGTCTAGACTCATGAAAATTTGAAGATGTAGAGTTTGAAGAGAGTTCATTGAAAAGACTGAATAATAAAATCTTTAAAAAAACTTAAAAGCTTTGTGAAACCTTTTTCAAAGTATACCATACAATGAAGCTGCTTAGCATTGTGGGAGAAAAAGAAAGTAACGGAAAATTTTGGAGAGTGCAAGCCGGATGTGTTTCTAAAGAAAGGGTAAGATGGGGTGTACGGATCAGATCTTTTCTATGCGCATTAGGGTAGAGAAGTTTTGGTCAAAAACAAAAAAAAAAATATTCTGTGCTTTTATGGACTTGGAAAAGGCTTATGTTAGAGTGTGTAGCTTTATGCGGCTCTCGGATCATTAGGTAGAGCGCTGGGCTGATATAGGCATTGAAATCTATAGGGACTCTATTGCTTGTGTCAGGATTAGCAGGGCCTACTTGGACAGGTTTGGTTTCCACAAAGGTATCAGACAAGTATGTACAGCTTCCCCGTGACTATTCAATTTATTTATGTGAGGTTATTTGGAAACTTTAAAAGTTGAAAATGTGAGTTAAGGGAGGTGGAGTTGACCGTCAAATGCCGTTTGTACGCCAACGAACAAGTTATACGTAGGTCACTAAATAAGTTTTCAGATGTACAAAAAGTATTCTAGATACTGATAATATTTTTTTTCATTTTTTTCAAAATACTCTCCATCATGCTCTATACAAAGTTCCATTCGCCTAAACCAACTCTGAAAAAACTTTAGTCAGTCTTGATCTGACAGGTGGGAAATCGCTTCTTCGTAGGGAGCCACGGCTTCTTCGGTGCTTGAAAAAAACTTGCCTTTTATTTTTTTCTTTGACTCTTTGAAACAAAAAGAAATCACAAGGAGTTAAGTCAGGGCTGTAGGGTGGGTGACTTAGAGTTTCAACACGAGATTCCTCAATAAATGCTTTTGTTCTACGGGAGGTATGTGATGTGTGATGCAACATGATACCCCAAAGCCTGGTCTTTGGTCTTCTCTCCCGCACAGCTTGAAAAGCTTTGGGTAATGCAACTGTAGTATACCATTCAGAGTTGACTGACCTACAATTTTCCAGCATTGACGTCGACAAATGTCCGCTCCGCGAAAAAAAACTAGCCACCATTTTTTTGCCGACGTTGCGAGGTCTTTGCAGTTTTTTCGGTAAATAGACCCATACCGATGATTGCCTTTTATTTTTCGGATCATATTGATAGATCCATGTCTCGTCACCAGTAACAATTTCTGAAACACACCTAGATGCCCCGTTTTCAAAACGTAGACGCATTTCATGGCACCAATCCACACGAGTCTGTTTTTCGCTTTCGGAGAGTAAACGAGGGATCCATCGACAACAAAGCTTCCTCACTCCAAGATGTTGATGTAGGATGGTATGAATGCTCCCCGAACTAATGCCTACAATCTTTTCGATGTCCGTATATGTGATTCGAGTAGTCCATACATTTTCTGCCGTTACTGCTGTTTGCGGGGCCCCGGTTCTTTGGTCATCTTAAAGATTAATTTTACCACTTTTGAATTCAGCAGCAAACCACCTAAAAATTGTTGCAAGTGATGGAGCTGAGTCCCCATATGCTGATTGTAACCGTGGTAAACTTAATTGTTCAGTTAAACCAAATTTAAAATCATAATATATCACAACGCTCAAATGTTCACAGTTAAGATCCATCGTTTTAAATGAAAAGCGCGGGAAGCGTTGCAGGAAAAATAATAGAATTTTGTTTTTATTTTAATATTGAGCAATGACGGATGCCCCCACGACTTTTTCAACCACCAGGGCGGCGCCACTAGAGAGTGAGGTATAATATTTGACAGATTTCATAGCGGGGAAGTTAATTTGATCGGAAAATGTAAAGATTATTGTTTCTTTATGTACTATTAGCTATATTTTATATTAATAAGATTAAAAATAAATAAACCAAATCACATATAATCATAAAAGTAGAAAAATTTAAATAAAAGTTAAAAATGTGCATAAAATTAAAGAGCAAACCACTGAGTCATTGTTTTGTGTACTTATTAATATAATACTCTAGAAACTGATAAACTTTCATTAAAAACCAACTTCTCAATTAAATTACATTGCGCAACAATAAACTTTACCTCAGCGTCAACTAGCGACATCTGGTGAGCAAAAAAATTATTAGCCCTCATTGGCTCATGGAGTTCTATTTTTAAATAAATTTGCTTTTTAGAAATACTTATAATATGTACAACACGGGTGCGTTCCATTTTTAAATTTTGAGCATATCAAAACTTATTGAGTGACCTACGTATATGTGTCGTAGGTAGGTGAGTTGCAAATGAAGGTAGCATTAATGAACAGGCCAAACCAAATAATGAAAAAAGTGATGGTTTTTGAACAAGAAAAAAGTAAAATGATAATATTATGTGAAATAAGAATAAATGGGAAATTAGTCGAGCAAGTGGATGAGTTAATGTATTTAGGATGTGTGTTTAGCAGGGTTGGTTGCTAAACACAAAAATGATGAAACGACGAATGAATGCAGGACACAGAGTAAATGGAGTTCTTCACTCTATTGTGGGAAGTCAGGATGTGTAAAAAAAGCACATATGACAATTCTCAATGCTGTGGTAGTTCCTAACGTTCCAAACTAACTAAGCACGAGAGTAGAATAATTGCTTTTAAAGAAGTACCTATGTTAAGGTGATTCTGAATAACAGTGTAAGAAAAGTGTTGTTTACAAGAATACTTGACCAAGATTAAGAATGGAATGCTTTAGTGGTTTGGAATTCATAGGTAATATACAGTAAGTACTTTCATAGACTTTGTCTATGAAATTATCTACTGCAGTATCTACTGGCCATTTCAACCTTAGAGTATTAAACTAACATTTCAACTCAAAAAATCAAGATATTTTTGAGCATTTGGGTATCTTTCTCGATACAGTCTGCTAGCAGCGTTAGCATTACATCGGCATTCTCCATAGATTAAATGCATATTAGCGTATTCCTGTGGTGTGTACGGTTGCGGCATGTTAAACGCCAAACAGTCCAAAATGCGCCAGAACTCTAAATCACAAAACACACAATCGTAGTCCGAAATAATGCCAGGTCAGTTCAGTTTGCAGATCACTTCCAGTCCAAATAATGTCAGGTCAGTTAAGTTTGCAGGTCGATTCCAGTCCAAAAAGCCAAGCCAAAAGTCGATAGTATGTACGAGAGCCACGTAAGTTGAATTGGGAACGGTGCGCAGTAAACAAAGGAGCAGAGCGTACTGAACCGACTTGCTGAGAATAATAACAGCTTCTCTACGTGCCCTGTTGTTGTCTCTTTTTAACGTAAATATCTCTATCTATCTATCTCTCTCTAACATCTAAGGTATTAATGCCCCATTCGAATTCCTAGAAACTGTAACAGGAACCCATTTTGGGCATGTAGTAAAAGTGATTACTGACAATTACAATTTAAGGAATTTGGCCCCTGTTTAGAAATAATAGGCCCATATTTTTTATAACTTGTTTTCTTATAGCATTATACCATTTTGGAATGTTGGTTAGTTGCGTCAATTTTAAAAAAAAACTTGCCATACTAGTGTTCATACTTTTTTTTACACCACGATAAGTTAAATTTGGTTAAAAGTAAAAGTCTTCGAAAATTTTAGGGAATAAAATAAGTTTCATTAATTTTCGTGATAAAACAAGAGTTATTCTGGAGTTTTTAAGAATTGTGGTAGATAGCAGTACTATTCGGGTTGCCTATAAAAAAAAAGAAAAAAATATTTAAAAAATTGTGGTTATGGTAGTGAAAAATATCATAAACAGTCTCAATTTCTGAAGAATTTCATTTTTTTTATATAACTTAAAATATAATTGAGATATATTTTTTTTTCTTTTTTTCCCCGATTAGTCCGGGGCAGGTCTATCCTCCGGTGTTGATTATCGTTGAATTTTGGGACACGTTGTATGTATCTATTGAAATTATTACACTTTTAAAATAAAATAAAATTACTAAAACACTAAACGTTCGAATTTTTAAATAATTACAAAATCTAATTATATAATCATATAGGTAAATGTAAGTTATTTATATTATTTTTAATTTATTAGTAACTGAGGGCAAAATATATTACTTTTCCAATTGATGATAGATGGCGCTGTTTTGATAACTAAATCGATGTAGTTTTAAATTATTTTACCAAGGCTATTTTCAACTTTATTCATAAATATGGTATTTATTTGAAATACACCCGTCACCCCGGCTATAACTAAGATATAATAGAAAATTAACATCTAAACGAAGGAAAATACTTAACCTTCTTTTTTTGAAGTTTCGTAATCGGATAAAAAGTAGCCTATACGTTGCCCCGGGTTACTAACTACCTACATACAAAATTTCATGTAAAGCGGTCGAATAGTTTTTGCGTGAATCCGAAATACACAGACAGACCGACAGACAAAAGTTCTAAAAACCACAAATTAAGCTTTAAAACCCTTTATTTAGTCCCCTGGATTTGTTTCTTCAAAAAAATATTAGAACTATAGACACGACTTCTACAGGTTTATTATATGTATAGATTATGTTAATATATATATATATATATATATATATATATATATATATATATATATATATATATATATATATATATATATATATATATAAAATATTCCCCCAGTACGAATGTCAACTTTGTATTAATTACAGCCTATAATCATTGAGACATCATCTATCTGTGTGCTCAATTTCAAAGAATTACGTCATAATCATATACTTTTGGAGAAAATTGCCACTTGCTAGTGGTAAACTGACAACGCGCTAATTCCATGTTATTTGTTACATTTTGCTTATTTTAGCTCGGAGTTTTCTCAATTCAAAATTCGTCGGATGAATTAACCGTAATAAATTTCCTTCACCACGTAAAAACATTTGAGAAAATCCTGTGAAATCAAATTATCTCAAAAGAAAAAAGGACCAAATTGAGTAAAACCGACTTTCTAAATTATGGACAATTTTGTTTAGTTTAGGCTAGCTAATTCAATACCCCAATTTTGTTACACTTCGTTTCAAATGAATTAAGGTAAAATAATTTTTAAAATTAACAAAAAGTTTGGGTTTACTTCTGCCAACATAACTAGAAAAAAAAAAATATACAAAATACATTTTTTTATAGGATTACGATGAAAAGCCAGCACACAGCCTGCCTGATGGTAAGCGGGTGCTATGGTCCATAGATATCTACTTCTATCCTCGATTAAGAATCAAAATGTAGATGTGTTGTCACCCCTGAGGACTAAGATGAATTGCCTTGCATCCGGTAAAAAAGGGCTCCGGTTATTTACACTCACCATACAAAACACAGAAGCAAAATAGTGCTATTTTAAGAGTACGCTGGTATTCACTAAGAGCGTGGTCCTCCCCCGGTCGAGTCGACCCATTCGTGCTACAACCATAATATAGCTGCAACATGGTTCTACCACGTTGAGAATAATAAATTTAAGTTGAAACATAATAAATTATTTCAATAGAAGTTTGCTTATTTTAAAACCTCGCCGTAGTGTTTTCTGTATGTTAAAGTATGCCAGTATTTATGTTTCCTTAATATGAGTGAGTGCTTAACCACATTACTACCTGGTGGTAAGTGGTGATGAAACCCTATTTGGCAAATCGGGTAAGAATCTTTGGATGACATATAATCGGGCGGAAATACACGCTCACAAATTATTCCACTCCTATTATTCCAAGCTGTATGCTTTACGAAAGACGAATCAAAACGTTTAGACCCAGCAAACATATTATTGCCGGATGCTGGAAAAATGTGGTAGGAATATAATTCTTGCGCACGTTACTATATCTCAATCTAATTACAATATATAAATACTCGTACTTATGTACAAATTGGGCACTTAATTTCGACTTTGAATATCTAAAAACGAAATAAGGAAAGACAAGTTCTCAGGTGGCAACTTCGTACCGGTAAGCAAAATTTAGGGCGATCCTCCACTAGATGGAGCGACTAACTTGTGAGACATGCAAGACGTCGATGAAAGCAGGCGGCTTAGCCTACATTCAACAGGGAAATTATGAAGAGCTATATTGATGATGATGATGTTATCTAGGGTTGTATTTTTAAGTATATTTTAAAATAGGTATACGGTGGAACCACACAAACTACTTAAACAGCTTTTCAGGCTTAAGAATTTCCTGCAACGGGTCACATCCACCATACAGTGATTTGTTTGATATAAAACCATCCCTTCCCCTTTTCCTTCACGAGCAAGACGCACTAGAACACAAGGCGTAATTCTCTGTTGCCTCCAACGTGTAGGCCATGGGGCACTCGGTTTGGCCCTACACCTTGGGCCAGCCAAGTGGGTTTCTTTTTGTTCACCGTGGTAGGCCCAGAAAGAAAGGATACAGCGAAGGATGGTGTTTGGAGTGGATACAGCGAAACCCTATATTATTTGGGTCAACTTGGGGAAAACTTAAATAAATAGGGTGATAAGCAAAATTTAGGGCGGTCCTCCACTAGATGGAGTGACTACCTTGTGAGACATGCAGAACTTCGATGAAAGCAGGTGGCTTAGGATTACATTTGAAGCTTAAGTAAGCTTTAAGGTGTATTTTTAAGTGTATTTTAAAATAGTTATATGATGGAACCACATAAACTACTTAAACTGATTTTCAGGCTTTAATATTTTCTGCAATGCGTCACATCCACCATACAGTCATTTGTTTGATATATATATACTGGGTGGCGCCTAGGTTATTACGTTAAATAGCACAGCAGTTAATACAAGTTGATATATGTCTGTTATAATAATAAAATAAACAATAATAAAAGAAAATAAAAAATGCATTTTTCAAACAAAATAAATAGCGTAAAAAATTGACAAGAAATAAATCAGCTTCATAATATTAGTTGACTATATTTGGCTTTTTCGGGTTGTGTCCGGCCAAATTTTTATGTGTCCGGCCTGTCTGGCTTTTGTTAGGCTTTTTGTTAGTGTAACGCGTTGCACGCATCACTTGCAGAATAAATAAATAAGTAACGTATACACTTGAAACTGTGCTGTGATTGATTAATAAACAATTAACGTATGTAACGGAGCATTTTAGATTTTTGTCTCGGGGGGTTGGAGTTAGTGAGTTTTTTGGCTGCATGGCCTCAGAAAGGTATGTTTGGCTAAAAATTACTGTCCGGCTTTTAGGGCCAAAAGTCCGGCGTTTTGGAGCGCCAAGTCCTTTTTCATTTTAGGAGATGGCAACCCTAATCAGGTGATATCTGTATGCATTTACATGATGTTATTTAATATTAAAACGAAAAAAATGCTACTGCGACTAAAATATTAATTGTTATATATATTTTTTAGTTATGTACGTTTAAAGAAATTTATGTAGGAACCGTCTTTTCATTTAATCTGATAACTTTATCGTCACTCGGTATAACAACCCCTTTTTATTAAGCCTTAATTGCTGATACTAAACAATATAAATTATTTTAACATCGATTGTTTTAACTTAATAATAGTCTAGAATATCGTATTTCCCAGTTTAGTAGTCAGCGTTTCCTGTGACACATAGGCCTCTTCCAGCTTTTTCCATTCTTCTCTGTTGTTAGCTTTTCTTGGCCAGATTGTTCCTCCAATAATCTTGATATCATCTGTCCATCTTTTTGCTTGTCTGCCTCTTTTTCTTTTACCATCACGGGGTTGCCATTCCATTATGATTTTCGTCCATTTTATCTTGCTGTCTCTTGTCATGTGTCCTGTCCATCGCCATTTCAACTGTCTAATTTTCTTTATTATGTCTTCGACCTTTGTAGTAGATCTAATATCTTCTGCTCTTTTGCGGTCTTTTAGCGTTACGCCCAACATATTTCTTTCAATTCCCCTTTGACATGTTCTCAGTTTAAGAAGATGTTTCTGATTCAACGCCCAAGTTTCGCATCCATATGTAAGACATGGTAAGATACACGAGTTGAACACTTTTTTCTTGGCTGCCATAGGAAAGTATTTACTTTTAAATTTCTCTTTAAGAGACCAGTATCTTTTCCAAGCGCAAGCCACTCTTCTTTCTATTTCTATGTCTGTCTGATCTCTAAATGATAGTAATTGCCCTAAGTATGTATAGATTTTAACATATTTTTATTCCTTTTCTTTCTTTTTCTTAAAAAAAGAAAGAAAAAAGTAAATATATATAATATATATAATGAAGATATATTCAATATCTTCATTATCTATTTTTATGGCTATTTCTTCCATGTTTGTCATTACTTTTGTTTTTGATTTATTCATAGTAAGACCAACTACTCTGCTTGCTTTCGTCAACTGTTGTAGCATATGTTGGAGCGTATAAGCGTTGTCAGTTATGAGGACTATATCATCAGCGAATCTTAAATGATTAAGTTGCTTGCCGTTGATATTGATGCCAAAATTGTTCCACTCGAGATCCCTGAATATGCTTTCCAAGATTGCAGAGAAAAGTTTTGGGGATAGCGGATCTCCTTGCCTCACCGCTCTAGCTGTTGGGAACTCATCGCCGACTTTTTCTAGTTTTATTTGCGCTATGTTATTCGCGTATATATTTTTAATTATACGTATATATGTTTTTGGTACTCCTTGCTGGATTAGTGCCCTCCAAAGCGAGTCATGTTTAATAGAATCAAATGCTTTACTATAGTCCACAAATGCGACGTACAAAGCTTTACCGTATTCTTGGCATTTTTCTATTAGCTGTTTCATGACGCGCATATGTTCAGTAGTTGAAAACCCCGCTCTGAAACCAGCTTGTTCTATAGGTTGTTGTTCGTCCATTATCCCTAATATTTTGTTTAAAATCTATTGAGAGAACACTTTTTAAATATTCGACATGAGGCTTATAGACCTGTAGTTTTCAATTATGGTCCTATCGCCTTTTTGTGTAATAATATGATTGTGCTCTTGGTCCATTGAGAGTAAAGAATGTATACCACATTCCGTGCTTAAGATAGAGTTGTATATTTCTGTGAGTTTTCTTAGCTTTTCCGGTGAAATAACTGAAGTTTTAATCATTTCGATTGTAATCTGATCCGGTCCGGGTGCCTTATCGTTCTTTTGACTGTTGACAGCTTTTTCTATTTATGATTGTAGAAAAACTGGTATGTCTTCCACATCGTCACTGTCATCGAGATTTATAGTTAAATCTGGGATATTTTGTTCTGCTGCATAAAGTTTTCTATAGAAGTCAGTTGCTGTCTGGATTATAGCTTTTCTTGTCGTTTCCTGTTTTCCTGTTTTACTTTTAATATTTGTTATCCATGTTTTCTTCTCCACTATTTCTTTTAATGCTTTTTTGATTCCCCCTGTCTTTTTTATATAGTAGTTGAGTACGTTGGTTCTTTTTTCGGTTCTATCCTTTTTGAAGCTATTGCTTATTTTTTTACTTAATTCTGCAATGGCCCTTAGGTTTTGTTTGTCTTTTCCTAGTTTTAAGAGTAGTTTTTTTCTTCTATTAATCTTTTAGTTTCATTTTCTGTGTGAGTTGTCTTGGGTTTTGAGAATTTCTTGAATAGTGGACCATATATTTCGTTTATTACATTGTTATATTTTTCTTCTACTTCATTTTTTGGTTTGTTCACTAAACGTCGTGTTTTTGTAATGTTGACTTTTACGTTAAATTTGTTTCTATTTTTCTTCGGTTCTATACTATTTATTACTGCTCTCACCATGCGGTGGTTGGTGTTAAAATTAAATTGGTTTAGAATGCTTACATCTTGAAAAACTTTTCTGTTGTTAGTTGCTATGTAATCTATTTCATTTCTGTATTAACCATCTAGAGATAACCAGGTCCACTTTTTCCTTGGATCTTTTTTGAAAAAAACTATTCATGAATGCAAGATTGTTTTCCAACACCATTTTAATCATCCTTTCTCCGTTTTTACTTCTTCTACCAAAACCGAATTTGCCTACTACATTTTCTTCACCAATTCGTTGAGAGCCTATTCTACTATTAAAATCTCTTATAACTAAAACGTTTTTGTGTGTGTGTCTTGTAAAGCTGAAGACAATTGGTTATAGAAGAGGTCGTTAACCCGTTCTTCTTGTTGTTCAGTGGGAGTATATACTTGAATAACTGACCATTTGTGCCTGTAGCCTGGTAAATACATATTAAGTACAGCTATTCTTTCTGATATACCAATGAATTCGTCTATGTTTCTTTGTAATGTTTTTTTTAACCATGAAGCCAACACCATAACTTCCTTTTGTTTCCCCTTTGTAGTACAGAATGTAGTCCTTTCGATCCTCAATGATTTCACCCAGTCTTCTAACTTCACTTAAATCTAATATGTTCCACTTTATTTTTGAGAGTGCTAGCTCTAATTCGGTGAGCCTCTCTTGTGTTCTCAGTGTTAGGCAGTTTAAAGTGGAAATATAGAGTTTTCTAATTTCTTGTGGTTTTAGTATTTTGGTGCCACGGGGACCAGCCGGCTTGGGGGAGGTGTGCAACAACCCCTAGTGTTACGTAAATATAGGTATAACTTTTTTATAATTAGTATCAATAAATAACAGTAGACATAAATCTGCGCGATTGGATTTCATATTGCTTTTACGCAATTTATATTCCGATTCTCAAGCGTTCTATTAAAAAAGTTTTTCAAACTTAACACGGATTGGTTTATTTTATGAAACCTTTTGTTTATTGAGTTTACAGAACACTTTACAAACTTTTAATTTACGATCTGATAAAACAGTAGGCAAACGACAAATTATTTTTCTTTTAGTTTCGAAATGGAAAACGGAAATCGAAATTAATATAATAAATTACTTTCAAATCTAGGTTGCCTGTGTACGGTACCTACCTGTTCCCTTTTTTGTCGTCAACTGCTGTTTCTACCTTCTTTGAAGTTTAAAGATTTCCACTTTGAAGGGCAACACAGGCTCATAATGTGAGCTCCATCTCTAACACCAGAAGAATTTAAAGAATAGATAAATTTTAGGCGCAGAAAACGTCAATTTTTATTTCTTATTATTTGGCCCAACTTTCCCAAATTAATTTTGAAATAAATATTGATATTTATTCAAATTTAATAACATTCGATCTCTGCTTCACTGAAATTGAAGCATTGGGTGCAACAAGGGCGTATCACGTAAAAATAAATTTCAAGAAAATTGTAAATAAAGGTTTAAATGTCTTAAACTTTTTAATGTTTATAGTATGACTCCTACTTTATTCATTTGTGCTGTGATTTAATTTAATGATTCAGATATTATTATCACTTTAAAATACTTAGAAGCTATTGAAAAAACATTTTTTTTACATGTGCTATCCGCCCTTGTTGCACCCAACCCGTAAATAAATGGGGCGTTTAGTTTATTACTGGTTTTTAAGACTATAAATAACAACTATTTTAGATTTTTATATGAATTCGTTTTAATTGAAAGTAAATAACAATAATATAGTTAATATTATCAGGTGTTACTTTGCGGAAATCCATTATATAAAGTTGGTAAAAATTACCTTGCGTACATCCGCTCGATAAAATAAAATGATGTGTCTTACCTAGTTTGAAGAGCACCTCCCGCCCTCCCTCAATTGCGTGCACTATCCCCGTCACCACTAACCCGAGCACCACTACTCCCAACACTACTACACTACCACCACACACTTTATAACGTCGTAGAGCCATGCTGCAGCTATATAAGTAGTATAGTTGTAGCACGAAAGGGTCGGCTCGACCGGGGAAGGACCACGCTCTCACAGAATACTAGCGTAAAATAGCAGCTTAATGCTGCTGTTTCGTATGGTGAGTGTAGAGAACCGGAGACACGTTTTACTGGAAAAGAGGCATTCCATCTTAGTCCTCACGGGTGACAGCGCATCTGCATTTTGATTCGCAAACGAGGATACATGTAGATGTCTATGGGCCACAGCAACAACTTACCATCAGGTGGACTGTGTGCTCGATTGTCACCTTATCCTATAAAAAAAAAACACACCAAACACACCAAAACACTAACAGTGGTAGAGCCACGCCGCAGCTTTTGCTGTCGCACGGATGGGCCGGCTCGAACCGGGGTGGTACCACGACCTCACAGAAAACTAGCGTGAAGTAGAGGTTTCCTCTACTAGTAGAGGGACCTCTGCGTTTCGCTTGGTGAGTGCAGGTGGCCGGAGGCCCTTTATACTGGAAAAGAGGCATTCCATCTTAGTCCTCACGGGTGACAACGCATCTACATTTTGATTTGTAATAGAGGACAGATGTAGATGTCTATGGGCCGCAGCAACTACTTACCATCAGGTGGACTGTGTACTCGTTTGTCAACCTTATCCTATAAAAAAAACATTTACGACAAAACGACAAGTGTTTCGCCTCTATACGAGGCATCTTCAGGTGACGTAGACACTTCGATGGCTGACCGCTAAGCTTAGCTTATTATCGATAATCGAGGATATCACAACGCTTTTTGAAACAACACTTGGTGATATCTTTAAAAACCTTTTTAGATATCTTTTTATCCCGAGCCGATGTGTACTCTTCACCCAAATTTCTCTTCACCTTTCGCACATTTTTTTCCATGAATTTTCATTCTTTAATTTATTTTTTCCTTTCTTTTTCGGGGGAACATATTCCATCACTAATTTCAGACATTTTTTAACTTTAAATAAGTTTTTAAAACTGTAGGTCGTAAAGTGTTTGAAATTTAAACACACATTTGTAATCTATGCAACAAGGGCGGAGCGCCCCCTTCAAAATAAATGATTCCCACGCCGCCTAGAAGCGATATATCGAAATGAGTTTTGTCACCAAATACTATGTAGATGACGCATTACATATTTTAATACAATAACATCAAAACGGGTATTGGGTACCGAACGCCCTTGTTGCTCCCAATGCTTCAATTGTAAATTGCAATTTTAAGTTTTGATTTACCGTACCCTCGATAGTGAAGGATTACATAATGAGAATATCTGTATGACTTACATTATAATAGATCCATGATGCAGGTGTAATATGGGTGCAGTATGAGTCATCTTGACCGAAAAAGAACCATGACCTCAGAGAATATCGGCGTAAAGTAGTAGCTTAATATATGCTGCTGCTATTTCATATGGGAAGTGACGCGACCCATTGTACTCATAACGAAACATTCCATCTAAATCCTCAGGAGTAGCGGCGTAGCATGGGTTGCTTCACTTGGAGCCGCTAGAGCTAATATGCTGGCACTTAAAATTGCTAAATTGCTAATTCCTATATACGTTGTAACTCAGGGGCTTAGTGTTCACTGTAAATTTCACTTTCCTCTGAGCTACTACAGCTTTAGGAGTTAGCAATATAGCAATTTCAATAAGAAAAAGGAATTTGAGAGAGAATAAATCAGAGAAGAATTTAAGTATTTTTTAAATTTGCATAGTTATGATATATATAGTTTATGATACTAATTATCGTTTCTACCGATGTTTTACAATCTGAACTATTAAAATAACAAAGTTATATGAAGTTTTACTAAGTAAAAGAAAAATTAACTTCATGTTTTAAGGGAAGACTCGTGAGAAAACCTAGTTTGAGAATAATTAGGTTCAATAAAGTCTCTCAATTATTTGGAAAGCTTTTAAGAAAGTCTTTAAGGAATATGGAATGAGTTCGAAAAGTTATTCGTAACGACCTTTTGTATTTAGAATTCAGGTTTTCATTTTGTAACGTACACGTAAGTGTCAAGGAGTTTGTAATTTTCTTATTAATATTAAAGCAAAATAAATATCCAATTTTCATTCAGTCATTACATCCTATCAAAAGCTTACTTTGCTGAATGTTGTTGAATTTTGGCCACTGAATTTCGTCACTGTTGCTAAATTTTGGCCTCGCCCATAGATTTGTCTTGTATTGTTATCAGAAAAATGCTGCTGCCAATTTACTGTTTATGTTTGTTCTCTGTTACCTCTTACAATACTTATGGAATGATATGTGGCTGTGATAAATGATGTGGTATTATTTTTCGCCGCCAATACAATTAATTTGAAGGTGGTCCACGTTAATGTTGTGTATTACAGAATATTGTTGATAGATGTTTCGAAAAAATGGAGAAGAAGAATAAACAAAATATATGAATTAAGCATTTGTTTTTGCTAATTTTATTAAGGCCCACTAAAGTACACGGACATTGCTATAATATCAACGCAAACAGAATGTGAAGCGTGGAAGTTTTAAATCGCAAAATTATAATTAATGTAAGAACGTGACAGGATACTGAAACAAGTCTCAATTGTTACGTGTAACAATGAAATGCAAATTAAGCGCTTAATGACAACAAGCATCACATTTCCCATACCAGAAGACCGACCACGCTGGGAGAGAGGCGTGGAATTTTGCCTTGTTGCTGGGGCTGTCCCAGCTGGTACAACAATCGATTAGGGTACCTGATGTGGATGGGCACACAGCCAACTGCCTCGAACTTCTGCTGACGACCGATCCAGACAGGTACAATGTTCTGGTTACCTACCATGTTATAACCAATGTGATACGTCAAGCGATGGAGTATTTCATCCCCTTTGCTGACGTGCCAATTGGTGGTTAAGCTCGTCCATGGTTTAATGTCGAGTGCGCTCGTGCTGAAAAGCACAAGCATATGGCGTACTTATCCTGGGTCGATGCTCGAGACCGTAAAGCTCTGGATGTTAGCCTTAAGAAGAGAGCCTTTAACCAAGCCGCCAAGTCCTGCAAAAAAGCATTACGCCAAGCCAGTTTCAACCGCATTAAACGCATCGGTACAAAGCTCTCTGTCAAACCATCTGGCAGTAGAGCTTTTTGGTCTCTAGGCAAAGCGGCCGAGACAAACTTCTGTCGGTCTATACTGCCTCCGCTGGTGAAACCAGATGGCTCTCTGGCGCATGCATCCAAGGAAAAACGGACTTATTTCCTTCTCTTTTTGCTTGCAATTTGCGTCAGTAGCAACAGCGTACCATCTCAATTACCTCACTCCGGTACCTCTATGTCAGAGGTCCGTATCACCAACAAGGAGATTCTTTAAACCTTGCGAAGTCTAGACGTTAATAATGCTAAAGCTAAAGGTCTGTGCATCTAAATTGTCTCATGTGTTGACACGCTTGTTCCGCCTCTCATTCAGGACTAGAATATTGCCTAAATCTTGGAAGCTGGCCAATGTGCAGTCTGTGCCTAAAATGGTAGCCGTACCGACCCTGCCAACTATCGGCCAATTTCAATTACCTCCATACTCCGCAAGATTTTGGAGCGTATATTGAACACCCACCTCATGGAATACCTAGAGCAAAATGGTCTCCTCAGAGGCCGCCAGGGGTTTTGGCGAAATCGATCAACTGGGGACTTTTTAGCGTATGTCACTCACATAAGGGGCGAAGTCCTAGAAAACAGTACACTTGCTGTTTCCCTCGATGTTGCGAAGGCCTTTGACAGATTTTGGCACGCTAGTCTATTGGGCAAGCTTTCAGCGTACGGCTTATCCCCTGGTCTGATTGTCTGGGTGAAAGACTTTCTAAATGAACGGTCTCTCCGGGTCGTCGTCGATGGCTGCTCATCCGATACTGTGGCGACTAACGCCCGTGTTCCTCAGGGGTCCGTTCTCTCCGCAACTCTTATCCTGCTGCATATAAATAATCTGCTCATTTCCGGCATCTATGGTATGCAGGCGACAGCACAGTTGTGGAGAGATACCAACCAAACGCCCGGCCAGTCGGGATCAAATCTAGTCAGAAAGAGAGGCTATGGTTGAGCGTGTGAATCTCACACTACCGACAGTCTCCGAATGGGGCGATGCCAATCTAGAGAGATTTAACGCTTCCAAAACACAAGCGTGTCTTTTTACCGCTAAAAGGAGCCCGCTCACCTAGGCTCCTGTTTTCCGGAATGTATCCTTGGATTACACTGATCGCCTTCAGTTGTTAGGGGTTGAATTTTCTTCAAACCTAAACTATGGGCCCTTCATTGAGTCCAGAGCCAAAGCAGAGCAAGGAAACTTGGTGTCCTTGCAAGGGTGCGGCGGTACTTCACGCCGGGGCAGCTTCTTACCTTACATAAAGCGAAGTCCGGTCGTGCATGGATTACTGCTGTCACATATGGACTGATGCTGCAAAATGCCACTTGGCAGCGTTGGACTCAGTGGAGAGACGTGCTAAGAGACTCATTGGTGACCTTGATTTGGTTGAAACCAATCTTGTCAGTCTCGAGCATAGGCGCAGAGTAGCCAGTCTCTCGGTATTCTATAGGATCCATTTCGGCGAGTGTGCGCAGGAATTACACGCTTTAATTCCTCCCTCTCCCTTCCACTATCGGACAACCAGGCGGTCGGCGGGTCTTCATCCCTTTGTTGTCAATATTCCACACATTAGAACCAAATAGTTTGCTTCGTCTTTTGTAATACGTACAGCAAAGGAGTGGAATAATTTGCCGGCGTCTATCTTTCCGCCCGTATACAATCTGGGCGTCTCCAAGGCAAGAGTGAATAGGCTTTTGTTACGCTTAGACAGTGCGATTTACCATCTAAGGCTGCATCACCACTTACCACCAGGTGGGATTGTGGTCAAGCACTGCCTTATAATAAGTAAAAAAAAAACAAAATAAAAAATAAAAGCAGTCTTTATTCATACTTGTAGCTACAGGTGGCGGTAGCGAAGCTTCCATACAAGCCGAGAAGACCTGCTTACCTTATTAATAATATCAACTAATAAAATAAATCGTAAACTGTTTCAAAGTGCTCCTCTGTTCTACACAGGTCGTGACCTCGTAGCCTTATTATGTAACTTCAACACTTGACAGATTGCTTTCAATTTGAAATACACTGATTCGTGTTCTCTCTGTCTCAAAGCGAACAGGCAATTGAGCGATTAGTCGTCTCTTTCGCACATGTGGGCTTTTTACCGGGCTTTCGAGAAGACAATCACTCCCTTTCTAACCTGTGGCAAAATGTTCTATAATGAAATATAATTCTACGATTGTTTATATAGCAATCAGTATGGAAATCAGAAGCCAGGCTTTCAGTGTGAAGTTGTCGAGCGTGGGGGCGTGCGTTTGCAAAGTTCACTTGACAACTTCATATTCCAATTTACTCTGTGCGTTTACTTGAGCGAATGAAACTCGCAATATTGAGTTGGAAATTTATACTTTTTTATAGATGTTTAGTGAAAATGGAGGATAATAGTGTTTCTTGTGATCAATTGAAGTGTGTTAAAGTACTTATCAGCGAGGAAAATGTAAAATCAAAAAAGAGAAAACGTAAATTTTTATAAAACTGCTATAATAATAAAAACATATCTTGGGCTTACCCCTACGCCAATGACAGGTGGTGATCTATTTTAGAAATTAAACAGAAACCGTTCAACAATTCTACTACATTTCGAACTGGTGCAATAAATATTATCCCATAACACTTTTATTCACTTCCTATATCATAGTAATCACGTTTATTATTATAATTATATTCAACAATTGCGATGAAGGTGTAGGAATATCAGGAATTGGACCTGAAATGCATCATATCGTCACGCGTGCCCCACTAAACAGAAAAGCGAGGGATGCGGTACGCTAAAGTGGGACACATGATCATCAACAAACGTTTTTGTAATGAGGCCTGATATGATATTACAAAGTTCAAATTTCAACTTCCTCGTACATTATTTCCACGTTTCGGTGGTCAAAACTTACTGGGTACTGACCGAAATATTTTGAACGTGGGTGTGCACGTGCGTGCGTGCGTGCGTGTGTGTGTGTAAAATCTCCGGAAGAAATGATAAATAAAATACAATAGAAATCTTATTGAAAGTCATTTAAGCTTTACCACTGGTTCCTTCTTAACTTCTGTTACTGATGACGCTGATTTCAATTCAAAATTATTAAAATCGATTGAGCAGTTTATGTGCGGCGATCTGTGTGCTCGTTTGTCACCTTTACTTGTAGAAATTATACTTGTAAGGAAAATTAAACAACAGATCCTAAAGATTATTTTGTTTTACGTACTCTTAAGAGCGTTTAACAAGCTTTCCTAAGGGAAACATTTTAGAGTAACTACTAAGTTATAATATTTGTAATGTTTTTATTTTATTATATACAAATAAAATAAAATATTATATTTATATTTTATTTTATTTGTATAATATATGTTTTTTTAACAGTGGTAGAGCCACGCGGCAGCTTTTGCAGTCGCACGGATGGGCCGGCTCGAACCGGGGTGGTACCACGACCTCACAGAATACCAGCGTGAAGTAGAGGTTTATTTCTGCGTTTCGCTTGGTGAGTGCAGGTGGCCGGAGGCCCTTTTTACTGGAAATGAGGCATTCCATCTTAGTCCTCACGGGTGGCAACGCATCTGCATTTTGATTCGCAAACGAGGATAGATGTAGATGTCTATGGGCCGCAGCAACCACTTACCATCAGGTGGACTGTGTGCTCATTTGTCACCCTTATCCTATAAAAAAAATATAACGTAAAAGCGACTATTATTTAGTGTAGGGTAACGTTTAAAAAAATTAGGTATGATACCGGCATCTTAGATTTTTTTTTTTCGATTACGATCAGATCAGCATATTAGATTACGTTTCTAATTTATTAACAAAAAATCTAAAAAAACGCGTACACAACAGTGTACAATAATTATTATAAGATCCTTAATAGAAAGATAAGACTTATTGACTTTAATGAATTAATTCTAAATACGGTAAATTCTTAATGGTATATGCAGAAAGATGATACCTTTGCCCGTTAAGATGTAGGCTTAAGTTGTAAATAAAATGCGTAAAGAAACGATTTTTCATCATTCATTTTCTTGATAAAAGTTATTTTTTATTTAATTTTATCCTCTGTAATTGATTTTATAATTGGCATATTTAATCGACTCAGACGGCTTTACTTACGTAAACATCTTTAATCTCTGTATGTAAATGAATACTGTCTTTTCTTCACGGCGCCAACTAGTATCCGCCTCACTAAGGTAAACATAATATGTTCCTTGTATGAGCCTTTGCAGCTCATGTCGCTTGTGCTCGTCATGTCTTTTTACTAGCACCGGCCTTTTAGCGGTCTTTGATCATTACAGAACCCATCTCCCATTTTTTCTTCTAGCAAGGCATTTTGAAAAAAGAGGCATTTTGAGAAGAGAGAGAGAGAGAGAAAGTGCCTTCTAAACGTACCTCTTCATGCGTAATGAACCCTTGTATATCTACCATTCGGGAGCAATGGGGTTAGGAAGCTAGTAACCGAAAGCATCACTACCCTGCCCTACCCTTTCGGACTATCGCTCTTCCGCAATTTCATTATCAAATTTAAAAGTATGTGTTTTAATGAATATTTTGTTAGAAATCTTGGGATTACTACCACTACAGCCCATCAAAAGTCCGCTGTTGAATATAGCCTTCTCCTATATATTGCCTCATAGGGCGATTGTTTGTCATGGTTGCCAGCCAAACTCAGGTTGTCAACCGCAGTTTGTTATTTTTATTCAGTTGTCTGGAAAATGCTGCTGCCCATCTCCTGGTTCACGGTTATTATGATACGTATTAATATATTGCTGGGAATGAGGGCAAAAAAAAAATATAATAAAACGAAATACGAACGAATGAAGGAAAGTATCGCACAGGCGAGTAAGAGGCATCAGTCTGTAATTCTAAGAGTCCCACTGTCGTTACTATGTTACCCGTTGGGATATTCTACTAGTGTAGGGAAGGAAGGCCGTGTTGCTGAGAGGCTGCCCTGTGTTACATTGAGATGGGTAGTAATGATGTTGGTTTGCATACTTTGGTGTTATCATGTAATTGTGGTCTTGATAGTAAGCAGGGTTTGTTACCGAGTAGTGTTCTTTTATTTAAATACCTTTGAGGATAATTTCTTACATCAGGAGTGAAATGGTTTCTTACAATATCATTATACTCATAACTTAAATAATCGGGCTATATTTTTAATTTATATTTGACAGTGGTTATTAAAAAACAAGTAATTTAGGTTAAGGAAATCATTGACGGAAGTAAAAGACAGATGATAAACATAAATCTTTTCTCCGGAAGTCCGTTCTCTGACATTGTTCGAGATATTTATTACTTCCTTCTTATAAAGACGATGATCAGAACTGGCGTTCTACTTAAAATCAAATAGAAACCTTATTATAATTACGATAGCAATAGGCGTCTTACTAAACTGATACCTAAACTGGATCTTGTCAGAACAACGAAACACATATATCAATCTATGTGAGTTGCCTATGTTCTGCAGTGGACTTGTTATAGCTGTAATGGTAATAATGAAAGTGCCAACATATTACACCCATTTTGACGGCTAATAAAGGATTACCTATGTTATAAACAATAGCCTTCTTGACTTCCCTGCATATATGCATTTTGTAAGAATACTACAGATGGCATTAATTATATGGAAAATTTGCAACTACGCTGACTGACGTGATTTGGCGACATTTGGATAAAGCGTATTATAAATTAAATAAATCACCATTTTTGGTAGTAAGACCTTCTTCTGTAGATCAGCTAAGTAACCATATGTACAGGTAAGATTAATACAAGGTAGTGGGACTCAGTTTCTGACTAACAGGTTCCGTCTGAGTAGGTTATTTCACTCACTTATTTTTGCCGCCAAGCAGACACTAGAATTATTCTGTATCACTGACATATTCATATTGTTTCTTATGCACATTGCAATCAAATCTATGGCAATTGTGTTAGAAAATCCATTACCCCAGTAGATGGAAGGCTACTGGGGTAATGGATATGGCTATATAGCTATCCCGTATATGTCAGACGTGAAATAAGCCGACCGGAACAGAGTGCAACGCTGCAGTTACTATTACTAGAATTCTAACTGCGTACGAACTGCGCTCGTCACAGATATGCTAAGAGGAGCGATTGCAACATTTTTCTTATGCAAGTAAAGTTGACATACATTTAGTATATAATAATAATAATAATAAAGTAATTGTATAATAATAATATAAAAAAGTATTTGTTGTGATAAAGGACTTACCCCTCTATCCTTAGCCAACGAGCAATGGCAAGACCCGGCAGTACAGAGCATTTCCGACTGGGAGACCGTATGGAAGGAGAAAGAGCTCCACGGGAGGTTCTACAAGGCTCTACATGAGCCTTTCGTAGACACAGTCGCCTCCCTCCACTGGCTACGTTTCGGTGACCTCTTTGGGGAAACCGAGGGTTTTGTCTGTGCGATACAGGATCAGGTTATTAAGACCAACAATTATCGGAGATACATCCTAAAGGATGGCACCGTTGACGTCTGTCGAGCTTGTCGCCATCCCGGTGAGTCACTTAGGCATGTCATCTCCGGTTGTTCGGCGCTTTCTAACTCTGAGTATTTGCACAGGCACAACTTAGTAGCCAGGATTCTACACCAGGAGCTCGCTCTGAAATACGGTCTCGTGGATCGGAAATTGCCGTATTATAAGTATTTGCCGGAAGCCGTGCTCGAAAATGACCGCGCCAGGCTCTACTGGGACCGGGCCATCATCACAGACAGGACTATTCTTGCGAATAAGCCTGATATTGTGCTGATGGACCGGGCACAGTCAAGGATATTTTTGGTCGACATTACCATTCCTTATGACGAGAACCTCGTGAAAGCCGAAACAGATAAACTGACTAAATATCTGGACCTGGCTCACGAGGTGACCGACATGTGGGGTGGATTGCCGGCCGAAATTATACCTGTAGTCGTCTCTGCGAACGGGTTAATCCCAGTCAGCCTCTCGGGTCATCTGAGGCGACTGGGACTCCGTGACGGACCGCTCCAAGCTCAAATGCAGAAGGCGGTGCTCCTCGATACCGCCCGCATCGTCCGCCGGTTTCTTTCCCTCTCCCCCTAACCCTCGGCCGTTTGGTCTCCCCTGCCGAGGGCTTCCATCTGGTTGGGTTTTTATTTATTTATGTATTTTTTATGTATTATTTTATTTTGTTGATATTTATGTATGTTTATCATTTTCATTTACAATTATATATTTATACAGCCCAACCAGATGAGAAAACTATATAGATACCCCAAAGTAAGTAGGTAATGGTTCTAAGTAAGTTAATGGGTCAGTGGAACACAGTCTTATACCTACCAGGTGAGTGGCAAACCATAGATTATAAATATTAAGCGGGGTATATTCCAGGGCGACAGGGAGAACAGGGAAAAAAGGTTCTCAAGTGGCGGCCTCGTACCGGCGGACGAAGTGTAGGGCGTCCCCCCACTAGATGGAGTGACGACCTGGTACGATATGCAGGAAGTCGTAATATCGTGCTTTGTGACATTACTTATGTTCAGCATTGGACTTGTGAAGGGCTGTAATGATGATGATGATGAAGGTAAATCCAACTATTAACTGACTGATTATGATATTACTAAAAAGTATAGAACCAGTATGTAGCTGGAGCGTAATCCTTATTGATATCGTTTGAATAATTATTTTTGTGTGTTTGTCAAATTATTTTGTATGTTTATTCTTTCTTTCTTTCTCCAAGTGAAAACACAATTGATGCTGCAAGCAGACTCATCACGAGCTACCACGCCCGCGTCGTTGGCAATTTCTTCCTACTCTATAACCCTTGTTAGCACGGATCAAAACTCGACTAACAAGTAAAAGGACTCTCAACGATTTTAAGGACCTACTTAATGCGGTACTTTTGGTTCGATCAAACTATACCGAGATAAGCAGATGTCGTCGTATATTACTTTAAGTGAGCTGACTATAGTTTTGTGCCAAAAGTACTTGAACAGTGAATATATAGGCGAGGGACCTGCGTTTTTGTCGGATTAGTTACAAAAACAGTCATTATTGAATTTCAGGTCGGGACATATTGTGCCATTATTAGCACCGTGAATTTTCTATCACTTAATTTTTTTTTCTTTACAAGGTATACAGTTACCAAGTCAATTAGATACTGATATTATGAATATTTAAATAGTATGCTTTTTTTTTGGATTTAAGCTGGCGACTGCTGGCTTCATCGATTACTTTAGCAGTTTTTCATTTCATTTCTTTTTACATTTGATGATAGATGGCGCTGTTTTGATAACTAAGTCAGTGTAGTTTCAAATAACTTTACCAAGTTTATAACTATATTTTAAACTTTATTTATAAATATGGTATTTATTTGAAAAACACCCGTCATCCGGCCTATAACTAAGATATAATAGAAAATTAACTTCTAAAGGAATGAAAATACTTAATCATCTTTTATTTGATGTTCCGTAATCGGATAAAAGTAGCCTTTAAGTTGCCGCGAGTTACTAACTACCCACTTACAAAATTTCATGCAAAACGGTCCAGAAGTTTTTGCGTGAATCCGGAATATACAGATAGACAGACAGGCAGACAAAAATTCTAAGAACTACTAATTTGGCTTCAGAACCCTTTATTTTGTCCCCTGAACTTGTTTTTTCAAGAATATATTAGAATTACAGACACGACTTTTCTACAGATTTATTATATGTACAATTTAATTAATGCACTAGAATAGTGCATTAATTAAATTGTATATATAATGATTTACCTAAATTAATTTTTAAACTATGTATGTCAACTCAATTAATATAATTACCTTTTGTATTATTTATGTTAGCCTCATGGTCACTGATATTATTAATTTTTTTATTGGAAGTCATGTAGTAATTGAGATGTCATCAGCAAATACGAGTAGTATACACTTATATGATTAGTGATATGGGCAAGTGCGGTATAATGTACCTATTTATGTCTGCTTTAGTAATAATGTTACATTGTTGCCTATTAGATACTAGATACTATAGAACTTCAGTGGATATCAACATATATATTATATATCAACATATATAATATCGCACGACAATGGTATCATTTTGAATTCAGAAAAAACTAAATTACTTATTATACACTCCCCATACTTAAAGCCTTTAAATACACCTCCGTTTAGGTATACTCATAGTTATTCTTGCATTCATGATAACCTATTTAATTGTAAATGTAATCCTATTGAAAGGGTAGATCGCGTGACGTATCTTGGTGTTGTTGTGGATTCAGTATTTTCATGATTTCATATGTAACTATATATAATAAGCGATCACGAGATTGAGGTAAATTTCTTCACTCATCCTGAGATAGTTGTGCCAATCCTTCGAAACAATTTTTAGTTCGGTTAATAAATTAACATGGGAATAAATTTTCCTTTTTTTTAACCACTATTTACACCACTTTTTGCGCATATTTTTTAATCTTTATATTTTAAAATTAATAATAAACCAAGAACGGCTAAAGCGTCGTCGTCGTCTGATGACATCTTGAGATGGAAATGTTGTTTGCGGTCATAGAGAACAGTTAAAAATGAACGTGTGTGGGTGCAAAGGACGTCAGTTTTCACTCTCAGTTAAAACTGGTCAATCAAAACCGATAGTTAAAAGTGATCGTGTGTAGCCCCCATAAGACACGCATCGCATTACTGCGAGCGATTTTCCGCCAGTTACTCGTTTTCTAAAATAAACCTATATTAAATAAAAATATTTAAAATAATAAGTGTTCCATTTTCAAAGGATTGAGTCGTATAAGTATAAGCTATCTGTATCCGTTTGTAAACCCTATGCACATGCCTGTAACTACATATATTCTAAATCTATATCAGTGACTGTATTGTCTTTCTCAGATACTTGTTTTGTACCAAGACGACACATGCAGTTATAGATAAAGTTTTTAATATCTGTAGTTCTAGCTATAGTTGTCCGGATAGAAATTTATCTGTAAACATATGTATCCAACATATAAGTAAAATATTGCCAGTGACAAGCAAATGAGTAATCAGTATTCAACTTGTCTTAGCATGCCTCTTGTATTGAAAGTGAAAAATGAGAGCCAAAGATGTTTTATAGGTCCAGATACCGTGTTGCTAACACACCGTACCGTTCATAGTGATGCCAATCTTTGATTCATGTGTGTGCGTATCTTACGTACCATGGCTGCATTAATGTGCGTGACTTCGGTAATAACAGTGCGAATCGATTACCCAAAAAATGTGGGAGATTTTATATTTCATTCATATTGACGTACCTATTGATTCTACGAGTATAAAATGTGTGTGCGAGGCGTGTGCATTTGTGTACATGTGTGTATGGGGAAATGGTTTCTTATGTGTGTTTTATGTAGGTACGAACATCGCACTAAAATATTGAAGATATGTTATAAAACCTATAATTAATGTAACAGTTAAAAATAAATAAAAAACCACAGTAGGTATGTGTGTACGTAACGTGTATTTATAATCTATTATTATTAAATATATACAGAGTACTATTTACACTCTATAATTTGGGTAAAATCTGTAAAATTAGACCGTTTAAAACTCCTATACAGATAAACTTTCCGGTTGATCATGACATTAAAAAATGGTAAAAACATTTCATAGACTAGGCAACACTCGAATATTATTGCGCAGTATTATTACTTGTATTGACATTTAGCTTTCGTATTCTTTTGCAAAGAAATACACCATTAAATTGTATACTTATTTATGAAAAGTGATGTTCTTATCCTTATCTTTTTTCCAAGAGTAATTTTTACATGATTTCACAGCACAAACACTCATTTTGCGAAATTAAAAACACCGGTGCGTGACATATGTTCGCAGTGAACGTCGCTGGCGTAATGGCGGAACGATCGAACGAATACACCAGTATTTGAAATGGAAGCGTTTTAGGCGCGGTATCTGGACCTATAAAACATCTTTGATGAGACCATAATAAAATTCACTATGTAGTAAATGTTTTGTAAGAATAGAAGCGACTTCAAAATAATTAAAAATGGGCAAACATTAATGAGCTCATCGGCTGTTGGTTCTTCGAGCTATATGGCCGACCCATTGCCACTTCAGCTTAATAATCCGTAAGGCTTTGTCGATCACTCTGCTTCTACTGCGGATATCCTCATTTATAAGTTTATCGCGCAGAGAAACCCCGAGCCTTTGATTATATACATGTCTAGATAGAGCGTTGCGCTGCAATTGCAACAAAAACGACCGGCCCGTTTTGAAGCGCTTGTGTGCATATTACGCACACAAGTATGCGTTACTACTATTGTTTAACAAGCGCGCTGCGTCACTCGAGGGCGAGCCGAGTGATACCAGCTCTTGAATATTTCCCATTAGATTAAGTACATACTCATTTGACTTTAATTTTTTTTTCTATATATACTTATTTCATTTGCCTAGTTATAAAATAAAATGAATTGTAATTTTAATTTAATTTCATTTTAATTATCAGTCAATATATGTACATTTTATTGAGATTGATTTGAGAGTAACCGACATAGCCCAACGGATTAGTAAGCTGAAGTGGCAGTGGGCCGGCCATATAGCTCGAAGAACCGATAACCGATGGGGAAGAAAGGTTCTCGAGTGGCAGCCTCGTACCGGTAGGCGAAGTGTAGGGCGTCCCCCCACAAGATGGAGTGACGACCTGGTAAGACATGCAGGAAGTCGATGGATGCAGGTGGCTCGGGACCGTGCTCTGTGGCATTCCTTGGGGGAGGCCTATGTTCAGCAGTGGACTTGTGAAGGGCTGTAATGATGATAATGATGATGATATGTACATTTTAACTTGCTCACTTATAAAAATAGTGATTTAATATATTATGTTAAATCATTTTCGTATGTGTAATATGTACAACTATTTGTCATCTTTGTGTAGGTACCATGTTTAGCGAATACATAACTAATCATTTTTTGGTATTTATATTACTTTTGGTATTTATGTATTTTAGTTATAGTTTTGTAAACAAATAAATGAAAATTTTATATACATAAATATCAATAAAATAAAATACAAAAATTAATAAATAAAACCCAACCAGATGGGAACCCTCGGCAGGGTAGACGAAACGGCTGAGACTTTGATTATATACTTTGCTTAATAAGGAAATCTGAAACCCAAAATATTAGAAAGAACTAACAAAAATACTATTTAGTGCATAACGTCACGGGTTTCCTTTATTTTTTGTAGGTAAATTATCATGTACTGAACAAATAAATAATGAAATTTTTAAAATAATAATGTTCTCTTGATCGAAAGATGATGTAATGATATTTGTATTTTGTCTCCCATAGTTTCCCCAAATCTCCCTAGTAATAAGCTGACAACACCGGCTAATGAAACAAACCTACAAAATAACGAATTAAAATATCGTGTTTTCTTAATATAATAGCGGTTAAATAACAAAACTTGCTGATGAAAAGTGATCATGGTGTTATTATACGGTTTTCCCACATAATTACGATACAATTTGACAGCAGTAACCGGCATAATTAATTATTTTTCGTGAGCACGTTATCCTTAAGTGATTCAAATGACACTGACGTAAGGGAGAAGCGAGTCTACCAATTTTAGTAGACTTTATTTGCGCCGTTTGGTACGGTCAATGTGGCATCTAGACATGTATATAATCAAAGCCCCGAGCATAGTCTTCTCAATAGCTCGTTGAGCGAGTTTGAGCTTCCTCATACAGCCAGCAGTGAAGGACCACGTCTCAGATTCATAAGTCATCACTGGCACCACGCACTGGTTGTATAAGTTCGTTTTAAAGTTTTGAGGTATAACTGATGAGAAGACGTGTCGTAATTTCGCGAACGCTAACCAGCGAAGTTGAATCCGTCAATTGACGTCTCGGTCGAAGCTGGTCTTACCTAGTGGGAATATTTGTCCCAGGTATATTCTCTTACACTCGTTACCAATTTCGAGCTTAGTGCTCCCATCAACTATCGGCATGGGTGTGAGATGGACGTAACACATGATTTTTGTTTTATCCATGTTGATCCCAGAGCTATCCGTTGGGGGACACTATTGAGGTCATTGAGTATAGTAATAAGGTTCTCCAGCGATTGGAGATTGCTATGGCAGCATAAGGACTATATCGTCGGCAAATCGCAGGTGAGTGATGTGCTTGCCATTGATGTTAATACCGTATCCTTTCCAGTCCATTCCAAAGAGTCCAAAACGTCTTCCAATGCAGCGGTGAAGAGTTTCGGGGATATAACGCCACCATGTCTTATACCTTTCTGCAATTGGATGGGTTTCATTCTCTGGTTCTGTACTCAGATAGCCATCGTAGCCCTACTGTAGAAATACTTCAGCACTTCGACCAACAGTCAACTTGGCACAGCTGAATAGACTGTAGCACTGAATCAAAGGTTTTCTCATGATTCATATACACAAGGCAAAGTGGCAGATTGTACTCTACAGTCTTTTGTATAATTTGCCTAAGGGAACGTACGTCTGTTCAGTTGCCTGTATGCTGACAAATCTGCTGAAGGCTGCAGCTCATTTCTCATCGAGGGGGACGGCGTGTTGACTTTATTAGACATGACCTCTGCAACTTAACGTTTAGGTTCAGTGTGCCTCTAACCATTCGCTACCAGTTTTCACCCTCACGATCGCTGAGACATCACTGAACAGTTGCCATCTAGTCGTTATATTCATTATTGTTGATCTATTTTTTTGTCGAACCGTCGGGTACCAACCAGCTCCACTTACTGTAGGGCCGCTACTGGAAGAAAGAGTTCATCATAAAGAGTCCCTCTTTCTTCATGAAGTAGGGCTGCTGCTGGCCCTTTGGGTTCCGTTGCTCTATTCCAAATTTCTCTACCTTCAGCTCACCGTTTATTCTTGTGCCTAGTTTTGCGTTGGAGTCTCCTATTAACACCGTATAGTGAGTTTTGGAGAAATGCATGGCTCTAGAGCTATATATTTTTTTATACAAGGATGACAAACGAGCACACAGTCCACCTGATGGTAAGTGGTTACTGCGGCCCATAGACATCTACATCTATCCTCTATTACAAATCAAAATGCATTGCATGCATGCGTTGTCACCCGTAAGGACTAAGATGGAATGCCTTGTTTCCAGTAAAAGGGTCTCCGGTTCTCTTCACTCACCATAAGAAACACAGCAGCGTTAAGTTGCTATTTTACGCTGGTTTTCTGTGAGAACGTGGTCCTTCCCCGGTCGAGCCGACCCATTCGTGCTACAACTATACTAGTAATATAACTGCAGCATGGCTCTACCACGTATAGATATATCTTCATACATTTCCTCCACCTCCTCATCGAGATGTGTGTAGGTTGGTGCGAAAACTTGTATGAACTTAAATGAATACCGTTTGGTGACCCTGAGTATAAGGAACGTAACCCTCGGCGATACACTCACAATATTTACAACGTTGTTAACGAGAGACTTGTGGACGATAAATCCGACACCTCCTTGGGAGAGATGGCCGCCCGGTGATAGATCAAGTAGCCGGAGTCGAGGATTACCGCATCCTTCCCCTCTCTTTGGACTTCAGATAATCCCAGCCCAATTTGTCTATCTCTTTTTCCAGCACTAGCATCTTCTCGTCAGCCCTCAGGCTGCACGTATTATATGTTGCCAGATCAAGTCGTCTTAGGTGGCAACTGAACCACCACCAGATATTCTTAGCACCCCCTGTCTCGCAATGACCATGATCGCCACCGTAGTCGCTGTTTATTTGTGTCGTTGCTCATGGAGGTTGTTTGAGATAGTTGCCACGCTGGCGAGCGGGTTGGCAACCGCAGTTTTTTATTGTACTACTGCTGTTTTCAGAAAGATGCTGCTGGCGATCTCCTCAATCAGTTTCCCTCTGTCGCTTCTTACAAAATCCACGGGAAGATATGGAGTAATGGATATTCTTCAACACACTGCCTATTTTATGGTTTTTAATTATTTAGTTTAATTGTCGTTAATTTTGTAATCGTTTTAGTATTAGCAACTTTAGGGTATTTTGTTTCTATGACGAGAATTCAACAAATAGTAATCGCGAAAATTAAAGTAGTAAATATTTTGTATTATATAATGTTTACATAATGGATTTTTGATTTCCGTCGAAATTTGGGCGGTGCTGCAGTCCCTTCATCGGTGCCAAGTTGACTGTCGGTATATCGAAGTGCTGAAGTGTTTGTACAGTAGGGCTACGATAGCTATCCGAGTACAGAACCAGAGTACGAAACCTATCCAACTGCAGAGAGGTGAAAGATAGGGTGAAGTTATATCCCCTAAACTCTACAACGTTGCATTGGAAGACGTTTTCAAGCTTCTGGACTGGAAAGGATACGGTATTAACATCAATGGCGAGTACATCACACACCTTCGATTTTCTGACGATATAGTCCTTATGGTAGAATCGCTGGAGGACCTAAGCCCTCACACACTGGAGGACACAAGCTCAATGACCTCAATAGTGTCTCCCAACGGATAGGTCTTAAGATGCACATGGACAAAACAAAGATTATGTTTAATGTCCAAGTCACACCTATGCCGGTAGTTGTTGGGAGCACTAAGTTCGAAGTTGTTGACGAGTATGTTTACCTGGGACAAATAGTCCGACTAGGTAAGTCCAACTTCGACCGAGAGGTCAATACATCTTCTCGTCAGACATACCTCAGAACCTCAAAACTAGATTTTACAACCAGTGCGCGTTGCCAGTGATGACTTACGGAACTGAGACGTGGTCCTTCACTGCTGGCCGTATGAGGAAGCTCAAGGCCGCTCAGCGAGCTATGGAGAGGGCTATGCTCGGAGTTTCTCTGCGTGATAAACTTAGGAATGAGTATATTCGCAGTAGAACCAGAGTAACCGACATAGCCCAACGGATTAGTAAGCTGAAGTGGCAGTGGGCCGGCCATATAGCTCGAAGAACTGACAACCGATGGGGAAGAAAGGTTCTTGAGTGGCAGCCTCGTACCGGTAGGCGAAGTGTAGGGCGACCCCCCATGAGATGGAGTGAGTGATGGATGCAGGTGGCTCAGGACCGTGCTTTGTGGCATTCTTTGGGGGAGGCCTATATTCAGCAGTGGACTTATGAAAGGCTGTAATGATGACTTGATGGAAACAATGAAACGTGGTTAAAGGCAAGAATTCCTGTTTTAGGGGCTCTTACTTAGGCATGACAGACTCTCGTAGAATCCGACAGCTGTCTCCAGTGTACATGTTCAGAGTTTCCGCTCTATTTTGGTGCGAATAGCTACTTCAAACCATACATATAAATTTCATAAACATTACTAAGGTTATCAAAAAGTACTCCCATATTCTCTTCTATATCCGAATTATCAGCAGGTGGAAAATAAGTAAAGGAGGGAATAGTTAAAGTCCGACAGTAACAGTTGACTTGCCGGAGAAGATTCTGAATTATTTAACAAAAAAGCCAATATGGCCTACAGCTTCTTAAGTTTGTTCCGCTAACTTTAACAATTATCCTAATTTCCTTCTGTCTCGAAGTAAGATATACGTTTACTAGATTGCTAAGAGATAATAAAGAAGATTGCTATAAAGTTTGGAACCAACTTCACGTTGTTTATCTGTGGTATGAAAACAGTTATATTTTAATTTAGTTTAAAATCAAATAAAAGATAATATCTCAAAGTAAGGAAGTAGTAATCTTTCTCAAACAGCAGATGTATAGTAGTATTTTTTTAATGAAGTGAGTAATGTAGTATTATTTTTCAAGATGCAGGAAGGATACAGGTGGTTCACGAACATGATATGTAGCGTTTGTTGCTAAACCTATGTATAACAGCCTAATGCAATGAGGGCATCCACGACTTTTTCTGCCACCAGGGCGGCGCCACTTTACAGTGAGGTAAAATATTTGACAGATTTCATAGCGGGGATGATAATTTCGTAGGAAAATGTAATCTTTAAGGTTTCTTTCTGTATTATTAGTTCTATTTTATATTAATTAAGTACATTAGAAATGAATAAACCAAACTATAAAATATAACTAAAAGTCGATTTTTTTTTAAAAAGAGTTATAAAATGCCAAAAATTAAAAAAGCAAACCACTGACGCATTGTGTTGTGAATTAATATAATATTCTAGATAATGATAAACTATTTTCATAAAACTAATTTCTCAATTAACTGACATTGCGTAACAAAAACTTTACCTCAGTCGCAACTAGCGACATGTGGTGAGTGGAAGATTATTAGCCCTCATTCCGATAATGATGATGAAATATTTAATAAATGCCGAAATATTACTCAGTTATTTCGATATTACAGACACTTCAAATGTATGTGTATGTGTATAGATTTGTAGATAACTGGTTGGGAACATTTTTCTGGTCAACAGATATTTCATTTAAGTCCTCAGAAGTGACAACACATCTTCATTTCATTCTTGATCGCAGATAGGTGTGTGTCTATGGGCCACAGCATCTACTTCAGGTGTACTGTCTGCTGCGTAGTTGCTATGTACAGTTGTAATTAGCACTCGGTGAATAGTAATTTAATGTGCAGTAGCAGCAAAACCAATTAAAATAATTTAATTTTGTTAAAGTAATTTAATACAATAATACAATACAATACAATACTCTTTATTGTACACCAAGAAAAGATAAAAATATATAAAAAAATAAACAAATATTGAGGGAAATACAAAGGGCGGTCTTATTGCTACACAGCAATCTCTTCCAGACAACCCAGAAGAAGAAATAAATAAAAATAAGAAAAAGAACTATGGGAAGGTTGCACTAAAATAAAAAAAAATTAATAATAATTTGTGATTTCATTAACTGGTTAAGTGCGGATGACACGCCAGGCGTGCCATCGATTACTTTTGTGTATGGCGTATGACACACGAGTCGTGTCTTTTTAAAAATCGTTCTAACTCGCTCAAATTGCGTTTTTGGAAAATTTATCCAGAACAAAATATTCATTATTTTGCAAGTAGTTCATGCCTGCGGCTTCGTTGCTGGATATCTTGAAAATTTGAAACTTTTAGAGGTTGACAACCTTTTTTTAACTTGTACATTACATTTGTGGGTTTTCAATCACGTTGTAGAAAAATAGTCTAATAAGTAACAAATAATACTCATACTTCATCAGAGCGATCGCACTCATTGCGATCGCTCACAAACTCAAGTTGAAAATAAATTTCTGGAAAACAAGTTTCCTGTTAAAAAAAAACAATGCGTTTGTCACATTGTTTAATTTTGCTTAAAATGGTTGAACTGCCGTCTTATTACTATCATATGGCCGAATAGACCTACGAAGTACCATGTGCTCTTGTGATATGGTATAAGGTTTATTTTTGCTTGAAACAGTTTGAAACTGTTCATGCATAAAAAAGTTCACCAATAAATAGTCTTTTGTTAATTCGCCGCCGTATAACCCCGGCGTTTGTTTCCTTTTGAAAACACTTGTTTTGCTATTCTTAATAATTAGACGTTTTCAAATCGACTTTACTTTTACATTTGTATAACATTCAATAATATTTAACATTTGTAAATATTAATGAATCATAAACCTTATTTTTTTCCAAATTAAGGTTCTTGATTGTTTGATATTTACAAATATTATTATTAGGTGAAAATTTAATTTAATAAAAACCAAGGTTTTCCAGGGTGATTTAGCTGTACCTACTTATATAAATGATTTTTTATAAAACAAAAAATAGTTGTAATTGATGTTTGATGTCAACTAAACTTAATTAGGTCTAAACAAGTCAAAAAAGCATAAAAAAGAACATTACTTTTACACATGGCTTATGGCACAATAGGCTTCTCATCATCTTCTGTGGCGCTCGACACGCCAGGCGTGTCATGAAATATTTGTTCGCCGCCACAGCTAAAAGTTGTCGAAAATTGGTGCCGCAAAGAATCGGTTAAGTTGACTAAAGTTGTTATTTATTGTTTTTCTTCAAAATCTTTCAGAGATTTATTGTGCTTCAAACACAGGTATTACATGAAATCAGGTAATACAAATCAATCTTAGCTACGGCCTAGCGTTTAATACTACTGCGGGAATAAAGTTTATTTAAAAAAAAAAAAACGATTTAAAGCCGAATGTTGCCGGGTCAATACTGAATGCGTGGTAACATAAATCGAATACACTTTTATTCTAAACTTTAACTACTTATCTTCTCCATCGGCCTGTAAAAGGTTTTTACAGAATAGTCGGTAGATTGAAATTTGGGGGTTTCCCTCTGTAGCAAGATTTTACATAATTGCTAAGCTTGGCAAGCATAATTGTAAATAATTGACGAAACAATTGGCGATTGCAGTACCAAACGGCTTGCATCATTTAATCTCCTCAACGGTCTAGATATTTTAAGTGTGATGTAAACGGCATGGTTTTACCGTGATCTTTCAAAAGAGATCTTTCTAGGTTTCCCATGTCTTCCGGCACCCATAGGACGAAATGGGGGATTTTCACATAAAGTCACCAAACGACGTTTAATTTGAAATGTTAAAATTTACAAACTTTAAATTCAAACTTGACTCTTATAATGCATAAGATTAAGGAAAATGTATATTATGTCTTTAATTTTTTTTTACAATACCGGCGTATTACGAAACCATCTTTACTTCTTTTAAAACTTTAAGCAACACGCTTACTTCAGCTTAAGTGTACATTTTCGTACTTTACATCCGTGTTTCTTTAGCGAATACTGGTTGTTCTTGACCTCAAATCGCTGTTACAATTCCTTTCATCTTTGAGATTTGCTAGGAACACTTAGATACTCAATAGAGAAATATTTTCTACAAAATTGGTATGTTTTCTGGCATTTATTATATCTTGAGTTGGAGTTCAATATTTATATTTATTCTATAACATTATTTTATCTATACATATAAAATATAAAATTATTTGTCCTGAATGACTGACGGAATGTGACAACACACACCCTAACCGCTAAAACGCCTAAACCGCTGATCGTAGAGACCTGAAACTTGGAGGGTGTGTTCTTTGTATGATGTAGGAATCCGATAAGAGGATTTTCCGAAATTCTACCCCTAAGGGGGTGAAAACCTGGGTCAAGGTTGTATGGGACAACGTGATTCCTTGGTCCAATCCATTGGAATGGAAATGGTGTTTCGTATTTTATTAAAACCTAACCTACCTAACTATTACTTACTAACTAACTAATAGGGGTGATTCGTATCGAAGTTGATATCAATACTCCTAAATGCGTTTGTTTTAAATTACATTTTGTTTTGACACATGTTTGAAAACTCAAAATGTTGAAGTCACATAAAAGCTTGGTGAAATGCAATACTCTTTAAAATTGGATTGTCAAATATAAAGGAATATTTAAATCGGATTAGAATTCAAAATTTCCTTACCTTATACCTTGATTTTCCTTCGAAAATTCCTTGGAAATGTTTTAGATTACCTATTTCGCGAATATTTGCGATTTCTGTAGGTATAATTTGTTTGGAAGTTCGTTTTCACTATTTCATTAGAATATTTTGAGAGTAGTTAATTTAATTTCTTATTCATTTGTTGTTAAAATAATAACACAAAATTCTTTGAGTTTCATTTGTTAGTGTATAATACAGGTTTTTAGTTTTAATTTTAAAAATATCTGTGTTTGTTTTGTTGTGTATAATAATATAGTTTTATTTTTGTTTTAATATAGATATTTAAGTAAGTAGTAGTTTGTCTTAGAAGTTTAATTAAGTATGTGTTGTTTTTCGCAATTTCCTAATATTTACAAATTTATCTGTATCTATTTTTAAAAATTGGAGCAGAACTGGTAAACATCAATGGAAAATTAATAAACCTTACTCTTTGACCAATGGTGGGGAATGGCGCATATGTTTTCCGTACGCTTTCTTATTTGTATTAAGGCACACCAGAACGCTCAATGGATATTTGTAAAAAAATTGTGCGTCATGTGACGAACAATTGGGATGAATTTGCTGTTATGTCTCATGATCGTCATGGGAATATCATGGAACAAAAGAAGAGTATACATTGGATATGTTACAACACGCTACATATGGCGGTTTTTACGAGACAGTTGCAGCCGGTTAAATATACCCATTTGTATTTGAAGTGTATCGAAGTGGCAACCTGTATGCCAAATTTGGTATAGAAGACCAACCCATCAAAAGGTTACGTTTTTCCCAAGATCTTGCTAATGGTCACATTGAAACCTACGCTGATGCCGATGGAGATAAAAAAACTGATGAGCGTCCAATAGAAAAAAAACGATGCATTGAAATGGCTGTATCTCCAACATTTACTCAAGCTTCACCAATTTCTAATGTTGTGCACGACTTTCATTAGCATACTTATACAATTATTGAATCTGAATGTTGGTTAGATTTAATTTCTTCTTTGTCCACAAATAATTGCATAGAATCTCCAACTTTCACTAACCAACAGTTATTCTAAAATGAAATTAGATTGACAAATAAGTCACAAAAAATAAGGCGAAACAACGCACGGCTAGGGTTACCAATATAGTCAAAAATTTGTAACTTAAGGAAGCAAGAAAAAAATATTTTCAAAATGAACCTTCTATTAATCGTATACATGCAGCTAATTATCAGAAAAAACACCCTAAAGTTTACAGGCAGGCTGTCGTTGATTATCAGCGGGAACACCCAGAAGTACATAGGCAGGCTGCAAGTAAATATCGGCGCAAACACCTTGAAGTGTACAGAGTATTACAGTTACGATAAAAACTAAATTACGAAGGTCAGCGAGTTGAAAGACGTCTACAATCTTGGAATTGTAAAGCCTTTTCTGGACTGAGTTATGATAATAACATAGCGTACCATAGTGATAATACTGTTGTTTTGGGACCGATGAACATCGAATGCAAGTGGTGTAAAACTCTCAAGTACAAGGATAAATCGGTGGAAATGTGCTGCGATTAAGGAATGGTCCAGCTCAAACCTTTGCAAAAGCTTCCAGGTCATCTTTACTGTTTGATAAAAAAAAATCCACCCTGAGCATGATCACTTTATGGCTGGCATACGGCATTATAATAGTTGTTTTCAAACGACCTCATTTGGAGTTAAAAAGATAATACTGGATGGTTTTATATCTACACTGAAAGTGCAGGGCCAGGTGTCTTTTGGTTGGAGTTTGCTTCCACCACCCCAGAAAGAACCACAGTTCTTACAGATATACGATGATAGAGAAGTTTAGTTGAGATGCAGTAACTTTTTTATGTAAAATCTGGCTTAGTAAGGTTATTACAAGAAATGCTACATACTTATAACATATATATAAGAGAGTTAAAGCTAGCTCTGGACAAAGTATCTGCTACGCCAAATAAGACCTACTAGGTAAGACACATCATTTTATTTTATAGTGCGGATGTTTGCAAAGTAAATTTTTTTAAAAGCATTTGTGAAAGAACTTGTTTGATTATGCATCGCGCATTGCGACATTTTGTTGGAGTTGGAGTATATTCAAAACACCATACCACATCAAACAGTCTACTGTTGCTTTGTTTCGGGATCAGCGTAGTAGTAATCTGGGCGATCAAACTTTGTTATGCGTTACAAAAATATAATTTTTCAGGTATTTTAACCTGATATAGAAAAACTTGCAAAGTACTAACTATTATCTAAGTACATCATTTTATCCAAATCTTTAGTGCTCTTTCTAGAAACCAGTTAAATACATATTTTCTTTTCTTTTTTTAGTTTAATTATTCAAAAAATGTTAAATAGTTTGATTGATACAATAAAACAATGATGTTTTGTAAAATACCGTAACATTTATCGTCCAAAAATTTGACCTCGTAGTTAAAATGTACGCATAGCGCGATAAGAATGAAAGTAGCTCCGCAAACAGAATATTTTAATCTGAGTACATTCCAAGACTCGAACTCGCGCACTCCGCCGTGGTAGTCCTACGACTTAGATATTCGGCTATTGAGAAGTTTCTATGGCAAAGTCATCAACCACAATGTGCGGGCAAGTAAAATTTGTTTGTTTGTTTTTGCGTGACAACAATGAGAAAACTAATTTTCGCAAAAAAGAGACCTAGCTACATCGATTTTTCACCTTCGTAAATACCTATATTACGAATTTCAATGAAATCGTTAGAACCATTTTTGTGAACGCGATTACAAACTAGTATACATTGCTCGATATAGTGTAGAATAGGATATAGTCATGTTTCATGTCCAATAAATGTATATTCAATTTTTTTATTCCGCCAGCGACGCATTTCTCTATCATGAATTGGCACAAACTCATTACTTGGTTTTTATGCTTTTTATGCGTAGTTAATTTTCTGGAGCACATATCGCAGACAATATCTATGAAGAGAAAATTGGTCTTAAATGATGGTTTACATTACTACTGATCCACCACTCAAGCTGGAAATATTGTAATTGGTCGGTTTTCTTAAATATTTGTCTGCAAGAACATTTTTTTAGTGACCGTGGTTGGCTGTCGATCTGTCTCCGCTTGATCTTCAAAGCTTTCCCGGCCTCTTTTGAATTCAGCAAGCCAGTTAAAACTTTGCTCGTGAATAACTATACACTTATCAAAAGCCAAGAGTTTTTCGTCGTATGTTATCGTCTTAGAGCAGATTTTTCAATCCCAGGCATTTTCAAACAGGCAAATAGCGTTTATACGACAGATAACAAAGAAAAAAATTTTTCCATCACCAGATAGGCTTTATTTGACGAATAACTATCTGCCTCCAGACGTCCAGATAACCGCTTATTCCATAGATACTTTTATTAGATGGCAGGTGATGCTAAACAGGTTTTAATTTTAAGTGATATTTACTGATTTTGCATATATTAAATTATCATGGATATTTTGATAAAAAATGGAAGAAATTGGAAGCATTTGAGGGCCGCCTTACGGTTTTATTTACCTTCTGTCTTTGCAGAAAGGATTTCTTTTTTGTATTTTTGTTACTCTCACATTTTTAATCTTTTAACACTTTAGTTAAAAGAAAGTTTTAGATCCACATGACTTAAAGGACTCCCTAAAAATCTCTCTTTTTTATCATGCAGATTTCTTATTTTTGTTCGTCTAATCTCTTTATTTTATAAAATTTGTTTATATCTTTAAACCATACCGACGAACGCTTTTCTGCACACAAAATGACCTATAAACTTCCATTGCTGAACATACGCCATATAATAAGGGCTGTAAGGGTATTTCGCCATACTTGCCACGCTTGTCTGGTATGTGGGCAACCGCAGTTTTTTATTTTTGGTTGTTAATTACTAGCAACGTCTTGCCCATCCATCCATTTCCTGATTTGTTTCCCTGTGTCGCCTCTTACGACACTCACGGAATGATATGGGTAGTGGATATTATCTCACTGCCACAACACAGTACCTCAATGAAATTTTATATGAAAAATCCTATTGAACCTCCATTTATTGATCCCTTTTAAGTTTATTTACCTCAAAAGGTTTTATTGCCTTAGTGCCACTCGATTGTATGATTTGACAACAAAACATAATCCAAAGCTAACTTCAAAGGCGAAAATCGATGTTAACCAAATATAGAAATCTGTGACATCTTTGCTTTTTATGGCATTATTTATCTTTATATTATATCTTTAGATATCATTAAATATCTTTATATAATGTGTCATAGACATGATAAATATGATACAAATAATATAATATGTCTATTATTTTGAGTTGTTATCAGGAAGATGCTGATAACAACTCAGCTGATTTCTCAGCTGATACGTGGTAGAGCCATGCTGCAGCTATATTATGGTTGTAGCACGAATGGGTTGGCTCAACCGGGGAAGGACCACGCTTTCACAGAATACCATACATAATACCTGCTGTGTTTCGTATGGTGAGTGTAGAGAACCGGAGACCTTTTTTACTGCAAACGAGGCATTCCATCTTAGTCCTCACGGGTGACAACGCATCTGCATTTTGATTCGTAATTGAAGATAAATGTAGACGTCTATGGGCCACAGCAACCACTTACCATCAGGCGGACTGTGTGCGCGTTTGTCACTTCCCTTATCCTATAAAAAAGATGCTATTGCCTATTTCATGTTTCAGTTTCTTGACAATTACCAGTTACGCTTCGAAGTTATGACCCTCGACAGATACGTTTCTTTCCTCATAAAAATTGAAATAGTTTGTTCTGGTTCTGTTCTAACATTTATTTTAATACTAGTTTTGTTCTACCTCCCACAAGTAAGAGTTACTATAGTTCAATAAATCGGCCGATAGCCATTTGTGAGATAAATCATTATTGAAAAATAGACAACAAATTATTCGGCAGTTATTCAGCCAATTTTATTCGTTAGTTAGAATTTAAACATTTTATGCGAGGATTAAAAAACCGTTCCTTAGTAAATCATAGCGCGAAAATCACACTCCATTACTGCGAGCGAATTCCCGCTACTCGAATTCGAAAAAAACGAATTCTAAATAAAAATATTTCAAATAATATGTAAGTATTCCATTTTCAAAGTGTTAAGACGTATTTTTTTATTTATTTATCAGATCAAAAGAAAAGAATACATATATAGGTCTAATTAACATCTAAAAACCACGGAGGTTTGACTTGATGCTAAATAATTAAGTTTAAGTCAGCATACTATGTGTAAGACACAGTCTAAGTAAGTAGTTAGGTATGTGAGTAGGTAGTGGGTATAGTGAGAATATAAAGACTAAGAAGGTAAGTTAACAACTTAGTTAAAGTCAGTAGTCGCAAAGTAAAAGTTAGAACTTGGCAGGTAGGTATGTTATTGTTAAGTAAGTAGATATAGTAGGTAATTATAATTTAGATATGAAAAAGCTTTTGAGTTTAGTTTTAATGTTTTTTTCTGAAATTTTTTCGCGTAAATCGAAAGGTAAGTTATTTATTAAATGTGATATTATTAATGTGTGTATTATATAATTAGCAGTGATGTACCGGCGCCGGTTTTATGTCATAGTGCGCGTACGCACGTGTACGTGTACAGCTTGTTCTATGTATTACTTTATGTTACCGCAAAAGAAATATTGCTCTAATAACATGAATTTAATTTGGTCAAATACTGGTAAGATTTTACAATGTTTAAAAATCTCATTTTTACAATCATTAATTAGGACAAGCATATTTGGGGATACAATTTTTTTAAGAATTCTAAGTTGAAGACATAGACCTGTTTTAAATATGATTTGTACGTCCGGCCATAGCTTGAAAAGTCATTGAATATAGGTGTTCCGGCCTGCAACTACCTATCCCAGGAGTAGGATCCTCCGCGGCCCATAGACGAAGAATCTACAAGCAGGTGCAGGTCGGGCGTCCTAACGCCAAGGTTGAAAAGTTTCTAATTACAATAAACAATCAGGGAGGAGCGTTCTATTCTAATAAAGGGAGCTTACTTACCTCTATCCAAGGCGACTGGTCCCTCAGGATTCGGTCAGGTCGCATGTGGATGTATAGTGCTAGGAAAGTAAGGGTCAGTGATGTGTATCTGGGTGTGGCTGGTAGTGTTATTGACCTTATTAGACCGTTACCATCTGCAGCAGTTCGGACCTCCGCACCGCTCCCACTGCTCTCCGTCCACAGTCACTTTCTTCGTTTCTAAGATGACAGTCCCTTCACTCTGTCGTACGATTAACTACCTTATAGAAGCCACTAACTCTCGTTTGTTATAAAGCTTAACACGCGAGACCGGATCAACGGTCACTACCGATTTGCGTGGCCACAGTTATTTCTAGAATATCAAATACCGCACTAGTAATTAATACAGTCCCCTTATACGGACTCAGCGTTAAACCTAAAAGTCCCGGATGAAGCTCTCAGCAAGGAATACGCGCTACAATTCCCAGTTAGTATATTTACTATACGCGAATACCATTACGAGTTCCCAACAAAATGGACCGCGTGCTATCTATCGCAGTGATGAATTTGGACTGGCTTGCCCTGGCGTGTCCTCGACACGACGGGACGTCAAAACCGGTATCGTCGAGGCGCGAGCGCCCTCTGACGTCAATTCTTGACATTAGCGCTTGGCGCAAACAATAGGATTCAGCCAGAGAGTTGTAAAGCATCAGTCTTACTTTGAATGGTATGCGTATTTTTAAGATTTTTATATTGGCTAGAAACTGACGCCACTTATTACACACATGTTTAATGTGGTAGCTCCAGTTAAACTTTGAGTCAATTATAGGTGGTTTCCGTTCGAGCTACATAAACATACCTATAGGTGTTCCTCAGGGCTCTCACTTAGGTCCACTTTTTTACAATGCCTACCTATATGACATTGGTTCGTGCATTGTACACACAAATTACCTCATGTATGCAGATGATAAGAAGATTTTTTGTAAAATTAACACCATACATGACTGCCTATTGATACAAAAGGACCTGGACCGTTTATTTAATATTACAAAATAAATAATATAACTGTTAATGCAAGCAAGTGCGAATGTATTAGTTTTACACGGAAATCTAAGCCAATTCTAAATAAATATCACTTTGACGGATTACAAATCAGCCGAAAAGTAAGTGTTAGGGATTTAGGCGTAAATTTTGATCATAAAATGATACTATCCGAACACATTAATTACGTTATCAGTAAAGCCTATAAAAATCTTGGTTTTGTTCTTCGCATCTGTAAACCATTCTCGAATATTAATGCAATTAAAATGGTTTATTTTGCGTATGTCAGAAGTGTTTTGGAATATACTAGTTCGATATGGTCTCCACAGTACAATGTCTACAAAAGCCGCCTTGAGCGTATTCAAAAAATATTTGTTAATCACCTTAACTTTCGCTGTCGGAATAAAATCGATACTTACACAGACAGTTGCACTGAGCACGGTCTCTTATCTTTGGAACACAGGCGCATTTTGCTTGACATGGCTTTGTTATATGATATAATAAACAGTAATATTGACTGTCCATATCTTGTCTCAAGAATCACCTTTCGTACTCCAAAATTCCGCACCCGCAATACTACATTGTTACAGACTCCCTGGCATCATTCAAACTACTGTCGAAACAATGTTCTTACGCGGCTTGCTCGTACATATAATGAACAATTTGGACACATTGACCTCTTTGCGAAATCTAAACTTACGTTTAAAGATTACATCAAGAAAACTTTTAAGAAATAGAGCAGTTGAAGTTGAAATCACATACAATCATATATTCTCTCAAGTACTTAAGTTATTTTATTTAATATATATTATAATTAATTATTTGTATTATGTTTATATATTTAAGCATTTAATATGTATATATACATAAATAATATATATATATATATATATATATATATATTTATTTATATATATAAAGGTTATATATAAAGGTAATGTAATATATCATTCTACCTGACTATCTCTCCTGATCTGTAAACTTATGACCACCTTCATTACATTGAATTGCTTATAATTTTGCTTATAATTTATCTATTAGATTGTTCTTCTTTCCTTTTCTTCTAACAACAATACACCTACCATCAAGCAATATAAGGGAAACCTGTTATTGGCCATACTTTTAGTTTATTACATTAATGTTAATATTTTCTATATACGCTGTTGGTTTTCTAAATAAATAAATAAATAAATAAGACTGAGGTATTTTTGTGTGGTCACAACTTCGATTGTAGGACATTGGCAAGTTCCTAGTTGATGTAGGCAGTCGTGATTATGAATTATTAATGGGTTTGGAGTAGGATACCTTATATATCGGGATTTGATAATCATGACTTTGGTTTTATCGGCATTTAACACTAGGCTAACGTCATGGCCCCATCGTATCAACGTATCCAAATCGGCTTGAAGAGCATTACACGCATTTGAGATATCCTTACCCGATACGAGAAGACATGTATCGTCTGCGAATTGGTAACAGGAACTGTGTTTCAGACAGTTACCCATCTCGTTGACATAAGATAAAAAGTGCAACGGGCCAAGGACTGATCCTTGGGCCGTGCCTTCTGTCACAATCTTAGGGTCGCTTGTGTTTTTTTTATTAACGGTTAAATTAAGATAATTTAATTTAACCGTAAATGTACGATTTTTGAGGTAATTTCTACACCAATTGAGCAAAGGACCCCGGATACCACAGTCATCCAGTTCATTGATTAAGAGTTGATGTTGTAGCGTGTCGAAAGCACGAGAAAATTCAATAAACAAGCCCGGTACACATTTTTTATGGTTCAAATGCTTGTTTACCTCATCTGTAAACTTACATAGAAGGTCCGTAGTACTTTTACCCGCTTGAAATCCGTACTGGTTTTTGTTTATGACTTCGTGCTTTCAGTAAAAATTATGAATCTGCTCACTGATAACTTTTTCTACTACTTTATCAATACTAGAAAGCAGAGTGATTGGTCGATAGTTGGAGTAATCGTCGTGTTAGCCCTTTTTGAAAACAGGCCTCACACAGCGTATTTTGGGGCCGTTGGGGTATTTTCTAGACGCAATACTGCGGTTAATTAAATTGGAAATGGGTAAGGATATATGTTTATTAACCACTTTTAGATCAGTTACTCTAATAACGTCAGGAGCCTTATGTGATGTTAAGTATAGGCTACCTGGATCCGTTAGTAAGCCCGTGCAAAAATCTACAACTATATATATTCTAAATCTACATCAGTGACTGTATTGTCTTTCACATATACATACTTGTCTTATACCAATATGACACATGTTGTTGTAGATAAAGTGCTTTATATCTCTACACGGTTCGACAAAAAATGAGATTGACTTCATTATGGCGACCAGACCACAACTGTTCAGTGATGTCTCAGTGATCGCGAGGGTAAAAGCCGGCAGCGATCACCGAATGGTGATAGGCACACTGAACCTAAACGTTAAGTTGGAGAGGTCACGTCTAATGAAGTCAACGCTCCGTCCCCCTTGTGCTATAATCCAAAGTCCCGAAATCTTTCAGCTCGAGCTACGAAATCGTTATTAGTGCCTAGAAGATTGCAATGCAGTGGACGATATGAATGACAAGCTCGTGGAAACTATCCATGCGGTCCGAGCTAAATTTTGCAAGACCCGCCGCAGAGGAATACAAAAACTCTCCGATCACATGCTTAATCTCATGCTGTTAGACGGGATATGAAGCTGTAGTGTTCAGTAGATATGATAGCATACAGGCAACTGAATAGACAGATCTCCAAATGCACGCGGCGGGACTTACGCAACTTTAATACTGTTCGTATTGAAGAAGCGATCGAGCGGAACCAGGGCTCCAAAGTCTTTACTAGAGATCTGTCTGCCAGAAAGAGCTAACTGTCGAAGCTGAAGACCAAGTGTGGCAACGTCATTTCCAGGACACCTGTGATTTTGGGTGAAATTGAGAGGTTATATGGGCAGCTGTACACATCACCGTTAGAGCCACACGCAAGTGTGAGTAAGGATCCAAGAGCGAGTCTTATCCGACACTATTCCGAAGATATCCTGGACGTTAGTCTGAGCGAGATTAGAATGGCTCTTCAGCACCTTAAAAACGGCAAGGCCCCAGGGAGGATGGAATTATAGCGAAGCTTCTGAAAGCGGGTGGAAAACCGGTACTTGAAGTCCTTCAGAAGCTCTTTAATTCCGGCCTCCATGGTGGCATTGCACCGGAGGCGTGGAGCAGAAGTGCGGTGGTCCTGTTCTTCAAGAAAGATGACAACGCTCTCTTGAAGAACTACGTACCAATTTCCCTTCTGAGCCGCGTCTACGTGCTGTTTTCGAGAGTCATTACGAATCGTCTCGCGCGCAGACTTGACGACTTCCAGCCTCCCGAACAAGCCGGTTTCCGAAAAGGCTTTAGCACAATAGACCACATACATACACTTCGGCAAGTTGTACAGAATTCCGAGGAGTACAATTTGCCACTATGTCTGGCGTATGTGAACTATGAGAAAGCCTTTGATTCTGTCGAAATTTGGGCGGTGCTGCAGTCCCAGCGGTGCCAAGTTGACTGTCGGTATATCGAAGTGTTGAAGTGTTTGTACAGTGGAGCTACGATGGCAATCCGAGTACAGAACCAGAGTACAAAACGTATCCAATTGCAGAGACGTATAAGACAGGGTGACGTTATATCCCCGAAACTCTTCACCGCTGCATTAGAAGATGTTTTCAAGCTGCTGGACTGGAAAGGATACGGTATTAATATCAATGGCGAGTACATCACTCACCTTCGATTTGCCGACGATATAGTCCTAATGGCAGAATCGCTTTAGAACCTAAGCACTATGCTCAATGACCTCAATAGTGTTTCCCAACGGATAGCTCTTAAGATGAACATGGACAAAACAAAGATCATGTTTAACGTCAATGTCACACCTATGCTGGTAGTTGTTGGGAGCACTAAGCTCGAAGTTGTTGATAAGTATGTTTACCTGGGACAAATAGTTCGACCAGGTAAATCCAACTTTGACCGAGAGGTCAATCAACGGATTCAACTCGGTTGGGCAGCGTTCGGGAAATTACGGCACATCTTCTCATCAGGCATACCTCAAAACTTGTAAACGAGACTATACAACCAGTGCGTGTTGCAAGTGATGACCTACGGAACTGAGACGTGGTCCTTCACTGCTGGCCGGATGAGGAAGCACAAGGTCGCTCAGCGAGCTATGGAGAGGGCTATGCTCGGAGTTTCTCTGCGTGATAAACTTAGGAATGAGGATATTCGCAGTAGAACCAGAGTGACCGACATAGCCCAATGGATTAGTAAGCTGAAGTGGCAGTGGGCCGGCCATATAGATCGAAGAACCGACAACCGATGGGGAAAAAAGGTTCTCGAGTGGCGGCCTCGTACTGTCGGACGAAGTGTAGGGCGTCCCCCCACTAGATGGAGTGACGACCTGGTAAGATATGCAGGAAGTCGATGGATGCAGGTGGCTCAGTACCGTGTTTTGTGGCATTCCTTGGGGGAGGCCTATGTTCAGCAGTGGACTTGTGAAGGGCTGTAATGATGATATCTCTAGCTCTAGCTATATTTGTCTGGATAGAACTTTATCCGTAAATGTAAGTATCCAACAATCTCAACAGTGACAAACAAATGAGTAATGAGTATTTAACTTGTTTTAGAATGCCTCTTGTGTTGAAAATGAAACATGAGAGCAAAATGAAATTCACTATGTAGTAAATGTTTTGTAGAAATAGAAGACGACTTCAAAATTTATTTACTACTTAATTAAAAATGTTTTTTTTTTCATTAACGGTAAGATGAAAATAATATTAAAGTTTTTTATAAATTTAATCCGATTATGTTTGCAATAAAATAGAGTCATCAAAATCGTCCCATTTTTTTCATCATCATTATCATCATAAAAGCCCTTCATAAGCTCCTAAAACAAGCTGAACATAGACCTTCCACAAGGAATGCCACAGAGCACGGTCCTGAGCCACCTGCATCCATTGATTTCTTTTTTTTTATGGGATAAGGGTGACAAACGAGCACACAGCCCACTTGATGGTAAGTGGTTGCTGTGGCCCATAGACATCTACATCTATCCTCTATTACAAATCAAAATGTAGATGCGTTGTCACCCGTGAGGACTAAGATGGAATGCCTCATTTCCAGTAAAAAGGGCCTCCGGCCACCTGCACTCACCAAGCGAAACGCAGAGCTAAACCTCTACTTCACGCTGGTTTTCTGTGAGGTCGTGGTACCACCCCGGTTCGAGCCGGCCCATCCGTGTTACAGCAAAAGCTGCCGCGTGGCTCTACCACTGTTAATTTCGTGCATGTCTTACCAGGTCGTCACTCGATCTAGGGGTCGCCCTACACTTCGCCTACCAATACGTGGCCGCCGCTCGAGAACCTTTCTTCCTCATCGGCTTTCGGTTCTTAGAGCTATAGGGCCGGTCCATTGCCACTTCAGCTTACTAATCCGTTGGGCTACGTCGGTCACTTTGGTTCTACAGCGAATATCCTCGTTTCTAAGTTTATTACGCAGAGAAACACCGAGCTTTCTCAATAGCTCGCTGAGCGAGCTTGAGATTCTTCTTTCGGCAAGCAGTAAAGGACCATATCTCAGATCCTTAAGTGATCAATGGCAACACGCACTGGTTGTTAAGTTAAGTTCGTTTTCAAGTTTTGCCTAATGAGAAGATGTGTCGTAATTTCCCCGACGCTGCCCAGCCGTGTTGAATCCTTCGATTGACCTCTCGGTTGAAGGTTGACTTACCTAGTCAGACTATTTGTCCTAGGTAGACATACTTATCAACAATTTCGAGCTTAGTGCTCCCAACAACTACCGGCTTAGGTGTGACATGGACGTTACACATGATCTTTATTTTGTCCATGTTCATTTTAAAACCTATCCGTTTGAAGGCACTATTGAGGTCAATGAGCATAGTACTAAGGTCATCCAGCGATTCTTTCATAAGGAATATGTCGTCAGCTAATTGAAGGTGAGTGACGTACTCGCTATTGATATTAATACCGTATCCTTTCCTTGAAAACGTCTTCCAATTTTCAATTTCAAGAGTTTCGAGGGTATAATGCCACCCTGTCTTATCCTCTCGGGTGTTGGATGGTTTTCTTACTCTGGTTCCGTACTCAGATAGCCATCGTAGCCCTACTGTACAAACACTTCAGCACTTCGATATAACCACAGTCCACTTGGAACTGCTGAAGGGACTGCAGCACCGCTCAAATTTCGACGGAATCAAAGGCTTTCCCAAATTTACACATACGCAAGACAAAGTGGCAGATTGTACTCTTCAGTCTTCTGTATAATTTGCTGAAGGATATGTATATGGTCTGTCTGTTCAGTTGCACGGATGCTGTCAAATCTGCCGAAGACTGCAGCTTCATTTCCCGTCGAGCGGGATGGAGCGTGGACTTCTTCTCTGCAAATTAACGTTTAGGTTTAGTGCCTATGACCATTCGGTGATCGCTACCAGTTTTCACCATTGTGATCACTGAAACATCACTGAACAATTGCCATCTAGTCGTTATAACGAAGTTAGTCTAATTTTTTGTCGAGCCGTCGGGGATCAACCAGGTCCACTTCCTGTGGGGCCGCTTCTAGAAGAAAGATTTCATCATAAAGAGTTCCTCTTTCTCCATGAAGTCGGCCAACTGCTGGCCTTTTGGGTTCCCTTACCCTATTTCAAATTTCCCTACCCTCAGCTCGCTGTTTTCTCTTGTGCCTAGTTTTGCGATGAAGTCTCCTATTAACACTGTATAGTGGATTTTGGAGGAGTGCATGGCTTTAGAGATATCCTCATACATTTCCTCCACCTCTTCATCGGAATGTGCTGAGGTTGGTGCCTAAGGTGTATAAGATAATCCTCGTCGACACACTCACAATCTTTACAACTTTGTTAACGAGAGACTTGTGGACGATAAATCCGTCACCTCCTTGGGATAGATGGTCACCCGGTGATGGAACAAGTAGCAGGATTCGATTACTGTGTCCTCCCCCTCTTTCTGGATCTCATATTAACCCAGCGCAACTTATCTATTTCTTCTTCCAGCTCCAGGATATTCTCGTCAGTCCTCAGCATGCGGGCATTATATGTTGCCAGGTCGGCTCCACGGTTGCCAGGTTCGTTTGTCACCTAAGACGACTGTCTTAGGTGGCAAGCGAACCTCCACCGGAGATTCTTAGCACCTCTGCCCCGCCGTTACCATGGTCGCCACCGTAGCTCCCGTTTATTATTGTCGTTGCTTAATGTAACAATATAATCGACATATTTTAGTATGAATATGAGAATTGGTTTTCTGGAGCTGAAGAAAATTTGGACAGTGAATAGAACTTGCCACTATTTACAGTATCAAAAATGAGACACCTTCATAATTATATGTAGAAATCTTATATACTAGGTGATAGGTATACTTTTCGGTTTAAGTTCACCGTGCTCTTTCCTATTTCTGCCGCAGGGGTGACAACGTATCTGTAGCCTTCTTTGTATGAAATTGGCTCTGCAAGGTTCCATCAACTGTAGTACCCACTGACCATCAGGTGGACTGTAAGTTCATATGTTACTTTAGTGTTATAAAATTCTGTCATTCCCTCTCCTTTCTACTTATAACATGTAATAATTCCGATACGATTAGATTTTTTTTTATAGGATAGAATGACAAATGAGCACACAGTCCACCTGATGGTAAATGTTGCTGTGGCCTATAGACATCTATATTTATCCTTGTTTGCGAATCAAAATGCAGATGCGTTGTCACCCGTGAGGACTAAGATGGAATGCCTCTTTTCTAGTAAAAAGGGTCTCCAGTTTTCTACACTCACCATGCGAAACACAGCCGTGTCAAGCTGCTATTTTACGCTGGTATTTTGTGAGAGCGTGTTCCTTCCTCGGTCGAGCCGATCCCATTCGTGCTACAACTATACTACTAATATAGCTGCAGCATGGATCTACCACTTACAAATTAATTTATTTCGGCACTCCTTTGGAACTACTGAGTTGTTACAGTCTCTAGTATCGTCGTAACTACGCTTTGTCTTGTGAAGTATACAAAACCAAGCGTAGTCAATAATAGTATCATAGCAGCAAACAAGTGTTAGAGTGAGACAGAAATATGGTTTTGTTGTCTTCATGGAAATAATCATAAACTACTTGCTTTTAAATCGTTTCACTGGAACTAATTTCTTCACATATTGAATATTTTTAGAGAAAAACAAATGATGATAAAATAATGATAATGATTTAACTTTATGTATCATTCGAGTTAATTTTGCCATTATGCATGATATTTAGAGCTGTAGAACAATGAAATTCGTGGGATTTTTTTTCATAGAATATAAAAATGACCAGTCATATATCATATATAGTCGATACGTCGGAGAAAAAACATTTTTTTATGTTTTTCGAAATGAAAAATCAAACATGTTTTTTTTTTTCATATAACACTTGAAAATAAAAGTAAAAACTGAAACGTAAAAGAGATAATTTTTTTTATTTCAAATTTTATGAGAACTAGACGCAATATTATTTTGCTGTATTTGAGGTTTTACAGTTAGCATATGGTAGCAGCGTAAAATAATCCATTATCCCATCTCGGCCCGTCGTTGAAACAAGTGGTAATATTAAATATTTTGCACAACTGAGTTCAATATAAATTATTAAGGATAACTCAAAAACTACTGATCAAACCTTGATCAAATTTATATGGAATCATATGAGAAGTACCAGATTTCAAATAAAAAAGAATTCTCAAAATCATAAAAGAAAGATATGAGGTAATACAAAAAAAAAATACGGTCGAATTGAGTTCCTTTTTGATGTCAAAAAAAATTCTAATTAACTCTCATCTCAGGGGCACCCCTGAGAGCCGGGGCTGCATCAGAGGCAGCTGAACTAAGTAATTGGCGCAAATATGAGTCTTTGAGAGATGACTACATATTTGTGCCATTTGCTATAGATACTATCGGTCCGTGGGGTCCACGTGCGGTGAAGTTCCTAAAAGAACTCCATCCGCGACTGGTGGTTGCTGCTGGTGATAAGAGGGTGTGGGAAGTGGTTCTTTTCTCGCTCAAAGGCTAAATACAACCATTCAGCCGGAAACGCAATCAGCGTTCTTGGTACGATAACGCAGGGAGTAGGAGTTTTAGATTTTTTGTTATAGTTTTTAATATTGTACATGGTAAAATATTGTTCATTATATTATGTAAATAACTTTGAGAGTTTAAATTATAAAATAAATCTTTTGTACAAGAACTTAATCGTTAAATATTTCATTTTCTAAAACGTAGGCTTTACATTTAAGTTTTCAAGTCGCAAGTTATTCAATCATTTTCAATTACATTCCTAACTTAATTTTCCGCTTAAACTAGGCGAATGCGATAAAATTTTAACTTTGTGAATTCTTACTTAAGCATAAATATAAAAAGATAATTATTTCCACTTAAGTAACCGAACATTATGGTTAAATTTAGACGAATTCATCAGAGTCTAAAGGATTTTACCTTAAAGAATTATTTTTAAAAATGATAGTAATACTTAATTTAATTATAGTCGTTACTTAGTGTTTTCGTTATTAATTTTTTATTATTTCTGGTTTCTCATCATTACATATCGTTGCAGCCAATTTAGCCCACAAGTTCTTTGCTAAACATTGGCCTCGCATAAGGAATACCTCAAAACACGGTCCTGAACCATCTGCATCCATTGATTTTACCAGGTCGTCCTCTATTTTGTGCTAGCCGTTCTACACTTTGCTTACCGATTGTTTGATCTATATTGTTGACCCATTGACACTTCAGCTTACTGATCCGTTAAAATATGTCGGTTAATTGATTGAATCTTATTATTTTATTTTAAAATTTAACTGTGTATGTGATTAACAATATTTTTATTTCGATAATCTAAAACCTTTTCGAAAACCAGCTCTTTCAGGAGACTGCAGGTCGTCCAGTCTGCGTGCGATACAATTCGTAATGACTTTCGAAAACTGCACGTGAGAAATGGCTCAAAAAGGAAATTACTCTGTAAGTCTTCCATAGAGCGTTGTCGTAATTATTGAAGAACATCCTCAGAATGGAGGATGAAATGTCAGCTGAGCTACTGTAATTCCCCACCCGAGAAATTAATTACCGTTTTTAAGGTCATCATCATCATCATTAAAGCCCTTCACAAGTCCACTGCTGAACATAGGCCTCCCCCAAAGAATGCCACAAAGCACGGTCCTGAGCCACCTGCATTCATCGACTTCCGGCATGTCTTACCAGGTCGACACTCCATCTCGTGGGGGGACGCCCTACACTTCGCCTACCGGTACGAGGCTGCCACTCGAGAACCTTTCTTCCCCATCGGTTGTCGGTTCTTCGAGCTATATGGCCGGCCCACTGCCACTTCAGCTTACTAATCCGTTGGGCTACGTCGGTTACTCTGGTTCTACTGCGGATATCCTCATTCCTAAGTTTATCACACAGAGAAACTCCGAGCATAGCCCTCTCTATAGCTCGCTGAGCGACCTTGAGCTTCCTCATACGGCCAGCAGTGAAGGACCACGTCTCAGATCCGTAAGTCATCACTGGCAACACGCACTGGTTGTACAATTTCGTTTTCAGGTTTTGAGGTATGTCTGACGAGAAGATGTGTCGTAGCTTCCCGAACGCTGCCCAGCCGAGTTGAATCCGTCGATTGACCTCTCGGTCGAAGTTGGACTTACCTAGTCGGACTATTTATCCCAGGTAAACATACTCGTCAACAACTACGAGCTTAGTGCTCCCAACAACTACCGGTATAGGTGTGACATGGACATTAAACATAATCTTTGTTTTGTCCATATTCATCTTAAGACCTATCCGTTGGGAGACACTATTGAGGTCATTGAGCATAGTGCTTAGGTCCTCCAGCGATTCTGCCATAAGGATTATATCGTCAGCAAATTGAAGGTGAGTGATGTACCCGCCATTGATGTTAATACCGTATCCTTTCCAGGCCAGAAGCTTGAAAACGTCTTCCAATGCAGCGGTGAAGAGTTTCGGGGATATAACATCACTTTGTCTTACACCTCTCTGCATTTGGATAGGTTTCGTACTCTGGTTCTGTACTCGGATAGCCATCGTAGCTCTATTGTACAAACACTTCAGCACTTCGATATACCGACAGTCAACTTGGCACCGCTGAAGCCCAAATTTCGACGGAATCAAAGGCTTTCTCATAGTTCACATACGCCAGACATAGTGGCAAATTGTACTCTTCGGACTTCTGTACAATTTGCCGAAGGGTATGTATGTGGTCTATGGTGCTAAAGCCCTTTCGGAAACCGGCTTGTTCGGGAGGCTGGAAGTCGTCAAGTCTGCGCGCGAGACGATTCGTAATGACTCTCGAAAACAGTACGTAGACGCGGCTCAGAAGGGAAATCGGTCTGTAGTTCTTCAAGAGAGCGTTATCACCTTTCTTGAAGAACAAGACCACCGCACTTCTGCTCCACGCCTCTGGTGTAATGCCACCATGGAGGACGGAATTAAAGAGCTTCTGAAGGACTTCAAGTACCGGTCTTCCACCCGCTTTCAGAAGCTCCGCTGTAATTCCATCCTCGCCTGGGGCTTTGCCGTTTTTAAGATGCTGGAGAGCCATTCTAATCTCGCTCAGACTGACGTCCGGGATATCTTCGGAATAGTGTCGGACAAGACTCGCTCTTGGATCGTTACTCACACTTGCGTGTGGCTCCAACGATGACGTGTACAGCTGCCCATAGAACCTCTCAATCTCACTCAAAATCTCAGGTGCCCTGGAAACGATGCTGCCACATTCGGTCTTCAGCTTTGACAGTTGGCTCTTTCTGGCAGACAGATCTCTGGCAAAGACTTTGGAGCCTTGGTTCCGCTCGATCGCTTCTTCAATACGAGCTGTATTGAAGTTGCGTAAGTCCCGCCGCATGCATTTGGAGATCTGTCTGTTCAGTTGCCTGTATGCTGTTAAATCTGTTGAAGAATGTAGCTTCATCTCCCGTCTAACAGCCATGAGATTAAGAGTGTGATCGGAGAGTTTTTGTGTTCTTCTGCGGCGGGTCTTGCAGAAATTAGCTCCGACCGCACGGACAGTTTCCACGAGCTTGTCATTCATATCGTCCACTTCATTGCAGTCTTCTAGGCACTGAAAACGGTTTTGTAACTCGAGCCGAAAGGTTTCGGGACTCTGGATTAGAGCACGAGGGGGACGGAGCGTTGACTTCATCAGACGAAACCTCTCCAACTTAATATTTAGGTTCAGTGTGCCTCTCACCATTCGGTGATCGCTGCCGGTTTTCACCCTCGCGATTACTGAGACATCACTGAACAGTTGTCGTCTGGTCGTCATAATGAAGTCAATCTCATTTTTTGTCGAACCGTCGGGGCTCGACCAGGTCCACTTCCTGTGGGGCCGCTTCTTGAAGAAAGAGTTCATCATAAAGAGTTCCTCTTTCTCCATGAAGTCGGCCAGCTGCTGGCCCCTTGGGTTCCGTTGCCCTATTCCAAATTTCCCTACTTTCAGCTCACCGTTCTCTCTTGTGCCTAGTTTTGCATTGAAGTCTCCCATTAACACCGTATATTGGGTTTTGGAGGAATGCATGGCTCTAGAGATATCCTCATACATTTTCTCCACCTCCTCATCGGGGTGTGCCGAGGTTGGTGCGTAAACCTGTATGACCTTCAGCGAATACCGTTTGGTGATTCTGAGTATAAGGTACGCAACCCTCGTCGACACACTCCCGATCTTTACAACGTTGTTAACGAGAGACTTGTGGACGATAAATCCGACACCTCCTTGGGACAGATGGTCGCCCTCCCGGTGATAGAGCAAGTTGCCGGATTCGAGGATTACCGTGTCCTCCCCTTCTCTTCGGACTTCGGATAATCCCATAATATGCCAGCGCAACTTGTCTATCTCTTCTTCCAGCTCCACGATCTTCTCGTCAGTCCTCAGGGTGCGTGCGTTGTACGTTGCCAGGTCGAGTCGTCTAAGGTGGCAACCGAACCTCCACCGGAGATTCTTAGCACCCCCTGCCCCGCCGTTACCATGGTCGCCAACGTAGCCAGGAATAGCGGGGCCGCCGGGGACTGGGGGCCGTCTCATCGTAACTCTCATCATGGGGGGTATATTGCCATAGTTGCCACGCTTGGCGAGCGGGTTGGCAACCGCAGTTTTTTATTGTATTTTTGCCGTTAACCAGGAAGATGCTGCTGCCCATCTCCTGCCTGTTTCCCTTTGTCGCCTTTTACGACACCCACGGTAGGATATGGGGTAGTGGATATTCTTGACCGCCACTACACGGCGAACGGTTTTTAAGGTGCTGGAGAGCAATTCTAATATTGCTCAGATTGACGTTCGAATAATGTTGGATCAGATGTGCTCTTGGATCGTTACTCATACTTGACTGCACTTGACTCTAACGATGACGTGTACAGTTGTCCGTAGAACCTCTCAATCTCATTTAAAATCTCAGGTGTCCCCGAAGCGATGCTATCGTATTCGGTATTCAACTTCGACCGTTGATTCTTTTCAGCAGAATTTAGATCTGTGGCAAATACTTAGAAGCCTTGGTTCCGCTCAATCGCTCACTACGAGCTGTCTTCAACACAATCTGTATTGAAGTTGCGTAAGTCTTGCGTCATGCATTTGAAGATTTTTATTTTTTATTTATTTATTTTATTCAGATCACCAACAGCTTTATACACATTTCAATTATTACAAAATTTTAAATCTACATAACTATTAAAAGGTGTTCTGTGTATTTAGGTGACCGTATGCTTTCGTATTTGCTAAAGACTGCAGTTTCACTTCCCGTCTAACAGCCAGGTGTGATACAGCCTTATAGAAAATAATATACTATTAAATACTAGCGACACACCCCAGTAGGATCTATTATTAATGTGGCGTTATTTCGATTATTATTATATAATTTTTTAATTTTATATAATTTATTTTATAATTTTTCGTAATTTTTTTAAAAATAAATCAATTTTTCGGATAAAATATACCTAGTTCACTCTTAGCATTGCTCTCCTTTCAATCGTTAATTATATCATTACATATCTATGCAATAGGTTTCATTACAATCGGTTAGCCATTCCGAAGATTAGCCAAGACAGTCAGACAGACAGATAGACAGACATACAAATAGTATGCAATTAACCCCTTCAACTCAATTTAAGGCAGATAATTTTTGAATTTTCTTAAAATATAAATAAAATACTCGTATAATTTATTTTATAAATAAGTATTAGTTATTTCGAAAAATTACCTGGTAGGAAATGGGCAGCAGCATCTTCTCATTAACAACTAAAAATAAGAAAGTTGCTGTTGTTTACTATTTGCAAATATTCCCCCTATACGGCAATCTATGGGGGAGACATATGTTCATTAGTGGACTTTTGATTATCAGTGAACATTAGATTGATCACGTTTATTTTTTATTTATTTACGTCCAAAAAATTTGGTATAATCTGTAGCGTATCTATTTTATGTTACTGAAAGAGTAAGCGCTATGGGTAGCGCTCTCACCAACAAAACCAACAAGTATGTTACATATATAATATAATTTTTATTAATATTACTATATATTTTAATATTAATAAAAATTATATTCGTGCTCTAATCCAAAGTCTAGCTCGAGCTACAAAACCGTTTTCAGTGCCTGGAAGATCGCAATGCAGTGGCTGATATGAATGAGAAGCTCGTGGAAACTGTCCATGCGGTCGGAGCTAAGTTTTGCAAGACCCGCCGCAGAAGAACACAAAAACTCTCCGATCACACTCTTAATCTCATGGCTGTTAGACGGGATATGAAACTGCAGTCTTCAGTACATTTGACAGCATACAGGCAACTGAACAGACAGATTTCCAAATGCATGCCGCGGGACTTACGCAACTTCTTGCGGAACCAGGGCTACAAAATCTTTGCTAGAGATCTGTCTGCCGAAAAAGGCCAACTGTCGAAGACCGAGTGTGGCAGCGTTGTTTCCGGGACACCTGAGATTTTGAGTGAGATTGAGAGGTTCTATGGGCAGCTGTACACATCATCGTTGGAGCCATACGTAAGTGTGAGTAACGATCCAAGAGCGAGTCTTATCCGACACTATTCCGATGATATCCCGGACGTCAGTCTGAGCGAGATCAAAATGGCTCTCCAGCACCTTAAAAACGGCAGGGCCCCAGGCAAGGATGGAATTACAGCGGAGCTTCTGAAAGCGGGTGGAAAACCGGTTCTTGAAGTCCTACAGAAGCTCTTTAATTCCGTCCTTCATGGTGGCACTACACCGGAGGCGTGGAACAGAAGTGCGGTGGTCTTGTCCTTCAAGGAAGGTGACTATGCTCTCTTGAAGAACTACAGACCGATTTTCCTTCTGAGCCGCGTCTACGTGCTGTTTTCGAGAGTAATTACGAATCGTATCGCACGCAGACTTGACGACTTCCAGCTCCCCGAACAAGCTGGTTTCCGAAAAGGCTTTAGCACCATAGACCACATATATACCTTCGGCAAGTTGTACAGAAGTCCGAAGAGTACAATTTGCCACTATGTCTGGCGTATGTGGACTATGAGAAAGCCTTTGATTCCGTCGAAATTTGGGCGGTGCTGCAGTCCCTTCAGCGATGTCAAGTTGACTGTCGGTATATCGAAGTGCTGAAGTGCTTGTACGGTAGGGCTACGATGGCTATCCGAGTACAGAACCAGAGTACGAAACCTATCCAATTGCAGAGAGGTGTAAGACAGGGTGACGTGATATCCCCGAAACTCACCGCAACACTTCACCGCTGCATTGGAAGACGTTTTCAAGCTTCTGGACTGAAAAGGATACGGTAAGAATATCAATGGCGAGTACATCACTCACCTTCGATTTGCCGACGATATAGTCCTTATGGCAGAATCGCTGGAAGACCTAAGCACTATGCTCAATGATCTCAATAGTGTTTCCCAACGGACATGTCTTAAGATGAACATGGACAAAACAAAGATCATATTTAATGTCCATGTCACACCTATGCCGGTAGATGTTGAGGACACTAAGCTCGAAGTTGTTGACGAGTATGTTTACCTGGGACAAATAGTCCGACTAGGTAAGTCCAACTTCAACCGAGAGGTCAATCGACGGATTCAACTCGGTTGGGCAGCGTTCGGGAAATTACGGCACATCTTCTCGTCAGGTATACCTCAAAACTTGAAAACAAGACTGTACAACCAGTGCGTGTTGCCAGTGATAACCTATGGTACTGAGACGTGGTCCTTCACTGCTGGCCGGATGAGGAAGCTCAAGGTCGCTCAGCGAGCTATGGAGAGGGCTATGCTCGGAGTTTCTCTGCGTGATAAACTTAGAAATGAGGATATCCGCAGTAGAACCAGAGTGACCGACATAGCCCAACGGATTAGTAAGCTGAAGTGGCAATGGGTCGGCCATATAGCTCGAAGAACCGACAACCGTTGTTCATACCGTTACTGAATATCGCTCAGAGCAGACCTGTATCTCATTAACTATAAAAATATAATTATCGCTTCAATCGATTAACACACGAAGTGTAGTGTAATATTAAAGACTCTTTTGCCGCCAAAACATCGTTTGTTAAAATTGTAATAACCGTGTTGAAAGTGCAGTGAGTACTCCCCCGCCTCTGCTTTACCTCCGTACAAAAAGGACGACTGCAAAAATACATCTCTTTACACGGCCAACATTATTGCGTGGGTTTGAAGACGTCGAAAAGCTGCACTTATCGCACCTGATCACGTCACACCGAGTCGAAGTCGAAGTAAACAAAGGTACCAACCAACTCCTACCCGCATTAGTGATTGTCGTAACTACCGTTCTATAAACGATCTACACAACCAACCAAAACAAATTAAATACAATGTCCAGCTGTAATGGTTGTAAGAAATCGGTTCGGCAATCTGAGAAAATAACTTGCACTCGCAGTAATTGCGCTAAGTCATACCACTATTTATGTGTAGGTTTGACTTCAGAAAGTGCCAAAAAATACCGTCTTGGACATGCCCGTATTGTATTAGCAAGCAACCGAAAACAGGTGACAATAGCAACACTCCACTTAAATCTACGTTAGAAGAAAATTCTTCAGTCAGCTCTTATCTACAGGAATCATCTGAATTCCGAACAGACATCCTAAATTCTCTTAAAGGTGAACTCCGAGTTCTTATGAGAGAGGCAGTTAAAAGCTAGTTAAGCTCGCTAAGATCTCAAATATCAACAATGGAAACTACTCTTAATTATATAAGTACCCAACACGATGACCTCATGAAAAATCTAGCATCCACCAGAGCTGAACTTAAGTGCCTAAAGGAAGAAAATGCGCGTCTCCAAAGTGACACAGATACTAATACTAGACGTATTAAACATTTGAAAGAGGAGTTTGCAAGGCAACAGCAGTGGAGTCGCCGTTCAGAATATAGAAATTACAGGTGTCCCCGAGTACAAGGATGAGGACACTGTTGGAATTATTGTTAAGCTGGCCGAGAAATTAGGTGTCACCATTGACAACACTGAGGTGGAGTTTGCACATCGTGTGCAGCCGCGTAAGCCGAGCAGTTCCATCAATCACCGTTCCATCATTGCCCGGTTTCGTTACCGCATCACAAAAGACTCGATTGTAGTCGCATCGCGTAAACATCGCGGCATCAAAGTAACCGATATCGGAATGGAGAACAAGACAAGGAACGATAATGCTAGAAATAATAATATTTATATTAATGTGCATCTTACACCATATAACCGGGATTTATTTAAACAGTGTAAAATTAAGGCTAAGGAATTTAATTTTAAATTTATCTGGACAAAAAACTGCCGTATTTATGTGCGTCGCAACGAAACTTCTCCCCCTATACCCATTATAATGACGACCGATTTGACAAAGATAATTTAATTTTTACTGAATGTTTAACGATGTTATTCTTAGTTATATTACGCATTCTTACACAAAGTTCATTATATTATACCTCTTTACAGTTTAACACAAAACAAGTTGCAAAATTATCACACCACACATGATTCACTACTTCAATTTATTATTACTCATACTATTAAATACTATGAAAAAATACTACATTATATAAAATATTATGATAATATATCAATAGGGATTAAATACTGCCCTTCTTTTTTATTTCTTTGTAAAACTTTATATTAAGTCGTGGAAAAAGATATTTAACATTCACTACTTATTTATTTATTGCATTTTTTGTGTGGTACAAATGATAGCAGTTGTTAGATTCCTTTATGTGTATCAATCTATAACTAACGGTGTACTATTATATGTAATATTTATAATGGAAAAGTGCAATAGTGGATTAAGACTTTTTTATCAGAATGTAAGGGGCTTACGGACTAAGACTGACCAGTTTTATAACAATATATTTCTATCTGATATTGACATCGATTTAATTACAGAGACATGATTATGCGACAGTATACTTGATACGGAACTGTGCAGTTCTGACAAATACGACCTGTTCCGTCGCGACCGCGGTGCTCTCGGTGGTGGAGTGATGATCGCGTGCGCTTCCCGGTTTAGGGCGTGCAGGCGCTCTGACCTTGATCGCGATGATCTTGAGTGCATATATAACAATACCGGCGCGTGCGCTTGACTTACTGCATGATTTAAATATTATATGTGCTTATGTACCGCCAAACCGTGCGCATGCATTTAATATGCAAAATTTTATACAATTACTTACTGCTGCGATTAGTTCAAAACCAGATGATCATTTTATAGTAATTGGTGATTTTAACTTGCCTTGTATAGATTGGAAATTAAAGAAACCTATAATACTCAAAAAGGGAAATGTCGATATGCAGAATTCTGCTATCGATCTAATTAATACTACTTCGTATTTTGGTTTATCTCAACACAATTATTTATCTAATTCACATGGTAATATACTGGATTTAATTTTCTCTAATATATCATTAACTATCGTAAAATCTAAAGTACCAATAGTAAATGAAAATGTATTTCATCCGTCAGTCGATATTTATGTGAAGGATATAACAGTACCAACGATTAAACCAAAAACTAGAAAAAGAAACTTATTTAGGAAAGCTGATTATATTAAATTAAATACTTCTCTAATTACGATTGGTCTTTTTTAAAATCTCATGATTTGGAATACATAATTGACACTTTTTACGTAACTTTAAATACCGCCATCTCTAATTTTGTGCCACAAAAAATTGTGTCGTATACTTACAACTATCCTGTTTGGTATAGTAATGCCTTAATAAAATTGATTAAAGAAAAAGCTAAGTATCACACTTACTGGAAAAAATATGGAAACCCAAATGATTACAAATCTTTTTCTATACTGCGTTCGCGATTTAAAAACTTGAAAGGGAATGTTATTCGTCTTATTTAAATTTTGCACAAGAAAAAATTAAAACTACACCAAAATTGTTATGGGCTTATATAAAATCCAAGAGGAAAAATAAATCAGCTTATCCTCACATAATGCAATATAATAATAATCAATTGTCAAATCAAAATGATATTTGCAATGCTTTCAATGAATTTTTTAGTCGTAATTTTAGTCAACCGGCATTACATTATGGAAATTTTATACATAACAATTTCCTTGGCAATGATGTTATTAGTGATATATATCTCTCTGTCACAGACATAAAAAAGCTTCTTGATAATCTCGATTGTTCTAAAGGCGCTGGATGTGATGAAATCCCTCCATATTTCTTTGTGAAGTGTGCAGAATCACTAGCGGCTCCTATTACATTAATTTTTAATCGGTGTTATGCTGAGGGTTATTTTCCCAAGATTTGGAAAACTGCTAATGTCGGTCCGGTCCATAAAAAGGGAATCAAAACAGCCATCGAAAATTACAGACCTATATCTATTCTTAATGTGTTGAGTAAACTGATGAAGAGAGTTGCGCATATGCATTTGTATCCCCTGATTGTTCGTCACATTCCTCCGCAACAGCATGGATTCGTTCGTGGTCGCTCAACCAGTACTAATTTATCAATTTTTTCCAATGATTTTCTTCGAGGTATGGATGATGGTTTTCAGATCGATGCCATCTATACAGATTTCGAGAAGGTTTTTGATCGCGTGGATTACATTATACTTTTGCGATGACACTAAAATTTACGCATATATTAAGTCTGAGGGAGATACACACCAACTTCAAAAAGACTTGAACCAGGTTTGTTGTTACTATCACGATAACCGTATTAGTGTTAATATTTCAAAATGTTATCAAATTAGCTTCACCCGTAAAAGGCATCAAATTAAATACCAATATAAATTAGATAACATACCTTTGGAACGCATCTACCAAACCAAAGATCTTGGTGTTGTTTTTGATTCCAAAATGCTCATGTCAGATCATGTCACGACAATGGTTGCAAAAGCGTATAAAAACTTAGGATTTGTTTTAAGAGTGTGCCGTCCATTCTCAGATTCTGAATGTATTAAAGTTCTGTATTATTCTTATATACGAAGTGTTTTGGAGTATTGTTGTAATGTCTGGAATCCAAATTACTTGTCTTACATGGAGAATATAGAGCAAATACAATGTAAACTTATTAAGGCATTAAATTATCGCACACAACATAATAAAATCAGTTACAAGGAATCTTGCGAACATCATAACTTATTACCGTTAAAGGACCGACGTAGACTTCTACAAATTTTGTTTCTTCATGACGTCTGTAGTAATAAAATTAATATTCCTGAATAAACATTTCAATTCCTACAACTCAACACTCCTTCGAAACGTACCAGACACACATCACTATTTCATGTTCCGTTAAGTCGATCAAAATACGCTCAAAATTCTGTGATTAGTCGTACTCTTAACTGCTATAACAAAAACTTTTCATCTATTGATATTTTTCACGACAGTAAAGCTTCCATAAAAAAAGAAATAATCTCAATTCTAAGAAATAAGTATATATTTAGAAATAAGTATACATAATAATAATAAAACATCACACACAAATCACAAACATGTCACACCTCTTCACATCCATCCCTACACTACTTTCACTTCACTACTTACATTTAAAAATCACAAACACACACACACACACACACACACACACACACACACACACATACACTTAACCTTATACTTACTAAATCAAAACACTACTAGATATACACATATGCACTGTGTGTCGTAAAATGCGTAAAAAATACCTTAAAATACCCATAAATATCTTCAAATATGTTGGTAATTGTCTAACGTTAGAAATATTATATTCACACATTTGTAGCGATATGTTATAAGATTATTTTATATGAAGTAAGAACCTGTAATTGGCAGTAAAAAATGTAAATATTTACTAACTTTATAATGTTACTGAATGCTGTTGGTTCTGTTGACAATAAATAAAAAAAGGTTCTCGAGTGGCGACGTCGTACCGGCGGACGAAGTGTAGGGCGACCCCCACTAGATGGAGTGACGACCTGATAAGATATGCAGGAAGTCGATGGATGCAGATGGCTCAGGACCGTGCTTTGTGGCATTCTTTCCGGGAGGCCTATGTTCAGCAGTGGACTTGTGAAGGGCTGTAATGATGATGATATATTTTAATGATAAATCATTTATATGATACTGTTAGAAATGAGGGTTAAAAAAAATTCAAGAAAATACGAAAAAATCTACTTGTTCTAGCAGTATAAGAACGACTAAGAGGGATCAGTCGTAATTCTACCAGTCTCACTGTCGTTATTATGCCTGTTGGGTATTCTACTAGTGTAGGCAAGGAAGATTGTGTTTCTGAGAGGCTGCTCTGTCTTATATTGAAGCAGGTAGTGTTGCTGTTGGTTTACATACTTTTATTATTTCTTAATGTATCCAAATATTTTAACAAATGTTGAAAGGAAGTTTAAAGGAAGTCGGTGGACTTCAACTTGCTCGAGTTTCGTTATAATTTGATAGATCATGCGAAATCTAATTTGTTTGGGCTATATTTTAAAGTTGGAAATGTTTAGCGATGTACCGAAAAATAAATGTTTAACTTTAAAGTGCTATGAATTGAAAAAAATAAGTAGTTTTTTGTATACTAATGTATTGATAAGTGTTACAGATTCTTCCGAACGTTACGTAATCGACAAAATTGGGGATTGACGTGGAGAGGTTTGTAGCACTCGCTACAACAATGATCAATGAGGAAGGTATTATGACGGCTAATTGGACATGGTCAGATGCAGTCGAGGCCTGGTAAGATTGAAGCTACATCGCTACAGCCTGCTCTAAGTCTACCACTCGCCCGACGTAAGTCCCACTCCATTGTTTCACTGTGTTAAGTGGCCCCTGCCGCTCTATGTGTGGCAGCGCGTGTAGGGCAGCACCGCACAGCAGCTGCGCTGGGCACGTCGCCGCCTGTTGCTGGCGCACAGCCTGGCATACGCCTACGCCTCTGCATTCAGCCTTTTTTATAATACGTGGTGGAATCAGTTTTTGCAATGTGTGTAAAGGTTTGTGGGTGTCATTTTTTAAAAGGATAAGGGTAACAAGCGGGCACACAGTTCATGTGATGGTAAGTGGTTGCTGTGGCCCGAAGATATCTACATATATCCTCGTTTGCGATTCAAAATGCAGATGCGTTGTCATCCGTGAGGACTAAAATGGAAGGACTCTTTTCCAATAAAAAGGGTCTCCGATTCTCTAAACTCACCATACGAAACACAGCAGAAGTAAACTGATATTTTACGCTGGTATTCTGTGAGAGCGTTTGTCCTTCCCCGGTTGTGCCGATATAGTCGTGCTACAACTATACTATTAATATAGCTGCAGCATGGCTTCTCCACGTTTAAAATGTCACAGTTGCCGTTTCTTATGACAATGTGTAGTGAGCTTTGAAAGTCCGCAATGTTATGGTTCCCCGCAATGCATTTATCTTGATTTCTTTTAATTTTTAATTTTGCTAGACAGATTATTTGTACCTTTAACCAAAAAAGAGTGTACTGGCTTGCCTTCCTTACTTTTCTATCACATCTTTCCTTCCAATTATATGCAAAACAAAAGTTATGGCGCCATTTGTTGGCCTACAACAAAAGCGTCTGCAAAAGAACTCGACGCGATCGATACCCACATTTAATCAAGATTCAAGACGAACTGCATCGGTAATGGCTGTTCTTTTCTAAACCTTCCAAAATAAAATCAATGTAATTAAGCGTTAGTGAGTGTGCCGGGTCGACCCAGCTGTGTGCATAGACTATATAATCACGTAGGAGTGTGGTCAAGGAAGAATGAAGCCTTCCACATCCGAAGATATTATTAAAGCCAAGTTGAAGTTGACCGCCGCTGCTGCTAACCGTGAATTTACCTATTTCATTTACCCTTCCTGGTGGGCCAGACTAATTTTCTCTCACTGTAGGTCAATTAAGTAGCAATTCCAAATCAAATTCTCTTTATTTTTATTTCAAGTAGAAGTGTCGCGATAACTGCAAAAACGGAGTTCAATCCGCGCAATTTCTATTCTAACTGTTAACATTAGTGGTCCGTACAAACGCGAATTTCCTATGGTATTTTGGGTTCAATTCATTCGGAAACTCCAAAATTACAGTTCATAGCAATTCTTTTAGATTTAAAAAAAAATTACAAGTAAAACTTGGTAAGGTACTTATTTCGTTGCCTTAATTTTAACGATATAATATGAAGTAATTTATTAAATTTATTCGATACCTATATAATTATATAATTAGAAAAAAATATTCTCTGTTGATTACATGAATTAGGTACAATTACACGTTTTGTGCCGTTCGTAGTACCTAAACACAGAGGTAGTATTTGAATAATTATACTCCACATATTCAATACTGATCGTTGTTTCAATAGGTGTAGTATAATATATCTATTAATAGCGTCATTATTGCTTAGCTAAAAATAATTAGGTTTGTTTTTAAATTTACGGTTTTATTGTTTCTAATTTCAAACATAATGACAGATAAAGCAAAGTCGAACGCTAGTGAAATTGAGAGATAACTCAAGTTGCTTACTATTCAAAGGAAATATGTGACGGGACCAGCACCATTGCACGTGCGGCGCGGTAGTCAAGTTAACGGGAGCGGTGGAGGCGTTTTTAAAAACTAAAATAAAACTAAGAGATGTCCGTACAGAAGCTCATGTACTTCAACAATGGCAAACTTATTCTAATACATCTTTCATGCAGACTTTATTACATTTGCTTACTCAAGTGACACGATATAGGCCACACACAGGGTGCAAAGTCAGCAATAGTATTTATGCACGTACTTGTATCACTCTGTGTGGGGTCGAATCCATGACTCTTCCCTCCCCAAGAGCGAAATTATCGGCATTTTCAGGAATCCGATGATTTCGCTTTATTACACACGGTTTATATCTAATTATAAGAACAATACAGAAAATAATTGGTAGAATTACATATAAAATTATCGTTCCTAAACTCACACTTTTAACGTTAATAGCACTTGCATTTTCACTGTGATTTATTTTGTTAAGTTTTACTAGTTGAAGCAATTGTTTAGTTTCGTCTAGATTTATGCCTTTTAAACTCACTTCACTGACAATGGGAGGCTTCGAAATCTTCAGTTCTGGCAAGTTAGTCATTGGGTAAATTCGGTAATTTAGGTCATCTGAAGAAGATTGGTGGTATTTAAAATGAATATTTCCAATTTCACCTTCACAGAAATCGTCTACTGTGATTATGTAAGTACCACATAAAAGTTCATGAGTAACGTCATTTTCGCACTTTCTGGTAAGTATCCTATGGTTTCTCACGTACAGTATCCAGCTTTCGTGGCTTATTCGTTGGATTTTGGGATCTTCAATGTCCACGGTATGCTGTTCGCAGGCATCGAGGTTTGATTGAAACTCCATGAGCTGTTCCACGCAGCTTTGTTCTGTATGCAGCAGCACATCGTCATTATTGCACAGGAATTGATTATCCAAAGTGATTTGTTTACAGGCTCTCGGGACTGGCAAGTATTCCTTTTCTTTCACCAATAGGTATGGGTATTTGGGAATAACTATAATAGTTTTGTTTGCAATAGCAATTGGCAATGAATACATTTTGAAATAACTATATGTTTTATTCCCTACTAAAGGGACCTCTAAGATAAACGTGATCTGGTTTCCTTTTATAAAAGCCTTAACCTTAATACAATTTTCTAGTTTAACTAAGTTATTTTCATTTACAGGATATAATAGATTTTCAGTTGTCGCGATTGATTGTAATAAATTTAACAATTCCGTAGAGTTAAAAATTGCTTGATGCAGAACGGATACCTTACTGAATGCTAGTGCAGTTTCGATTTCTCCTAGTATTACGTTAATAGTTCTAAAATAACTCAAAAACATGTCAAACATACCTAGGACATAGGTAGAATAAATGGAGTTTTCTTCTTTTGTAATTAGGAATTTAACAATTCTTTCAATTCTCTTCAAGCGTTCATCTAATATTAAAGTATTGTTATGTAAGGTCTCTGTACTGTTGATGAAACTATCCAAGATTTTGGAGACTAATGTAATTCTCTTATCCGACATTATCTGATTATCGTTTAGTTTAGAAATCAATGAGTCATATCGGATGGCATCATCATGATCCGAATTTCATCTCTTAAATATCCTACATGTGTTCGAATAGCTAAAAATTCATGAATATATGGTTTATTAACATCTATCAACGCAACGAATTCGTCATACTTTAATATACTAAAATCTAAATCACTACCTATACCTTCTAAGTTTAAAGTTTTAATAATAAGCCAATTGTCTATTTGCAATGAGGCACGACCCAGTTTGACAGGCAGGATTCCTGGGTTTTTTTCAAGTTTTCGAAGTTGAAGGGTCCATCCTTCCTGAACCATCGTCAGAATTATTATACACCACCTGTGGAGGACGTTTAATATTTTTAATTGGCACTGAAGTATTTCTATTACCAATCCTAACAGGAACTATATTTCTTTCTATATTACCACTAACGACAGCTTTCCTATATCGCGGTTTATCTTTACTTCTTCTTATGTTAGATTCCTTGGCGTATATAACATCTCCTATTCTAAAATTTCTATCTGTTTCACCGCCCTTTTGTTCCCTTACCTTTTCCTTTTTCTCTAACATTTTTTCTGATATATAATTATATAGATATCTAATACGTTTAGCATGATCTTTTAATAGTTGTTGGGTGTAACTTTTCTCGAAATTCGCGGCGAACGTTGAATTAGAGTCGGTATGACCGAAAACGATTTCGAAAGGAGTAAGGCCGGTTGTACTATGTATGGTGTGGTTATAAGCCATAATTGAGTAACTCATTACAGTAGCTGCGTCTGTACACTTTCGTTCGTATTTCGCCAATCTGTATATCTCTATAATTGTGGAGTGGAATCTCTCTATTATGCCTGTTGAATTCGGGTTATTAGGAGTAGTAATGTGTAGTAGTATGTTATACATAGTCATAAGTTCCCTAATGAGGTCATTATTAAACTCACTACCGGGATCAGAAGTTATTTTTTTAGGTGTTCCGTATATTGAAAAATATTTAATAAGCGCTCTTACGATTTCCGGTGCGGATCTATTTGGGATTTCGATAGCTTGTCCTAGCTTACTAAATGCGTCAACCAAAGTTAGGTAATAAACGGATTCAATTGAAAAAAGGTCCATGAAAACTTCTTGGAAGGGGGCGTTTTGGGTTTGAGTTAATTGAAGTAATGGTTTAATGGGTTTTCTTTCATATTTCATTTTCCTACAGGCATCACAAACATTAAGTACTGCAGCAATCGTCTCTTGCATGTTCTGCCAATAATAATTTCTTTTAATTCTACTCATTGTTTCCTTTATTCCTCTGTGACACGTCTTTCCTTCATGATGTTGCAGTATGATTTCTTTTTGTTCTCTCTCGTCTTCTACATATATAACACGCTCTGTACATTCAATAAATTCTACCATTCCCTTAAATCCTTATTCCCAGTAAAAGTACTTATAAGCTTTGGATGGACTAATGAATGATCGCGTACTACCTGTATCAATCATAAATTTGGAGTCGATTTCCGGTATATAAATAAACGGCAATCTCAAATTAGTACTACAATTTAACTCTATTTTTTCGTAGGTTCCGAGGCTTCGACCTGAAAATCCTTGTCGTCCATATTGGTTGGGACGCTATGTGTTACTTCAGGAATTATTGTCGAATATTCATTTTCATAATAATCGAGCTCGGGAACATTAAGGCCACTGCTTGAGTACTCCTCATAGCAGCAGTTATCATAAGAAATTGGGTACACATCGCCGCACGCATCATCGTAATACGTATTATCAAGGTCGAGTTCATTTAACTGAAAGCCTTGTTGATTTGTTTTAAGTGGTGGTGCCGTTCGCATAGTGACGTCACTGGGCCCAGTGTATTGATTTTTATTTAACTGAGGCTTGTAACCAAATTGTTGGGGCTTATAAAAGTTTTGCTGTTGGTTTCCAAATTGTTGTGGGCGCATACCGAATTGTTGAGGTTTATTAAATGTTTGTGGTTGCATTCCGAACTGTTGGGGACGCATATTAAATTGTTGTGGGCGCATATTAAACTTTTGCGGGCTTATACCAAATTGTTGCGGGCGAAAGCCGAATTGTTGGGGGCGGTATCCAAAATTTTGATGATTATTATTAAATTGAGTTAGTTTTGATTGTGACCCCTGTGAAAGTCCAAAGTTAAATTTGTTAGGGGTTAATTCGGGTTTATAGCCCATCGGTGCCATTGAATTAAAATTATTTGTACCGAATTTAAACGTAGGATTATTATTTGGTAAACTGGGTGGCGTTGGTTTATTACTAGGATTACTATACATTTTATTACGCAAGGTATACTGCTCATGGAAGTTGACTTCTTCCATGACCACGCTTAAAGCCTCTTCTAGTGTACTGGGCGCTTTTAAGCGAACAATTCGCACCATATTTTCTGGCAAAATATACAAAAAGACATTTAAAGATGTGTTATTATATACAATAATTTTACTACTCTTTACATTCGCATCGGTTAATCTATTTACTTTCGATATTAAAACACTACGCACGGATTGGATCCAATTACAGAAATCTAAATATGACTCGTTGTTTCGGATACGCAAACCTTCAAGTTCTATAGCAATACATTCTTCACTCCTAGGGTCTCCAAAATGTTGAATTAGCAGTTCTCTAAAATCTTCCCACGAATTAATGTCCTCGCGCTCGCTAAAGAGCGCTGCAGCATCGCCTACGAGTCTACTTGTTATCGCGTACATTACGTATAAATTTTGTTCATCGGATCCCCTATATTTATTTAATATATACTCACATTTGCGAATAAAAATATTTAATTGGTGCTTATCACCGTTGAATATCGGTACAATTTTGAGCATTTCACTAGGAATCATCTTAATTTGCACTTGATCTTCCATTTTGTAGAACTTTATTTTATAAAATACGACGATAAAATAATATAATTAATACAAGAATTCAAATTCACAATCAAAAACACAGTCAAAATAAAAGTAAAATAATTAATAAGTAAAATACAAAATGTGAAATAAATAAGTCCTCAATAAAAATTTAATCAACGAACATACACTTCAATTATAATTTGTAATAGTTATAATCGCTTTGTTCCCACAGTGCAAGCTCTTATCGCGTCGTTATTGCATGGACACGCTTACTTATCTAGTTATTCCTAGTATTTCTTTATGCTGATATATATAGTTATTAAGTTTAAGTATTCTTAAATATAAGTTTCACAGATTTTTATGTAAAACCAGATAACGTTATATCGCAAGAGGTCTAATTGCAAAATAACAAAACTATATAATATGGCAAGGAAAGGAAGGTGAAAATTTGGACTCACCAGCCGGCCTTCGTCATCTTCAGCTGCTCTCCACTTGACAAATTTATATTGGTTCGCAGGATCGCCTCGCGGCACGAACGCGGTAAACGATTTTATACGAATTTATTTCGCGGACGGCGCAAGCAAATGGCGATCCTACCGGCTGCGCCAGTCAAGTTAACGGGAGCGGTGGAGGCGTTTTTAAAAACTAAAATAAAACTAAGCGATGTCCGTACCGAAGCTCATGTACTTCAACAATGGCAAACTTATTCTAATACATCTTTCATGCAGACTTTATTACATTTGCTTACTCAAGTGACACGATATAGGCCACACACAGGGTGCAAAGTCAGCAATAGTATTTATGCACGTACTTGTATCACTCTGTGTGGGGTCGAATCCATGACTCGGTAGCTGTCGGTGCAGTTAGACAGAATTCTTGTAAATAACACGTGTTCCGCACACCTGCACCATTGCACCTGCAGTGGCGCTCGTTTTGCTTGTATAAAACGGACGGCGCGGCCGCCGTTAGGACAGTCTTGGCTCTGACGTGGAACGGTGCGCTTGTCGTATTCCGTTACTAGTTTATCCTCGACTCGTTGGATAATTAATTCGTGTAAACGAATTAATTATTATTCCTAACTACAAAATTAGTCTCTGTTCTATACTCAATTACCCTTTCTACATCAGAAGTGCGATAAAGTCCCCATTTTTGCCCACATATAATCTTCGAATAGTATGAAGATTATTACATTTGTGGAAGACTGTAATGCATTCCGCATTGATGAATCTGTTTTTATGTTAAATACCGTAATGAAATTTGCTATGCTACTTACGATATTTTCGTATCATTAAAGTGTAGAGAAAAGATAAAGTGAAATTATTTAAGCCAATTTTTTTTTATTTGTTGGAGTTGTATTAAAAGTACCCCGCAAGTATTTTCATTATTTCTTGATGTACCTAAATATGTTAACAAATGTCGAAAGAAGTTGGAGGCTTTCTAATTAACTTATTTCAAGTTATGTTGTAATTTGATAGTTCACGCGAAACATGATTATCATTTGCTATATTTTGAAGTTCAAAACGTTTAAGGGATGTACCAAAATAAAGGATTAACTTTAACACGCTATGAATTGAAAATAATAAGTGACATTTTTGTGTTCTAATGTGTTGATCAGTATTGCAGTTTGCTCCGAATATTGCGTCGTCGACAAGATTGGGGTTTGATGTCGAGGGATTCGTAGAAGTCTCTACAACAATGATCAATGAGGAAGATGTTGTGACGGCTAATCGAACATGGTCAGGTACAGCCGAGCGCTGGTAAGCTTGAGCCTACACCGCTACAGTCTGTAACTTATCGGCAGATCTTACGACAAGGCAATTTAAGCGGCCGCCGAACAAATGGTGCTTTGGCGCTGTAAATTGACGTCTGAGGTCGGCTTTCGTAGATTTTGCGCAGTTACCTCCTTCCCTTTGAAATGTTGTGGTATTTGCCTCTACACATAGTTTCCGTTTTTGCAATGTTTTCAAATGTCATACAGTTGCCGTTTCATAGGCGAATATGTGATGAATTTTGGAAGCTCGGAATTCCATGGTTTGCAATACATTTATCTCGATTTCTTTTAATTTTGCAAAGCAGTACGACGATTCGCTAGCGCTAGTACGGCGCGACGGCTCACTGGCGCGAATGTGGCACGAACGCAGTAGAACGGAAAGCTGGAGTGCGTTTGCCTGGAGGTAGCCATATTGGCGCGTTCATGACTTAAATGAAGTCTGGAATGGTCGACCGTTGTAATATTTAACAAGAGTTAATATCTGTTAGCAGGTGGTGATAACTGATAGACCGTATGCTGTTCACTGTCAACCGCACGAAGACGTGCGACAGTCAGAGGTAGCCGTGTCTGTGCATCTAGAAAATACTAGAGACGTTACAACACTCTAGCGAAGTAATTATTCTTGTGCAGGAAAGGAACATGGAGCTGCAGGAAGGCTGGTTTGTGCTGCACTGGGATGTGTCGTGTTGCTGTTGGTTTACATACTTAGGTGTTATCATATCACTACGTCCCTCACGATACACTTTTGTGTGATTGAGATAGGGACATGTTTGCGGTATGATTAGTCTGTACCTGTTCTATACTGAATTGAAAAAAAAGAGAATAAGAAAAAAAGTGGTTCTTACTATCATTGCAGGGCGTTTGCCGGTCCAATGATATAGCTACAGGGAATAGTGATTCCGGACTAGCCAATAGTACTTGAAAAAAAAATAGTTCTTACTATCATTGCAGGGCTTTATGCCGGTCCAATGGTCCAAAAAAAGAGAAAATAGAAAAACTACAGACTAATCATTCCGATCTCGCATAAAGTTGATTAAAGTTTTGTGGGGCTTACTGCCGGAACAAAACTGATTGTCACCCAAGTCTGAAGGGTCAATATAGACCGGACCAGACGCTGTTATGTCATGATAGTCGAACGATGTTTTTTTGTCTACAGATAACTAAAATTGTGATGGAGCGCGTGTGAGGACGCACGCATGTCAGTATGGCCGTGACGGGACCAGCACCATTGCACGTGCGGCGCGGTAGCTGTCGGTGCAGTTAGACAGAATTCTTGTAAATAACACGTGTTCCGCACACCTGCACCATTGCACCTGCAGTGGCGCTCGTTTTGCTTGTATAAAACGGACGGCGCGGCCGCCGTTAGGACAGTCTTGGCTCTGACGTGGAACGGTGCGCTTGTCGTATTCCGTTACTAGTTTATCCTCGACTCGTTGGATAATTAATTCGTGTAAACGAATTAATTATTATTCCTAACAACAAAATTAGTCTCTGTACTATACTCAATTACCCTTTCTACATATGCATTTCGAGAAATTCAAATACTTGTGATTTATCGAAGAAAATCCAAACGGATACAACTTTTGCGTCTCAATTCGAGGCTAGGTTTAAGCGTATTGATTTAGTGCGTAAAGAATTCTTGTATTATACGAATCAAATAAACGATTTAAAGTTAAAATTAAAGCCGGACGATATTATTGATATGAAACCCGTGATTGCGTTTGACGACATGTACTATACCGTCGGTGCCGCCAGGGCTGCTCTGAGCGAGGGTCGCACTCGAGCCGACCCGCAATGCGACTCGGATCCACGTTTGACTTCCGGATATTCATACCATAGTACGAAACCATACGCGCAAGCACGCTTACCGAAACTCGAGCTACCGAAATTTGATGGAAACATTGAACATTGGCAAACTTTCTTCGATACATTTTCTACACTTGTACATGAAAACAATAATATAAAATCAATCGAAAAGTTTCATTATTTGTTGACTTGTCTCTCGGGTTCAGCGTTGTCAATTGCAAAAGGAGTGTCTGTTACCTCTGATAACTACCAAATTGTTTTTGACGCACTTATCGAGCGGTTCCAAAACAAACTAATTTTGGCCGCAACGTATTTAGATAAAATTTGTTGCTTCATTCCTTTGAAGTCCAGTAATTATGCCGGTTTACGTAATTTAACAAATGAAACCGTCAATGCTCTTAAAGCTATGAAAATTAAGAAATTAGATGAGTTTATTTTATTTTATTTAGCTGCGCTTGTTTTAGATTCTGATAGACGTAAACGTTTTGAGCTGCAAAAAGGGGAACAAATTCCTACCTTTTCTGATTTGTTGATTTTCTTACAGCGTTATGTCAAAGTTCTAGAGGTTAGTCAATCGGGTAAATGTTCCGGGTCTGTTTTTCAATCGGGACAGTTATATAAAAATAATTTACGTGCCACCGGGACACGAAATAGTCTCAATAATAAACAGTATCCTAAATCCACATCATTGCCGTCGAACACTGCTATAGCTTCAAATGCTGCAAATAAAACAGCTGATTGTCTATGTTGTGGGGCGGCACATGCGCTTTTCAAATGTCCAAACTTTCAAAAACTTGATATTTCTGAAAGATACGGCTTCTTGTTTAATAAAAATGTTTGCATGAATTGTTTACGTTTAAATCATAATTCAGATAAATGTTTTTCAAAAATTACATGCTCAACTTGTGGTGAGCGTCATCATTCGTTGCTCCACGATAACACTACCATTGTTGCTGTTCCGTGTTTCTCTACTGACAGGACTATCGATAAAACAGTAGTCACGGCTGGCGACTTGACGACGACTGCGAGCTACGTGACTACCAGCGCTCACGCTGGTCATAGTCATGCTCTCGTGTTGCTCGGCACATGTGTTGTGCGCGTGCGTGGTTGCGGTTCTCCCGCTAAGTGTACTACCGCCCGCGCACTTATTGACAGTGGAGCTCAGGTTAGTTTTATGACGTTATCACTCGCTCAACGTTTAGGGTTGCCCATACGCCGCTGCAATTTAGCTGTAGCAGGTTTAGGGAAAAATGTAGTGCATCAAATAAAGGGTGAAACTTCATGCGTGGTAATACCAACGGATTCTGATAGTCCAAACTTCACTATTAATGCCATAATAATGGATACAATAACAAAAAAAATGCCTGTTGTAGAAGTACCTTCTGAGGTTCGTGAAAATTTCAAACTTCTAGTTTTAGCAGACAAACAGTTCGACATACCCACATATAGACATTCTGCTGGGCACAGAGCTATTCCATAAAATTTATGATGGCCATTGCGTAGAGATAGGCCCTGGTTTACCAGTCGCTCTACACAGTGTCTTTGGGTAGGTGCTCACTGGCAAAATTGATCACAGCTGTCACCCGGCACCTATGGTTTCTTCCCTCGTTACTTCCACCCGGCTTTTGAATGACGTGGTCAAGCGTTTTTGGGAAGTCGAAGAACCACCAAAAATATTTATATCGAACCCTGAAGATGTTAAATGCGAAGAACTCTACTCTACTCTTGTGTCACGTAAACCTGACGGTCGTTACGTCTTTCCTTTGTTACTGAAGAAGGCTTGTGATGATCTGGGTGAATCTTTCGCTTAATTAAACTCGAAAAGCGACTTGAGCGCAATGTAGAGTTAAAAAAGGACTTTTCTGATTTTATGACTGAATATTCAGATCTGGGCCATATGCAACCCGCAGACGTTGGATCAGGCAAATTTGTAATTCCGCATCATTGTGTACTCCGCCCTTAGAGTACTACGACAAAACTACGTGTCGTTTTTGATGCAAGTGCCAGAACGACGAACGGAAAATCGTTAATTGATATCGTGTACACTGGACTTAAGCTTCAAAATTACATTGTTGATGTGCTGTCAAAATTTCGTCTTCAGGCAATAGTGTTCACATCCGATATTTCGAAAATGTATCGCAATATAGATTTACGTCAGGAAGATCGAGGGTGACAACACGTGTTGTGGAGAAACTCTCCAGCTGATCACGTGCGTGAGTTCGAATTAAATACCGTGACATACGGTGTGACCAGTTCACCATACTTATCCATTCGTACTCTGTATCAATTAGCGGTCGATCATGCTTCTGAGTATCCTCAAGCAGCTGACATTATACGTCATGACATTTTTATGGACGACATAACAACCGGAGCGCCATCTCTTAAACAGGCATTTGAGCTCAAAAATGAACTTATTAAACTACTGAGCTGTGCGCAATTTGAGCTGCGTAAATGGAGTAGTAATTCGGCCGAGCTTATTGCAGCTCTACCGTCTGAACATTGTCAAGTACCTAGGGTCTTTTGTGACCAAAATCACGATCATATCCTTAAAATTCTTGGTATACAGTGGGACCCCTTAGAAAACTTCTTTAAATATTCAGTGTCCGGGTTCAATTCCAATTTAACAAAGCGTGCAATATTATCAAATATCGCTCGCATCTATGACCCAATTGGTTGGCTCACTCCTGTTGTTCTAATAGCCAAACTATTGCTTCAAGACATGTGGCGCCTTCAGCTAAGTTGGGACGAACCCGTTCCACCTGAAGTCGCTCACCAATGGCACAATTTTATCTCTGAAATGCAACACGTTAAACAGATTAAACTGACTCGTAGAGTTATATATGATGACGCCAAGAGTTATCAATTGATTGGGTTTTGTGATGGCTTTTCAAAGGCAATATGGATGGATGTTGTGTGTACTTGAGGATAGTTCGTGCAAACCATTTTAACACGCATCTGTTGATTGCAAAATCAAAAGTTGCACCCCTAAAATCACTAACGGTTAACCGTCTAGAGCTTTGCGGTGCTGTCCTTCTAGGGCGAGTTCTTAAGCACATGCAAAACTTGCTGCGAGACAAAATCCCTCTCAGTAAAGTGATTGCCTTTACTGATAGTAACACGGTTCTAGCATGGTTACCCACGGAACCTCATAAACTGAAGACTTTTGTTTCCCATCGCGTTACAAATATTATCGACGGTGTATCAGTTAATAGCTGGCAACACGTATCGACAATATCAAAAATTAAATTCTTTTTATTTTTATTTCAAGTAGAAGTGTCGCGATTACTGCAAAAACAGAGTTCAATCCGCGCAATTTCTATTCTATTAACAAAGAGCATGTATGCGTAGGTATATGGATGTAAAGGAGGCGAGAGAGGTATGTCAGGATCGTGCCAAATGGAAGTCCGTAAACTCTGCCTACCCATCTGGGTCACCGGCGTGAATGTTTATGTATTTATTTACGTATATATAAGTATATTAATGAATATGCCAACACTAAGTAGTTTGTGATTTTAAATACCTTCATTATTACCATTACCGTTTCAGCTAGAAATAGATTGCTTCATAGGGGTGGGGGGGGGGGGGGGATATTTGCTATAGCCACCACGCTTGGCAAGTGGGTTGGCTACTGCGTGGTTGTACCCCACCCGCGATACCACAAGTAGAGCGGCACGGGCCACATAACATAGTGACACAATGGAGTTGGACACACGTCAGGCGAGTGGTAGGCGTAGAGCGGGCTGTAGCGATGTAGCTTCAATCTTACTAGTTCAGTTAGCCATCATGATATCTTCCTCATTGATTGATTGGCAAACGGGTTGGCAACCACAGTATTTTATGTTTATTTGTTATTAAGAAGACGCTGCTGCCCATCACCTTGTTTGTTTGGATCTGTCGCCTCTAACGACACTCACGGGATGGTATTGGGTAGTGGATATTATTACACCAATACTACACGGTCCATTAATTAAAAATTGTATGAAAAATCTAATTCTTTAATAGTTTCTTATGTAAAAAATACTTCTCAAAAGTACTTACCAGCGAAGGAATGCCTTCGTTTATTGCTCCCTTTTACAGTCTATTTACCTCAAAAGGTTTTATTGCCTTTTGTTAGTACCGCTCGAAAACTTGTATGATTTGACAACGAAACATACTTCAAAGGCGAAAATCGATGTTAAAAAAATATAGAAATCTGTGACAACTTTGCTTTCAACGGCCATATATTATCATTATTTTTTTTTATTCTTTATATAATGTATTGTTAGAAATTAATATGTAGAGCTACAAGAAAACGTAACGTGCAACGTGAACGACCCAATTACATGATAACACCAAAGTACGCAAACCAACAGCAAAACCACCCATCTCGATATAACACAGGGCAGCCTTTCAGCAACACGATTTTAATTGCCTACAATAGTATAATACACAACAGACATAGTAACGATAGTGAAACTCGTAGAATTCTCTCTTGTAGGTTTGAATATCTGTGTCCACCAACGGCATGGAGATGCAGGTACTCCATCACAGGCGACGCGCTTGGCAATGGCTCTACGTTAGCACAACGTATCGTCTAAGTAAGTCATGGGCACTACGTTCGCATAACTTAATAAATAATAAGTAATTAAGTCATGGGCACTACGTTTGCATAACTTAACAAAATAATAAGTTATTAAATCATAAGCACTACGATAGCATAACTTAACATCCACTTAAGTCATAGGCACGACGTTAGCATATCTTCGTGCTTATGACTTAAGTGGATGTTAAGACGATAGCCTGCCCGTCTTCTACTTTTGTGAAAGAGGCACAACGTTAGCATTAACATCAGACGTCATACTGCATTTTACTCTAAGTAGTCTAAATGAAAAATTTTAAGTACACAACAGTAAAAGCAAATGTATTGGAAACAACTACATCAGATGCACAAGCGTGCACTCAAATCTCGCAAAATAGGTATCCAAAGAAATTTAAAATTTGAATAGATGTAATAAGATTCAAATTCATGAAAGAAATGATCTCCTCAGAGGCCGCCAGTACGGGTTTTGGCGAAATCGATCAACTGGGGACTTTTTAGCGTATGTCACTCACATAAGGGGCGAAGTTATAGAAAACAGTACACTTGCTGTTTCCTTCAATGTTTCGAAGGCCTTTGACAGGGTTTGGCACGCTAGTCTATTGGCCAACCTTTCAGCGTACGGCTTATCCCCTGGCCTGATTGTCTGGATGAAGGACTTTCTAAATGAACGTTCTCTCTGGGTCGTCGTCGATGGCTGCTCATCCGATACTGTGGCGACTAACGCCCGTGTTCCTCAGGGGTCCGTTCTCTCCGCAACTCTTTTCCTGCTGCATATAAATGATCTGCTCATTCCTGGTATCTATGGGTATGCAGACGACAGCACAGTTGTGGAGAGATACCAACCAAGCGCCCGGCCAGTCGGGATCAAATCTAGTCAGAAAGAGAGGCTATGGTTGAGCGTGTGAATCTCACACTACCGACAGTCTCCGAATGGGGCGATGCCAATCTAGAGAGACTTAACGCTTCCAAAACACAAGCGTGTCTTTTTACCGCTAAAAGGAGCCCGCTCACCTTGGCTCCTATTTTCCGGAATGTATCCTTGGATTACACTGACCGCCTTCAGTTGTTAGGGGTTGAATTTTCTTCAAACCTAAACTATGGGCCCTTCATTGAGTCCAGAGTCAAAGCAGCCGCAAGGAAACTTGGTGTCCTTGCAAGGGTGCGGCGGTACTTCACGCCGGGGCAACTTCTTACCTTATATAAAGCGAAGTCCAGTCGTACATGGAGTACTGCTGTCACATATGGACTGGTGCTGGTGCAAAATGCCACTTGGCAGCGTTGGACTCAGTGGAGAGACGTGCTAAGAGGCTCATTGGTGACCTTGATTTGGTTGAAACCAATCTTGTCAGTCTCGAGCATAGGCGCAGAGTAGCCAGTCTCTCGGTATTCTATAGGATCCATTTCGGCGAGTGTGCGCAGGAATTACACGCTTTAATTCCTCCCTCTCCTTTCCACTATCGGACAACCAGGCGGTCGGCGGGTTTTCATCCCTTTGTTGTCGATATTCCACACATTAGAACCAAATAGTTTGCTTCGTCTTTTGTAATACGTACAGCAAAAGAGTGGAATAATTTGCCGGCGTCTATCTTTCCGTCCGTATACAATCTGGGCGTCTCCAAGGCAAGAGTGAATAGGCTTTTGTTACGCTAAGACAGTGCGATTTACCATCTAAGGCTGCATCACCACTTACCACCAGGTGGGATTGTAGTCAAGCACTGGTTTATAATAAGTAAAAAAAACAAAATAAAAAATAAAAGCAGTCTTTATTCATACTTGTAGCTACAGGTGGCGGTAGCGAAGCTTCCATACAAGCCGAGCAGACCGGCTTACCTTATTAATAATATCAACTAATAAAATAAATCGTAAACTGTTTCAAAGTGATCCTCTGTTCTACACAGGTCGTGACCTCGTAGCCTTATTATGTAACTTCAACACTTGGCAGATTGCATTCAATTTTAAATACACTGATTCGTGTTCTCTCTGTCTCAAAGCGAACAGGCAGTTGAGCGATTATTGAGGGCTTTTTACCGGGCTTTCGAGAAGACAATTACTCCCTTTCTAACCTGTGGCAAAATGTTCTATAATGAAATATAACTACGATTGTTTATATACTATACTATACCATAGCAATCAGTATGGAGATCAGAAGCCAGGCTTTCAGTGTGAAGTTGTCGAGCGTGGGGGCGTGCGTTTGCAAAGTTCACTTCACAACTTCATATTCCAATATCTACTCTGTGCGTTTACTTGAGCGAATGAAACTCGCAACATTGAGTTGGAAATTTATACTTTTTTAAAGATGTTTAGTGAAAATGGAGGATAATAGTGTTTCTTGTGATCAATTGAAGTGTGTTAAAGTACTTATCGGCGAGGAAAAGGTAAAATCAAAAAAGAGAAAACGTAAATTTTTATAAAACTGCTAAAAATATCTTGGGCTTACCCCTACGCCAATGACGGGTGGTGGTCTATTTTAGAAATTAAACAGAAACCGTTCAACAATTCTAGTACATTTCGAACTAGTGCAATAAATATTATCCCATAACACTTTTATTCACTTCCTATATCATAGAGTAAATCATGTTTATTATTATAATTATATTCAGCAATTGCGATGAAGGTGTAGAAATATCAGGAATTGGACCTGAAATGCATCATATCGTCACGCGTGCCCCACTAAACAGAAAAGCGAGGTAAGCGGTACGCGAAGGTGGGACACATGATCATCAACAAACGTTTTTGTAATGAGGTCTGATATGATATTACAAAGTTCAAATTTCAACTTACTCGTACATTATTTCCACGTTTCGGTGGTCAAAACTTACTGCGTACTGACCGAAATATTTTGAACGTGGGTGTGCACGTGCGTGCGTGCGTGCGTGCGTGTGTGCGAGCGAGCTTGCGTGCGTGCGTGCGTGTGTGTGTGTAAAATCTCCGGAAGAAATGATGAATAAAATACAATAGAAATCTTATTGAAAGTCATTTAAGCTTTACCACTGGTTCCTTCTTAACTTCTGTTACTGATGACGCTGATTTCAATTCAAAATTATTAAAATCGATTGAGCAGTTTATGTGCGGCGATCTGTGTGCTCGTTTGTCAACTTTGCTTGTAGAAATTATGCTTGTAAGGAAAATTAAACACCAGATCCTAAAGATTATTTTGTTTTACGTACTCCTAAGAGCGTTTAACAAGCTTTCATAAGGGAAACATTTTAGAGTAACTACTAAGTTATAATATAACGTAAAAGCGACTATTATTTAGTGTGGGGTAACGTTTAAGAAAATTAGGTATGATATTACCAGCATCTTAGATTACGATCAGATCAGCATATTAGATTACGTTTCTATTTGATTAACAATAATCTAAAAAAAATATTATTTTGCGCGTACACAACAGTGTACAATAATTATTATAAGATCCTTAATAGAAAGATAAGACTTATTGACTTTAATGAATTAATTCGAAATACGGTAAATTCTTAATGGTATATGCAGAAAGATGATACCTTTGCTTGTTAAGATGTAGGCTTAAGTCGTAAGTAAAATGCGTAAAGAAACGATTTTTCATCATTCATTTTCTTGATAAAAGTTATTTTTTATTTAATTTTATCCTCTGTAATTGATTTTATAATTGGCATATTTAATCGACTCAGACGATTTTACTTACGTAAACATCTTTAATCTCTGTATGTAAATGAATACTGTCTTTTCTTCACGGCGTCAACTATCCGCCTCACTAAGGCAAACATAATATGTTCCTTGTATGTCGAGCCTTTGCAGCTCATGTCGCTTGTTCTCGTCATGTCTTTCTACTAGTACCGGCCTTTTAGCAGGAATATCAGGAATTGGACCTGAAATGCATCATATCGTCACGCGTGCCCCACTAAACAGAAAAGCGAGGGATGCGGTGCGCGAAAGTGGGACACACGATCATCAACAAACGTTTTTGTAATGAGGTTTGATATGATATTAGAAAGTTCAAATTTCAACTAAACACCGAAACGTGGAAATAATGTACGAGTACATTATTTCCACGTTTCGGTGGTCAAAACTTACTGGGTACTGACCGAAACATTTTGAACGTGGGTGTGCACGTGCGTGCGTGCGTGCGTGCGAGCGAGCTAGCGTGCGTGCGTGCGTGTGTGTGTGTAAAATCTCCGGAAGAAATAATGAATAAAATACAATAGAAATCTTATTGAAAGTCGTTTAAGCTTTACCACTGGTTCCATCGAATTTGATCATTACAGAACCCATCTCCCATTTTTTCTTCTAGCAAGGCATTTTGAAAAAAGAGACATGCCTTCTAAACGTACCTCTTCATGCGTAATGGACCCATGTATATCTACCATTCGGGAGCAATGGGGTTAGGAAGCTAGTAACCGAAAGCAACCCTGCCCCACCCTTTCGGACTATCACTCTTCCGCAATTTCATTATCAAATTTAAAAGTATGTGTTTTAATGAATATTTTGTTAGAAATCTTGGAATTACTACCACTACAGCCTATCAAAAGTCCGCTGTTGAATATAGGCTTCTCCCATATATTGCCTCATAGGGAGATTGTTTGTCATGGTTGCCAGCCAAACTCAGGTTGCCAACCGCAGTTTGTTATTTTTATTCAGTTGTCTGGAAAATGCTGCTGCCCATCTCCTGGTTCACGGTTATTATGATACGTATTAATATATTGTTGGGAATGAGGGCAAAAAAAAATAATAAAACGAAATACTAACGAATGAAAGAAAGTATCGCACAGGCGAGTAAGAGGCATCAGTCTGTAATTCTAAGAGTCCCACTGTCGTTACTATGTTACCCGTTGGGGTATTCTACTAGTGTAGGGACGGAAGGTCGTGTTGCTGAGAGGCTGCCCTGTGTTACATTGAGATGGGTAGTGATGCTGTTGGTTTGCATACTTTGGTGTTATCATGTAATTGGGGTCCTGATAGTAAGCAGGATTTGTTACCGAGTAGTGTTCTTTTATTTAAATACCTTTGAGGATAATTTCTTACATCACAAGTGAAATAGTTTCTTACAATATCATTATACTCATAACTTAAATAATCGGGCTATATTGTTAATTCATATATGATGGTGGTTATTAAAAAACAAGTAATTTAGGTTAAGGAAATCATTGACGGAAGTAAAAGACAGATGATAAACATAAATCTTTTCTCCGGAATTCCGTTCTCTGACATTGTTCGAGATATTTATTACTTCCTTCTTATAAAGACGATGATCAGAACTGGCGTTCTACTTAAAATCAAATAGAAACCTTATTATAATTACGATAGCAATAGGCGTCTTACTAAACTGATACCTAAACTGGATCTTATTAGAACAACGAAACACATATATCAATCTATGTGAGTTGCCTATGTTCTGCAGTGAACTTGTATAGCTGTAATGGTAATAATGAAAGTGCCAACATATTACACCCATTTTGACGGCTAATAAAAGATTACCTATGTTATAAACAATAGCCTTCTTGACTTCCCTGCCTATATGTATTTTGTAAGAATACTCCAGATGGCATTAATTATATGGAAAATTTGCAACTACGCTGACCGACTGACATTTGGATAAAGCGTATTTTAAATAAAAAAATCACCATTTTTAGTAGTAAGAGCTTATTCTGTAGATCAGCTAAGTAACCATATGTACAGGTAAGATTAATACAAGGTAGTGGGACTCCGTTTCTGACTGACGGGGTCCGTCTGAGTAGGTTATTTCACTCACTTATTTTTGCCGCCAAGCAGACACTAGAATTATTCTGTATCACTGACATATTCATATTGTTTCTTATGCACATTGCAATCAAATCTATGGCAATTGTGTTAGAAAATCCATTACCCCAGTAGATGGAAGGCTACTGGGGTAATGGATATGGCTATATAGCTATCCCGTATATGTTAGACGTGAAATAATCCGACCGGAACAGAGTGCAACGCTGCAGTTACTACTACTAGAATTCTAACTGCGTACGTCGCAGGTATGCTAAGAGGAGCGATTACAACATTTTTCTTATGCAAGTAAAGTTGACATACAAGTACATAGTCGGCTTCACATTTAGTATATATTAATAATAATAAAGTAAGTAGGTAATGGGTCTAAGAAAGTTAATGGGTCAGTGGAACACAGTCCTATACCTACCAGGTGAGTGGCAAACCATAGACTGTAAATATTAAGCGAGGTATATTCCAGGGCGACAGGGAGAACAGGGAAAAACAGGGCGGCCTCGTACCGGCGGACGAAGTCTACGGCGTCCCCCCACTAGATGGAGTGACGACCTGGTAAGATATGTAGGAAGTTGATGGATGCATGTGGCTCAGGAACGTGCTTTGTGACATTACTTATGTTCAACAGTGGACTTGTGAAGGGCTGTAATGATGATGATGATGAAGGTAAATCCAACTATTAACTGACTGATTATGATATTACTAAAAAGCATAGAACCAGTACGTAACTGGAGCGTAATCCTTATTGATATCGTTTGACTAATTATTTTTGTGTGTTTGTCAAATTATTTTGTATGTTTATTCTTTCTTTCTTTCTCGAAGTGAAAAACACAATTGATGCTGCAAGCAGACTCATCACGAGCTACCACGCCCGCGTCGTTGGTAATTTCTTCCTACTCTATAAACCTTGTTAGCACGGATCAAAACTCGACTAACAAGTAAAAGGACTCTCAAAGATTTAAGGACCTACGTAATGCGGTACTTTTGGTTCGATCAAACTATACCGAGATAAGCAGATGTCGTCGTATATTACTTTAAGTGAGCTGACTGTATAGTTTTGTGCCAAGAGTGCTTGAACAGTGAATATATAGGCGAGGGACCTGCGTTTTTGTCGGATTAGTTACAAAAACAGTCATTTTTGAATTTCAGGTCGGGATATATTGTGCCATTATTAGCACCGTGAATTTTCTATCACTTAATTTTTTTTTCTTTACAAAGTATACAGTTACCAAGTCAATTAGATACTGATATTATGAATATTTAAATAGTATGCTTATTTTGGATTTAAGCTGGCGACTGCTGGCTTCATCGATTACTTTAGCAGTTTTTCATTTCATTTCTTTTTCCATTTGATGATATAGATGGCGCTGTTTTGATAACTAAGTCCAGGCCCGTGACAGCTTAGTTCCATACTATGCCATTTGGCGCTACCGTCGCAAGTTTATTCTCTGTCTACGGACGCCATTTTAAAAAAAACGCCATATTGTATTGTCAAAACAAATTGTCAAAATTATCGATATTAATTATTAATTGCCGCCATTATTTATCTAATTGACTAATTGTCGCCCGAGTTATGAGTTTAGTGCAAGTGTATTGAAGTGTATTTCCTCGCATTTATGTTGCGTTGAGATCTTGGACGCAAAGTTTCCTCCGCTATTTGTGACAATAACAATATTCTGTTTTTGTGCTGGTCTAGTGCATGTTGTATGGAATACGAAAAGTGCTGTCTTGGTGCAGATTCCCTAACAACGATAATTTAAGAAACTTGTGGATGTATTTCATAGTATCCATAAGTCCACAGATCATTGAACTTTCCAAAGAACAGTTTCTTGACAAGACAGAAAACTTCGATAGGTACTCTTATCCATGCTTGCTTACTAATGATTAAATAGCTCATGGTGTGCCTCTGTCAGCAACAGGCGAGTAATTTTATTACTTATCATGGTAGGTACTTAAATTTCGACTGCTGAAAGTTGTGATTTCTAAGTGGGTATCAAGTGGACTCCAGTAATGCAGTATTGAACCATACATTTTTATTACAAAACATTGCATCACTTTGTGATTACTTTACCAGCCATTTTTAATTATCACTACATGGTATAAAGTGGCAGTCACTTAAAAATTGTCTCTGTAACTATTGAAAGACAAAAAATTGTATAGCTGATTGCTTAAATCGTTATAAAAATATCACAAAAACAAACCTTGCAAAAAAAGCAACAATTTATTACAAATTTTCAAAGATGCTGCTCGAATATGGTTAAATTTTAGTTCTGTTTTAACAAATAATGATGTGATTGACATCTTCTAAATCACAACACTTTTTACATTTATAAATTTTTCACAGTTATATTTTATTTCACTTTCCTTATTTTAAAAGGTTATTTAAATGTTCAAGATTTATTAAATCACTAATGTCCAAGATGATAGATCTGCTTTTCGGCTGGTGCTGGAAGGCAGGAGCTCATACTATCTGAGAATCTCATTAAAGCATTCATACAAGCATCTTCAACTTAAAGTTGTGACTTGTCGTCATAGTGGAGGAACATAGGTAGTTGCAAGACTGAGCAAACAAGACTGTTTCAGAACCTTTTACTAGTAGGTATGAGTATTAAACAATTAAAATTATAGTTTAGAGGAAGTGGTAATGTGATGGGTATTAATTTTTTGTATAATTGGTATCTAAAACAAATGTTATTTGACTTCCCTCAATTTTATATATTGTTCTATTTTTACTTTATTGTTATAACTTATGGGGTATATCAATTAATTTGTTAACTCTGCTGATTTTAATAAATTTAACAATTCTTCAATATCAATAAGTAAAATTCCTAATTTGCTAAAGATTACAGAAGTTTCGATTTCATTCCATCTAGTGTAGAGTGATTAGAGTAAAAATAAATTGTAAATATTAATAAAAGTACATATCATTAACTCTCAAATAACTCTCTAAAAACAATCTATTATCTTTAAATATTAATAAAACTTGCTACATTACATTCTCAATTCTTAACTCTCTACAACCTCCTTCTAATCTGCAGCGAACGGCCCACACTTGTAGCAAAAACTCTCTCATTTGCGAGTGTAGCGCTTTAGAAAAGGTTTCTTCCGTTAAATATCTTGGTATGTACATAGATCAGCAATTAAATTGGCACAGACAAATTGAAAATTGTACATCAAGACTTAGAAAATTGATATGGTTATTTAAATATCTTAGATATGTTGCGGACAGACAACTTCTGATTCATATATATAAAACTTTAGTGCAGTCGATCATCAGTTACTGTTTGCCTATTTGGGGTGGAACGCACAAAACGAAATTAATTCAGCTTGAACGTGCTCAAAGATCGATCTTGAAAGTTATACTAATGAAAAAAATTACATACAGCACCGTGAAAGTATATGATGATTGTAATGTTCTTACCGTTAGACAGCTTTATATCTTACTGTGTGTTCTAAAAACTCATAAAACCAATATTCCTGATGATAAAATCAATGCTTAAACGAAATCCATACTGTGTTATTCGAAAAAAAAAAATATCAAAAACCATTTTTGCACAAAATCAATACTGCTCAAAATCAATAATTTTATATAACAAAATAAATAGAGTACTACACATTTATAACATGTCATTTCTGGAATGTAAAAGAACGTTAATTGCTTGGCTGAAGCAATTGGATTACCTTAAGACTGAAAATTTGTTATGACATCTTGATGACCAAATTTAAATTAGATAAGATTTTGTGTTTTTGTTTTTTTAGATTACAGATGATTTAGTATAATTTACTTTTTGTATGTTACTCCGTTGCCGAGTTCTAGGAATTAAAAAAAATTGTTAACATGCATGTATGAATTATTACAAACTTGAAGAGCGCTTTATCCTAGGACAAGTTTATTTAAAACTTAAATGGATAAGGCCTACACACTCTGTAAAACATGTACTTTTACCAATAAAATATTATTATTATTATTAAATATATCAAGAATTAAAAAAATTAAATTACTGTCATTTCCAACACTGCATATTTATCAAGATGTAACATTTATAAAAACTAATTTGGAAATATTTAATGATTATTTAGTAATTGACAGTAAAATTATACAATTTCATCAGACAGCTTTATTTAGATAAAGCGTTTTTGGCACGCTGTTTAAAATCAACAATAAAGTTCCATCTATGTTTCACAAATGGAGAATATTCAGAAATTTAAAAATAATTTAAAACATATCTAAGAAATGTTATTACTCAATTAATTAATATTTAAGCAATGCATCAATAGGCACATTACAATGACATGTATCTTTTTCAAAGATGTTACCTGTAGTATATTACTTGTATTCGCAAATAAAAATAAATTTGAATTTGAATCAATCTTGATAAAATTATTTCTTGCAAATGGTACTTATTTTAACAAGAGATTCTATTTATTTCATTAAGGTAATCTTGTTCACTAGTGTGTATCGACGAGTTTTTAAATTACCACTCTTATTTTCATACTTAATAGCATTTTTATAATCAAAGTTACCAGTAATAATCTTAATAATATATCTTAGGGAGTTTAGAATACCCTGTTTGACTCTAAATGAAGGTGATAACTGTTCAAATTGTTCAATACTGGAATTTATTTCAAATTCAGTTTGAAACATTATATAAATTGAATGTTTAGAGTTTTTTTTGTCAATATAATTCTAACATGCTTATTTAAGTATTTAAGTTCATATATCTATTAATATTAAATTCTAACTGCTCATGCGTAACATTTAAATCTGAAACCTTTTATTAATAATATACTTTTCATCACTTACACTAACATGGCCATCTCTAAGTATCATACCAATATTAACCCTTTCGCTGTCCCGTGCACTATATATAGGGCACTGCTATTGTCTTACTATTGTGTCTGGAAAACAGACAGTGAAAGTGTTAATATTATAAGGCCATAGGAATTATTTTCTGCTCCATGTAATTGTCAATTTAATGTTGTGGTTAAATCTAATTAAAATTATTTGCAAAATGAATGGATATCTAAAACCTTCTGAATTATTATGCGTGGATTCTGAAGTTGGTTAACTATCATTTATTTAATTTTTTTAAAGTAGCTATTGAAACCACTAAGAATATTTTCTAATTCAGTTGCAGTTTGATCTAGAATCACCAGAATCTTAAAAAGTGATGCATCTTTTCCTATAATGTAATAGTTACACAATAAAATATATAGTATATTGTTTGTATATGTAATTTTGTTTATGTCATAAAAAATCTTATAATATATTCACATTTCTTAATAAATAAACTTGAAATACATTGAACACCATCAAAAATGATGATCAAGCTTGTTAGATCCTTAGGTCTAATTTGAAGAAAGTGACATAGTCTTCCTTGTTCCATTTTTATAAAAAAAAAATCAATACATGTATATTTTTTTTATAGGGTAAGGGGACACAATAGCACAGTTCACCTGATAGTAAGTGGTTGCTGTGGCCCATAGACATCTACATTTATCCCCGTTTGCGAATCAAAACGCAGATGCGTTGTCACCCGTTAGGACTAAGATGGAATGCCTCTTTTCCAGTAAAAAGGGTCTCTGGTCCTCTACACTCACCATACGAAACACAGCAGTGTCAAGCTGCTATTTTACGCTGGTATTCTGTGAGAGCACAACTATACTACTAATATAGCTGCAGCATGGCTCTACCACGTTATACATACCACATATACAAAAATATTCTGTTAATTATTCTTTTCCTATAATTTTAGCACTTCTTAAGATTATATTTACTTACTATTATATACTTTGTTTTTATTTAATCCAATTTATTTTATTTATAATAACATTTACTTAGTTAATAACTGTCAAGTTTTGTGCAGAAGTCAAATAACTTTCAACGATTTTAGTTCAAAAGTTACAACATAGAGCCATAAAGAAATAACCACAGGAAATAACTAGAATGGGACAGGATAGTTAAAGCTTTACTTAAAGCCAGCTCACTGCCATGTCTACCCGTAGAGCTGCTCTTGTCTAGATAGGAAGGTTTCTTCAGCTCCTGATTTAATAAACTTATTTGGTTCGAGGATATCCGGAACTGTGGACAAGACCAATTTGAGTGTACTGGATCTCAGCTGTAAGCTGTGTGCTGGCTGCGCCATATAAGTTTCGGGAGTGGTGCTGAAGATTTTTAAAAACTACAAATATGTCTCGATGACATTTAATAACTATTACATTACAATAATGTATTAAAACTAATTCAGTGCAATACTGACTTCCTTAACTACGTGATTACATTACTACGATGAGAACTATAATGAATCTTATTCTAAATGCCAGGGCTTTTATAGGGTGGTCAAAACAAGTCAAACACATCAAAAGTTCTAAATAATAAATTAATATTTCTATGTTTATCATTCAGTACCAAAATATGATACTTAATTATTTTATTTATTTCATTACAGGTTACATTAGTGAAGAAAATAGTATCAAAGAGAAACTTGGTTAATATTTTGACAAAGATTGCAACTAACACTTTAGATGACTCAGTTTCACAAAGACTTGTTAAAGCCCAATCGCTGTCAAGAAATAAACATCTATCGGAAATTTTGAAAAAAAAAATGGTATAAATTACATTTTTTTACTAATATCTTTGCTAATACTAGGTAAACCAGGTATAGAAATACAATTAATTACTATATCAAATTAATATTTTGTACAGAGAAATCCTATACAGACGTAACTTAACTTTTCTAATTTAAATTGTACCTAGATCCGGGAATTATTCAAAATGTAAAATGGTTTCCAAATTTTAGAAACAAAATTGTATTTCATTATGGAATTTTCTAAGCCACTTAAAATATACTATAAAATAATCTTTGACCTTAAAAAAATGATATGTAATAAATCACATAATTTACTTTTCATTACACATTGAAATCAAAATAATCATGCTTAAATAATAAGGATATGAATATACAAGTAGCACCTGCTTTGTCTTAATAGTTTTCCATCTATAAAATGAGTAATGGTAAAAGATTGAAGACTATAGTTATTATATTTATTATATTTTTAATTTTATGAAATTGCAATTTTAAATGAGAATTTAAGATTACTCATCTGACATTTCAAAATATGTATTATACAAAATATAATTTGCGTTTTATACAGTAATTATTTAGTAGATACATCAAACATATATTTCACATTGTTTTCTTTTGTTTTTTTGGTTTCCTTGAAATTAACATTTTTCCTGTTTTCTTATAGATAAAACACAAAAAATTCAGTCTTCCTAAAACTGATCACTTGAATAAATTTTTCGATAATTTTTTAGGAACATAATTGATAATTATGTTCTTATTTGGTTTGCTCCATGGTTGGTTTGATAGTGTTATTAAATTCCCTTCGTGAATACCACTGTGTACTTCAATTTATATTCTCTCAACCAATATTCTTTTTAACCTGAGGAAAAAAAGTAATCTCTGTCATCCATTTTTTAAGCGGTAGAGCTATGCTGCAGCTATATTAGTGGTTTAGTTGTAGCATGAATGGTTCGGCATGACCAGGGAAGGACCACGCTTTCACAGAATACCAGCATAAAATAGCAGCTTAACGCTGTTGGGTTTCGTATGGTGAGTGTAGATAACCGGATACCCTTTTTACTGGAAATGAGGCATTCCACTTTAGTCCTCACATGTGAGAACGCATATGCATTTTGATTCGTAATCGAGGATAGATTAGATGTCTATTGGCCACAGCAACCACCTTCCATCGGGTGGACTGTGTGCTCATTTGTCACCCTTATACTATTAAAAAAATCCTCTTTTCTCATCTCAAGTCTTCTTAGCTGTCTCTTTGCGTTATAATTTTATATGTTTTGCTTTATTTTTTAAATATTTATTTAAAACTTTTTATGGCTCTATGCAATATTTTCCTCATTTTGGTAATGTGTGTATTTATTTAAGTCTTATATTTATTATGAGTTTATTACTATCGGTGGCTAGCTCGCCTGGCAAGGTCGCCATGTAATGACGTTATTAAATGAGACAACCTATATCTGCCAAGTGCTATTTATTACTACATTAAATTTATAATTGGTATTACATTAGTGGATACCGTGAGCCACACTACAACTGTATATAGGTTAACAAAGTCTGTTGTTGTAAACAAATAAGTGTCTTTTGGCAAAAGACTTGCAGGTGCAATAACTGTAAAAGTAATTCAATTAAAAAGTACTTTTTTTTAGATGATTTTCACTATGCAAACTCTGGCGCAACAATGGCCTCAACAGCAGAAGTCGTTGACACACTGACAGCGTCAGTGGATAACCGGGTGGTGTGCAAAGAGGAAAGTTAAGACGAGTGATTAAACAAACTTCACAACTTCATACTTTTTGGATTGAAGCCATTAATAAAATAAAATAAAAATGGTTTTGTAGACTCCATTCTATATAATAGCAAACATGCTATACAAGAAGGAAAACCTCGACTTGTGCGCATACCATCCCGACAAGGATGGATAACTTGAAAGTTTTATAAGGGTCTACAAATTATTATTTGAACAGTATAATGTAGAATATTATTATCCATTAAATATTAACCAAGACCCTTTAGAAATTCATTTTTGGATGTATAATAGCTATAAAATATAGAAATGTTGACCTAGATGCAAAACATATTTATATATGCCTTTTAAATATTTGATATTATCTAACATGGTTAGTCCACATTCTCTAATTGTGAAGAGGATTATGGAGACACATTATTAAATGTTAGTGTTGTCTCCTATCCCCTTCACCATCAAGTGCAAAAGAAAAATTGCTGGTGGGTGATGTAGTCATGGAAAAAATTATAGATCACTGCTCAGCTTACACTACTGAATACATTTTGTCAGAAAATATCGAAAGGTATTCGTTGTAAGGATTGCATCAAAACATTACCACTAATGAAAAATTACTTATCTTTTACAGGGATGGTACTCACTTTATTCATAAGTATTTGAATTATAGCTGTATTGGAAGTAATGAAAAATGTAGTTTGAAAAGTAAAATATTAAGCACTTTGAGGTTTTCCTGGCTTGTTTTGAAAAAGTTTTTATTAGGTTACATGGGCACAATTGGTGCAACAAATAATAAAATATTGAAAGGTGACATTCATGAAAAAATAAAAATATTAAAATTTTGGTGACTAAGCCTCACAAAGGCTTGCTTAATGTCCAATCTCTGTCGAAGTATAGAGAAGTTGAATGTTAAACAAATAACTTTATTATTAGTACAATTAAAACAATTAAAAAAAACAAAATGGCCAGGTTTACCCTAGATGAAAAATGAATAGGATTTCTAATAATGAAACAAAACTCCAAACACTACAAACTTAAGGAAAAAATGTTTGTCTTGTCTAACAAACAAATGTTATATAGACCAAATAATAATTTAGCATATCCTAGCGAAAAGTTCGTTATACATATACATATATATAAAGTTCGTTAAGTTTCGTCTTATACAGGGAAGGTACTCACTTATTCATAACTATTTGAATTATAGCTGTTTTAAAATTAATATAAAAAGTAACTTGTAAAGTAAAATATTGAGCACTATGATTAAATATGATTCCCGTGGCTTAATTTATTTAATTTGATACTTGCTTTATATAATGTACAATAAATATTGCTATGTTTTCGTCAAATTGTACCTATAATTTAATCCTAAGATTATGTGTGTATGTATATGATGTTGGTGTGCTTGAATAAAAAATAAATGTTAATGTATTATAAGTGTTTCATTAAATAATAGTATTCCTGTATAATGCACTTCTGTCGATATCGATAAAATAAGAACACCACTAAACATCGATATCGATGATTTGAAGGATGTGTGCTTGCAATTTCTAAGCTATTTTTTTTTATTTTTTTTATTACTCATCTGTCAAAATGGGCGACTGTAGCGCCAAAACGCATAGTTGGGAAACTTGACTAAAAGTCACTGTCGTATCTGTAGCTTGCTACATATATATTTATCTATGACTAAGTCCGTGTAGTTTCAAATAATTTTACCAAGTTTATAACTATATTTTAAACTTTATTTATAAATATGGTATTTATTTGAAAAACACCCGTCATCCGGCCTATAACTAAGATATAATAGAAAATTAACTTCTAAAGGAATGAAAATACTTAATCATCTTTTATTTGATGTTCCGAAATCGGATAAAAGTAGCCTTTAAGTTGTCGCGAGTTACTAACTACCCACTTACAAAATTTCATGCAAAACGGTCCAGTAGTTTTTGCGCGAATCCGGAATATACAGATAGACAGACAGGCAGACAAAAATTCTAAGAACTACTAATTTGGCTTCAGAACCCTTTATTTTATCCCCTGAACTTGTTTTTTCAAGAATATATTAGAATTACAGACACGACTTATCTACAGATTTATTATATGTACAATTTAATTAATGCACTATTCTAGTGCATTAATTAAATTGTATATATAATGATTTATCTAAATTAATTTTTAAACTATGTATGTCAACTCAATTAATTAAATTACCTTTTGTATTATTTATGTTAGCCTCATGGTCAGTGACCATATTATTAATTTTTTTATTGGAACTCATGTAGTAATTGAGATGTCATCAGCAAATACGAAGGCGGCACTGAAAATTTCGGGAATCAAGGAAGTGACACAACATTACTATTTAAAAATGTATTTATTGCTTTTCGAAGTATTTTCCGCGAAATTTGACACATTTTTCCATACGATGGAACCAATCATTGAAGCAACCATTCCATTCGGAAGTTGGGGTCTCCAAAATGGCCGTTTTGTAGGCGTCCACAGCTTCTTCAGGTGATGAAAGTCTCTGTCCACGCAATTTATTCTTTATTTTAGGGAAAGTATTGAAATCATTAGGGCTTAGGTCGGGGCTGTATGGCGGATGGTCTAATAATTCTGTTTTCTTGCTCTAACAACTCTTTTGTTCTGTGTGCGGTGTGAGAACTCGCATTGTCGTGATGGAGGATGATGCGGCGGTTGCAGTTCTCTTTACGGAGTTCAGAAATGACCTGTGGCAAACAAATACTAGCATACCATTCTTCATTAACCGTTCTTTGTCCCTCAAGAGGAATAGTCGTAACATGGCCGATTTTGGAGACAAACGTGGCCACCATTACTTTTACAACACATTCCTTGAACGAACAACTTTTGTTGGCTTTAACTCATTTTCGAACACCCAAACTCGTGACTGGTTTTTTGTTTCGGGTTCTTACGCATATATCCAGGATTCGTCACCTGATACGATGTTGTATACAGCATTTGAGGATCCTGCGTGAAATCTTTCGAGAGTTATGTCCCACCAAGTAACGCAAGCCGCTTTTTGCTCTTCACAGAGCGAATGCGGTATCCATCGGGAAAACAACTTTTTTGCACCTAATTGTTCATGCAAGATTATTTGTATTTGACTCATGCCAATGTCTAAAGTTGCCTGAATCTCGCGGTATGTCACATGCCGATCTTCCTCAATCAGCTTACGCACAGCATCAACGTTTTCTTGGGTGACTGCAGTTTTTGGATGACTTTGACAGGGATCATCACTGAGCTTGACACGTCCACGTTGAAAGTCAGCAAACCAGCGATAAATTGTGGTTTTGGGTGGGGCTTCATTACCAAATGCAGAAATCATCCGGTCAACACACTGTTTTTGTGTTAAACAACTTCGAAAGTCATAATAAATCATCGCTCTTGAATTTTCTCGAGTCAATTCCATTTTCTCAACAACTAAACAAGTTTGACAAAACCTTGTGACAAGACCGAGAACCTTTTTGTAAATAAATAAATGCTATTCAATTTTTAAAACCAAAACTCTTTGGTTAAATAAAAAATATCAATTAAAAAGATTTTAATATGACAGGAACAGTGGAAATATTCCATTCCCGATACTTTTAGTGCAGCCTATGTAGTATACACTTATGATTCGTGATATGGGCAAGTGCGGTATAATGTACCTATTTATGTCTGCTTTACTAATAATGACACATTGTTGCCTATTAGATAACTTCAGTGGATATCAACATATATATTATATATCAACATATATAATATCGCACGACAATGGTATCATTTTGAACTCAGAAAAAACTAAATTACTTATTATACACTCCCCTTACTTAAAGCCTTTAAATTCACCTCCGTTTAGGTATACTCATAGTTATTCTTGCATTCTTGATAACCTATTTAATTGTAAATGTAATCCTATTGAAAGGGTAGATCGCGTGACGTATCTTGGTGTTGTTGTGGATTTAGTATTTTCATGGTCATGTCATGTGGATTTCATATGTAATAAACTAAGATTTCTTCTGAGTAAGTTCTACCACTTAAGTTTTAAAGTACCAGTTACTACATTGAAAACACTGTATTTCTCACTTATAGATGCTATTCTCAGTTATGCTCTTGACAGTTATGGTCTTACATTCAAAAGTAATATTGACAAGGTGGAAGCTCTTCACATTAGATTTTTAAAATTACTCCTAAACAAAAAAACTAAAGCTAATTGCAAAGGTAACTACTCTCAATTATTTAAAATTCGTAAGATTCTACCGGTTAGTTTAAAGCATAAATATCTACTGGCTATAAATAACCATGACTGTCAAAAGCTAAACTTGACGATTGTAAAACAGAATCAAGGTACCCGGTCGATGTCCGAGGGTAAGTTCGTACGTAAGTACCTAGAATAAAAAAACTACTTTGGAGATAGAACATTAAAGAAACAAATACCGTATATTCTGAATAGTCTGCCCAAAGATATTCGACACGAGACTAAGAAAAATGTATTTAAAAAGATGGTTTATAAACACTTTCTATCATTATGTAATTAAGGAAAAAAAATTGTGCTATAGCTATCCTTTAAGTATTATTGTGAGACTCTGAATTCCACAGACAAACTGTGTACACAGTTTTGTGGTAATATGTTTTACTGTACGGTTGAGTCGATTTGTTTAATAAAATAAAGAAAAAAAAATTATATATGTTGATATCCATTGAAGTGTAAGTCCCCTAATCCCAATCTTTTCTAATTTCTGTAATAATAGTTCATGTGAAACAAGGTCAAAAGCTGGTCAAAATATAGTCCTGTTGTAAAATTACTTTTATTGATGTTTGACAGTACTACTTTAACGAGTGAGAAAATCTCCAATACGCTTGTCTGGCTGCTTAAATTAGCAACCACAGTCTTCTATTACTTTAAGTTTTTATCTAGAAGATGCTGTTGGCTATTTTCTTGTTTCAGTTTCATGACAGTTACCAGTTACGCTACGCAGTTATGACGCTTGCCAGTTACGTTTCTTTCTTCATAAAAAAATTAAATAATTTGTTCTGTACAGGGATTCTGATCTAACGTTTATTGTAGTAATGTTTTTGTTTGACCTCCAAAAAGTAAGAGTCTGTTAAATCGGCCGATATATATTTGAGAGATAAATTATAATTGAAAAATAATTTAAACAACAAATTATTCGGCAGCCAAATCATTTTATTCGTTAGTTAGTATTTGGACATTTTATCTAAGGATTAAAAAACCGTGCCTTAGTAAATCATAACGTGAAAATCACGCTATGATTTACTAAGACACGCATCGCATTACTGCGAGCGATTTTCCGCCAGTTACTCGTTTTCTAAAATAAACCTATATTAAATAAAAATATTTAAAATAATAAGTGTTCCATTTTCAAAGGATTGAGCCGTATAAGTATAAGCTATCTGTATCCGTTTGTAAACCCTATGCACATGCCTGTAACTACATATATTCTAAATCTATATCAGTGACTGTATTGTCTTTCCCAGATACTTGTTTTGTACCAAGACGACACATGCAGTTATAGATAAAGTTTTTAATATCTGTAGTTCTAGCTATAGTTGTCCGGATAGAAATTTATCTGTAAACATATGTATCCAACATATAAGTAAAATATTGCCAGTGACAAGCAAATGAGTAATCAGTATTCAACTTCTTTTAGCATGCCTCTTGTATTGAAAGTGAAAAATGAGAGCCAAAGATGTTTTGATGAGACCATAATAAAATTCACTGTGTAGTAAATGTTTTGTAAGAATAGAAGCGGCTTCAAAATAATTAAAAATGGGCAAACATTAATAAGCTCATCGGCTGTTGGTTCTTCGAGCTATATGGCCAACCCATTGCCACTTCAGCTTAATAATCCGTAAGGCTTTGTCGATCACTCTGCTTCTACTGCGGATATCCTCATTTATAAGTTTATCGCGCAGAGAAACCCCGAGCATAGTCTTCTCAATAGCTCGTTGAGCGAGTTTGAGCTTCCTCATACAGCCAGCAGTGAAGGACCACGTCTCAGATTCATAAGTCATCACTGGCACCACGCACTGGTTGTATAAGTTCGTTTTAAAGTTTTGAGGTGTAACTGATGAGAAGACGTGTCGTAATTCCGCGAACGCTAACCAGCGAAGTTAAATCCGTCAATTGACGCCTCGGTCGAAGCTGGTCTTACCTAGTGGGAATATTTGTCCCAGGTATATTCTCTTATACTCGTTACCAATTTCGAGCTTAGTGCTCCCATCAACTATTGGCATGGGTGTGAGATGGACGTAACACATGATTTTTGTTTTATCCATGTTCATCCCAGAGTTATCCGTTGGGGGACACTATTGAGGTCATTGAGTATAATAATAAGGTTCTCCAGCGATTGGAGATTGCTATGGCAGCATAAGGACTATATCATCGGCAAATCGAAGGTGAGTGATGTGCTTGCCATTGATGTTAATACCGTAACCTTTCCAGTCCATTCCAAAGAGTCCAAAACGTCTTTCAATGCAGCGGTGAAGAGTTTCGGGGATATAACGCCACCCTGTCTTATGCCTTTCTACAATTGGATGGGTTTCGTTCTCTGGTTCTGTACTCAGATAGCCATCGTAGCCCTACTGTAGAAATACTTCAGCACTTCGATATAACGACAGTCAACTTGGCACAGCTGAATAGACTGTAGCACTGAATCAAAGGTTTTCTCATGATTCATACACGCAAGGCAAAGTAGCAGATTGTACTCTACAGTCTTTTGTATAATTTGCCTAAGGGAATGTACGTTTGTTCAGTTGCCTGTATGCTGACAAATCTGCTGAAGGCTGCAGCTCATTTCCCATCGAGGGGGACGGCGTGTTGACTTTATTAGACATGACCTCTGCAACTTAACGTTTAGGTTCAGTGTGCCTCTAATCATTCGGTGACCGCCACCAGTTTTCACCCTCGCGATCGCTGAGACATCACTGAACAGTTGCCATCTAGTCGTTATATTCATTATTGTTGATCTATTTTTTTGTCGAACCGTCGGGTACCAACCAGGTCCACTTACTGTAGGGCTGCTTCTGGAAGAAAGAGTTCATCACAAAGAGTCCCTCTTTCTTGATGAAGTAGGGCTGCTGCTGGCCCTTTGTTTTCCGTTGCTCTATTCCGAATTTCCCTAACTTCAGCTCACCGTTTATTCTTGTGCCTAGTTTTGCGTTGAAGTCTCCTATTAACACCGTATAGTGAGTTTTGGAGGAATGCATGGCTCTAGAGCTATATATTTTTTTATAGAACAAGGGTGAAAAAGGAGCACACAGTCCACCTGATGGTAAGTGGTTACTGGGCCCATAGAAATCTACATCTATCCTGTATTACAAATCAAAACACATTGCATACATGCGTTATCACCCGTAAGGACTAAGATGGAATGCCTCGTTTCCAGTAAAAGGGGTCTCCGGTTCTCTACACTCACCATACGAAACACAGCAGCGTTGAGCTGCTATTTTACGCTGGTTCTCTGTGAGAACGTGGTCCTTCCCCGGTCGAGCCGATCCATTCGTGCTACAACTATACTACTGGCTCTACCGCGTATAGATATATCTTCATATATTTCCTTCACCTCCTCATCGAGATGTGCGTAGGTTGGTGCGAAAACTTGTATGATCTTAAACGAATACCGTTTGGTGACCCTGAGTATAAGGAACGCAACCCTCGTCGACACACTCACAATCTTACAAACGTTGTTAACGAGAGACTTGTGGACGATAAATCCGACACCTCCTTGGGACAGATGGCCGCCCGGTGATAGAACAAGTAGCCGGATTCGAGGATTACCGCATCCTTCCCCTCTCTTTGGACCTTAGATAATCCCAGCCCAAATTATCTATCTCTTTTTCCAGCTCTAGGATCCTCTCGTCAGCCCTCAGGGTGCTCGTACTATATGTTGCCAGGTCAAGTCGTCTTAGGTGGCAAATGAACCACCACCAGATATTCTTAACACCCCCTGTCTCGCCATGACCATGTTCGCCACCGTAGTCGCCGTTTATTTGTGTCGTTGCTCATGGAGGTTGTTTGCCATAGTTGCTACGCTAGCGAGCGGGTTCGCAACCGCAGTTTTTTATTGTACTACTGCTGTTTTCAGAAAGATGCTGCTGGCGATCTCCTCAATCAGTTTCTCTGTGTCGCTTCTTACGAAATCCACGGGAAGATATGGGGTAGTGGATATTCTTCAACATACTGCCTATTTTATGGTTTTTAATTATTTTTATTATTTAGTTTAATTGTCGTTAATTTTGTAATCGTTTTAGTATTAGCAACTTTAGGGTATTTTGTTTCTATGACGAGAATTCAACAAATAGTAATCGCGAAAATTAAAGTAGTAAATTTTTTGTATTATATAATGTTTACATAATGGATTTTTGATTTCCGTCGAAATTTGGGCGGTGCTGCAGTCCCTTCATCGGTGCCAAGTTGACTGTCGGTATATCGAAGTGCTGAAGTGTTTGTACAGTAGGGCTACGATAGCTATCCGAGTACAGAACCAGAGTACGAAACCTATCCAACTGCAGAGAGGTGAAAGATAGGGTGAAGTTATATCCCCTAAACTCTACAACGTTGCATTGGAAGACGTTTTCAATCTTCTGGACTGGAAAGGATACGGTATTAACATCAATAGCGAGTACATCACACACCTTCGATTTGCCGACGATATAGTCCTTATGGCAGAATCGCTGGAGGACCTAAGCACTTACACACTGGAGGACACAAGCTCAATGACCTCAATAGTGTCTCCCAACGGATAGGTCTTAAGATGAACATGGACAAAACAAAGATTATGTTTAATGTCTAAGTCACACCTATGCCGGTAGTTGTTGGGAGCACAAAATTCGAAGTTGTTGACGAGTATATTTACTGGGACAAATAGTCCGACTAGGTAAGTCCAACTTCGACCGAGAGGTCAATCGACGGATTCAACTCGGCTGGGCAGCGTTCGGGAAACTACGACACATCTTCTCGTCACACATACCTCAAAACCTTAAAACGAAATTGTACAATCAGTGCGTGTTGCCAGTGATGACTTACGGATCTGAGACGTGGTCCTTCACTGCTGGCCGTATGAGAAAGCTCAAGGTCACTCAGCGAGCTATGGAGAGGGCTATGCTCGGAGTTTCTCTGCGTGATAAACTTAGGAATGAGGATATCCGCAGTAGAACCAGAGTAACCGACATAGCCCAACAGATTGGTAAACTGAAGTGGCAGTGGGCCGGCCATATAGCTCGAAGAACTGAGAACCGATGGGGAAGAAAGGTTCTTGAGTGGCAGCCTCGTACCGGTAGGCGAAGTGTAGGGCGACCCCCCATGAGATGGAGTGACGACCTGATAAGACATGCAGGAAGTCGATGGATGCAGGTGGCTCAGGACCGTGCTTTGTGGCATTCCTTAGGGGAGACCTATATTCAGCAGTGGACTTATGAAAGGCTGTAATGATGACTTGATGGAAACAATGAAACGTGGTTAAAGGCAAGAATTCCTGTTTTAGGGGCTCTTACTTAGGCATGACAGACTCTCGTAGAATCCGACAGCTGCCTCCAGTGTACATGTTCAGAGTTTCCGCTCTATTTTGGTGCGAATAGCTACTTCAAACCATACATATAAATTTCATAAACAATACTAAGGTTATCAAAAAGTACTCCCATATTCTCTTCTATATCCGAATTATCAGCAGGTGGAAAATAAGTAAAGGAGGGAATAGATAAAAACCGACAGTAACAGTTGACTTGCCGGAGAAGATTCTGAATTATTTAACAAAAAAGCCAATATGGCCTACAGCTTCTTAAGTTTGTTCCGCTAACTTTAACAATTATCCTAATTTCCTTCTGTCTCGAAGTAAGATATACGTTTACTAGATTGCTAAGAGATAATAAAGAAGACTGCTATAAAGTTTGGAACCAACTTTACGTTGTTTATCTGTGGTATGAAAACAGTTATGTTTTAATTTAGTTTAAAATCAAATAAAAGATAATATCTCAAAGTAAGGAAGTAGTAATCTTTCTCAAACAGCAGATGTATAGTAGTATTTTTTTAATGAAGTGAGTAATGTAGTATTATTTTTCAAGATGCAGGAAGGATGCAGGTGGTTCACGAACATGATATGAAGCGTTTCTTGCTAAACCTATGTATAACAGCCTAATGCAATGAGGGCATCCACGACTTTTTCTGCCACCAGGGCGGCGCCACTTTACAGTGAGGTAAAATATTTGACAGATTTCATAGCGGGGATGATAATTTCGTAGGAAAATGTAATCTTTAAGGTTTCTTTCTGTATTATTAGTTCTATTTTATATTAATTAAGTACATTAGAAATGAATAAACCAAACTATAAAATATAACTAAAAGTCGATTTTTTTTTAAAAAGAGTTATAAAGTGCCAAAAATATAAAAAGCAAACCACTGACGCATTGTGTTGTGAATTAATATAATATTCTAGATAATGATAAACTATTTTCATAAAACTAATTTCTCAATTAACTGACATTGCGTAACAAAAACTTTACCTCAGTCGCAACTAGCGACATGTGGTGAGTGGAAGATTATTAGCCCTCATTCCGATAATGATGATGAAATATTTAATAAATGCCGAAATATTCCTCAGTTATTTCGATATTACAGACAGACACTTCAAATGTATGTGTATGTGTATAGATTTGTAGATAACTGGTTGGGAACATTTTTCTGGTCAACAGATATTTCATTTAAGTCCTCAGAAGTGACAACACATCTTCATTTCATTCTTGATCGCGGATAGGTGTGAGTGTCTATGGCCACAGCATCTACTTCAGGTGTACTGTCTGCTGCGTAGTTACTATGTACAGTTGTAATTAGCACTCGGTGAATAGTAATTTAATGTGCAGTAGTAGCAAAGCCAATTAAAATAATTTAATTTTGTTAAAGTAATTTAATACAATAACACAATACAATACAATACTCTTTATTGTACACCAAGAAAAGATAAAAATATATAAAAAAATAAACAACTATTGAGGGAAATACAAAGTCGGTCTTATTGTTACACTACAATCTGTTCCAGACAACCCAGAAGAAGAAATAAATAAAAATAAGAAAAAGAACTATGGGAAGGTTACACTAAAATAAAAAAAAAATTAATAATAATTTGTGATTTCATTAACTGGTTCAGTGCGGATGACACGCCAGGCGTGCCATCGATTACTTTTGTGTATGGCGTATGACACACGAGTCGTGTCTTTTTAAAAATCGTTCTAACTCGCTCAAATTGCGTTTTTGGAAAATTTATCCAGAACAAAATATTCATTATTTTGCAAGTAGTTCATGCCTGCGGCTTCGTTTCTGGATATTTTGAAAATTCGAAATTTTTAGAGGTTGACAACCTTTTTTTACATCTTTCTTTTTTTTACATTTCTTGTACATGGCAGGTACTCTTTTTACTTTGTGGATTTTCAATCATGTTGTAGAAAAATAATCTAATAAGTAACAAATAATACTTATATTTCATCAGAGCGATCGCACTCATTGCGATCGCTCACAAACTCAAGTTGAAAATAAATTTCTGGAAAACAAGTCTCCTGTTAAAAAAAAAAACAATGCGTTTGTCATATTGTTTAATTTTGCTTAAAATGGTTGAACTGCCGTCTTATTACTATCATATGGCCGAATAGACCTACGAAGTACCATGTGCTCTTGTGATATGGTATAAGGTTTATTTTTGCTTGAAACAGTTTGAAACTGTTCATGCATAAAAAAGTTCACCAATAAATAGTCTTTTGTTAATTCGCCGCCGTATAACGCCGGCGTTTGTTTCCTTTTGAAAACACTTGTTTTGCTATTCTTAATAATTAGACGTTTTCAAATCGACTTTACTTTTACATTTGTATAACATTCAATAATATTTAACATTTGTAAATATTAATGAATCATAAACCTTATTTTTTTCCAAATTAAGGTTCTTGATTGTTTGATATTTACAAATATTATTATTAGGTGAAAATTTAATTTAATAAAAACCAAGGTTTTCCAGGGTGATTTAGCTGTACCTACTTATACTCGTATAAATGATTTTTTTATAAAACAAAAAATAGTTGTAATTGATGTTTGATGTCAACTAAACTTAATTAGGTCTAAACAAGTCAAAAAAGCATAAAAAAGAACATTACTTTTACACATGGCTGATGGCACAATAGGCTTCTCATCATCTTCTGTGGCGCTCGACACGCCAGGCGTGTCATGAAATATTTGTTCGCCGCCACAGCTAAAAGTTGTCGAAAATTAGTGCCGCAAAGAATCGGTTAATTTGACTAAAGTTGTTATTTATTGTTTTTCTTCAAAATCTTTCAGAGATTTATTGTGCTTCAAATACAGGTATTACATGAAATCAGGTAATACAAATCAATCTTAACTACGGCCTAGCGTTTAATACTACTGCGGGAATAAAGTTTATTTAAAAAAAAAAACGATTTAAAGCCGAATGTTGCCGGGTCAATACTGAATGCGTGGTAACATAAATCGAATACACTTTTATTCTAAACTTTAACTACTTATCTTCTCCATCGGCCTGTAAAAGGTTTTTACAGAATAGTCGGTAGATTGAAATTTGGGGGTTTCCCTCTGTAGCAAGATTTTACATAATTGCTAAGCTTGGCAAGCATAATTGTAAATAATTGACGAAACAATTGGCGATTGCAGTACCAAACGGCTTGCATCATTTAACCTCCTCAACGGTCTAGATATTTTAAGTGTGATGTAAACGGCATGGTTTTACCGTGATCTTTCAAAAGAGATCTTTCTAGGTTTCCCATGTCAACCGGCACCCATAGGACGAAATGGGGGATTTTCACATAAAGTCACCAAACGATGGCCTACGTTTAATTTGAAATGTTAAAATTTACAAACTTTAAATTCAAACTTGACTCTTATAATGCATAAGATTAAGGAAAATGTATATTATGTCTTTAATTTTTTTTTACAATACCGGCGTATTACGAAACCATCTTTACTTCTTTTAAAACTTTAAGCAACACGCTTACTTCAGCTTAAGTGTACATTTTCGTACTTTACATCCGTGTTTCTTTAGCGAATACTGGTTGTTCTTGACCTCAAATCGCTGTTACAATTCCTTTCATCTTTGAGATTTGCTAGGAACACTTAGATACTCAATAGAGAAATATTTTCTACAAAATTGGTATGTTTTCTGGCATTTATTATATCTTGAGTTGGAGTTCAATATTTATATTTATTCTATAACATTATTTTATCTATACATATAAAATATAAAATTATTGGTCCTGAATGTATGACGGAATGTGACAACACACACCCTAACCGCTAAAACGCCTAAACCGCTGATCGTAGAGACCTGAAACTTGGAGGGTGTGTTCTTTGTATGATGTAGGAATCCGATAAGAGGATTTTCCGAAATTCTACCCCTAAGGGGGTGAAAACCTGGGTCAAGGTTTGTATGGGACAACGTGATTCCTTGGTCCAATCCATTGGAATGGAAATGGTGTTTCGTATTTTATTAAAACTATTACTACCTAACTATTACTTACTAACTAACTAATAGGGGTGATTCGTATCGAAGTTGATATCAATACTCCTAAATGCGTTTGTTTTAAATTACATTTTGTTTTGACACATGTTTGAAAACTCAAAATGTTGAAGTCACATAAAAGCTTGGTGAAATGCAATACTCTTTAAAATTGGATTGTCAAATATAAAGGAATATTTAAATCGGATTAGAATTCAAAATTTCCTTACCTTATACCTTGATTTTCCTTCGAAAATTCCTTGGAAATGTTTTAAATTACCTATTTCGCGAATATTTGCGATTTCTGTAGGTATAATTTGTTTGGAAGTTCGTTTTCACTATTTCATTAGAATATTTTGAGAGTAGTTAATTTAATTTCTTATTCATTTGTTGTTAAAATAATAACACAAAATTCTTTGAGTTTCATTTGTTAGTGTATAATACAGGTTTTTAGTTTTAATTGTAAAAATATCTGTGTTTGTTTTGTTGTGTATAATAATATAGTTTTATTTTTGTTTTAATATAGATATTTAAGTAGGTAGTAGTTTGTCTTAGAAGTTTAATTAAGTATGTGTTGTTTTTCGCAATTTCCTAATATTTACAAATTTATCTGTGTCTATTTTTAAAAATTGGAGCAGAACTGGTAAACATCAATGGAAAATTAATAAACCTTACTCTTTTACCAATGGTGGGGAATGGCGCATATGTTTTCCGTACGCTTTCTTATTTGTATTAAGGCACACCAGAACGCTCAATGGATATTTGTAAAAAAATTGTGCGTCATGTGACGAACAATTGGGATGAATTTGCTGTTATGTCTCATGATCGTCATGGGAATATCATGGAACAAAAGAAGAGTATACATTGGATATGTTACAACACGCTACATATGGCGGTTTTTACGAGACAGTTGCAGCCGGTTAAATATACCCATTTGTATTTGAAGTGTATTGAAGTGGCAACCTGTATGCCAAATTTGGTATAGAAGACCAACCCATCAAAAGGTTACGTTTTTCCCAAGATCTTGCTAATGGTCACTTTGAAACCTACGCTGATGACGATCGAGATAAAAAAAAACTGATGAGCGTCCAATAGCAAACAAACGACGCATTGAAATGGCTGTATCTCCGACATTTACTCAAGCTTCACCAATTTCTAATGTTGTGCAAGACTTTCATTCGCATACTTATACAATTATTGAATCTGAATGTGGGTTAGATTTTATTTCTTCTTTGTCCATAAATAATTGCATAGAATCTTCAACATTCATTACCCAACAGTCAGTCCAAAATCAAATTAGTTTGATAAATAAGTCACAAAAAAATAAGGCGAAGAAACGCAGGGCTAGGGTTTACCAATTTGGTAAAAAAATTGCAACTTAAAGAAGCTAGAAAAAATATAATCAAAATGAACCTTCTAATCATCGTAAACATGCAGCTAATTATTAGAAAAAATACCCTAAAGTTCACAGGCAGGCTGTCATTGATTACCAGCGGGAACATATTGAAGTACATAAGCAGACTGCAATTAAATATCGGCGCAAACACCTTGAAGTGTACAGAATGTTACATTTACGATATAAACGAAATTATGAAGGTCAGCGAGTTGAAAGACGTCTACAATCTTGGAATTGTAAAGCCTTTTCTGGACTGAGTTATGATAATAACATAGCGTACGACAGTGATAATACTGTTGTTTTGGGACCGATGAACTTCGAATGCAAGTGGTGTAAAACTCTCAAGTACAAGGATGAATCGGTGGAAATGTGCTGCGATTCAGGAATGGTCCAGCTCAAACCTTTGCAAAAGCTTCCAGATCTTCTTTACTGTGTGATAAAAAAAATCCACCCTGAGCATGATCACTTCATGGCTGGCTTACGGCATTATAATAGTTGTTTTCAAATGACCTCATTTGAAGTTAAAAAGATAATACAGGATGGTTTTATATCTACACTGAGAGTGCAGGGCCAGGTGTCATTTGGTTGAAAGTTTGCTTCCACCACCCCAGAAAGAACAACAGTTCTTACAGATATACGATGATAGAGAAGTTTAGTTGAGATGCAGTAACTTTTTTATGTAAAATCTGGCTTAGTAAGGTTATTACGAGAAATGCTACATACTCATAACGTATACATAAGAGAGTTAAAGCTCGCTCTGGACAAAGTATCTGCTACGCCAAATATTGTCTTAATGCAAGAGAAGGTGCTGGTGTCTGGGAGGTAGCTTGTAACACTAAGTTGATAAAATTAAAATAACTTCAAACCACTTGGAATTAATCGTTCTTTGATTTGATGTGAATGAACAAGGCAATGAATGTGAAAGAACTTATAATTAATAGAATCAGGCGTTACTTTGCTAAAAGATTTAAAAAAAAATACTTTGCAAACATCCGCACTATAAAATAAAATGATGTATCTTACCTAGTATGAAGAGCACCTCCCGCGCTCCCTCAATTGCGTGCACTATCCCCGTCACCACTAATCCCAGCACCGCTACTCCTAACACTACTACACTAACCAAGACACACCACTGACGACAATACGATACGTGTTCCGCCTCTACACGAGGCATCCTCAGGTGATGTAGACTCTACGGTGGCTGACCGTTAAGGCAGGAGGTGCTCTTCATACTAGGTAAGACATGTCGGAGCGGAAGCCTCGGGGTTGTTTTTTGGTGAAGCAGCACCACTGTCCCCATTTGACAAGGGCTCAGTTGTGCTGCCGCGTATTGGCTCCATTATAACCAAAAGGTCTAATCACACACTTTATAATAAACTCACTAAAATTGTCACAAACTTTTTATAAGGAAAATAGAACCTACACCGACGAGCGCAGAAACTTAAGTGACCGTATTCTCGCGTTCATTTATTAAGGAAGCCATAATAAGAAACTAGAAGCGCTCTGATTGGTCGAATATTTGATTGGTCAATATTTCACCAAAACCAAACAATATCTTTTTATTGATTACTTAGGTAATTTTAATAACAATGATTAATAATCAAATTGACAATTATTTTTAATAACAATGATTAATAATCAAATTGACAATTATTTGTTTTTTACAATTTAAAACAATATTTGAGTTACATTTGATAATTGAATAAAAAGTTGTTTTAATGGAGTAACTTGTCAATAAAGAGATTTATAAACCAAAAGAAGTTTATAAAACTAACTAGTTACATATTATGTTTCCGATAAATTGCTGTTATTTAATTGTAATATTAATAATTAGACAATATTGATTATTATAATAACTAAACGTCAGCGCAAAATATAGGCGTCGTCCACAGAGGATATCCTTGCGGCGACACGGCCATTCTGATCGGCGGTGCGCGCTCTGCACCTGCCGTGAATAATCTTCTATCTCTATTGACCTGTTAACATAGTATTTATTTTTGTAAATAATGGTCTTGATTTGTGACCATACCCAATAATGATGAAACGATCATATAGCAAGTTAGGTATTGAAAAGCACACTTAACTTTACTAATTAAACCACATTATTTCGATTGCATTTGTAAATATGTAAAGTTACAGGTAATTGTACTCTCAATTAGGTAGGTATAGAGTTTTGTTTTCATTCTCACGTGAAGGTAATGCTCTGTGATAGACACAAAGTCTTTGACTTGAAGGAAGAAATGAAGTAGGATCAGGAACACCGCTCTGTGATAGACACAAAGTCTTTGATATGATGGAGAGTAAGGTAAGGAGCTTAGGACCATTGCTCCGTGACAGGCACGAAGTCTCTTTACTTGATGGAAAATGGGGAACTGGGTTCTGAGCGGTCATGGACGCCGTGTCCCAGCAGGATAACATGAGAGTATATATTGTCGCCTCCACGGCTCTTGAATATGAATGACATTAAATTGTTGTTTAATAGCTATGTAATTAATAGAAAGAATAATCATAATAGATAGTAGCTTACAGTTAATTGGATACTGCTCACCATTTAATTTGTAGCATCTGTCATTACCGAAGGTCCAGCACCGTTATCCACCAGATCATTGTCGTCATTTTGCAGGTTTTGAGGCTGCAAGTTATTTGGGGAAAACGAATCATGTGATCCACCATCACTCATTGGCTCGTTGACAGGCTGGTTGTTCCTCGGCGACACGGCTGTCTGCTCACCAGGTTGCGGTGCCCGTCGCAACTGGTCATGAGCAACTTTTCGTGGACGACCACGTCCCATCACTGGTTTAATAAGATATCGATCATTGTCCAGCACCCTGAAGATTTCATAAGGTGCACTGAATTTTAAGTCTAAAGAGGTTTGGTTTCTCGGATTATTCTTTACTAAGACAAATTCACCCCTTTGAAATCTTAGTATTTTTGCTTTTTTAGCATCAAATCTCTGTTTGGACTCTATTGCCGCTTCGGTCATTCTACGCTGTACATGTCGCTCTAAGGCCTCATAATCTATTGACATGTCATCTAAATGCACTAAGTTTGCCAGTTCGGGTGGTACGCAATGCTGGCGTTTCGTAAGCAGTGTAAGCGGTGCAACACCAGTCGTTCGGTGCGCTGTGCAGTTAAGTGCGAGTTGAAGACTGTCCAAAGCAGTGTGCCAGTCAGCGGTTTCGTAGTTTTTTATCACTGTTAAAGCATTTTTGAGGGTTCCCATTACTCTTTCAACCTGTCCATTGGCTCTACTCACGCCAGGGGCTATAGAATGGATCTCCAAGCCAAACCTTTCACAAAAATTCTTAAATTCACCTAGAAACTCACGCCCACCATCCACTACGATTAGTTTAGGAGTGCCAAACAAGTGTATCATATGTTTTAGGGCTGCAAGAGTACTTTGAGGGTTTTTATTGTTAGCATGATGCAACAAAATATATTTAGTGTATGCATCTATTGTAACTACCACATACTCTTGTTCGGGTGATGTACCTAGTTTTCCTGTTATGTCTATATGGATTATCTCAAATGGCACAGTGGGTTTTTTGATGGGATGCAGTTGTGCTGTGGATCCTGAAGTGTTTTTTGAAGTTCTACAAATTATGCAATTATCAACGAACTCCCTAACTGTAGTATTCATCCTGTCAAACCAGTAAGTCTCTCTTATCTTTGCCAATGTTTTTTTCCCAACCAGGATGCTTCAAACTAGAATGGTATGCATTTATCAAACTCCATTGGAATGATTTTGGCACTACAACCAAATATTGCTCACCTAGGACTTCATCTTGCCTTCTGTACTTTAAAAGGTCATCTTCAAATATAAAATTCTTAACAGTCCCACCTTTGTATATGGCGTCAATTTTAGAGCGCAGTGTTTCATCACGACGTTGCTCCACTTTTAGCCATTCTAGTTCTTTAGTCATTATATTCACAACATGCGTCTCTATATTTCGGCTAAAAAAATCTGCATGTTGCATGCGTTCACCCTTTCGATACTCTATATCGAAATCAAAATCTTGTAGGAATACCCACCATCTATAAACTCTTGGTAAAAGTTCCTGTTTGTGTTTAGAGGCTTTAAGTGCGTTGCAGTCAGTTATCACTTTAAAGTGTCTGCCGTAGAGAAAATGACGAAAGTGTTTAATTGCCCGAACTACGGCGAGTGTTTCCAACTCATATGAGTGGTACCTACTTTCAGCTTCAGTAGTGCGCATACTAAAATAAGCCACTGCGTGTTGTCGGCCGTCTATTGCTTGGGCAAGTATTGCACCTACTCCTAGACTACTCGCGTCAGTAAAAAGTTCTATTGGTGCGTCTTCTCGAAATATCATCAATATGGGAGAGGAAGTAAGATAATGAATGATCTTATTACGCGCCTCTTCTTGTCTGTGAGTCCATTGCCATCTAGCACCGGTCTTGGTTAGTTCGTAAAGGGGAATCATAATACGTGCGAAATTCGGAATAAACCAACGAAAGTAGCCAGCCAGCCCATTAAATTGCCTGACCTGTTTAACGTTAGTGGGTATCGGTGATTTAACAAGAGCATCTACCTTTTGAGGGCTAGGTGTTACGTTGCCATCTTTTATGATATTACCTAGATACTCGACAGATTTTTTAAAAAAGAAACATTTGTCGATATTAATGGAAAAACCTGATTTTTCTAAGGACATTAAAATACGCTCAACATATTTATTAGGATTTTTGAGTCGAATTTCTAATCTACCAGTATTGACACGTGTCCTAGCATAACCGCGAATGAACAAATGAGAGTATTTGTTTAACAGTACGAGCAGCTCTTTGATTTCGGTCTCATCACTTAGATCATGATCTAGTTTTTCAAATAACGGGTTTTTATTTTGTAACTGCATGATCCGCGATTGATAAATAAGTTTAGCACCTTTACTACTTACTAAAACACTAAGACCAGTTTTCTTTAACAAGTTAGTACCGATTAAGATATCCGTCGTGAGCTCATAATCCGGAAGGATAAGGAACTGTAATTCGACATGAATGCCGTCAATCATGCAAACACATTCGATGGAACCGACAGACATTACCGGGAACGACCCTATTCCTTGAAGGTAATTAACGGCATCATACCTGCGACCGGGTAATTTTTTTGCAATTGATTCGCGAATAACTACACTATTAAATGTAGCACTTAATTGGATATTACCAATTTGGATGTTCATACAAGTTAAAATTGAGTTAGCAATACTATTCACACGTTTAGTAATTTGTTCATTAGGGGTGTCGGAAGCAATAGCCCTTAAACGTTTATAGCAAACATCAAAAGTATGACCTGGTTTCGAGCAATACGTACATGAAATAGAACTTGCCGAAGCGTTTGAGCGTAGCCTATCAGGACCATTATTATCTTTTGTAATATAAGTATTCCTTACATTATTACGACACTCATCAATTGAGTGGCCGGCTTTTCTACAGAATGTACAAAAAGGGGTTACCTTATTTTCTAAACGACGTCTTTTGGTGGTCGGCTGACTAGTATTATAGGACGACGATGGATACAAACGCTTAGGGCGAATAGAGGAAGCTACAGATATGAGTTCCGGTACTGAAGTGGCTCTGGCATTCATAAGTTCAATCTTCAGGCGCTGATCACTCACCGTCCCAATAACTGCTTCAACCGCGCCTATATTATCCAGTTTATCCTTAGTGACTCGTTTCCATAGCATCCATCCTTTTGATAAAAACTCTGCGAGGTCCTTAGACGGGTCATACATATGCTCACGGAACATAAGCACATCTTTAGAATAACGATGTTCCGGTTCAAACGTAGTTATGATAATCTGACTTAATTCTTCCCACGTTGACGTTGTCACGAGCCATTCATCGGCCCAAATTCGTGCTCTACCTTTCAACAGACTTGAGACTTTCATTCTCACATCATAATCACTAAGCTTGTAATTTGAGACCGCAGTCGAAATATGATCGCACCATTCACGAACGCCCACATTACTATCAGGATCATAGGAGGGTAGAAAGACTTCAGTTATTTTCATCTTTTCCTGTGGCTGAGCACCGAGTCGCTCGCTCATGGAACGCATCATATTGACCATTTCCATAAAAAATTCTTTAGGAATTTCACGCGAAGATTTCCCCGAAGGGGGCTGCTGGTGAGCAATCTTCGCGTGATGCAAGTCGTTGAGGATTGCCGGCACACATAGATCGCACGTACGATCCCACTTCTGATGTCGGAGCGGAAGCCTCGGGGTTGTTTTTTGGTGAAGCAGCACCACTGTCCCCATTTGACAAGGGCTCAGTTGTGCTGCCGCGTATTGGCTCCATTATAACCAAAAGGTCTAATCACACACTTTATAATAAACTCACTAAAATTGTCACAAACTTTTTATAAGGAAAATAGAACCTACACCGACGAGCGCAGAAACTTAAGTGACCGTATTCTCGCGTTCATTTATTAAGGAAGCCATAATAAGAAACTAGAAACGCTCTGATTGGTCGAATATTTGATTGGTCAATATTTCACCAAAACCAAACAATATCTTTTTATTGATTACTTAGGTAATTTTAATAACAATGATTAATAATCAAATTGACAATTATTTGTTTTTTACAATTTAAAACAATATTTGAGTTACATTTGATAATTGAATAAAAAGTTGTTTTAATGGAGTAACTTGTCAATAAAGAGATTTATAAACCAAAAGAAGTTTATAAAACTAACTAGTTACATATTATGTTTCTGATAAATTGCTGTTATTTAATTGTAATATTAATAATTAGACAATATTGATTATTATAATAACTAAACGTCAGCGCAAAATATAGGCGTCGTCCACAGAGGATATCCTTGCGGCGACAGACACATCATTTTATTTTATAGTGCGGATGCTTGCAAAGTAAATTTTTTTAAAAGCCACCCTGAGCATGATCACTTTATGGCTGGCATACGGCATTATAATAGTTGTTTTCAAATGACCTCATTTGGAGTTAAAAAGATAATACAGGATGGTTTTATATCTACACTGAAAGTGCAGGACCAGGTGTCATTTGGTTGGAAGTTTGCTTCCACCACCCCAGAAAGAACCACAGTTCTTACAGATATACGATGATAGAGAAGTTTAGTTGAGATGCAGTAACTTTTTTATGTAAAATCTGGCTTAGTAAGGTTATTACAAGAAATGCTACATACTCATAACGTATACATAAAAGAGTTAAAGCTAGCTCTGGACAAAGTATCTGCTACGCGAAATATTGTCTTAATGCAAGAGAAGGTGCTGGTGTCTGGGAGGTAGCTTGTAATACCAAGTTGATAAAATTAAAATAAACGTATTTAGGCTAACCGATTCTATTACCGAATCTTCAGTGGACTTGAATGATAAATCTGAGTCAGAAACCGAGTAAAAGGAACCATCGTCAGACATTGTGTTGTATAACTAATTAATGTAATGTATGTAAAATAGATAGGAAATAAATAAATATATAAATTAAAAATATATTGGTAAATCCAATTGGGCATACCTTAAGCGCAATAAAAAAATTACGTATAACATGATTATACGGAATTATTAAAGTAGTTTAAATACATTTCGACAGCACTATCGGCTTCAACACCCTCGAAAACCATGAAAATGACACCCATGATGAAAAAATTGATACCTATTGCAGCCGCCATTTTGGATTTACATTTCGACAGCACTATCGGTTTTAAAACTCTTGAAAACCAGAAAATGACACCCGAGATGAAAAAAATGGTACCAACTTCAGCCGCCATCTTGGATTTACATTTCGACATCACTATCAGATTCAACACCCTCGAAAACCATGAAAATGACACCCAAGATGAAAAAATTGATATCTATTGCAGCCGCTACCTTGGATTTACATTTCGACAGCACTATCGGCTTCAACACCCTCGAAAACCATGAAAATGATACCCATGATAAAAAAATTGGTACCTACTTCAGCCGCCATCTTGGATTTACATTTCGACAGCACTATCGGCTTCAACACCCTCGATACCCATGAAAATGACACCCATGATGAAAAAATTGATACCCATTGCAGCCGCCACCTTGGATTTACATTTCGACAACCCTATCGGCTTCAACTCTCTCGAAAACCATGAGAATGACACCCATAATGAAAAAATTGATACCTATTGCAGCCGCCATCTTGGATTTACATTTCGACAGCACTATCGGTTTCAACACCCTCGAAAACCATGAAAATGACACCCAAGGTGAAAAAATTGATATATTTTGCAGCCGCCATCTTGGATTTACATTTTGACAGCACTATCGGCTTCAACACCCTCGAAAACCATGAAAATGACACCGATGATGAATAAATTGGTACCTAATTCAGCCGCCATCTTGGATTTACATTTCGACAGCACTATCAGCTTCAACACCCTCGAAAACCATGAAAATGACACCTATGATGAAAAATTTTATACCTATTGCAGCGTCCACCTTGGATTTACATTTCAACAGCACTATCGGCTTCAGCACCCTCGAAAACCATGAAAATGGCACCCATGATGAAAAAATTGATACCTATTGCGGCCGCCATCTTGGATTTACATTTCGACAACCCTATCGGTTTCGACACCCTCGAAAAGCATGAAAATGTCACCCATGACAAAAAAAAAATATACAACTTACTTTTAGTACGTACTACTATTATTTATTCTGTGCTTTTAAATATTGTAATAAAAAAATCTCTTATTATTATTATTATCCAGTATTTAAGAAATTTGGTTATTCGAATATTGTGTATTTGTACAGCGATGTTTTTGAGCCGCTGAAAACAACCGAAACAATGTCCACTCACGACGGCGACTGAAGACGAACGGAACTAAACTTAATACAAAGGTACTCTGTGAACTAAACTACTCTGTGGCTGTAGATCCCCATTTACAGAAACAATTTATATACGAGGCAAACAAATCAACGAAAATTTCGCCATTTTGGAGCCGAAAAAAATTAATTATAGCTAAACAAAACAAAATTACACTGCCATTTACATTCAGTGGCTTCCCACATGATAGATGAAGAGATTAAAAAATAGATTGAGTTAAACAATTGATATTTTCAAAAGTTATAGTGTTTACAAGCCACAGGGACATGATAAATCCACACCATAAGCCACTAAAACCCTTTTTTTTATTAAAAAATAGCAATTAATCGATTTAAAAAAAATATTAATAAGTTCAACAATCATTTATCTTTCTAACAATGTGCTTTTTATATCATTTATATGTATAATATGATTGCTAGATACGATTTTATTCGATAAAATGTTGGAATTTAAATTTTTAGGCGATAGTAGAACATTACCTTGCGCTTTCGCTTAAGGTATGCAATAACTTCAAACTTTAGGAGGTGCTCTTCATACTAGGTAAGACACATCATTTTATTTTATAGTGCGGATGTTTGCAAAGTAAATTTTTTTAAAAGCTTTTGTGAAAGAACTTGTTTGATTATGCATCGCGCATTGCGACATTTTGTTGGAGTTCGAGTATATTCAAAACACCATACCACATCAAACAGTCTACTGTTGTTTTGTTTCCGGATCAGCTTAGTAGTAATCTGGGCGATCGAACTTTGTTATGCGTTACAAAAATATAATTTTTCAGGTATTTTAACCCGATATAGAAAAACTTGTAAAGAACTTACCATTATCTAAGTACATAATTTTATCCAAATCTTTAGTGCTCTTTCTAGAAACCAGTTAAATACATTTTTTCCTTTATTTTTTTAGTTTGATTATTCAAAAATGTTAAATAGTTTTGATTGATACAATAAAACAATGATTTTCTGTAAAATACCGTAACATTTATCGACCAAAAATTTAACCTCTTAGTTAAAATGTACGCATAGCGCGATAAGAATAAAAGTAGCTCCGCAAACAGAATATTTTAAGCTGAGTACATTCCAAGACTCGAACTCGCGCACTCCGCCGTGGTAGTCCTACGACTTAGATATTCGGCTATTGAGAAGTTTCTATGGCAAAGTCATCAACCACAATGTGCGGGCAAGTAAAATTTGTTTGTTTGTATTTGCGTGACAACAATGAGAAAACTAATTTTCGCAGAAAAGAGACCTAGCTACATCGATTTTTCACCTTCGTAAATACCTATATTACGAATTTCAATGAAATCGTTAGAACCATTTTTGTGAACGCGATTACAAACTAGTGTACATTGCTCGATATAGTGTAGAATAGGATATAGTCATGTTTCATGTCCAATAAATGTATATTAAATTTTTTTATTCCGCCAGCAACGCATTTCTCTATCATGAATTGGCACAAACTCATTACTTGGTTTTTATGCTTTTTATGCGTAGTTAATTTACTGGAGCACATATCTCAGACAATATCTATGAAGAGAAAATTGGTCTTAAATGATGGTTTACATTACTACTGATCCACCACTCAAGCTGGAAATATTGTAATTGGTCGGTTTTCTTAAATATTTGTTTGCAAGAACATTTTTTTAGTGACCGTGGTTGGCTGTCGATCTGTCTCCGCTTGATCTTCAAAGCTTTCCCGGCCTCTTTTGAATTCAGCAAGCCAGTTAAAACTTTGCTCGTGAATAACTATACACTTATCAAAAGCCAAGAGTTTTTCGTCGTATGTTATCGTCTTAGAGCAGATTTTTCAATCCCAGGCATTTTCAAACAGGCAAATAGCGTTTATACGACAGATAACAAAGAAAAAAATTTTTCAATCACCAGATAGGCTTTATTTGACGAATAACTATCTGCCTCCAGACGTCCAGATAACCGCTTATTCCATAGATACTTTTATTAGATGGCAGGTGATGCTAAACAGGTTTTAATTTTAAGTGATATTTACTGATTTTGCATATATTAAGTATATTTTGAAAGCATTTGAGGGCCGCCTTACGGTTTTATTTACCTTCTGTCTTTGCAGAAAGGATTTCTTTTTTGTATTTTTGTTACTCTCGCATTTTTAATCTTTTAAGACTTTAGTTAAAAGAAAGTTCTAGATCCACATGACTTAAAGGACTCTCTAAAAATCTCTCTTTTTTATCATGCAGATTTCTTATTTTTGTTCGTCTAATCTCTTTATTTAAAAAAATTTGTTTATATCTTTAAACCATACTGACGAACGCTTTTCTGCACACAAAATGACCTATAAACTTCCATTGCTGAACATACGCCATATAATAAGGGCTGTAAGGGTATTTCGCCATACTTGCCACGCTTGTCTGGTATGTGGGCAACTGCAGTTTTTTACTTTTGGTTGTTAATTACTAGCAACGTCTTGCCCATCCATCCATTTCCTGATTTGTTTCCCTGTGTCGCCTCTTACGACACTCACGGAATGATATGGGTAGTGGATATTATCTCACCGCCACAACACAGTACCTCAATGAAATCTTATATGAAAAATCCTATTGAACCTCCATTTATTGATCCCTTTTAAGTTTATTTACCTCAAAAGGTTTTATTGCCTTAGTGCCACTCGATTGTATGATTTGACAACAAAACATAATCCAAAGCTAACTTCAAAGGCGAAAATCGATGTTAACCAAATATAGAAATCTGTGACATCTTTGCTTTTTATGGCATTATTTATCTTTATATATCTTTAGATATCATTAAATATCTTTATATAATGTGTCATACACATGATAAATATGATACAAATAATATAATATAATATGTCTATTATTTTGAGTTGTTATCAGGAAGATGCTGATAACAACTCAGCTGATTTCTCAGCTGATACGTGGTAGAGCCATGCTGCAGCTATATTATGGTTGTAGCACGAATGGGTTGGCTCAACCGGGGAAGGATCACGCTTTCACAGAATACCATACATAATACCTGTTGTGTTTCGTATGGTGAGTGTAGAGAACCGGAGACCTTTTTTATTGCAAACGAGGCATTCCATCTTTGTCCTCACGGGTGACAACGCATCTGCATTTTGATTCGTAATTGAAGATAAATGTAGACGTCTATGGGCCACAGCAACCACTTACCATCAGGCGGACTGTGTGCGCGTTTGTCACTTCCCTTATCCTATAAAAAAAGATGCTGTTGCCTATTTCATGTTTCAGTTTCTTGATAATTACCAGTTACGCTTCGAAGTTATGACCCTCGACAGATACGTTTCTTTCCTCATAAAAATTGAAATAGTTTGTTCTGGTTCTGTTCTAACATTTATTTTAATACTAGTTTTGTTCTACCTCCCACAAGTAAGAGTTGCTATAGTTCAATAAATCGGCCGATAGCTATTTGTGAGATAAATCATTATTGAAAAATAGACAACAAATTATTCGGCAGTTATTCAGCCAATTTTATTCGTTAGTTAGAATTTAAACATTTTATGCGAGGATTAAAAAACCTTCCTTAGTAAATCATAGCGTGAAAATCACACTCCATTACTGCGAGCGAATTCCCGCTAATCGAATTCGAAAAAAACGTATTCTAAATAAAAATATTTCAAATAATATGTAAGTAACAAAATCAACAAAGCTAGTATAACTTTCTGGCAATGCAGAAACATGATTGGCAAAAGATGGGGATTGACGCCAAAAATCATACTGTGGCTTTACAAAACTATAATTCGGCCCATGATCACATACGGCGCTCTGGTATGGTGGACCAAGACAAATGAAGCCACCACAATTAAGAAGCTTCAGCGCTACCAGAGACTGGCATGTATGGCTGCCACAGGCTGCATGAGAACTACGCCAACAGCAGCCTTAGAAGCGATGCTGGAGCTAACTCCGCTTCATCTACATATACAACAAGAAGCGACTTTAGCTGCCATCAGACTCAAGACCCTAAATCTTTGGAGTAAGAATAGTGTCCCTCATACAGACATAATTGATAGAATTCACTCAAAAATTCCTATCCTACAAGCCAAATACGATAGGATTCCTAAACAATTTGTTTTCGATAAGAAATACAAGATACAATTAAATGAAAACAGCCAGCCGGAAGGATTAAGCCCAAAAGAGCTTAGAATTTTCACCGATGGTTCTAAAACAAATGAAGGTGTAGGTTCTGGAGCTTTCTCTGAAGACCTCAATATTCACATATGCACACCGCTGGGTACCTATATCACGGCCTTTCAGGCGGAATGTATGGGTATCATTCAAGCGGCCATAGCAATAGATGCTAGGAATATTAATGACTTCCCCATCAGAATACTGACCGACAGTAGGGCGGTACTCCAAGCCCTGAGATGCAATGTGGTGAACTCGGGACTATTATATGAATGCCATCAACGATTAAATGAGGTATGTAAAAACAACAATGTGACCCTGCAATGGATAAAGGGACACAGTGGATCCAGAGGCAACGATGCAGCAGACGAACTGGCCAGAAGAGGATCGGCTCTGGCCACTATAGGGCCGGAACCAATCATACCAATCCCCTTTGGTAACGTTCGTTCACTGGTACGTAGACACTTCACTAATCAACACGCTCAGCTTCGGAAAAATCTAGTAGACTGTAGACAAGCTAGGGAGGCCCTGCCTGAAATAAACAGTCGCTTAACCAAAGTTTTAATGAGACTGAACAAGCCGCAGATTAGGATAGTAACAAGTGCTATCACAGGACACGGCACCTTTAACAAACATTTATTTACTATAGGTGTTACAGATAGTCCCCTGTGCAAGGCATGTATGGGGGAGGAAGAAACGGCGGCCCACGTGCTACTGAAATGTCCGGAGGTCGCTACATACAGGGCTAAACATCTCGGCACGCCGGGATCACTCCCCGAAGTTGCATGCAACATCAAGGGCCTGTTGAGCTTCTTCGGAGAGATCTCATGGCTCGAATAATCACATTATTCCTGCCCACACGCAAAATACGCGCATAGACGTGGAGTTGCGGAAAACAGCCCGTCGTAAACTAAACTAAACTAAACTAATATGTAAGTATTCCATTTTCAAAGTGTTAAGACGTATTTTTTTATTTATTTATCAGATCAAAAGAAAAGAATACATATATAGGTCTAATTAACATCTAAAAACCACGGAGGTTTGACTTGATGACAAAATAATTAAGTTTAAGTCAGCATATTATGTGCAAGACACAGTCTAAGTAAGTAGCTAGGTATGTGAGTAGGTAGTGGGTATAGTAAGAATATAAAGGCTAAGAAGGTAAGTTAACAACTTAGTTAAAGTCAGTAGTCACAAAGTAAAAGTTAGAACTTGGCAGGTAGGTATGTTATTGTTAAGTAAGTAGATATAGTAGGTAATTATAATTTAGATATGAAAAAGCTTTTGAGTTTAGTTTTAATGTTTTTTTCTGAAATTTTTTCGCGTAAATCGAAAGGTAAGTTGATTTATTAAATGTGATATTATTAATGTGTGTATTATATAATTAGCAGTGATGTACCGGCGCCGGTTTTATGTCATAGTGCGCGTACGCACGTGTACGTGTACAGCTTGTTCTATGTATTACTTTATGTTACCGCAAAAGAAATATTGCTCTAATAACATGAATTTAATTTGGTCAAATACTGGTAAGATTTTACAATGTTTAAAAATCTCATTTTTACAATCATTAATTAGGACACGCATATTTGGGGATACAATTTTTTTAAGAATTCTAAGTTGAAGACATAGACCTGTTTTAAATATAATTTGTACGTCCGGCCATAGCTTGAAAAGTCATTGAATATAGGTGTTCCGGCCTGCAACTACCTATCCCAGGAGTAGGATCCTCCGCGGCCCATAGACGAAGAATCTACAAGCAGGTGCAGGTCGGGCGTCCTAACGCCAAGGTCGAAACGTTTCTAATTATAATAAACAATCAGGGAGGAGCGTTCTATTCTAATAAAGGGAGCTTACTTACCTCTATCCAAGGCGACTGGTCCCTCAGGATTCGGTCAGGTCGCATGTGGATGTATAGTGCTAGGAAAGTAAGGGTCAGTGATGTGTATCTGGGTGTGGCTGGTAGTGTTATTGACCTTATTAGACCGTTACCATCTGCAGCAGTTTGGACCTCCGCACCGCTCCCACTGCTCTCCGTCCACAATCACTTTCTTCGTTTCTACGATGACAGTCCCTTCACTCTTTCGTACGATTAACTACCTTATAGAAGCCACTAACTCTCGTTTGTTATAAAGCTTAAAACGCGAGACCGGATCAACGGTCACTACCGATTTGCGTGGCCACAGTTATTTCTAGAATATCAAATACCGCACTAGTAATTAATACAGTCCCCTTATACGGACTCAGCGTTAAACCTAAAAGTCCCGGGTGAAGCTCTCAGCAAGGAATACGCGCTACAATTCCCAGTCAGTATATTTACTATACGCGAATACCATTACGAGTTCCCAACAAAATGGACCGCGTGCTATCTATCGCAGCGATGAATTTGGACTGGCTTGCCCTGGCGTGTCCTCGACACGACGGGACGTCAAAACCGGTATCGTCGAGGCGCGAGCGCCCTCTGACGTCAATTCTTGACATTAGCGCTTGGCGCAAACAATAGGATTCAGCCAGAGAGTTGTAAAGCATCAGTCTTACTTTGAATGGTATGCGTATTTTTAAGATTTTTATATTGGCTAGAAACTGACGCAACTTATTACACACATGTTTAATGTGGTAGCTCCAGTTAAACTTTGAGTCAATTATAAGACCGAGGTATTTTTGTGTGATCACAACTTCGATTGTAGGACATTGGCAAGTTCCTAGTTGATATAGGCAGTCGTGATTATGAATTATTAATGGGTTTGGAGTAGGATACCTTAAATATCGGGATTTGATAATCATGACTTTGGTTTTATCGGCATTTAACACTAGGCTAACGTCATGGCCCCATCGTATCAACGTATCCAAATCGGCTTGAAGAGCATTACACGCATTTGAGATATCCTTACCCGATACGAGAAGACATGTATCGTCTGCGAATTGGTAACAGGAACTGTGTTTCAGACAGTTACCCATCTCGTTGACATAAGATAAAAAATGCAACGGGCAAGGACTGATCCTTGGGCCGTGCCTTCTGTCACAATCTTAGGGTCGCTTGTGTTTTTTTTATTAACGGTTAAATTAAGATAATTTAATTTAACCGTAAATGTACGATTTTTGAGGTAATTTCTACACCAATTGAGCAAAGGACCCCGGATACCACAGTCATCCAGTTCATTGATTAAGAGTTGATGTTGTAGCGTGTCGAAAGCACGAGAAAATTCAATAAACAAGCCCGGTACACATTTTTTATGGTTCAAATGCTTGTTTACCTCATCTGTAAACTTACATAGAAGGTCCGTAGTACTTTTACCCGCTTGAAATCCGTACTGGTTTTTGTTTATGACTTCGTGCTTTCAGTAAAAATTATGAATCTGCTCACTGATAACTTTTTCTAGTACTTTATCAATACTAGAAAGCAGAGTGATTGGTCGATAGTTGGAGTAATCGTCGTGTTTGCCCTTTTTGAAAACAGGCCTCACACAGCGTATTTTGGGGCCGTTGGGGTATTTTCTAGACGCAATACTGCGGTTAATTAAATTGGAAATGGGTAAGGATATATGTTTATTAACCACTTTTAGATCAGTTACTCTAATAACGTCAGGAGCCTTATGTGATGTTAAGTATAGGCTACCTGGATCCGTTAGTAAGCCCGTGCACAAATCTACAACTATATATATTCTAAATCTACATCAGTGACTGTATTGTCTTTCACATATACATACTTGTCTTGTACCAATATGACACACGTTGTTGAAGGTAAAGTGTTTTATATCTCTAGACGGTTCGACCAAAAATGAGACGTTATTATGACGACCAGACCACAACTGTTCAGTGATGTCTCAGTAATCGCGAGGGTAAAAACCGGCAACGAATACCGAATGGTGAGAGGCACACTGAACCTAAACGTTAAGTTGGAGAGGTCACGTCTAATGAAGTCAACTTTCCGTCCCCCTCGTGCTTTAATCTAAAGTCCCGAAATCTTTCAGCTCGAGCTACGAAACTGTTTTCAGTGACTAGAAGATTGCAATGCAGTGGACGATATGAATGACAAGCTCGTGGAAACTGTCCATGCGGTCCGAGTGTTGCAAGACCCGCCGCAGAAGAACACAAAAACTCTCCGATTACACTATTAATCTCATGGCTGTTAGACGGGATATGAAGCTGCAGTCTTCAGTAGATATGGTAGCATACAGGCAACTGAATAGACAGATCTCCAAATGCATGCGGCGGGACTTACGCAACTTTAATATTGCTCGTATTCAAGAAGCGATCGAGCGGAACCAGGGCTTCAGGCTTTGCTAGAGATCTGTCTGCCAGAAAGAGCCAATTGTCGAAGCTGCAGACCGAGTGTGGCAACGTCATTTCCAGGACACCTGCGATTTTGAGTGAGATTGAGAGGTTCTATGGGCAGCTGTACACATCATCGTTGGAGCCACACGCAAGTGTGAGTAACGATCCAAAAGAGAGTCTTATCCGACACTATTCCGATGATATCTCGGACGTCAGTCTGAGCGAGATCAAAATGGCTCTCCAGCACCTTATAAACGGCAAGGCCCCAGGCGAGGATGAAATTACAGCGGAGCTTCTGAAAGTGGGTGGAAAACCGGTACTTGAAGTCCTTCAGAAGCTCTTTAATTCCGTCCTCCATGGTGGCATTACACCCGAGACGTGGAGCAGAAGTGCGGTGTTCCTGTTCATCAAGAAAGGTGACAACGCTCTCTTGACGAACTACAGACCGATTTTCCTTCGGAGCCGCGTCTACGTGCTGTTTTCGAGAGTCATTACGAATCGTTTAGCGGACAGACTTGACGACTTCCAGCCTCCCGAACAAGCTGGTTTCCGAAAAGGCTTTAACACAATAGACCACATTGGAAGATGTTTTCAAGCTGCTGGACTGGAAAATATACGGTATTAACATCAATGGCGAGTACATCACTCACCTTGGATTTGCCGACGATATAGTCCTTATGGCAGAATCGCTGGAGGACCTAAGCACTATGCTCAATGACCTCAATAGTGTTTCCTAAAGGTCATCCAGCGATTCTTTCATAAGGACTATATCGTCAGCTAATTGAAGGTGAGTGACGTAATTGTTATTGATATTAATACCGTATCCTTTCCAGACCATAAGCCTGAAAACGTCATCCAATTCAATGATAAAAAGTTTCGAGGGTATAATGCCACCCTGTCTTATACCTCTCGGGTGTTGGATGGTTTTCTTACTCTGGTTCCGTAGTCAGATAGCCATCGTAGCCCTACTGCACAAACACTTCAGCACATCGATATACCCACAGTCAACTTGGCACCGCTGAAGGGACTGCAGCACTGCCCAAATTTCGACAGAATCAAAGGCTTTCCCATTACACATACGCAAGACAAAGTGGCGGAATGTACTCTTCAGTCTTCTGTATAATTTGCTGAAGGGTATGTATGTGGTCTGTCTGTTCAGTTGAATGGATGCTGTCAAATCTGCTGAAGACTGCAGCTTCATTTCCCGTCGAGGGGGACGGAGCGTGGACTTCTTCTCTGCAACTTAACATTTAAGTTTAGTGCCTCTAACCATTCGGTGGTCGCTACCAGTTTTCATCCTTGTGATCACTGAAACATCACTGAACAATTACCATCTAGTCGTTATAATGAAGTTAGTCTAATTTTTGGTCGAGCCGTCGGGGATCAACCAGGTCCACTTCCTGTGGGGCCGCTTCTGGAAGAAAGAATTCATCATAAAGAGTTCCTCTTTCTCCATGAACTCGGCCAACTGCTGGCCCATTGGGTTCACTTACCCTATTTCAAATTTCCCTACCCTCAGCTCGCTGTTCTCTCTTGCGCCTAGTTTTGCGTTGAAGTCCCCCATTAACACTGTATAGTGGGTTTTGGAGGAGTGCATAGCTTTAGAGATATCCTCATACATTTCCTCCACCTCCTCATCGGGATGTGCTGAGGTTGGTGCCTAAGGTGTATAAGATAACGTTCGTCGACACACTCACAATCTTTACAACTTTGTTAACGAGAGATTTGTGGACGATAAATCCGTCACCTCCTTGGGATAGATGGTCACCCGGTGATGGAACAAGTAGCAGGATTCGCTAACCGTGTCCTCTCCCTCTTTTCAGATCTCATATTAACCCAGCGCAACTTATCTATCTCTTCTTCTAGCTCCAGGATATTCTCGTCAGTCCTCAGCGTGCGCGCATTATATATTGCCAGGTCGGCTCCACGGTTGCCAGGTTCGTTTGCCACATAAAATTGTCTCATTTCCTCTCCTTTCTACTTATAACATTTAATAATTCCGATACGATTAGATTTTTTTTATAGGATAAGGTCACAAACGAGCACACAGTCCACCCGATAGTAAGTGTTTCTGTGGCCTATAGACATCTATATTTATCCTCGTTTGCGAATCAAAATGCAGATGCGTTGTCACCCGTGAGGACTAAGATGGAATGCCTCATTTCCAGTAAAAAGGGTCTCCAGTTCTCTATACTCACCATTCGAAACACAGCCGTGTCAAGATGCTGTTTAACGCTGATATTTTGTGAGAGCGTGTTCCTTCCTCGGTCGAGCCAACCCCATTCGTGCTACAACTATACTACTAATATACGAGTAGCTGCATCATGGCTCTACCACTTACAAATTAATTTATTTCGGCACTCCTTTGGAACTACTGAGTTGTTACAGTCTCTAGTATCGTCGTAACTACGCTTTGTCTTGTGAAGTACACAAAACCAAGCGTAGTCAACAATAATATCATAGCAGCAAACAAGTGTTAAAGTGAGACAGAAATATGGTTTTGTTGTCTTCATAGAAATAATCATAAACTACTTGCTTTTAAATCGTTTCACTGGAACTAATTTCTTCACATATTGAATATTTTTAGAGAAAAAAAAAATAATGATAATGATTTAACTTTATGTATCATTCACGTTAAATAAAACTAATTTTACGGATTTTATCGCGTATATTAACTTTTTTACATTCCCGACGTTTCAAGCACTTTACAGCACTCATGGTCACGGGGGGGACTGAGGTGTATGACGTCCCAATGTCATAGTTAACCACGGCTACCTCCAGATTTAAAAATTATTAATTTTTGATCCGATCTACGCAGTATGAACTTACAGTATCATGAATCTTGCAGTTGTATGCTTGGGTTGAGATTTAATTTTATTAATTATGGGATCCCAAGCAGATGGTAGCACCCAGCCATCTTGTCTATTGAAATTAGGATGTTTCTTGATTTCAATAGCCTCGCGAATCATCCTTGGAAGGAATCGGTGTTCTTTAGCGAGGATTTGTTGTCTATCAAATCTAATGTAGTGACGGGGGCGATCCTGTACGTGTTCACAGACTGCAGACTTCCCGGAGCGTCTATTCTTCACATCAGCTATGTGTTCTTTAACGCGGGTTTTTATAGATCTTTTAGTTTGTCCTATATAAGAGAGACCACATTCACAATCAAGCTTGTACACTCCTGCATCTTGCAGAGGAATATTACACTTGACTGATGGTAAAAACTGACTAATCTTCTTCGGCGGCTTGAAATATGTTTTAATGGAAGCACGCTTCAAGATGTAGCCAATCTTGTCAGTGACACCTCTGACATATGGCAGTACAGCAGGCACTCGCTCGACTGTGGCCGGCTTCACTCGTTCACTGTGACGTAGGCGCGGGACCCGAAGCTTATTGTCGTGCAAAACTTGCTTGACGTGTTGGAGCTCGGCGGCCAGGTGTTTACTGTCACAGATCCCTCGTGCTCTCTGAAACAAAGATTTTCCCACGGTAGCTAACTTGTTGCAGTTGCAGTTACTTTATCTAAAGGGAGAATTGTGAAAGTGTCGACATTTTCACAATTCTCCCTTTAGATAAAGTAACTGCATTTCTAGACCATCTTTACTCCTTAAATTCTAAAATTCAGTTCACAATGGAGTTAGAGGCAAACAATTCTTTAGCTTTTCTAGATGTATTAGTAATTCGGAATCCTAATAACACCTTGAGCCACACTGTGTATAGAAAAAAGACCCATACAGATAGATACTTAAACGGTGATTCTCACCACCATCCTTCACAGTTAGCTACCGTGGGTAAATCTTTGTTTCAGAGAGCACGAGGGATCTATGACAGTAAACACCTGGCTGCCGAGCTCCAACACGTCAAGCAAGTTTTGCACGACAATAAGCTTCGGGTCCCGCGCCTACGTCACAGTGAACGAGTGAAGCCGGCCACAGTCGAGCGAGTGCCTGCTGTACTGCCATATGTCAGAGGTGTCACTGACAAGATTGGCTACATCTTGAAGCGTGCTTCCATTAAAACATATTTCAAGCCGCCGAAGAAGATTAGTCAGTTTTTACCATCAGTCAAGTGTAATATTCCTCTGCAAGATGCAGGAGTGTACAAGCTTGATTGTGAATGTGGTCTCTCTTATATAGGACAAACTAAAAGATCTATAAAAACCCGCGTTAAAGAACACATAGCTGATGTGAAGAATAGACGCTCCGGGAAGTCTGCAGTCTGTGAACACGTACAGGATCGCCCCCGTCACTACATTAGATTTGATAGACCACAAATCCTCGCTAAAGAACACCGATTCCTTCCAAGGATGATTCGCGAGGCTATTGAAATCAAGAAACATCCTAATTTCAATAGAGAAGATGGCTGGGTGCTACCATCTGCTTGGGATCCCATAATTAATAAAATTAAATCTCAACCCAAGCATACAACTGCAAGACTTCATGATACTGTAAGTTCATACTGCGTAGATCGGATCAAAAATTAATAATTTTTAAATCTGGAGGTAGCCGTGGTTAACTATGACATTGGGACGTCATACACCTCAGTCCCTCCCGTGACCATGAGTGCTGTAAAGTGCTTGAAACGTCGGGAATGTAAAAAAGTTAATATACGCGATAAAATCCGTAAAATTAGTTTTATTTAAATGTGTAGTGTTCGCGTAAATATAAGAAATCATTACATTCACGTTAATTTTGCCATTATGCATGATATTTTAGAGCTATAGAATAATGAAATTCGCGGGATTTTTTTCATAGAATATAAAAATGATCAGTCATATATTATATATAGTCGATACGTCAGAAAAAAAACATTTATTTATGTTTTTCCAAATGAAAAATCAAACATGTTTATTTTTCATATAACCATTGAAAATAAAAGTAAAAATTGAAACTCAAAAAGATAATTTTTTCATTTCAAATTTTATGAGTACTAGACGCAATATGATTTTGCTGTATTTGAGGTTTTACAGTTAGCATATGGTAGCAGCGTAAAATAATCCATTATCCCATCTCGGCCCGTTCTTGAAACAAGTGGTAGTATTAAAATTTTTGTACAACTGATTTCAATATGAATTATTAAGGATAACTCAAAAACTACTGATCAAACCTTGATCAAATTTATATGGGATCATATGAGAAGCACCAGATTTCAAATAAAAAAGAATTCTCAAAATCAGTTCAACTAGAGAAAGATATGAGGTAACACAAAAAAATACAGTCGAATTGAGTTCCTTTTTGAAGTCAAAAAATTTCTAATTAACTCTCATCTCAGGGGTACCCCGTTTAGAGCCGGGGCGGCATCAGAGGCAGCTGAACTAAGTAATTGGCGCAAATATGAGTCTCTGAGTGATGACTACATATTTGTGCCATTTGCTATAGATACTATCGGTCCGTGGGGTCCACGTGCGGTGAAGTTTTAAAAGAACTCCATCCGCGACTGGTGGTTGCTGCTGGTGATAAGAGGGTGTGGGAAGTGGTTCTTTTCTCGCTCAAAGGCTAAATTCAACCATTCAGCCGGAAACGCAATCAGCGTTCTTGGTACGATAACGCAGGAAGTAGGATTTTTAGTTTTTTTGTTATAGATTTTAATATTGTATATACTAAAATATTGTTCATTATATTATGTAAATTAACTTTGAGAGAAAAGATTTATTTCATAATTTAATTATGAAATAAATCTTTTGTACAAGAACTTAATCGTTAAATATTTCATTTTCTAAAACGTAGGCTTTACATTTAAGTTTTCAAGTCGCAAGTTATTCAATCATTTTCAATTACATTCCTAACTTAATTTTCCGCTTAAACTAGGTGAATGCGATAAAATTTTAACTTTGTGAATTCTTACTTAAGCATAAATATAAAAAGATAATTATTTCCACTTAAGTAACAGAACATTATGGTTAAATTTAGACGAATTCATCAGAGACTAAAGGATTTTACCTTAAAGAATTATTTTTAAAAATGATAGTAATACTTAATTTAATTATAGTCGTTACTTAGTGTTTTTGTTATTAATTCTTTATTATTTCTGGTTTCTCATCATTACATATCGTTGCAGCCAATTTAGCCCACAAGTTCTTTGCTAAACATAGGACTCGGATAAGGAATACCTCAAAACACGGTCCTGAACCATCTGCATCCATTGATTTTACCAGGTCGTCCTCTATTTTGTGCTAGCCGTTGTACACTTTGCTTACCGATTGTTTGATCTATATTGTTGACCCATTGACACTTCAGCTTACTGATCCGTTAAAATATGTCGGTTAATTAATTGAATCTTATTATTTTATTTTAAAATTTAACTGTGTGTGTGATTAATAATATTTTTATTTCGATAATCTAAAACCTTTTCCAAACCAGCTCTTTCAGGAGACTGCAGGTCGTCCAGTCTGCGTGCGATACAATTCGTAATCACTTTCAAAAACTGCACGTGAGAAATGGCTCAAAAAGGAAATTACTCTGTAAGTCTTCCATAGAGCGTTGTCGTAATTATTGAAGAACCTATCAGAATGGAGGATGAAATGTCAGCTGAGCTGCTGTAATTCCCCACCCGAGAAATTAATTACCGTTTTTAAGGTGCTGGAGAGCAATTCTAATATTGCTCATATTGACGTTCGAATAATGTTGGATCAGATGTGCTCTTGGATCGTTACTCATACTTGACTGCACTTGACTCTAACGATGACGTGTACAGTTGTCCGTAGAACCTCTCAATCTCACTTAAAATCTTAGGTGTCCCCGAAGCGATGCTATCGTATTCGGTATTCAACTTCGACCGTTGATTCTTTTCGGCAGAATTTAGATCTCTGGCAAATACTTAGAAGCCTTGGTTCCGCTCAATCGCTCACTACGAGCTGTCTTCAATACAATCTGTATTGAAGTTGCGTAAGTCTTGCGTCATGCATTTGAAGATTTTTATTTTTTATTTATTTATTTTATTCAGATCACTAACAGCTTTATACACATTTCACTTATTACAAAATTTTAAATCTACATAACTATTAAAAGGTGTTCTGTCTATTTAGGTGACCGTATGCTTTCGTATTTGCTAAAGACTGCAGTTTCAGTTCCCGTCTAACAGCCGGGTGTGATACAGCCTCTAATACGTATATAACGTATATACGTATTATAAAATAATATACTATTAAATACTTGGGACACACCCCAGTAGGATCTATTATTAACGTGGCGTTATGTCGATAATAGACGATAAATACAATTTATTTTATAATTTTTCGTAATTTTTTAAAAAATAAATCCATTTTTCGGATAAAAAATACCTAGTTCACTCTTAGCATTGCTCTCCTTTCTATCGTTAATTATCTCTCTTACAAAGCAATAAGGTCCGTGGCCGAGCTCACTTGACTACTCTAGCGCCATCTATTATCTATCTACGGAAGCGGTTGCGATGTATATCGATATGAAAATTTGACGCACTAAATACATCGTTCTTTATTTAATACATTTCCATAGATGTCGCTACATGGTACCGCTAAGTAAGATTGACGAAGTCATTGGGCTCTAGTATCATTACATATCTATGCAATAGGTTTCATTACAATCGGTTAGCCATTCCGAAGATTAGCCAAGACAGTCAGACAGACAGATAGACAGACATACAAATAGTATGCAATTAACCCCCTCAACTCAAATTAAGGCAGATATGTTTTGAATTTTCTTAAAATATAAATAAAAAACTCGTATAATTTATTTTACAAATAAGTATTAGTTATTCCGAAAAATTACCTGTTAGGAAATGGGCAGCAGCATCTTCTCATTAACAACTAAAAATAAGAAAGTTGCTGTTGTTTACTATTTGCAAATATTCCCCCTATACGGCAATCTATGGGGGAGACATATGTTCATTAGTGGACTTTTGATTATCAGTGAACATTAGATTGATCACTTTTATTTTTTATTTATTTACGTCCGAAGAATTTGGTATAATCTGTAGTGTATCTATTTTATGTTACTGAAAGAGTAAGCGCTACGGGTAGAGCCGTAGCGCTCTCACCAACAAAACGAATAAGTATATTACATATATAATATAATTTTTATTAATATTACTAAATATTTTAATATTAATAAAAATTTTATTCGTGCTCTAATCCAAAGTCCGGAAACCTTTCAGCTCGAGCTACAAAACCGCTTTTAGTGCCTGGAAGATCGATTACTAGAGATCTGTCTGTCAGAAAGAGCCAACTGTCGAAGTTGAAGACCGAGTGTGGCAGCGTCGTTTCCGGGACACCTGAGATTTTGAGTGAGATTGAGAGGTTCTATGGGCAGCTGTACACATCATCGTTGGAGCCATACGTAAGTGTGAGTAACGATCCAAGAGCGAGTCTTATCCGACACTATTCCGATGATATCCCGGACGTCAGTCTGAGCGAGATTAGAATGGCTCTCCAGCACCTTAAAAACGGCAGGGCCCCAGGCGAGGATGGAATTACAGCGGAGCTTCTGAAAGCGGGTGGAAAACTGGTTCTTGAAGTCCTACAGCAGCTCATTAATTTCGTCCTTCATGGTGGCACTACACCGGAGGCGTGGAACAGAAGTGCGGTAGTCTTGTTCTTCAAGAAAGGTGACTATGCTCTCTTGAAGAACTACAGACCGATTTCTCTTCTGAGCCACGTCTACATGCTGTTTTCGAGAGTCATTACGAATCGTCTCGCGCGCAGACTTGACGACTTCCAGCCTCCCGAACAAGCTGGTTTCCGAAAAGGCTTTAGCACCATAGACCACATATATACCTTCGGCAAGTTGTACAGAAGTCCGAGGAGTACAATTTGCCACTATGTCTGGCGTATGTGGACTATGAGAAAGCCTTTGATTCCGTCGAAATTTGGGCGGTGCTGCAGTCCCTTCAGCGATGTCAAGTTGCCTGTCGGTATATCGAAGTGCTGAAGTGCTTGTACAGTAGGGCTACGATGGCTATCCGAGTACAGAACCAGAGTACGAAACCTATCCAATTGCAGAGAGGTGTAAGACAGGGTGACGTGATATCCCCGAAACTCTTCACCGCTGCATTCGAAGACGTTTTCAAGCTTCTGGACTGGAAAGGATACGGTAAGAACATCAATGGTGAGTACATCACTCACCTTCGATTTGCCGACGATATAGTCCTTATGGCAGAATCGCTGGTAGACCTAAGCACTATGCTCAATGACCTCAATAGTGTTTCCCAACGGATAGGTCTTAAGATGAACATGGACAAAATAAAGATCATATTTAATGTCCATGTCACACCTATGCCTGTAGATGTTGGGGACACTAAGCTCGAAGTTGTTGACGAGTATGTTTACCTGGGACAAATAGTCCGACTAGGTAAGTCCAACTTCGACCGAGAGGTCAATCGACGGATTCAACTCGGCTGGGCAGCGTTCGGGAAGCTACGACACATCTTCTCGTCAGAAATACCTCAAAACCTTAAAACAAAATTGTACAACCAGTGCGTGTTGCCAGTGATGACTTACGGAACTGAGACGTGGTCCTTCACTGCTGGCCGTATGAGGAAGCTCAAGGTCGCTCAGCGAGCTATGGAGAGGGCTATGCTCGGAGTTTCTCTGCGTGATAAATTTAGAAATGAGGATATCCGCAGTAGAACCAGAGTGACCGACATAGCCCAACGGATTAGTAAGCTGAAGTTGCAATGGGTCGGCCATATAGCTCGAAGAACCGACAACCGTTGTTCATACCGTTACTGATTATCGTTCAGAGCAGACCTGTATCTCATTAACTATAAAAATATAATTATCGCTTCAATCGATTAACACACGAAGTGTAGTGTAATCTTAAAGACTCTTTTGCCGCCAAAACATCGTTTGTTAAAATTGTAATAACCGTGTTGAAAGTGCAGTGAGTACTCCCCTGCCCCTGCTTCACCTCCGTACAAAAAGGACGACTGCAAAAATACATCTCTTTACACGGCCAACATTATTGCGTGGGTTTGAAGACGTCGAAAAGCTGCACTTATCGCACCTGATCACGTCACACCGAGTCGAAGTCGAAGTAAACAAAGGTACCAACCAACTCCTACCCGCATTAGTGATTGTCGTAACTACCGTTCTATAAACGATCTACACAACCAACCAAAACAAATTAAATACAATGTCCAGCTGTGATGGTTGTAAGAAATCGGTTCGGCAATCTGAGAAAATAACTTGCACTCGCAGTTATTGCGCTAAGTCATACCACTACTTATGTGTAGGTTTGACTTCAGAAAGTGCCAAAAAAATACCGTCTTGACATGCCCGTATTGTATTAGCAAGCAACCGAAAACAGGTGACAAGAGCAACACTCCACTTAAATCTACGTTAGAAGAAAATTCTTCAGTCAGCTCTTATCTACAGGAATCATCTGAATTCCGAACAGACATCCTAAATTCTCTTAAAGGTGAACTCCGAGTTCTTATGAGAGAGGCAGTTAAAAGCGAGTTAAGCTCGCTAAAATCTCAAATATCAACAATAGAAACTACTCTTAATTATATAAGTACCCAATACGATGACCTCATGAAAAATCTAGCATCCACCAGAGCTGAACTTAAGTGCCTAAAGGAAGAAAATGCGCGTCTCCAAAGTGACACAGATACTAATACTAGACGTATTAAACATTTGGAAGAGGAGTTTGCAAGGCAACAGCAGTGGAGTCGCCTTCAGAATATAGAAATTACAGGTGTCCCCGAGTACAAGCATGAGGACACTGTTGGAATTATTGTTAAGCTGGCCGAGAAATTAGGTGTCACCATTGACAACACTGAGGTGGAGTTTGCACATCGTGTGCAGCCGCGTAAGCCGAGCAGTTCCATCAATCACCGTTCCATCATTGCCCGGTTTCGTCACCGCATCACAAAATACTCGATTGTAGTCGCATCGCGTAAACATCGCGGCATCAAAGTAACCGATATCGGAATGGAGAACAAGACAAGGAACGATAATGCTAGAAATAATAATATTTATATTAATGAGCATCTTACACCATATAACTGGGATTTATTTAAACAGTGTAAAATCAAGGCTAAGGAATTTAATTTTAAATTTATCTGGACAAAAAACTGCCGTATTTATGTGCGTCGCAACGAAACTTCTCCCATACCCATTATAATGACGACCGATTTGACAAAGATAATTTAATTTTTACTGATTGTATAGCGATGTTATTCTTAGTTATATTACGCATTCTTACACAATTTTCACTCAAGTTCATTATATTATACCTCTTTACAGTTTAACACAAAACAAGTTGCAAAATTATCACACCACATATGATTCACTACTTCAATTTATTATTACTCATACTACTAAATACTATGAAAAAATACTACATTATATAAAATATTATGATAATATATCAATAGGGATTAAATACTGCCCTTCTTTTTTATTTCTTTGTAAAACTTTATATTATGTCTTATTGTCGTGGAAAAAGATATTTAGCATTCACTACTTATTTATTTATTGCATTTTTTGTGTGGTACAAATGATAGCAGTTGTTAGAATCCTTTATGTGTATCAATCTATAACTAACGGTGTACTTAATATTTATAATGGAAAAGTGCAATAGTGCATTAAGACTTTTTTATCAGACATTAAGGCTTACGGACTAAGACTGACCAGTTTTATAACAATCTATTTCTATCTGATATTGACATCGCTTTAATTACAGAGACATGATTATGCGACAGTATACTTGATATGGAACTGTGCAGTTCTGACAAATACGACCTGTTCCGTCGCGACCGCGGTGCTCTCGGTGGTGGAGTAATGATCGCGTGCGCTTCCCGGTTTAGGGCGTGCAGGCGCTCTGACCTTGACCGCGACGATCTTGAGTGCATATGTATAACAATACCGATTCGGTTCTCTAATTACGATTGGTCTTTTTTAAAATCTCATGATTTGGAATACATAATTGACACTTTTTACGTAACTTTAAATACCGCCATCTCTAATTTTGTGCCACAAAAAATTGTGTCGTATACTTACAACTATCCTGTTTGGTATAGTAATGCCTTAATAAAATTGATTAAAGAAAAAGCTAAGTATCACACTTACTGGAAAAAATATGGAAACCCAAATGATTACGAATATTTCTATACTGCGTTCGCGATTAAAAAAACTTGAAAGGGAATGTTATTCGTCTTATTTAAATTTTTCACAAGAAAAAATTAAAACTACACCAAAATTGTTATGGGCTTATATAAAATCCAAGAGGAAAAATAAATCAGCTTATCCTCACATAATACAATATAATAATAATCAATTGTCAAATCAAAATGCTATTTGCAATGCTTTCAATGAATTTTTTAGTCGTAATTTTAGTCAACCGGCATTACGTTATGGAAACTTTATACATAACAATTTCCTTGGAAATGATGTTATTAGTGATATATATCTCTCTGTCACAAACATAAAAAAGCTTCTTTATAATCTCGATTGTTCTAAAGGCGCTGGATGTGATGAAATCCCGCCATATTTCTATGTGAAGTGTGCAGAATCACTAGCGGCTCCTATTACATTAATTTTTAATCGGTGTTATGCTGAGGGTTATTTTCCCAAGATTTGGAAAACTGCTAATGTCGTTCCGGTCCATAAAAAGGGAATCAAAACAGCCATCGAAAATTACAGACCTATGACCTATACCTTCTTAATGTGTTGAGTAAACTGATGGAGAGAGTTGCGCATATGCATTTGTATCCCCTGATTGTTCGTCACATTCCTCCGCAACAGCATGGATTCGTTCGTGGTCGCTCAACCAGTACTAATTTATCAATTTTTTCCAATGATGTTCTTCAAGGTATGGATGATGGTTTTCAGATCGATGCCATTTATACAGATTTCGAGAAGGCTTTTGATCGCGTGGATTACATTATACTTTTGCGTAAACTCCAGGAGCTAGGAATTCATGGAAATCTGCTTAGGTGGATAGAGTCGTATCTACGTAACCAATCTCAGGCTGTTATAATAGCTGGACATCGCTCTGATTTCGTGGAAATCCCATCTGGAGTCCCACAAGGCTCGATATTGGGACCGTTACTGTATGCATCATACTTGTATTGTATAGGAGACTGCTTTAAATTTTCCAAGTTCCTCATGTATGCAGATGACACTAAAATTTACGCATATATTAAGTCTGAGGGAGATGCACACCAACTCAAAAATACTTGAAACAGCTTTGTTGGTACTATCACGATAACCGTATCAGTGTTAATATTTCAAAATGTTATCAAATTAGCTTCACCCGTAAAAGGCATCAAATTAAATACCAATATAAATTAGATAACATACCTTTGGAACGCATCTACCAAACCAAAGATCTTGGTGTTGTTTTTGATTCCAAAATGCTCATGTCAGATCATGTCACGACAATGGTTGCAAAAGCGTATAAAAACTTAGGATTTGTTTTAAGAGTGTGCCGTCCATTCTCAGATTCTGAATGTATTAAAGTTCTGTATTATTCTTATGTACGAAGTGTTTTGGAGCATTGTTGTAATGTCTGGAATCCAAATTACTTGTCTTACATGGAGAATATAGAGCAAATACAATGTAAATTTATTAAGGCGTTAAATTATCGCACACAACATAATAAAATCAGTTACAAGGAATCTTGCGAACATCATAACTTATTACCGTTAAAGGACCGACGTACACTTCTACAAATTTTGTTTCTTCACGACGTCTGTAGTAATAAAATTAATATTCCTGAATAAACATTTCAATTCCTACAACTCAACACTCCTTCGAAACGTACCAGACACACATCACTATTTCATGTTCCGTTAAGTCGCTCAAAATATGCTCAAAATATTGTGATTAGTCGTACTCTTAACTGCTATAACAAAAACTTTTCATCTATTGATATTTTTCACGACGATAAGTGTTACAGATTCTTCCGAACGTTACGTAATCGACAAAATTGGGGTTTGACGTGGAGAGGTTTGTAGCACTCGCTACAACAATGATCAATGAGGAAGATATTATGACGGCTAATTGGACATGGTCAGATGCAGTCGAGGCCTGATAAGATTGAAGCTACATCGCTACAGCCTGCTCTACGTCTACCACTCGCCCGACGTAAGTCCCACTCCATTGTTTCACTGTGTTATGTGGCCCCTGCCGCTCTATGTGTGGCAGCGCGTGTAGGGCAGCACCGCACAGCAGCCGCGTTGGGCACGTCGCCGCTGGCTGCTGGCGCACAGCCTGGCATACGCCTACGCCTCTGCATTCAGCCTTTATTATAATACGTGGTGGAATCAGTTTTTGCAATGTGTGTAAAGGTTTGTGGGTGTCATTTTTTAAAAGGATAAGGGTAACAAGCGGGCACCCAGTTTATGTGATGGTAAGTGGTTGTTGCCCGAAGATATCTACATATATCCTCGTTTGCGATTCAAAATGCAGATGCGTTGTCATCCGTGAGGACTAAGATGGAAGGACTGTTTTCCAATAAAAAGGGCCTCCGATTCTCTAAACTCACCATACGAAACACAGCAGAAGTAAACTGATATTTTACGCTGGTATTCTGTGAGAGCGTGGTCCTTCCCCGGTCGAGCTGACATATTCGTGCTACAACTATACAATTAATACAGCTGCAGCATGGCTTCACCACGTTTAAAATGTCACAGTTGCCGTTTCTTATGACAATCTTGATTTCTTTTAATTTTCTGCCGACTTCCAAAAAGGAGACGGTACTCAATTCGACTGTATGTTTTTTTATGTGTGTTACCTCATAACTTTGTACTGGGTGAACCGATTTCGATGATTCTTTTTTTATATGAAAGCTGATAGTTCTCGTGTAGTCCTATATGAATTTGATCAAAGTCAGACCAATGGGTATTGAGTTATCCTTAAATAACCTATATTGAATTCGCTTATATTGACGTCGGCTGTACAAAATTTTTATTTTTAAATTATTAATTTTGCAAGACAGATTATTTATTTGTTTCATGAATTTGAATCTTTTTACATCTATTCAAATTTTAAATTACTTTGGATACCTATTTTGCGAGATTTAAGTGCACGCTTGTGCATCTGATGTAGTTGTTTCCATTACATTTGCTTTTACTGTTGTGTACTTAAAATTTTACCTTTAAACTACTTAGAGTAAAATGCAGTATGACGTCTGATGTTAATGCTAACGTTGTGCCTCTTTCACAAAAGTAGAAGACGGGCAGGCTATCGTCTTAACATCCACTTAAGTCATAGGCACGAAGTTATGCTAACGTCGTGCCTATGACTTAAGTGGATGTTAAGTTATGCTATCGTAGTGCTTATTATTTAATCACTTATTATTTTGTTAAGTTATGCAAACGTAGTGCCCATGACTTAATTACTTATTATTTATTAAGTTATGCGAACGTAGTGCCCATGACTTACTTAGACGATACGTTGTGCTAACGTAGAGCCATTGCCAAGCGCGTCGCCTGTGATGGAGCACCTGCATCCCCATGACGTTGATGGAGACTGATATTCAAAGCTACAAGAGAGAATTCTACGAGTTTCACTATCGTTACTATGTCTGTTGTGTATTATACTATTGTAGGCAATTAAGATCGTGTTGCTGAAAGGCTGCCCTGTGTTATATCGAGATGGGTGGTTTTGCTGTTGGTTTGCGTACTTTGGTGTTATCATGTAAATGGGTCCTTCACGTTGCACGTTACGTTTTCTTGTAGCTCTACATATAAATTTCTAACAATAAATTATATAAAGAATAAAAAAAAATTAATGATAATAAATGGCCGTTGAAAGCAAAGTTGTCACAGATTTCTATATTTGTTTAACATCGATTTTCGCCTTTGAAGTATGTTTCGTTGTCAATTCATACAAGTTTTCGAGCGGTACTAACAAAAGGCAATAAAACCTTTTGAGGTAAATAAACTGTAAAAGGGAGCAATAAACGAAGGCATTCCTTCGCTGGTAAGTACTTTTGAGAAGTATTTTTTATACATAAGAAACTATTCAAGAATTAGATTTTTCATACAATTTTTAATTAATGTACCGTGTAGTATTGGTGTAATAATATCCACTACCCAATACCATCCCGTGAGTGTCGTTAGAGGCGACAGATCCAAACAAACAAGATGATGGGCAGCAGCGTCTTCTTAATAACAAATAAACATAAAATACTGTGGTTGCCAACCCGTTTGCCAATCAATCAATGAGGAAGATATCATGACGGCTAACTGAACTATTAAGATCAAAGCTACATCGCTACAGCCTGTTCTACGCCTACCACTCGCCTGACGTGTGTCCCACTCCATTGTGTCACTATGTTATGTGGCCCGTGCCGCTCTACTTGTGGTATCGCGGGTGGGGTACAACCACGCACATAGCCAACCCACTTGCCAAGCGTGGTGGCTATAGCAAATACCCCCCCCCCCCCCCCCCCCCGCCCCCCTATGAAACAATCTATTTCTAGCTGTAACGGTAATGGTAATAATGAAGGTATTAAATCACAAACTACTTAGTGTTGGCATATTCATTAGTATACTTATATATACGTAAATAAATATATAAAAATTTACGCCGGTGACCCAGATGGGTAGGCAGAGTTTACGGACTTCCGTTTGGCACGATCCTGACATACCTCTCTAGCTTCCTTCACATCCATATACCTACGCATACATGCTCTTTGTTAACAGTTGGAATAGAAATTGCGCGGATTGAACTCCGTTTTTGTAGTAATCGCGACACTTCTACTTGAAATAAAAACAAAAAGAATTTGATTTGGAATTGCTACTTAATTTATCTCCAGTGAGAGAAAATTAGTCTAGCCCACCAGGAAGGGTAAATGAAATAGGTAAACTCACGGTTAGCAGCAGCGGCGGTCAACTTCAACTTGGCTTCAACAATATCTTCGGATGTGGAAGGCTTCAGTATATAGTCTATGCACACAGCTAAGTCAACCCGGCACACTAACTAACGCTTAAGAGCGTAGACGGGCTGCACTTTTTCCATACAAATGTATTCCCCTAGTTTCTTCCTGGATAATGCCTCTAGAATAATCGTTTTTGTTTATAAAAATCAAGCTCTATTGAAGGCATGCCCCTATCATTTATTTTTTTCCAAAAAATTATTACAAAAATAAATATGACTTTCCAAAAACCAAAAAAATGTCCCGTTTTTACCTCCGTAATCAGACGACTACCAAACAAATTTGAAACGTTTTTAAGATAAAAGAAAATGATAGGAGCATAGATCTATTCTTCCTTTAAATTTTGATACCAAAAATAATTAAATCTGATTAGTTTTCGAGGAGAAAACAGGGGAATACGAAATGTCGATCGGTCATGGTTTTTGTAGGTGAAATCGTTCTGAGCTGCAGTTGTCCCTATCGCACTCTACGGGGGGAGACCAGAGGTGAGGGGTGATTAGATTAATAAGTACTTATTAGTCTAAAGAATTAGGAAAGTAACAATTGTCGAAGTTTTTATCGATATCATAGTGATGTCAGTCGATATCGACGTAACGACGTATCGTACTATACTGATTTACTAAATCTAAATTATTAAGACAACGAAGTAACAATTCAGCGAGTTTACGTTTAGTATTATTTGAAAAGACCTTTAGCGAAATTTTGTGAAATAATACGTAACTAATGTTCGCATTCTACTGCTTGGTGAATAATTCTGCTTACTTGATTTGCCAGCTTTACTGGGGCTTACTTACTTTTTTTCTACTTACTTTACTTTATAAAATAATGATTGCTCTTATCAAGTAAATTCTTAATATTCATGTGGCAGAAGAGGTGCTTGTGGGTATTTTACATAAGTTAAGAATAATTTAATATAATATAATAAGTCATCATAATTAATATGTACATTTATTCTGTCGTCCTTTCCATCCTTTCTCTTACAGGTAAATTTCGTGGTATCCGACCGTCAATTATTTCAGGGAGAAGGCATTCGTGGAAAAAATTCGTGAAAAAAAGGCGTTGCCGGCCTTTTAAAAAGGAGTAGACTCTTTTCTTGAAGGTGCCTAAGTCTTATCGGTCTGGAAAAATCGCTGATGGTAATCGATTCCACAAGGAAGTTGTGCGAGGAAGAAAACATCTTCTAAATCGCACAGTGGTGGACCGCCAATCATCCAGATGTGCATTCGTGAAAGGCGGCTGGGATTAATCCGAACAGTTCTTCAGAGCACTCCCCGTGGTAAATGCGAAAGAAAATGCAAAGGGATGCAACATCTCTTCGGAGCGCCAATGAATCGAGAAAGGACTCGGTCGTCGACGATTCGAGCTGCTCTGTGCTGGATCCGGTCAAGTGGAAGGAGTTGGCACTGGGGAGCCCCAGCCCAGAGATGGGAACAGTATTCCATGTGAGGCCGAACCTGCGCCTTGTAAAGTTGCAAGTGGTGTGCCGGCATGAAATACTGTTCCGCTCTGCTGAGCACGCCAAGCTTTTTAGAGGCCAATTTGGCCTTCTCTTCCAAGTGACCACGAAACTGCACGTCACTCGATATGTCGATGCCGAGGATCCCTCCCCCTTGGACTCTACTACCTCCGCCCATCTATGAGTCAGGTAGACCAGAAGATCACCAGCTGATCAACCCCGACGAAAAAAAGCTTGAGTTTTCTTCAAAAGGTTCTCGACTCTCTGAAAGTTGCATGAAAAAAACATTTAAGTGCCTATGCAATTCGAGGGTTTCTCTTGATTGTCCTGGGATCCCATCATCAGATCCTGACTTATAACTTTAATCATCAGCTCAGCAACTTGATATGATGATTACCAGGTATAATTCCTATATGTGTCTATAAAATTGGAGAGTTCCTTCGATTTCTCAATGATCCCTTCATTAGATCCTGACATGATGACCATCGGATCACATGAGAAGTATGTTGTTCAAACAATGCCCATAAAATGTGTGTATTGCCCTTAATTTTCTTGGAATCCCATCCATCCTAACTTATACCTTCCATCATCATCTAAGCAACATGAGATGAAGATTACCAGGCACAAATGGATGCGTTAAAAAGTATATAAAAAACATTAAATGTGTCTATAAAATTTGAGGGTTGCCCTCGATTTCCCTGGGATCATATTCTGACTTGATGGCAACGGGACCACCTCAAGAGTAAGCTTTCGAATAAAAAAAAATTGAAAATCAGTCCACAATTGACGGAGAAATCGGTGAACATACATAAAAACTACATACAGTCGAACATATAACCCCCTCCTTTTTTAAAAGTCAGTTAAAAATTATAAAACAAGTAAAAGCCCTATCAGCGATGGCAACCACAGTCGGAAGGTGAATTTCAATTATACAGTTTTGTATTTGATTGCCATAGAGATAGGCAGTATATACCTACTTAAATGCATATTGTAATTTGACTTGAATGCATATTACGAGCGTCTGCAACAGGTAGTAGGGTCGTTGCGCCGGTTTTCGGCCTTTTAGTGGAGTTGTTAATTTTATGGTACTAGAAAAAATAATTGCCATTATGCTGGCCTAGTGCTGTTAATATTAATTTGTAGCTTACATAATGTAGTTTTCATTTTTGTAACTCATTGATCCTACAAGAAAAATCTCTTTTTTATAATAATTTTTGATCTGAAAAATATGTAAAATGCTAGTTTTCGGCCCCAAATTTTATTTTTCGGCCCACAAGAATTTTAGTTTTCGGCCACTGCATTAGACACAATATAAAAGGTGCCTTAACCGTAACTTAATATAATTTTTGTACAATTATAATAAAATTTTGTGTCGTTAAATATGGCAATCAAATCTTCTCATTTTTTTTGTACTTCCTCATATTTTCATCACCATCAGCCTTTCCATTACATCCCTTCACAAGTCCACTGCTGAACGTAGGCCTCGCCCAAGGAATGCCACAAAACACGGTCCTGAGCCACCTGCATCCATCGACTTCCTGCATGTCTTACCAGGTCGTCACTCCATCTAGTGGGGGGACGCTCTACACTTCGTCTGCCGTTACGAGGCCGCCATTCGAGAACCTTTTTCCACATTGGTTGTCGGTTCTTCGAGCTATACAGCCGGCCCATTGCCACTTCAGCTTACTAATCCGTTGGGCTATGTCGGTCACTCTGGATCTACTACGGATATCCTCATTTCTAAGTTTATCACGCAGAGAAACTCCGAACATAGCCCTCTCCATAGCTCGCTGAGCAACCTTGAGCTTCCTCATCCGGCCAGCAATGAAGGACCACGTATCAGTTCCATTGGTCATCACTGGCAACACGCACTGGTTGTACAGTCTCGTTTTAAGGTATACCTGACGAGAAGATGTGCTATAATTTCCCGAACGCTGCCTCATATTTTATTCCAACAAAATTTATAATTCTGAAATCCATTTGGTGCAAAAGTCACATCCAATTTTTGCCATATCTTCTTCTGTATCGCTTATTAAAATGTCATAACACCAGGTGCAATTTACTTTTACTCTTTCATTTTCCTTCATGGAATTCTTGGATTTTGCGATTTTTCGTTTTTGAACTTTAGCATTTTTTAACTTTGGCATTTTTTAACTTTTCTTTTTATATTCTTTTCTTTTTCAAAATATCTTATCTTTTTTTAGCTTAGTTCTAACTTCTCTATTTTAAGTTTCTCTTTATCTTTTTAAAGTTTTCGCCACTCTGCATACCAAATTGCTACAGGAGAAGGTGTCTCTCTTCATGGTTGATTTTTTTACGAGTTCCGGTTTAAATAAATGTTTTTTCTGTTGCATCTCTGTATTCTTTATTTAATAGTACTCAAGCCGATATTTCACTAGTTTCTAGAGGTGTACTAGTCTGTTTTATTGGAATATCAACCAGCAAATTTTCTAAAGTTTCAAAGGAGTTGTTTGTTATCATCGGTGTAAATGGTGGCGGTATTATCGTGGCCATTGTACTATTTTGAGTCGTTATTATTGCGTTACTGGAATCTATTACCATTTCCGGCATTGTCAGTACTGTTGTCATTAGTAGGCTTATTTGAGTTGGGATTACAAGAACATCATCTAACGATAACTAAGGAACCGATATCCAAATAACTTCCTGACAAATGGAATGTTGAAATGTTGTTATCGATAAACGATTCTAATGCATCGGTGGATGAATTCATAGTTACTAGAACATCGCCAACCATGTTTTTTTCTGCCAAATTTGATTTTAAATGTTTCAAAACTTTTCTTGTGGAAACTAGGTCTGCGTAAGTTATTTCTTTAGAAATATATTTTTTCTGGTGTCTGAATTTTCACTAATTAGTCTTTCCTGGGTATTCCGGACACATTTTGAGTAATCTACTACATGGTGATCAAATTCATTAAGTCCACATTTTCTGAAACCATTTACTAATTATATTTCTTTGGAGGATTTTCTTTGGAGGAGCTATCTGAAGAAAATAATGTCTTATTGAAACTTCTTCCTAAAACGTAACGTGAATGAAATATATCATGAAATGTCTGTCAACTAAAGCAGTATTCAATTTTCGGCTTGCCTATTCTTTCATATAATTTTAAGTAGGCCGAAAACTAAATAGTAATTTTAGACTCAATCTAGTTTTCGGCCACAACTAAAATGGGTATTTTAGTTTCATCAATAATCATTTAAATTGCAATATTTGGTGGCCGAAAACTGAAAGCTAGTGTATCCGCAAGGATAGAACTCATTATAAAAAAGAAAGAAGACTAATAGTAGGTAACCAAATAAATGAAAGAGACAAAGTATTTAGGCTAAACACGGTCTACTTTCCGGCCACATGGCCGATAACCAAATAATAGGAAAATTTTGTGTGTCACTTTCCGGCCACCTAATTTATTAATTTTTACAATAAAATATTATAATAATCTATGTGAAAATTTAAAATTAGGTTATTTATACAGTGAAATGTAAGCACAATATTAAATAATCATTGTAAATACAGCGCAAAATTTACTTTTGAGTGAAACGCGTGCCACTATTTTTTTTGCACTTTCTTACACTCTTTGACAGCTCCTGTGCCGGTGTCAAACTGAACTATTTATTATAAATCGCGTGTTGTGTTTACCCGATGAAGTAATGTTGCAATATATAATGCAACTATTTAGAAATGCATTAAACTTAATTTTGGACGATAATATTTATTAAAATCGTTATTAAATCAAATTGACTGCATCACCTCGTGCCAAAGGCCGAAAACTAGACCCGGTCGGCTTACCGGCGCAACGACCCTATTTTATCCCCTGAGATCAAATACGTATTAAAAATAAAAACATCTTAGGCCGAGATGGGATAAACCACGTGCGAAACAAAGATACTAAGCATTATTGTTGCTGTTTTTATATAGTTATCGCCTTATGACAAGGACCATCTCGAGTAGAATCCAGCCATGCCATTCAAAATTGACTACCTCACGCTCCTTTGACCATAATAGCTATGAAATTTTAATTAATTGGATGGCACTGTACACAGTTCAAAATGAATCTTCCGTTATATACGTAAATCATGGTAAAATACGTAAATTAAGGTTTTTTCTCTTAGGACTCAAGAATAGACGCGTTTTATTCCCTTTTTTTCGACCCATTATTAACGAAAAAGGGTTTACCTGAAACAAAAATTATTATGATATGATTATATTTGTAAGTTGACATTTTATCAAACAAAATTCAATAATTTAACAAAACACTACTTGTACCTTACAAGCAGTATTTTGTTAAATTATTGAATTTCTTTTGTCGATTTGAAGGGGGTAAAATGATAAAATTTATTTACAAATAAAATAATACTCACGATTTTTCTCTAGTCGTTAGAACAAAATAAATAGGTATTCAAATCCAATCCACAAGCCGAGTCAAAACAGTGAAGCAAAGAATCAAGTCCGTAAACATGGTGCGCGCGGAAGATGCGGGGTACTGAGCTACGCACACAAATACAGATTAGTCACTCACATATTGATACCTCGGTTGCTCGGGCGCAGTGCGACGGCAATAGTTTCTTCAAATACCTATTTCTCAATTCCCGCGCAGACCGACTACGCTCTTAATTACATTGATTTTATGTTCGAAGGTTTAGAAAAGAACAGCCATTACCGATGCAGTTCGTTTTGAATCTTGATTACATGTGGGTATCGATCGCGTCGAGTTCTTTTGCAGACGCTTTTGTTGTTGGTGCCATAAGTTCTGTTTTGCATATAATTGGAAGGAAGGATGTGATAGAAAAGTAAAAAAGGCAAGCCAGTACATAATTCCCCCCACTTGAAATCGTTTCAGATTTCATGAGTAATAATATCAGTTCTCCGTATAAAACTAAATAATTCATGAAATAGAAACTAACTTAGAATAATATCTACCTAGCTATAATATTAATACTCGAATTTGAGTTGCATACCTATTAGAAAGGTAAGTAAGGCAACAAAATTTAATAACTAACTATACCTACAAGCTAAATAGCAAAAAGCTATAATATTAATTATGAGAAAAAATTAACTTTTTTATAAGTATAGCAATATATTATTTATTCAAAGGTAGAGGATACAGTTTATTTACTGGTCTCTTAAGGAGTCCATTAGTAGTGCGTAGAGTGACCACGCGCACTACACCGTCTTTGCTGGGATGCACTTCTTGAACTCTACCTGAACGCCACTCTAGTGGTGGTAAATTGCTATCGACAATTAGTACAATATCTCCGACATGAATATTTGGTTGTTCTCGAAACCATTTCGTGCGTTGCTGTAAGGTATGGAGATAATCGCGTTGCCAAATATGCCAAAAATACTGTGTAAGTTTTTGCAACATCTATCAGCGGCCCCGAAGTGGAACATATTCATTCGAGAGTTCAGGTTGTAGTAACGATATAAGAGAACCATGGACCAAAAAATGACTAGGTGTAAGAATATCGACCTCATTGGGATCCGGGGATAGACAGAAAAACGGTCGCGAGTTAAGTACGGCTTCGACTTTAGTAAGAATTGTTATGAGCTCCTCGAATGTCAATACTTGTGACCCTATAACACGTTTTAAGTGAAATTTCATTGATTTTACACCGCTCTCAAATATGCCACCAAAATTACTCCCGGTAGGAGGGTTCAGTCGCCAGACAATGTTTTGTTTAGCAAGACTCTCTTTAGACTCAAGCGAATCCTTATTCTTACAAACCATTTGTTGCAGTTCGTTAAGGTAACGGCGGGCACCAATAAAGTTAGTACCGCAGTCGGTCATTATGAAGGTACAAAGGCCACGACGTGATACGAAGCGATCTAACGCCGCAAGAAAAGTAGAAGTCGATAGCTCGGTTACTGCCTCAAGATGAATAGCCTTTACCGCGAGGCAAACGAATACACACACGTAGGCCTTGTAAGTACGAGTGTTTTGTCTACGACTTTCCTTCACCATGAATGGACCGGCAAACTTGATTCCCACATTTCGGAAACACCGCGTCGATTGTACTCTTGGTGAAGGAAGATTACCCATTAAAGGCTGACAAGCAACCGGTTTTACTTTAAAACATGCTATGCATTTAGATAAACGCGACCGAATTAAGTTACGGATGCTAAGTATCCAATATCTACGCTGAATAATCGATTGAAGAGTACGAGGACCACAGTGTAAGTAATGGACATGAAAGTGATCTATGATCAACAAGGATAAGCGTGAAGCCTTTGGCAACAATACGGAATGTTTTACGGTTGCCGGTAGATTAGAGTGCGTTATACGGCCCCCCGCTCGCAGCAATTCTGCATCATCAATAAATGGAGTCAGTTTTTTAAAGGATTTGGTGGCTTTGACTTCATGTGTAAGATGAAGTTTTTGTTCATGTCGAACCATATAGACGATAGACTACTCTAGCTCTGATACGCTCAGGATTCTTAGATTTATAGTTTCGTTTGAACGCTGCTACAGCACGCAGACACCAAGCTAGCACACGCTGAACGCGGGATAGCGTGGAGTAGTGGTCTAACAGTCCACCAATAAAGTCAAACTCAGCAGAGCTAATATCCGTTTGAGATACATGAGCAGTACAGCGCAACTCGGGTACGGAATCTTGTGATTCCCACTTGCACTTTACTGGCCAAGTGGAGGAATCGTTAGCGAGCCAATTTGGACCTGACCATCACGTACAACATGCCGCTAGATGTGAACCGCTAAGACCTAGACTGCAATGATCGGCAGGATTATCATATGTCGATACGTGTTGCCAGTTATTAATTGATACATCGTCGATGATTTTTGCAACGCGATGGGAAACAAAAGTCTTCAGCTTATGAGGTTCCGTGTGTAACCATGCTAGAACCGTGTTACTATCAGTAAATGCAATCACTTTACTGAGAGGGATTTTATCTCGCAGCAAGTTTTGCATGTGCTTAAGAACTCGCCCTAGAAGGACAGCACCGCAAAGTTCTAGACGGTTAACCGTTAGTGGTTTTAGGGGTGCAACTTTTGATTTTGCAATCAACAGATGCGTGTTAAAATGGTTTGCACGAACTGTCCTCAAGTACACACAACATCCATCCATATTGCCTTTGAAAAGCCATCACAAAACCCAATCAATTGATAACTCTTGGCGTCATCATATATAACTCTACGAGTCAGTTTAATCTGTTTAACGTGTTGCATTTCAGAGATAAAGTTGTGCCATTGGTGACCGACTTCAGGTGGAATGGGTTCGTCCCAACTTAGCTGAAGGCGCCACATGTCTTGAAGCAATAGCTTGGCTATTAGAACAACAGGAGTGAGCCAACCAGTTGGGTCATAGATGCGAGCGATATTTGATAATATTGCACGCTTTGTTAAATTGGAATTGAACCCGGACACTGAATATTTAAAGAAGTTTTCTACGGGGTCCCACTGTATACCAAGAATTTTTAGGATATGGTCGTGATTTTGGTCACAAAAGACCCTAAGTACTTGACAATGTTCAGACGGTAGAGCTGCAATAAACTCGACCGAATTACTACTCCATTTATGCAGCTCAAATTGCGCACAGCTCAGTAGTTTAATAAGTTCATTTTTGAGCTCAAATGCCTGTTTAAGAGATGGCGCTCCGGTTGTTATGTCGTCCATAAAAGTGTCATGACGTATAATGTCAGCCGCTTGAGGATACTCAGAAGCATGATCGACCGCTAATTGATACAGAGTACGAATTGCTAAGTATGGTGAACTGGTCACACCGTTTGTCACGGTATTTAATTCGAACTCACGCACGGGATCAGCTGGAGAGTTTCTCCAAAACACGTGTTGCTACCCTCGATCTTCCTGACGTAAATCTATATTTTGATACATTTTCGAAATATCGGATGTGAACACTATTGCCTGAAGACGAAATTTTGACAGTACATCAACAATGTAATTTTGAAGCTTAGGTCCAGTGTACACGATATCATTTAACGATTTCCGTTCGTCGTTCTGGCACTTATGATGCGGAATTACAAATTTGCCTGATCCAACGTCTGCGGGTTGCATATGGCCCAGATCTAAATATTCAGTCATAAAATCAGAATAGTCCTTTTTAACTCTACATTGCGCTCAAGTCGCTTTTCGAGTTTAAATAAGCGTGATTTTGCCATCTCGAAAGATTCACCCAGATCATCACAAGCCTTCTTCAGTAACAAAGGAAAGACGTAACGACCGTCAGGTTTACGTGACACAAGAGTAGAGTAGAGTTCTAGGCATTTTACATCTTCAGAGTTCGATATAAATATTTTCGGTGGTTCTTCGACTTCCCAAAAACGCTTGACCACGTCATTCAAAAGCCGGGTGAAAGTAAGGAGGGAAGAAACCATAGGTCAATTTTGCCAGTGAGCACCCACCCAAAGACACTGTGCAGAGTGACTGGTAAACCAGGACCTATCCCTAGGCGTTGGCCATCATAAATTATATGGAATAGCTCTGCGCCCAGCAGCATGTCTATATTAGTGGGTATGTCGAACTGTTTGTCTGCTAAAACTAGATGTTTGAAATTTTCACGAACCTCAGAAGATACTTCTACAACAGGCATTTTTCTTGTTATTGTATCCATTATTATGGTATGAATAGTGAAGTTTGGACTATCAGAATCCGTTGGCATTACCACGCATGAAGTTTTACCCTTTATTTGATGCACTACATTTTTCCCTAAACCTGCTACAGCTAAATTGCAGCGGCGTATGGGCAACCCTAAACGTTGAGCGAGTGATAACGTCATAAAAGTATCCTGAGCTCCACTGTCAATAAGTGCGCGGGCGGTAGTACACTTAGCGGGAGCACCGCAACCGCGCACGCGCACAACACATGTGCCGAGTAACACGAGAGCACGACTATGATTAACGTGAGCGCTGGTAGTCACGGAGCTCGCAGTCGCGGTCAAGTCGTCAGCCGTGACTACTGTTTTATCGATAGTCCTGTCAGTAGAGCAACACGGAACAGCAAAAATGGTAGTGTTATCGTGGAGCAACGAATAATGACGCTCACCATAATTTGAGCATGTAATTTTTGAAAAACATTTATCTGAATTATGATTTAAACGTAAACAATTCATGCAAACATTTTTATTAAACAATAAGCCGTATCTTTCAGAAATATCAAGTTTTTGAATCTTAGGACATTTGAAAAGCGCATGTGCCGCCCCACAACATAGAAAATTTGCTGTTTTATTTGCAGCATTTGTAGCTATAGCAGTGTTCGACGGCAATGATGTGGATTTAGGATACTGTTTATTATTGAGACTATTTCGTGTCCCGGTGGCACGTAAATTATTTTTATATAACTGTTCCGATTGAAAAACAGACCCGGAACATTTACCCGATTGACTAACCTCTAGAACTTTGACATAAAGTTGTAAAAAAATCAACAAATCAGAAAAGGCAGGAATTTGTTCCCCGTTTTGCAGCACAAAACGTTTACGTGTATCAGAATCTAAAACACGCGCAGCTAAATAAAATAAAATAAACTCATGTAATTTCTTAATTTTCATAGCTTTTAGAGCATTAACGGTTTTATTTGTTAAATTACGTAAATTGGCATAATTACTGGACTTTAAAGGAATGAAGCAACAAATTTTATCTAAGTACGTTGCGGCCAAAATTCATTTGTTTCGGAACCGCTCGATAAGTGCGTCAAAAACGATTTGGTAGTTATTAGAAGTAACAGACACTCTTTTTGCAATTGATAACGCTGAACCCGAGAGACACGTCAACAAATAATGAATCTTTTCGATTGACTTTATATTATTGTTTTCATGTACAAGTGTAGAAAATATATCGAAGAAAGTTTGCCAATGTTCAATGTTTCCATCAAATTTCGGTAGCTCGAGTTTCGGTAAGCGTGCTTGCGCGTATGGTTTCGTACTATGGTATGAATATCCGGAAGTCAAACTCGGATCCGGGTCGCATTGCGGGTCGGCTCGAGTTCGACCTTCGCTTAGAGCAGCCCTGGCGGCACCGACGGTGTAGTACATGTCGTCAAACGCAATCACGGGTTTCATATCAATAATATCGTCCGGCTTTAATTTTAACTTTAAATCGTTTATTTGATTCGTATAATACAAGAATTCTTTACGCACTAAATCAATAAGCTTAAACCTAGCCTCGAATTTAGACGCAAAAGTTGTATCCGTTTGGATATTGTTCGATAAATCACAAGTATTTGAATTTCTCGAAATGCATATTTCCTTTGAATAGTAAGCAACTTGAGTTATCTCTCAATTTCACTAGCGTTCGACTTTGCTTTATCTGTCATTATGTTTGAAATTATAAACAATAAAACCGTAAATTTTAAAACAAACCTAATTATTTTTAGCTAAGCAATAATGACGCTATAAATAGATATATTATACTACACCTATTGAAACAACGATCAGTATTGAATATGTGCAGTATAATTATTCACCTACTACCTCTGTGTTTAGGTACTACGAACGGCACAAAACGTGTAATTGTACCTAATTCATGTAATCAACAGAGAATATTTTTTTCTAATTATATAATTATATAGGTATCAAACAAATTTAATAAATTACTTCATATTATATCGTTAAAATTAAGGCAACGAAATAAGTACCTTACCAAGTTTTACTTGTAATTTTTTTTAATCTAAAAGAATTGCTATGAACTGTAATTTTGGAGTTTCCGAATGAATTGAACCCAAAATACCGTAGGAAATTCGAGCTTGTACGGACCACTAATGTTAACAGTTAGAATAGAAATTGCGCGGATTGAACTCCGTTTTTGCAGTAATCGCGACACTTTTACTTGAAATAAAAATAAAAAGAATTTGATTTGGAATTGCTACTTAATTGACCTACAGTGAGAGAAAATTAGTCTGGCCCACCAGGAAGGGTAAATGAAATAGGTAAACTCACGGTTAGCAGCAGCGGCAGTCAACTTCAACTTGGCTTCAACAATATCTTCGGATGTGAAAGGCTTCAGTCTTCCTTGACCACACTCTTACGTGATTATATAGTCTATGCACACAGCTGGGTCGACCCGGCACACTCACTAACGCTTAATTACATTGATTTTATTTTGGAAGGTTTAGAAAAGAACAGCCATTACCGATGCAGTTCGTCTTGAATCTTGATTAAATGTGGGTATCGATCGCGTCGAGTTCTTTTGCAGACGCTTTTGTTGTAGGCCAACAGATGGCGCCATTAGTTTTGTTTTGCATATAATTGGAAGGAAGGATGTGATAGAAAAGTAAGGAAGGCAAGCCAGTACACTCTTTTTTGGTTAAAGGTACTCTTAATCTGGCCCATATTCAACATGTCGCTACTTTGGTCGAAAAACTTTCACCTACGATATCCGTTCCCGACTCTGCCGTTCACTTCTGCAACATAGATTTGCATTGTCACACTTTCCTCGTTCATTCTTTCTACATGATCAAACCACCGAAGCATTCGTTTCAGAACAGAACAGAACAGAAACTTTTTTTATTCAGTATAGATTATAAATAATACTTATTGAAAGTCACTCTTTTGTTTAATTACCACTGGTTCGAAAAAAATTACCTCTGTCCTGTGAAGAACCAGCAAGAAACCCAGCGGGACGTTTTTTTTAAATAACGGCTTACAATCATGTATGTTACACAAATTAACAACACAACAAATGAGAAATAGCTTGGTAGCGATCACCTCATTTCCAGGGGTTATTATCATCTATTAATTCTTTAATGTTATAATAACCCTTCTTATACAAACTTAGTTTAATAAGGTTTTTGAACTTTGAGCAGCAACAAATTTTGTATATTATCTGGAATTTGGTTGTAAAAGCGTATACATCGCCCCAAGAATGAATTACGACTCGATTGAGTCGAGTAACTGGTACTACTAGCTTGTGTCTGTTCCTAGTATTTACAGAATGAATATCACTTGTTTTTGTAAAACTACTTTTATTTTTTGTGTAGAAACATTACATTTTCATAAATGTATTGAAAGGCCAAGGTTAATATATTAATTTCCTAAAATTTTTGTCGCAGCGCCTCTTTAGGCTTTAAATCATAAATTGCTCTTATGGCCCTATTCTGTAAATCTTTATATATAAAAATTACGTGTCCGCGATGAACTCCTAAACTACTGAACTGATTTCAATGAAATGTTCCACAATGTGTGCAATTTGGTCCAACTTGAGAGATTCCCGATAAGTGACCCTCTATTTTTTTTATTGTGTATTTAAGGATTTTTTTAGGACCCATGGTCGTCGGTAAAGGCAGAACAACGTCTGCCTGGCCAGCTAGTCAAATATAATTTCAGTGTCAGCTGCGTGTCCCCATAGTGAAATACCATACGACATTATGCTACGGAAATAGCAAAAGTAAACTAGTCTAGCTGTTTCAACACTGTGAAGACTTCTAATCTTTTTTACAGCATATGCTGCAGAACTAAGTCTGCTTGCTAGTTTTGATATATGTGAGCTCCATTGAAGCTTCGCGTCTAGTGTGATTCCAAGGAAAATTGTGGTATCTACAAGACTCAGTTTCTCCCCATTTAAAATTACATTAGTATTTAACTGTTTGACATTTGGAGTCATGAATTTCATACATTTCGTTTTAGTGCTATTTAAATGCAAATTATTAACATTGAACCAATTTACTAATCTAGATATAGCATTATTTACTTCGTCATATTTTTGTAAAACAAAAAAACTCAGTTTTCTTAACATCAATAGTTTTAAAATATTTTACAATATCTTATGATGATACTTTATGAAGTATAAAATTCTTTGTACACGCATTTACATTTTGTTTAAGTAATGATTCGGCGATGGCAGAAGAAGAATTCAGTGACTTAGTGGTATATATTGAAATATCAGTAAAATATTTCTCAAAAAGCATTGCAACGTCCTGATCTGATTCAGTTAATTTGTTGTTAACACTTAACTGGTAGTTTGAATTGCGAGAGTTGATCTTACCAGTTTCGCTATTAATTATACTACACGTCATTTTAATTTTATTAGAGGCCGTCTTAATTTTATTGCTCAAATACAAAGACTTGGCAGTGGAGCACACTCTATTAAATATTTTTACATATTCCCTAAATTCGACGCTATGATTATATGACTTTTCATGGTAAATATCATATAACCTATGTCTGATCTTATGGACTCCTACCGTCACCCATTAATTCAATGACTTCCGACTCTTCAGGGAGAATATTTTAGAATATTTTCTTAACCCTGGTCACAACCTCATCTTGAAAACCAGACTTATCTCTATATATTCTCTTATCACACAATTTCTCACTCAGTCGTTCAGATTCAGCCCTAACATACAGACTGCATTTCTATAGCATTTATTCTACTTTCGTGCTTCTTCTGCCACACCCAACATTCACTACCACAGCATTGTCAATTGCACTATGTGCCTTTTTGACACATTTTGACTTCCCAGAATATATATATATATTAATATATGTAATATAACTCTATATATAAAAATCAATTGCTGTCGTTAGTTTTTTTTATAGGATAAGGGTGACAAAGGAGCACACAGTCCACCTGATGGTAAGTGGTTGCTTCGGCCCATAGACATCTACATCCATCCTCGTTTGCGAACCAAAATGCAGATGCGTTGTCACCCGTGAGGACTAAGATGGAATGCCTCATTTCCAGTAAAAAGGGTCTCCGGTTCTCTACACTCACCATACGAAACACAGCAGTGTTAAGCTGCTATTTGACGCTGGTATTCTGTGAGAGCGTGGTCCTTCCCCGGTCGAGCCGACCCATTCGTGCTACAACTATACTACTAATATAGCTGCAGCATGGCTCTACCACGTATAAAAAGTCTCGCTAGAACTCAAAACGCTATGTAATATACATACATGAAAAGTTTTACTTTCAATTTTGTTCAGTTAATTATCTGAATATAAAAATGAAACAATTTAACTCGATAATTTTTAATTCGTTTAAGTTGTATTTTCCCTATGGTTAACGGTTTTGTGATGGTTGAAAAGTCAGCCCTAAATTAGATAAAAGAGGGTAAGATCAATTCGAAAACTGGCAATGCTTACTGGAGAGAGAAATGCCCTGATGCTAACATTTCGCAATTTGTTATGCACTTATCTTCAAAGTAAAAGTTAATTTTTTTAATTTTTATAGAATAAGGGTGACAAACGAGCATACAGTCCACCTGATGGTAAGTGGTTGCTGTGGCCCATGATCATCTACATCTGTCTTCGATTACGAATCAAAATGCAGATGCGTTGTCACGAGTGGATGTGTGGATGAAGATGGAATGCCTCTTTTGCAGTAAAAAGGGTCTCCAGTTCTCTACACTCACCATACGAAACACAGTAGCGTTAAGCTGCTATTTTACGCTGGTATTCTGTGAGAGCGTTATCCTTCCTCAATCGAGCCGCCCCATTCGTGATTCAACTATAGTACTAATAGTTGCAGCATGGCTCTACCACATTATAGAAGCCAGCCTTAGTTAGGTTTTTTTGTTTACTTTGGTACCTTTTTAACAGAGAAATTTATTATAATCATAGTATATTAATCTTGCCTCGCATCTATTTGAATAATGTTGTAAGTATATAAGAAAAAACAATATTAAGGTGTAAGAAAAACAACTATTTAGGGAGAAAACGTAGGAATTCATGATTATTTTGCAATGCATTAGAAAACTTCTATTTAATGAAGTCCATCTTGGAAAACGCTACTTCACAAATATTTATGTTTTAATTAATTAATTTAAAACATTTATTGTTCTAACCAATAAATGGGTTACAAAGGGTGGACTTAATGCCAGTTAGTATTCTGTGCTAGTAAACCAACACAATAAATATATGTTGAACCAAACATTAAGCAAGGTTTCAAAACCATTTTTTTTTTAGTGTGGTACACACACTAATTTTATCCAAAGTTTTTGGCAAACAACTTCCGAATTATTCTTTCAAAACAGAAGAAAATCGAATTACCACAGATTATTTCATTAATATTCATAAGTTCTTCTGGGTTGACACAAAATAGGTCGGCGGTCCGGTTCCGGACCGCGGTCCGCCATTTGATGACCCCTGCTATTGAGTAATTCACAATGAGATATGATGTTATCTACCTATATAGTAATGTATTTCGTCGAGGACGTCGGTGTAACATAATACTGTATGGGAGGACATTTTAAACACAATAGGTCACTTACAGCTAGAGTACAATAAATCCGTATAACATTGTGTAGCGAATTTGTAAAGGTTTTTTGAAGTAAAATCAAAATTTTGCACAAAAATATATTAGATCAAAACCGTTTTATAAAGGAAGCGTTAATAATTAGCTTAAGCTACTAAAATATGAATTAGCGCTTTTGGTTAAAGAGATGCATCGATAGCTTATGACATTATATCCAAGATAGATGAAATAACTTCAAAAGGCGTCCAACTGAGATAGCAATGGGTTCCATCTCATATTGGGTTTAGGGGCAACGAAAAGGCTGACTGACATGTTAGCAAAATATGCAGTTGAGAATGTACAGGAAACTAATATTATTTAGTATTACTCAGAAGTTTACCTAAATTCAAAAATATATGTTATTGAATAAAACTATTTTTTTACGGATTTTATCGCGTTTAATTTCCTATTTTAATTCCCGACGTTTCGGGTTCTTTATAACAACCCATGGTCACGGGGGGGGGGGGGGGGGGACTGAGATGTTTGACGTCCCGATGTCACAGTTAGCCCGGCTACCTTCAGTTTCTAATATTAATTTTGGGATCGTTTACGCAGAATGAACTTACAGTATCTTGTTATCTTGCAGTGGTATACTTGGGTTTTCATTTAATTTTATTAACTATAGGATCTCAAGCAGATGGCAGCACCCATCCATCTTTTCTATTGTAATTAAGATGTTTTTGTTTAGTTTCAATAACCTAGCGAATCATCATTTATAGGAATCGGTGTTCTTTTGCAAGGATTTGTGGTCTATCAAATCTAATGTAATGGCGGGGACGATCTTGAACATGTTCACAAATTGCAGACTTCCTGGAACGTCGGTGCTTCACTAAAATCCGTAAAAAAATATATTTATTCAATGTGTAGTGTTCGCGTAAATGTGAGAAATCATTATTGTAATTATGTTATGACATGTGGAAGGAATTCTTTAACAAAGGGTCACTAGAAAAAGGAATATGGTACAAAACCATACAGTGTCAGCCTCTTCATGTGCCCTGGTTCACGAATAAGAGTTTAAGTAAGAAATTAGTTACTACTGCTTATAGACTCGGATCTGGACACGTCCCATGTAGAAAGTTTGTCTTCTTGATGAGAAAAACAACTTCGCCTAATTGTGAAGATTGTGGAGTTATAGCAGACCTACACCATTTATTGATAGAATATTGATTTGAGTCTGTTAAAAGTAATTTTATAAGGTTCTTGAATCTGAACAAAACTGATGTACGAGTAAGTACATATCATAATATTTTATTCCAACCGAATGGCAACGATGCAAAAGTACTGTTCGAATCCATGGCTCACGTAGTGTAATAATTAAAGTATATGTCCCTTAAATGATTGTACAATAAAAAAATATGAATTAATTGTTTTTTCTCTTTTTAAAAACGTTACCACTACACTAGGATTTTCTCCTGTATCGTGGAGGCAGTTTACAAACATATATTGCACAAGGACAAACAACCAGACCCGGAACAATTATTTGTAGGCCGTACAAATAATTGTACCGTGCGGGATTCGAACCCGCGGCCCCAAGCGTTGCAACTCATTGTTAAGCCACTACGCCACGGAGCCGTCATTTTCAATTTCTTTCTTGGTTATAACTATGAAAGAAATTAATTCATATTTTTATTTATACTATACCGTCACAGCCTATTAAAGGCCACTGCTGAACATAGGCCTTCCCCATAGATTGAATCATAGGGGGGATATTTGACATAGTTGCCACGCTTGGCAAGCTGGTTGGCAATCGCAGTTTTTAATATTTAGTTGTTATTAGGACGACGCTGCTGACCATCTCCTGATTTGTTTCTCTCTGTCGCCTCTTACGACACCCATGGGTCGATATGGGGTAGAGGATATTCTTACACCGCCACTACACGGTACGGTTTATACTTTAGGAAAACAGGCAACCAATGGGGAGGAAAGTTTCGAGTGAAAACCTCGTACCAGTGAGCGAAATGTAGGGCAGTCCCACGAGATGTAGTGACGACTTGGTAAGACATGCGTGAAAGTCGATAAAAGCAGGTGGCATTCTTCGGCAGGCCTACTTTCAGCAGTGAAATTGTGTAGGGCTGTTATAAAGATATTAATTATCTTATTAAAATAGTTATCTATATAACAGCTCTTTGTCGTATAGCATATTATACTCAACCTTTGTTGGAAGTTAGAAGAAAGGTTCTCGAGTGGCAGCCCCCTTACCAGTAAGTGAAGTGTAGCGCTACCGTCCACTGGATGGAGTGACGACCTGATAAGATATGCAGGAAGTCGATGGATATAGGTGACTCAGGACCGTGCTTTATGGCATTCCTTGGATGACCCCTATGTTCGACAATGGACCTGTGAAGGGCAGTAATGATGATGATGATAATAATGAACGAATAAAGTCAATTTGTTAGATTCGAGGTTAATTTTAATTTTTAATATTATTTACAGAATAAGGGTGACAAGCAAACGCACAGCCCACCTGTTAGTAAGTAGACGTACTGGTCAATAAACACCTCCATCTATCCTCGATTAAAGATTTAAATGCAGATGCATTATTATTGTGAGAACTGAGATGGAATGCCTTGTTGTCTCTGAAGTCACTTTTAGCGGTTTTTTTACGCGAAACATAATACGCAGTTTTTCCATACGAAGCACATTGGCATCATGCTACTATTTTACGCTGGTAGGTTTTAGGCTGGTGGTTGTCACTTCTGAGAACTAAAATGTGAATGTCAGACATCCTGTAATTATTTAAGCTTTCCATACCCTTCAAATCGAAACACAGCAGTGAGTTCTAAGCAGCATTGCACTCACAGCTGTATTTTAGTTATAGAACAAAATATAGAAAAAGTTGTAAAACAATTATACGTTAAAGAAACAGAAATATTCAAAAGGTAATACTTTGTTTTGCGTATGTGGACTATGAGAAAACCTTTGATTCCACCGAAATTTGGGCGGTACTGCAGTCCCTCCAGCGGTGCCAAGTGGACTGTCGGTATATCGAAGTGCTGAAGTATTTGTACAGTAGGGCTACGATGGCTATCCGAGTACAGAACCAGAGTACAAAACCTATCCAACTGCGTAATATCCCCGAAACTCTTCACTGCTGCATTGGAAGACGTTTTAAAGCTACTGGACTGGATCAACATTAATGGCGAGCACATCACTCACCTTTGATTTGTCGACGATATAGTCCTTATGGCAGAATCGCTGGAGGACCTAAGCACTATGCTCAATGACCTCAATAGTGTCTCCTATTCTAGACTAATTAGTTCATTCTCAATATTTTACCACATTGGATCTCGCCTCAGGTTTTCATCAGTTAGAAGTAGTTCAAAAAGATATTCCTAAAACAACTTTTAGTACTCCATACAGATATTACCAATATAAAATTTAACCATTTGGTCTGAAAAACGCGCCAGTGACGTTTCATCGTGTAATGGATGTTTTATGTTTTATGTGGCTCCGTTTTGTGTGGCTTACAAGGTGAAAGATGTTTCATTTACCTCGACAACATAATAGTATTTGCTTCTAGCCTGCAAAAACATGAACAAAAACTTGAAGAAGTTTTCTCTAGACTTAGAAAGTATGAACTAAACATCCAACCAGACAAATGTGAATTTATTAGACGCGAAGTTGCTTATAATGGCCATATTATTTCCAACGAAGGCGTTAAGCCGAACCCCGATAAAATACGGGCAGTTCAAGAATTCCCTATTCCTAAATCGTGTAAAGATATAAAAGCAATTCTAGGTCTTACAGTATACTACCGTCGGTTCATTCCTAACTTTAGTAAACTCACTAAACCCTTAACTAGCCTCCTTAAAAAGGACACTGTTTTCATATGGGGCGAAACCCAACAACAATACTACAATGAATGTAAACATCTTCTTATCAACCCTCCAATCTTACAATATCCTAACTTCACAAAGAAATTCATACTAACCACAGATGTTTCAATAAACGCCTTAGGTGCTGTGCTATCGCAAGGCAAAATAGGCAAGGACTTGCCTATAGCATATGCATCCCGAACACTCAATAAAGCTGAATCGAACTATTCCAATATCAAAAGGGGGTTACTAGCTGTTGTTTGGGCAGTCAAATATTTTAGAACCAATTTATTTGGTAGAACATTTAAAATTGTAAAGACCACAAACCGCTAACATGGCTTTCCGCGATAAAAGACCTGGTAGTCGGTTAGTTCGTTGGCGACATAAACTCGAAAAGTACGAATAGGAAATAGTATATAAGGCAGATAAAAACAATACTAATGCAGACGTTCTCTCACGCCCACTAATTCTCCACGCGAACATAAATAATCCAACAAATGGCGACATAAACACACATCTTGACTCAAACACTTCAGAAGACTATTTACAACTAAAATTTCAACACTACTTAGAAATCGACTCTTACACTTTTAATACACCATATCTCCATATTTCACCAGACTGCGTCTTAAACGAACGTCACAAAAACATTCTTATGCCAATCTTTTGTCAACTTTCCGATAAAAAATACCCTTTTCAACCAAGCCATTTCCACTTACTCTCAAGTGTACCCATATTTAAATAAACCAAAACACTTTACGAAACCGATTTATTAGTTTCAGATAAGAAACAAAATATTATATTTGGCTGTTCGAGACCCACTCACTTTGATCCTTGGGATTCTGAAAGCACTTTTAAAATATTACTCGCTTGCCTACACAACCATAAATTAAAATCACTTTACATCCCAAATCTAAAAAAACAACCCCACTTGTAAATTTAAAGGCAATCAACCGTTACATATCACAGCTTATTTAGCAGACCTTTACGAATACAAAATCACCATATGTGAAAATAAAGTTAAAATTCCAGCTCCAGAAGAGATAGTATTAATCCTGAAATCCTTTCATAATGATCCCTTATCAGGACATCGTGTCATTATTGAAACAATACACAAAATACGATCTGAATATTTCTGGAAAGGAATGACAGAAACTATTAAAAATTATATAGATAATTGCCAAATATTTCAACGAAACAAAATTCAACGTAAAACATATAAAGCTCCCATGGTTATTACTTCTTCTTCTACTGAACCTTTTGAACGCGTAACTATTGATTTAGTCTCTTATTCAGACATAACTAATGACTTTAATAAATATATACTCACATTACAAGATGATTTAACTCGTTTTGCTCAAGCATACCGCAAACAAGACAAACAAGCATCTATAGTAGATAAACCCTTTTATTTTTCTGTGAACATTACGTTGTAACTAAACGTTTCCATTACGATCAAGGTACAGAATTTCTAAATAGCGTGATCAAACAATTGATAAAATTACTAGGATTCAACCACGCAGTTAGCACCGCATATCATCCTCAAACTAACGGTCCATTGGAATAATTCCATCAAACATTACGCGATCACATCCGAATGTACTACAAACGTAATCAATCTAATTGGGATCAAATTGTGCCATTAGCGGTAACGATGTGCCATAACACACCAATTAATTAGTCCACACAATTTACACCTCATGAATTACTCTTTGGTTACAAACCGCGTTCCCTTCTACAACATCAACACCGGACCCATATGCGAAGTTGTCATCTTAACAACGACGAGTCAACAAGTTCCTGAAGTTTGTGATGTAACTACGTTTTCTGCATACATTAACACTTTCCAAGCTCTTAGAAATAACAACTGGATCTACATACTCCAACACAAGACTCCGCATTCTTTAGAATGCAAAAGCAAAACCACTCACGGCGAAATCTCTGGAGCGGGTATCATCACTCTAGAACAAGGATTTAAAATGTACACCGCGTTTGTTACACTCCTAGCTGAGGACACAAAATCGATCAACATCAGCCATCCTTTTGTCTATGTGGACATTTAACACATTTGCGTCCAAGATGAAATTAAACTGCTATAGCCAGAACTTGCACCAATCCAGCTCATCAACAACCAACTCGACTTCGTTAACTCGGTTAGAGAACAAATAAAAACTCACACAAAATTGCTTGAAGATAATAAACCTACGTTCTTAGAAAAACATGTAACAAAATTTTCCATATTAAGTTTCCGATTACTGGCATCATTATGCTAACATATTTTTGTTATAAATGTTATAAACGCTTGCCATGGAAGAATATACCTACAAATCCACATGGTAACTGTATACAAATTTTTAATTATTGCTTTGACCGTTCTCGTCGCCGACAAAACTGCTACAAAGTCCTGTATATCAGAAGACGAGGACGAAGCTGCTTACGACACTCAAAAATCGAGCAAAACCGCTCAGTCTTTGTTCTAAGGGAGGAGGTGTTATGTCATAGATACTATTTACATTATATTATGTTATAAGTCCTGTATACTTTATATTGTTTATTTACTTAAAAGCTAAATTACTTTCTTAGAAGCCAAATTAATGTTATGTCATAGATACTATTTACTTTATGTTACAAGACCTGTATCTTTATATTGTTTATTTACTTAAAATCTAAATCATATTGTTTACTTTCTTAGAAGTCAAACTAATTAGATTGTAATATTATATGCTAATCTTTATAGTCTACCATTCCTAATTGTATCTCAGACTAAGTTAACGATAACACAAAGAACAATGTTGTTCTCTTATTTTTACCCCCACCTCCTAGCTTCCTACACTATTTAAACCAAATCTTTCGATCCCTCAACATACTGGACGGGAGGTTGAGAAGCTTTCCTGGCTTGGGGATACCAATGACGATATACCTGCATATACCTCTCAGACTCAACCTCCTCCAGTCATCGTCCCATCAGCCTCCTCAAGGCCATAGGCAAACTCTTCGAACGAGTGATCCTTACTCGCAAAAAGCTCCACCTGTTTCCCATAGACGGTGACCCTCTTGTTATCCTCCACCAATTTGGTTTCCGGGCGAAACATTCTTGTCCCCAACAAGTTCACTGTATAGTGGAATATATCCTCAGCGGTTTCTATCCTCGTCGTCATAAGACCATCGCGGTCTTTTTCGACATTGCAAAAGCATTTGATAGAGTCTGGTAGGAAAGCCTTATCTACAAACTCTACAGAATAGGCCTCCCTGATCGTCTCGTTCGTCTCGTGGCCTCCTACCTGAAGGATCGTACCTTTCGTTTTAGACACGAAGGCACGCTCTCCTTTCATCGCCCCATCAAAGCCGGTGTCCTTCAGGGCTCAGTGCTTGCCCCTCTCCTATATATCCTGTTCACCAAGAACATTCCCATCCCGTCGAAAGGTGTTCAGGTTTTCCTCTTTGCAGACGACACTGCACTCTACTGTAAAGTTATCTCACTACCTTTCATACGAAACAAGATCCAAAAGTCAGTAGATGACTTAGGAGCTTGGTTCCAAAAATGGCGCATCGATGTGAATCCGGAGAAGAGCTCCACCGTTCACTTCGATCATAAACGATGTCGCCTCACTTCCATTCCACCAATCCGTATGCTAGGGACCCCTGTCCCCTGGCATACGACCGCCAAATATTAAGGTGTCACCCTTGACACGAGGCTCACCTTCGGGCCCCATGTCAAAAGAGTAACCCGCAACGCACGTTTTTACCTGAGTAGGCTCAACAGTATGCTGGGCCGACACAGTAAAATGTCCCTCCGCAAAGAACGAACCCTTTATGAGGTCTGTATACGACCAGTCATGACTTACGCGGTTTGGTATTAGCTTGGGCAAATATACCCATATTTGCCCAAGCTAATACCAAAACTGTTAACGAACTCCAAATAGTTCAAAACCTCTGTTGTCGTCGAGCTACGAACGCACCTTGGTACGTTCGTAACGCCGACCTCCATCGAGACTTAGAGCTCCCTACAATTCAATAATTTCTAAAAACACTCTCTGAGAACTTCTTCAAAGCCTCAGAGTCTCACTCTGATCACTTCATTCGTGAGGCGGCTTCCTATACAGCCCCAATCCCCTCTCGCTATCGAGTCCGTAGACCGAGAAACTTTCTGTCGGACCCGACAAACAAGCTTTCGGCCGACCTGAACTGCCTCCTGGCAGCTCAGGCCGACTCTTTTTAATTTGCCTAAGTTACACTTCCCCTCAGCGGCTCGTCGCCGCCTGCGCCCCCTTTTCCTTAAAGAGGGTCACTTCCGATTCGGCAAAAAGGCCTCATAAGCCAATGCCAATCTCACATGTGGTGTTTAGTGGTTAGGCACTTAGGTTAGGTTAGGTTAGTCGCAGTTCCCCCCCGAACGGGTTCCCGCCTTGTCGTGGCGGGGGGGGGGCTTAGTAGCCGTGGCTTGGTCAACCGCGGTGAACAAAGAGGAACCCCTTGGCTGGCCCGAGGTGTAGGGCCGGCCCGAGGTGGCCACTCCGAGTGGGCTTGACGAGCCCACTTCGGATGTGTGTTGGTGGGCTGCGGTGAGAGGAGTGTCCGCTCCCTCTTGCGCTGCAGCCGAGGTGGAGTTGCGGAGGAAGAGGAGTGCTGGTGTGGCGATGCGCCACTCGCCCTATCCTCCGCGACTCAGACGTGGCCGCACCGTTGATGCGGTGGTGGTGGGGCCGCGGGGGGAGAGGAGTGTCGGTATTGCGAGGTGCCGCTCTCCCTACTCTCCGCGGCCGAAACTTGGTAGGTGGCGGAACCCGAGACCAGATCCGTCGCTGGAGTCAGGAAAGCGGGCGCTACTGGGCGCTCGATTTTCCTGGTCCCATGGCCTACGCGGAGGCCTACTCGGGGGGGGGGGGGGTCCGATACGCAGGTGGAGTTGGAGGCTGTGGAGGGGGGTAGCTGAACACCTCGCTACCCCGTGCAGGAGACGAGGCCCGGACAGACCGGGCTAGCACTGGTGTGGGGCTGCGGAAGAATTTGGATTCCCGCGACCCAGCGCGCACGTGCGGGGAGGCACCGTGGGGTTTTAGCCGGTAGGAGTCCGGCATAACCTTCCGGTTGCTCCCGCAGCCGGAGGTGTCCATGAGGATTTCCCCACGAAAAAAAAGGTTAGTCGCAGTTAGTCCCACATAACCACGACAGCCAGCTGCTGTGGTATGCTTAGAGCATTCACCACCTCCCTTACTCGCTTTCCGGAGGGTAGCCCTTTCAATTGCTTCTGGGCGCAAAAAAATCCCTCAACATAATTACATTCCCAAGTTCTCTGTATCAACATATATACTACACACACACTGTACAACACAAAAGTTAAAAGTATTAAATAAATTTATTTTTAAAAGAGTTTTTGTCTCTGCCACATAACAGCTGTCGTAAGTCTCGCTTAAACTTAAATTTCTATGTTATAACATATACATGAAAAGTTTTACTTTTTATTTTTGTTTTCTTACATTCTCCAATCGTCAAATAAAAGTTATCCATCTAATAAATATTAAACATAAAAGTGAAACAATTGAACTCTAACGGTAACGGTTATCTGATGATTGAAAAGTCTGCCCTAAATTAGATAAAGAGGGTAAAATTTATTCGAAGGTGGCGGCTGCTTACTGCAGAGAGAAATGTCCTGATGTCAAGATTTACCAATTTGTTATGCGCTTATCTTCAAAGAAAAAGTAGCCAACTTTAGCGAGACTTTTGTGTTTACTTCGGTACCTTTTTAACAGAGAAATTTATTATAATAATAGTATGTTAATCTTGCCTCGAATATATTTGAATAATGTTGTAAGTATATAAGAAAAAAGATATTAAGGTGTAAGAAGAACTCCTTTTTAGGGAGATAACGCAGCATTTGGTGATTATTCCGCAATGCATTAGAAAACTTGTCATATACGCGCACATTGGTGATATATTATAGATGTGAAAGTGTAAAATTTAATGAGCTAAGATCGGCTTGTGCGCCCGTGTTGTTGGTATTACTTAAGTGGGGTACACTGAAAGTTTTGCGTAAGACATAAATAAAACAATGCATTTGTAAACTGGTATATTTACTGCTTTGAATTTGATTTTAAACACTTTTTCATTCGTAAAACATACAAGTCGATGGATACTGGTAGCTCAGGCACTTCTTGGGGTAGGCTTAAGTCCAGCAGTGGACTTGTGAACTGCCCTTCAATGATCATGAAATAATAAAGATAGACCAAACTTTGTTTCAAATTGGCAACAACAGAACTATACGTTCTAAGACAAGAACCCAATCCCCGTTATCTTATGATGGTTATTTCGCTACTTTTTTGGCATTTTATTTTTAATTTTTACATCTTTACTCCGTTGGACAAAATGTTTTATCCTTATAAATCGTAATCTTGCGGCAATATAAATAAAATAAATTTGCGTATATTTTTTTGTTTTCTACATTAAGGTAGTCAATTTATTTCAAGTCTTTTTGAGTGATGACATTTTCTTAACCGTCGTGAACTCGTAAACTGAAACAGGAGATCGGTAGTAGCATCTTTCTGATAACAACTGAAAATAAAACAAACTACGGTTGCTAGACAGCCTGCCAATCGTGGCAACTATTAGTCTTGAGTCGTAACACTCAAGTTACCACGCTTGTATCTTGTGTGCAATTTATTATACGAGTCCGTAGATTCACAGATACACGTAACTAGCGATTTGTTTCAAAACCGTTTATTTTTGTAATTAGTTATTTCTGTGTAGAGCGCCGGTTATTTAATTTATGACTAGCGGACCACCCAGTCTTCATTTCATACCATATTTATATATTTATTTAGATTTAAAATAATCATCACATACCACTTATTTTATATAATTACGATTTAAACGTTCTAAGTTTTTCAAGTAAAATATAGCCTAAATCGTTCTTGGCATTGCCGTATTTTTGTTTGTCAAGTTTTATTACAACCGATTAATCTATTCCAAAGATTAGCCCGTCTGTCCCGGCTAATCTTCTAGTCAGACAGATAAAAAATGTTTATTTATGTCTTGATGGCATGCAATCAACCCATTAACTTAAACAGGCAGTTATATCGATATTGCAGACAGACAATCCAATTTTATTTGAATAAATAAAAGTGGAAATAAAATTAGATTTTCAGTACCATAGACAATCAGAAGCATCATTACATCCTATGAAAATCCATTGTAAAACATCCTCCCCTATAGATAGCTTCGCAGGAAGGATATTTGCCATTGTTGATAGAGTTGGATGTTACTCGTATTTAACGTAATCAATTATCAGTTTCGTGGATCAGAATGTAACTATTATTTTACGTACGCAGTTCTATGACGACTAAAGCGGCGAGTAAGCGTTTCATTCAACAGATTTTTACACATGTGGTACATTTTGTCTCCCTTGTCACTTAATTCCGCCATGTTGGTTTATGAAAATTTATACAAAAAAGTGATTATAACAAAATCAATTTAAAAAAGTTAAAATATGAAGAAGTGATCAATATGATGAAATTGTGCGAAGAAAAACAATATAAAATACATATGGGTAACAGTTTCTATCAATCGTAATATTCATGTATATGTATAAATCTGCAATATTACGATTAATAGAAATCTGTATAAAAATAAATGGTAAGATGGAAAGAGTAAGTAATGTCGTTAATGAGCGCATTAAATAGTAGAGGTCCTAAATAAACACCTTGCGGCACACCTAAAGTAGGTTATCAGGAAGATGTTGCTGCCCGTCACCTGTTTCATGTTCCCTCTGTCGCTTCCTATAACACCCTCGAGACGATATGAGGTAGTGGATATTCTTACACCGCCACTAAGCGGTTACACGCCAACCCGTTTGCCATGCGTGGCAACTATAGTAAAGTCTCTGAAATAGACAGAATTCGTAGAATAATTACGACGGTATTATTATGATTTTGTGCTGTACTGTAGTCATCATATGTATATGTACAATTTATAATTAAGTTATAATAATATAATATTTAAAATTTGTTATCTAGTAAATAATACGCCTTAAAGGAAATAAAGCTTTGGCTTATGAATAAACCAGTTATGCCATAATGTATCCTGTAGAATTTTCAATATAATAAGATTTCCGTTTTCTTTATATGATCCCGAAGCAACAATAATGTTCTGAATTACGTCCGGTAGCGGATTCAGAATGATAAGTAATAGGAAGTTGGATGTTTTGGTACCGTAAACGCTATTGTATTTCGGTACTATGTTCATAATGCTACGAGATTTATAATAAATATTTTCTGAAATAATTAACATTTTAATATAAATGTAGGCGTATTTAAAATAACAGTACAATATAATATCTCACGGGTTGATTGCAGATAATGCCGTTACGCATTATGTTTGCCGTTGTTTACCTTTGTTAAAAGGTGGAAAAAGTAAAGCTTAAATGAAAACAAAATTTACTTTTAGTTTTGTCTCTGAGCTGAGAACATCATGGTGTACACAAGTCCGGAGGGTGATATGAATAAAAATATTCATGTTTTACGACCTACATTTATGCCATATTTTTCGCCGCAATTTCACGGCTAAACTAAGTCAACATTTATCACTGTATCTCTTGTTTATCTTAAGTAAAAATACTCCAGAATTTTATATAGTCTTTCTCCAGGGCCTTATATGAAAAAGATTTATACTGTTCTTATCTCCTGATATTGCTCTAAAATTACACAGGCTTGGTAAGGTCTTGCATAGACAATTATACGAGGGAGAACGTTATTTTGATTAGTAATAAAAAATATAGTAGATGTAGATACAAAAATATTTTTTTTATCATCTTTTACAAGTTTATAGCCAATTATAATAACAGGCTGTGAGGCATTCCATCAGAATGAGGCAGTCCTCAGAGGTGACAACAAATCGACAGGATTTAAGTTGTAATTGGCTCCAGGTGTCCACAGGCTGCAGTAACCACTTACGTTCGGTTTAATTGTAAATTCATCTATCAATTCCATTTTACTAAAACAAAACGTGCTCGTTTGTGAAGAAAACGTCGTGTGGAAATCTGCATGTCTGAGATATTGAAAAAATACTTCAAAGACCCGTGAAGTCCGCCACGCATTGGGACAGTGCGGTGGATATTACCTAGACATATAACTCCCTTAGACATACCTCATTTTCTTCTCTTTCAAGAGTCTGTGCCTAGGAGTGAAAAATGTAATATATGTAACTTTTAACTGTATCTATATATATATATATTATATATATATATATATATATATATATATATATATAACAGATCCGCGTGAAACCAAGAAAAAACACTAATACTAAAACTTAATTGGAATTCGGGTTAATACATAATTTGCGTAATTGTTAGTCGATATAATAAATAGTTTTCATTTCAATATCCTGTTTCAGTTTATCTGAAGCTACGTATATGTATTGATGAATAGTCAGGTAGAGCCATGCTGCAGCTATATTAATACGAGCACTGAAAATTTCGGGAATCAAGGAAGTGACATAACATTCCTATTTAAAAATGTATTTATTGCTTTTTCAAAGTATTCTCCGCGAAATTTTACACATTTTTCCATACGATGGAACCAATCATTGAAGCAACCATTCCATTCGGAAGTTGGGGTCTCCAAAATGGCCGTTTTGTAGGCGTCCACAGCTTCTTCAGGTGATGAAAATCTCTGTCCACGCAATTTATTCTTTATTTTAGGGAAAGTATAGAAATCATTAGGGCTTAGGTCGGGGCTGTACGGCGGATGGTTTAATAATTCTATGTTTTCTTGCTCTAAAAACTCTTTTGTTCTGTTTGCGGTGTGAGAACTCGCATTGTCGTGATGGAGGATGATGCAGCGGTTGCAGTTCTCTTTATGGAGTTCAGAAATGACCTGTGGCAAACAAATGCTAGCATACCATTTTGCAATAACCGTTCTTTGTCCCTCAAGAGGAATAGTCGTAACATGGCCGTTTTTGGAGACAAACGTGGCCACCATTTTTTTTGCAACACTCCGTGAACGAACAATTTTTGTTGGCTTTGACTCATTTTCGAACACCTCAAACTCGTGACTGGTTTTTTGTTTCGGGTTCGTACGTGTATATCCAGGATTCGTCATCTGATACGATGTTGTACACAGCATTTGAGGATCTTGCGTGGAATCTTTCGAGAGTTCTGACGCACCAAGTAACGCGAGCCGCTTTTTGCTCTTCACAGAGTGAATGCGGTATCCATCGGGAAAACAACTTTTTTACACCTAATTGTTCATGCAAGATTATTTCTATTTGACTCATGCCAATGTCTAAAATTGTCTGAATTTCGCGGTATGTCACATGTCGATCTTCCTTAATCAGCTTACGCACAGCTGCAGTCACCCAAGAAAACGTTGATTTCTTGGGTGACTGCAGTTTTTGGACGACTTTGACGGGGATCATCACTGAACCTGACACGTCCACGTTGAAATTCAGCAAACCAGCGATAAATTGTGTTTTGGATGGGGCTACATCACCAAATGCAGAAATCATCCGGTCAACACACTGTTTTTGTGTTAAACCACTTCGAAAGTCATAATAAATCATCGCTCTTGAATTTTCTCGAGTCAACCAGCTCTCACGGAATACCAGCGTAAAATAGCAGCTTAATGCTGCTGTGTTTCGTATGGTGACTGTAGAGAACCGGAGACCCATTTTACTGGAAAAGAGGCATTCTATCTTAGTCCTCGCGGCTGACAACGCATCTGCATTTTAATTCATAAACGAAGGTAGATGTAGATGTCTATGGGCCACAGCAACTATTTACCATCAGGTAGACCGTGTGCTCATTTGTCACCCTTATTCTATAAAAAAAATCTACACGGACAATTATTGCCTCATTTTGTACATAACAGATGAAGTAGTTAGGTATTAAAATAAATTATTGAAGTAAATATTTTGTTGTAGATAAATTTTATAAGTAAATTAACAGCAAACACAATTTGTGAGGTTTTTAAATATACTTTAAAGATACTTAATATTCCTCCTTATGAGGCATCCTATTTTAATTCTCAGGCATGACAACGCACCTACGTTTTGACTCTTATGGTGCATAGCTGTGGTGGCCAAAGGCTACAACATCCATTTACCTTCAGGTGGACTGTATGTTTGTCACCCTTATTCTACATAAAAAATATTATAAGTAGTTATATGAAATATGTTGCTGCCCATCTACAGTTTTATTCCTCTCTGTGCCTCTTACACCATCTACGGAATGATATTATAGGAAAGTGTCTTCTTTTACACCACCAAAAAACGGCGAATACCAAGGAGTAGTTATATTATAATATACTATAAAGTAATTCATAATCAAATATTATAATGTTATGTAGGTAGCGGTAATGTATTTAGTGGAGGACGTTGGTGAAACACCATTCTGTATGGGAGGACATTTTCAACACAATACGTCACTTCCAGGTAAACTACAATAAATCCGTATACCATTTTGTAGCGGATTTGTAAAGGTTTTTTGACTTAAAATTAAAATTTTGTGCAAAAATATATTAAATAAAGCCCTTTTACAAAGGAAGCGTTAATAATTAGTTTAAGCTTATAACTATGAAAGAAATTAATTCAAATTTTTATTTTTACTTTTGCCGGAGTTTTTTTTTGTGTGATAAAATTTGTAATGAAGACAAACGTAGTAGAACCCAACAGATCAAGTGATTAATAAGCTGAAGTGGCAATAGGTCAGCTATATATAAGCCTAAGAAAACCGATAACCGATAAGGAAGAAATGTTTTCGAGTGGTAACTTCGTGCCAGTGCGCAAAATGTAGGCTACCCCACGAGATGTAATGACGACCTGTTAAGACATGCGGGAAGTCAATAAATCATAAGTCGTCGATCATCGATAAGGCATTGTTCATGCATAGGGCATGTTCAGCAGTCAAATTGTGTAAGGCTGTTATAAAGATATTAAGTTTTTTTTTTTTTTGCGGATGGAAAATCATCTAATGACGCCTTTCGCTGTGGGTGGAGCGGAAGGGAGTGTCAGACTTTTACTGACTAAAAACCATCCGTGTTCCTTCAGTGCCCTTACGTTCCGGAGCCGCGGTATCTCTTTCGAACAGCCCGCAGCCCCGGCAGGCGTCGGCCCTTGCGGGCCCCTTCACGCTGCTGACAGCTCTTTGAGGCGCGCGTGGAACAAAACGCGCCGTCGACACGGCCTGTCGTCGTTAGACGGACGGACGGCGAGCTACCCATTGCTCGCCGTCCACAGGCCCGCGCCTACGGTGGTCGGGGGCCACGACGTAGCCCCCGACGCCCGGGGCGTCTCCCGCGGCGGCCGGGAAGGAAAGCTGTTGCTCTTTCCTTCTCCCGCTCCGCCACCTCCTTCGCTAGTATCACTGCTTCGCAGAAGGTGGTGACGGCATCCCATTCCGTCTCGCTCCGGACCATGGCTTCGACCAGGGCCGGACGCGAGAGGCCGCCGCCGTCTATCGCCGCTACGAGGACACGGCGGTGCTCCGCCCAAGCAGGGCACACCTCCACGGTGTGCTCCACCGTGTCCTCCGGTCGATCCTCGCAGTGGGAGCACCCGGGCGTTTCCTCCCGCCCGATTCGGTGCAGGAACCTCCCGAACACACCGTGTCCGGTGAGGACCTGCGTCAGGCGGAAGGTGAGGACGCCGTGGCGTCTCTCAAGCCACTCCTCAAAGAGGGGTCTTATCGCCGCTATAGTGGCGTGCCCAGCACGGGGTTGCGACAGTCGCTCTCTCCATGTCGCCATGAGATCATGCCGGAAGTCAGTCCGCTGCGCGACAACTTGCCGCGGCAGCGGGGTTTCCCCCCGGCATAGTCCCTCCGCGCGCCATTCGTGCAGGCGCGCGAGGACTATCGCCTCCAGATCCCATGGCGGCAATCCGGCAAGGAGGCTCGCCGCCTCGCGGGAGATCGTGCGGTAGCCGCGAACCATCTTTACGGCAACCACCCTTTGGGGCGCGTTTAGGTGGTGGACGGCAAGCCGCGCCAAACCACGCGCCCACACCTGGGCCCCGTAAAGGGCCATGGACCTCACGATCCCCGCGTAGAGCCTCCGGCAGGAGGCGTTTGGCCCCCCCAGGTTCGGCAGGAGCCGCCTGAAGGCAGCCCCGGTCCGTTCCAGTTTGGGAGCCAAACGTCGGAAGTGCTCAAAAGATATTAAGTTGTGTTATTAAAATTGTTATCTATATTATCTAAGAGCCCATTATCTAAGAGAATATTATTATTAACCTTTGTTGGAAGTTGGAAGAAAGATTCTCGAGTGGCAGCCCCCATACCAGTAAGTAAAGTGTAGCGCTACTGCCTACTTGATGGAGTGACGACCTGGTAAGATAAATCGATGGGAATAGGTGGCTCAGAACCGTGCTTTATGACATTATTTGGGGGAGGTCTATGTTCGGCAGTGGACCTGTGAAGGGCTGTAATGATGATGATGATAATTAATGAAGTTAATTTGTGGGATTCAAGGTTAAGGTTCTAACGTTACATACAGAGTAAGGGTGACAAACAAACACACAGTCCACCTGTAGGTAAGTGGATGTACTGGTCTGTCAATAAACATCTCAATCTATCCTTAATTAGGGTTTAAAATGCAGATGCATTGTCATTCTGAGAATTAAGATGGAATGCCTCGTTGTTAGTGAAGTCACTTTTAGCGGTTTTCTACGCGTACCATACGCAGCACATTAGCATCATGCTAATTGCTGCATGCTGGTTGTCACTTCTGAGAACTAAAATGTGAATGTCTCACATACTGTAATTATATTAGCTTTCCATACCCTTCTAACCGAAACACAGTAGTGAGTGCTAAGCAGTATTGCACTCACAATTATTGTGTTTTGTTATATATATATATATATATATATATATATATATATATATATATATATATATATATATATATTGTATAGCACAAAATTAAGAAGAAGATGTAAAACAATAATTTTAAAACTTTCCGACTTTTATTGATTCCGGATACCTTTTGAGTGGTAACTGAAGCTTTCTTTTCCTTTCTGTCTAGACTGAGTTTTCTTTGGGTAGAGTTGTTGTTACATTTAAGTTTTTTATGCTCGTTTATAGATTAAGCTGGTTTATAATTTTATTTCTTTTACAGTGTCTATTTCACGTAGATGATTGAAATCGTTTAAGTTAAAAATAAACTCATCCTTATTAAAATCGATTGTAAACAAAACAAAACTTAAACCCTTTTTCCTAAAGAATGATTCTATCGTCACATATTTTCCTTATTTATCATGGCACAGTTATATGTGTATATATATGTATATAATATAATGTACATATTTTATGTATTTAGGTAGATTTATGTATGTGTACGTCTTTTTTTTTATAGGAGAGGGGGCAAACGAGCATGCGGCTCACCTGATGGTAAGTGACTACCGCCGCGCATTAACAACTGCACCAGGGGAATTGCAGATGCGTTGCCGGCCTTTTAAAAAGGAGTTGGCTCTTTTCTTGAAGGTCCCTAAGTAGTATCGGTCCGAAAAATCGCTGGTGGTAATCGATTCCACAAGGAAGTTGTGCGAGGAAGAAAACTTCTTCTAAATCGTACAGTGGTGGACCGCCAATCATCCAGATGGTATGGATGGTATCACGAGTTTTGTTGCGATGTGCGATGGTGAAATTGGGCGGCTGGAATTAGTCCGAACAATTCCTCAGAGCACTCCCCGTGATAGAAGCGAGATGCAACATCTCTACGCAGTGCCAATGAGTCAAGCCGATCGGAAAGAACTCAGTCGTCGACGATTCGAACCGCTCTGCGCTGGATGCGGTCAAATGGAAGGAGCTGGCACTGGGGAGCCGCTGCCCAGAGATGGGAACAGTATTCCATGT